>OX421964.1:72862600-73462600 GCA_949128115.1 Anaspis maculata
AAAATGTCAGAGATCGTTCAAAGTGATCAAGAATGTATTAGCTTCCGACGCTTGTTTGGTGCACTTAAACCCAAATTTGCCAATTGTCCTGACCACCAACGCATCAGCAGACGGAATATCAGCTGTATTGAGCCATGTTGTTAATGGAGAAGAGAAAATGGTGGGCTGCGTATCAAAAACGTTGATTTGATTTTTGATTTCATCTTACCTTTTCTACCGCTATTTTCCCAAAAATGAGTTTTGTTGTCAACTAGTAAATTCAAGAACGTTGATGCTATCAGAGAAAAACTACCCTGTGGTACATAAAGAAGCACTTGCTATATACTATGGTGTAACAAAGTTCCACCAGTACTTATACGGACATAAGTACCACGACCTTGAAGACTGACCACAAGCCTCTATTAGCTCTGCTCGGGGAACATAAAGGTATTCCTTCTATGTACGCCAGCGGACTGCAGAGATGGGCGGCCTATTTATCAAGCTTCAACTACCGGATCCAGTATATCAAGGGAAAGAACAAGCCCGTAGCTGATTACTTATCCAGAGTAGCTAGAAAAGTAACGACTATTTCTCCAGAATACAATCACAACGGAAAGTACATCAATTTCGCGACGCCATCGCGGAAGAATGGCCAATAAATGTTGAAACGATACAGAAGGCAACAAAAAAGGATGCAACTTTGAACAGAGCAACCAAGTGTCTACAGGAAAACAACTGGTCAGCGGTGAGCGAAGATTTGAAACCATATCAAGATAAAAAAGATGAACTCAGTCATGATCAAGGAGTCCTATCATGGGGGTATCGCATTGCTGTTCCTCAGAGTTTGCGGAGAAGACTACTACAAAAATTGCACTCTGTTAATTTTGGCATCGTCGGATTGAAGTCACAAACAAGATCATTGATGTGGTGGCCTGATCTGGATAAGGACATCGAAAACGTTTCAAGTCATGTCTGTCATGCCTCCAGAACAGACAAGACCCGCCGAAAGCTACCGATACTCCATGGCCTTCGACAAAAGAACCATTTGAGCGAGTTCATGTTGACTATTTGGGCCCCATAGGAAGACAAATGTTTCTTACATTGACTGATACCTACACAACATGGCCACAGATGTACCAAGTCAAGTCATTAACTGCAGAAGAACTGGAAGAGAAACTCCGAGATTGCTTTGCAAGATTTGGTATTCCGAAAACACTGGTGAGCGATAATGGAAGACGAAGACAACTAGTATCAAGATCGTCGGAGCTTTTCTTCGGAAGAAACGGAATCCAGCACATTACTTCACCACCTTTCAACCCAAGAAGTAATGGAGCAGTCGAAAATTCTGTCAAAACATTCAAGACAAAAATCAAAGCAGCCTTGTTGGATTCGAAGAACTGCTCAGAAAAATTCGATACAATCATTTCCATATTTTTAATATCATACCGGAATACGCAACACGCAACAACGAAGAGATCTCCGGCCGAAATGATGTTGGGAAGAAATGTCAGAATGGAGATAAGCATACTCAAAGAAAAACCAAGATCAAGTACCACCAGAGAAGAAAAAGTTGAGAAATCATCACAACATCCTGTTGGGCATAGAAGAAATCTTCTAGAATTCCATCTAGGTGATCAAGTCATGGCAAGAGATTACCGGGAACTTAACAAGAAGGGTTGGGTGGAAGCTGCAATTGAAAAACAAATAGGAAAATCAACATATTGCTGTCGGGTCATTTCGGGAGAATTATGGAAGAGGGACATCAACCAACTCATTTCCTGAACAACTACCATCATCAGCAAAAATCGAGCAAAGAAGAAAACCACTTCAAGATCAATTTTATCTAATAAAATCTGTTACAGAGGTTCGCCAACTTCCCACACAGAACCAAACGCTGACACCAACACCTGTCAATTAGTATCCAAAAGTTGTGAAGCAAAAGATGAAGTAATAACTGATTCCGAAAAAGTTGCACCAGCCAATGATACAGAAATAGACGGAGTACAGTCTATCAAAAACGACAGCGAAGAATTTGAAACGACTTCTGATCAAGAACCTGACGCCAACTCCAGCTAGTCTGACCCTGAGGTTACGGTTAAATCCAATATCGGACTGAAACCAAAAAGAAAAACGAAAACTCCAAGCTATTTACAGAGGACTATGCTCTAAGTCCTCCTGAGAATGGGGTACTTGCCCATTTTTTTTATTGGCTCAATCGATAGTGTGGTTAAAAATAATGTATTCGTATTTTTTCTTTTTCCTCAATTCCCAAAGTTGCGGCCGTGATGCGTGTTTTGAAAAAATATTTGTGACGTCACAAATATACTAAAAACTAAACAAACAGCACTGTTGGATTAGAAACTCAAAAAACTGTTAGAGTGACATTACAATATTTGAAAAATACAGACATGGAAATTCCTCTGACGTTTTCCTACTGTTACCAACCCTTTGAAAAAAAAAAGATAAAAAAAAATCTTTCAACCAATGGATATATTTTCCGGAGATTCTCAGGAAATCAGGGTTGGCAAAAACCCATATATTCAGAAAAAGTGGGTGGGTTTTTGGGTCTTTGTTGGGTTTTTGTGTTTTTGGTGGGTTTTTAGGTTATTGATGGGTTTTTGTGTGGGTTTTTGTTAAAAATCCAAGGAGGGCTTTTGTGTCAAAAACCCGGTGGGTTTTTCAAGTGGGTTTTATTCCGTGCCATCCCTGCAGGAAATAGTCTTTATTACTCTTGTTGATGATTGAGTGTATTTTCAGTCAAGTCTGTTTCATTGGCAAGTACCCCATTGTAAGGACCTTGTAAATAACTAATTGTGTCAAGATTTGTACTTATTGAAAAGTTGAATTCTTTATTCATTCAAGAATGGTATTGTTTGTTATTTATTGTAACAGTTTCGTGTATGTAAAATTTGAAAATGTTGTTTTAAATCTAAGTGTGAGGGTGTTGTATTATGTGTATTTTCAATATTTTCACGGGTGTTCGAAAAAGAACGTTATCACAGACACGTTATCAAAGACATGTACTTTTAAAACTTTTTATATATTCACTATTGAATAAAGAAACGTACAAGCAAGTTGAAAACGGACGATTTAATTCCAAGCAGCTAGACGAAATCCCAATTGAACTTGAAGGCGAAATAAGACCAAACACAACATTTACAAAAACAGGGATCTATTATTGAACTAGGCAAAATTTTGTGATGCTTTATATTCCACCCTGTAACGGATGTAATTGCGATAAATAAAAAAGTCTTGTCAAAGGAGAATTTAGCTGAAAGATGTATCTAAACCACCGTGTAGACAAAATCAGAACCAGTTGAGACAATACAAAATTATATCATTTTGAAAATGGGCAAAATTTTTGATACCGACATTTCAAATGTTGAGCAGTTTACTTACGGTGTGAAACGACTTCCGGTTGCCTCATACCCTAACCAATGACGGCACAATTACTAGAGATTATTTCCATGCGGTAAGACCACCAACCATGATTTCAATTATTAGCAGTCATAATAAAATACAAAAAAAAAATCGGAAATTTATTCAAGTATAAATTATTAATTTAATATTTTGCGAACAGCCCCAGCCAGGACCTAATCTAGTAGGTACCCATTACGGTAGAAATTCACCATTTTACAAAACTCTGTTACGGCCTTGAACGCAGACTCGACGCTTTGACTTTTCTGTTCCGAAAACTTCGTTTTGCGTAAATGACGGTTGGTGAACTTGGGCCTAAACTTAACGAGTGGATTTAAGATTCCGTATGAGTTTGACTGGTAACTTGCAAAAAATTAGCACTGGCAGTCGCACAACTACTTCCTGCATTTAGTTGTTATTGACCACATTATTGTATTTACTAGCCCCACTGACCCTCGTATGTTTAATTTGATTATTGAACGCGCGAGCACACGTAATCACTCCTCATTCCAAGCCCAAACACAAACAAAGCCCAAACACTGAACCAACGTAAGTCACATTTTCTTTGCATAATAACCAAATTATCGTGAAGATTTTCGCAGGAAACTCGGAAAAACGATTCCAAAAAATGTTTAAACTTCTCATCACCACATTTCTTTTTACGGGCGCGCAGAGCTTGGATGACAATTTTTTTTTTAAACTGGATCCGGATGTGCCGTTCATGAGACCAGATGCCAATTTGTCGTTGCCTGTGGTGCGTCTGGATAAACTCACCGGAACAATTTACGAGAATTCGTTCTCGATGCTGCCGGCCACGGTCAAGACTTTTTGGCTGGAAGACGCCAGTCTGGAGGAAATCGAAACGGGCGCTTTGTGCTCGGCACCTATCGAAAAGATCATTTTGAAAAACAACTTTTTCGGAGCAGTTCAACCGGTCCAGCCTTTCGGGACGCAGTGCCTGAGCGTCAGGAGGCTGAAAATCGACGCCAATTACAACCTGACGTTTCCCGTGGACTTCTTCGCGCCGCTGGAGAATCTGAAGGACTTGTCGATAGCCAGACAGCCGGCCTTCGACCATATTCCGAAAGGCATGTTCGACAATTTGGTGCGTCTGGAAAACTTCACCGTGAATTTCGGGACGCTGCGCACGATCGAAAAGGGAGCCTTGGACGCTTTGGAGAGCTTGAAAATTTTGGATCTGTTCGCCAACGGCTTGGAATCGATGGACGGAGTTTTGGGAGAGCTGAAAAACTTGCGGCGTCTCTCGGTGAGGTCCAATTCCCTCAAGCGGTTCCCCTGGGAGGACGTGAAGAACCTGAGGAATTTGGAATACATCGACATGGACTGGAACGAAATCAAAATTGTGGATACGGACGTTGTGGTGCGCTATTTGCAAAAGTTGAAGTTTTTCAGTTTCGAGAAGAACCTCCTGGACTGCGAAGAGACCGCCCAAAAGACCGCGGTATTGCGCAGGGCGATTCCAAACTTGGAAATCCCCAATTTTTGGTGCTGATGAATTCTCCGCCAACAATATGAACTAGTGCACGGATTTTCCCGGATTTATCCGGCGGCGTGTTGTGAGAATGATAAGCTGCAATTTGCACTTCAGCTGTATGATTGTAGTAATGTTTGAAAATTGTGTAACAATGTGGTTTGAATTAAACTCTGTCCGCGCCTTATGTTTCTAGTTTAATTCATGTGGCGCATAGCTCGGAACATTAAACTGCAATAAATTCGAGAGAGCAGTACATTTGAAATTAGTTTCACGAGACGGTCGAAAAAAACGCACGTTCTGGAAACTGCATGGAGCGGTTGAAGCCGCGAGTATTAATTGAAGCAATTGGAATTTATGTTGTAAGTTTCAAAGGAGCCTCTAGATGAAAATTAATCTGTATGTAGCTCGGCACTGGTATGTCTAACTTGAACAAACAAGCTACCAAACATGTGCGTTTGAATTCGAAAATGTCGACCCAAGTTTTCTCAAAATTCAATTATTGTACCCTTCCACAAAATCAGGTGCCTACCTTGATAGCCGCGTCGTAGTCCAACTGACGCTGTTCCTTAGAAGAGCTCCTCTTCTGTTCTTCTTCCTTTTCTCTCTGCTGCTCCTTTTCCTTTTCCTTGGAGCTGGTTGAGCCTCCCGCCCCCGGGGGCGGGTATGATATCCAGAACTGATGGGCCAGTTTGAATAACTCTTCGGGAAACGCACCACTCTTAACACAATCTTTCAATCTGGAAAAGAAAAGAAAAACCAAATTATTAAGTTTTCGAGTTTCCCTCAGTTTTTCAGTGTTCCCCTGAAGCGCAGTGCTTTTGAATTGAATTCACCTATATGGAGTGCTTTTATCATCTCTCAAACCCATTTAAAAGTTATCCCTCCCTCCTTGAATATATAAAACATGAAAAAGCGTGCTTTAGGTCAGATTTGTGTAAATATAACTTATGAATCAGAAATACTCACAAATCATGAAATATAAACATATAGGTAATATTATATTGAACAAATATTATTATGGAATTACCTCGAAAATTACATAAATCAACAATCAACATGCTCGAGAAAACACAAACGTTATCATGCTGGTTCAAAGCCATAATGACTCTGATGGAATTACCTAGTGTGACCATTCCTGGGGACCCCCAAAAAAAAAAACACCAAAAACTGAACAAGTATTTGCAGATACAAGCAGACAACCAACAAGGCATCTAAAATAAATAATTCAAAACCACCAGGGAGTTAGGCTATAAATGAATGAGCAAATAAAGGGTTACCCGTAAGCCGAAGGTATAGGTGAACTGCAGAGGAAACGGCTTGGTGGAAATTTGGTTGAGGTGAAAGCAAGAGTTTGCAGGATCATGCAACGATATTTTAAATATCATATAGGATATTTCCAAAGGTTGTGTCATGTCGTAGAGCCACGTTTCCAAACATTTGAAAAGCGACCTTTCCGAAGATCCCAAACGATGTTCCCGAAATTCATTGAGGAACATCTCCGAGGTTCATATAATCATTATCTCCAAGAATCGTTGAACGATATCAGTTGGAATTGCCGGGCAGTATAACCAGGAATCGCAAAGCTACACCTACGAGAAGCTTGAAGCGATATTTCCGAGATTAATTATTGTACCTACAGCGATATCTCCAAGGATCGCTGATCTTAGAGCAATATCCCCGATACATAGAAAGCAGGTAACACCATAATTTGTCACTTTTTCTGAATATGGACATTTCACTGACAACCAACTGACCGAATCGCGGATTCACCGACGGGTCAACTCACCAAAAGAATATCGACTTGCCAATTCACCGGCAAGGGCAAGACATTACACCGATTCGCCAATTTACCGACAAGACATTTCACCGACTCGCCGATTCACCGAAGGACATTTTACCGACCGAAGTTTGACTCAAGTATTCTCTTTCTTTCCAGACTCACCAAATAAGGAGCTCATTTTGTACTCAAGTTTTATTCTTATCTTCAGGCCCACTAGATAAGGAATTGATTTTGAACCGGAGTATCAACCTTCTTTGGTGTGGTGCGGAATCCCCTCTATTCAATATTGTGGGGAAACCGCCTTCCCTATAATTAATTAATTCAGCCAAAGCTGTAATACCATGATGAACCCTACGTTGTATTCTGATTTTTTCGTGCCGTAGATTTCTAGATATTTTCACCCAAGTCATTTAAAGAAATTCCCACCTACCTCAATTTCCCGCCGTGCTAATACCTCAGTCATACTATAGTAACCTCAGTTCTTTGAAAGGGGGTGATTTCAATAAATGTTGAAAAATAAACAAAGTCACTCAACCACACCTAATCTTTATCACGCATTAATCAATCATCGCCAATTTTATTAAGTTCATTTTAATTATTCATTACATAATTTCCAGGCGTGCTGAATCCAGCTAACGATAGGAATTAGTTGATTGAAGTCTAAATTCGGTTTCTGAAAGAAAAGTGCACCCTAATTACGTGCGAAAACCTGCGACTAATAAACTCAACCCGTTCAATTCAATTCCGTTCGCATTCTTCCTAATTTGCAGAACTATTGGTGAACCCGTTTCCTAACGTATTCGAGTTTTAATTCCCTACTCAATTAATTGAAGACCTCGTCGATATTTGAATTTTAACCCCTTCTTCTGTCTAGTCCATCTTCCTGGTGCGAACAGAAATCGCGATTGATAAATTTTACTCAGAGAGAGATAGTTGTTCACTGAGTATTGTCTTGGAATTTCGAAATTATAGCCATTATTTCAATTATCGATCAAATAATTCACATAAAATTGAATGTTCACATTCCATAAATTTATATCCGGCTGATGCTGTGGTTTCAAACTTAAATTTTTATCCAGCAGCTCTATTTCACGCTGGTGAAATAACTCCACGCAAATCTGCAATCAGGTGTACAATTTATCGCGGTGAGCTTCTAATTAGTTAACCTGCAAAAATGATGTTATATTCCTTTCTGTCTTGAGGCGTTTTCGAAGCGACACTGAATTTCCCTAGCATTGTTCGGAGGGGTTCTTTTTTTGGAACTCAACCTTAATGCTCATAAACTCCTTGTCGTGCGAAAAAGGTTGAGTATTTTATTCTATGGGGTGAGATAACACGTGAGATTTTTGCCCAGATTTAATCCAAATATATGTTGAGAGCGCTGGATTTTCAGCAGAACTGACCTAAGGAGATCAATCTGACGGAGACTGGATCTCTTCAAAGGGCTACTGAAGCTTTCACCATTTTTCTGGTGCTTTGAAGGTTGAAGGTAGCTAAAAACAAAGTATTTAAAAGCTCACTGCAACTTTAGGGTAGGTATTGAAGCAGTTTGACGCTTATTCATATGGCTGTTTGAAATATCAAGAACAATGCTGCCGGTTTTCCTCCACGCATTGCCGTACTGCCGGCTGGAGGCATGTATAGTCAAGCGGGTCACCCGAGGAGGAGTTCCAGACCGGCTTCGAATCAGATGAAAATCTAGTCGCCCATCCAACTCTTGGCAGCGACAGACGTTGCTGCAGTCAAGTTATCACCCAACCTACTACACGCTACGCCCTCCTCACGTACCATACTAAACTTATTATAGGGAGTTGATTTTTGACTCAAGTATTCTCCTTCTTTTTAGACCCACCAAATAAGGAGTTGACTTTTGACCCAACCTTCTTCTTTTCACACCCACAAGTGAAGAAGTTCATTTTAAGAAATTCTTCAAAATAAAGAAATGATTTTTGACTGAAGTATCAATATTTTTTTCATACCCACCAGATAAAGGGCCTATTCTTGACTCAAGCATCCTCCTCCTTTCTAGATTTACCGGAAAACGAGTCCAAATTCGACTTGAGTATCTATCATCTTTCCCGTCAGACCCACCAGATAAGCCGTTGATTTTCAATTCAAACAGTCTTCTTCATTTTCTCAGACGGCAACTCGGTCAATTGTCCTGTCAGTAAAATGTTTTTTTTTACCACTGACAAAGAAGTACTCCATCATCAACTGGTTCCTGAATCGCGATGTCGAATTTCCAGTGAGAAAATAAGCGAGAGATTTTAGCGCCAAATCTATAGTAGAATTCACAACCGTGGTTTATACCGGGTGATCACTTAAAAACTATCCACCTGCAATAACTCCCGATTCCTAGTGAATGATTTTTTGAGCAAAAATAGGTCGATTTTTATATCAGAGAGGACATCCAAAACATACATTGGCAAATTTCTATATTCACCCCCCTCGCCCCCACTCACTCCAACTTCGAAATTTCAAATGACACCACCTTCCTTGCGATACGTCAAATTAAGGAGAATTGAATTTTCTTTCTGAAAGGAATATTTCCAAACTTTTCAACCCGCACCCCGTTTTCCCTAAAAATTCTCTGACTGTCCCATTTCATATTCTGGACCCTTCAATTTTTTTCAATTCAGTCGGCGTCATCCTAGATAGCATCGAAGAAGAAAATTTTCGTTGGAAAAAGTGCTACCCAAATTCAGCTCTTTGCTCTCCCCTCGGCTCTCCCCTACCTCAACTCGAAAATTTAGCAAAACACCACCTACTTTGTGATACATCAGATTGAAGGGAATTGGGTTCTTTTTCTGAAAATATTTTCTTCGAAATTTTTAACCTCTCCCCCAATAAATAAATCAGTATATTTTGTCAACATTTTACATTTTTCATATGTTTAAAACTATAAATCTTTTTTTTGGCAATTAATACAGTAATTGAAAAGAACTCGATACCATCATGGGAGAATTTATTTCTGTTTTCTTTTATCTGTTTCAACATGGACGGGCCTGAAAACAAGAACCTTACCAAAAAAATAAAAGAAAACATCAAAAACTACGAATTATACTACAACCAAAAGGATTTCAAGAATACTACATCACTGGAAAAAAGAGTGGAATCCAAAGTTTCAAACTTTGATATTAAAGGTGCCATTCGATTACTAAGCTCAGATGATACTATAGCACCGCGGAACAGTACTACAGTGAATGCTTTACGTCTGAAACATCCATCCTCGTCACGTGAGTTAGATTTTCCTGATCCACCAGAGCATGATGATCCCACTTTAGTTGTTTCGGAGGAGGAAGTGAAGAAAGCAATCAATAAATTTCAACCAGGTTCAGCTCCAGGTATTGACGGTATGCGCCCACAATTTCTCAAAGATATTATATCAACCTCTGCTGGAGAAGCCGGAAGAAAAGCAATCACGTCGATAACTCAGCTCTGCAATTTTCTTCTTTCTGGAAAAGTCAATGCAGAAATACTCCAAATTCTTTATGGTGCATCATTATGTGCACTTAAAAAAAAAGATGGGGGAATTAGGCCTATAGCAGTAGGTTGTACTTTACGCCGCCTTACTGCTAAACTTGCTTGCTTCAAATCGACAAATATCATTCACAGTCACCTTCACCCTCATCAAATTGGCGTTGCGACAAAAAGAGGCAGTGAAGCTGGAATCCATACGTTACGAACTTACGTCCACAACAGAGAAAATTCAGGAAAAATAGTTGTTAAAGTTGACTTTGCTAACGCATTCAATTCTATTGAAAGAGATTCAATGCTACATCAAATCAAAAGCAAATTACCACTACTGTATCCCTTTTTACACCAATGTTACAGAAGACCATCTAATCTTTTTTTTGGAGAAGACATAATTCCATCAGAAATTGGAGCCCAACAAGGTGACCCATGCGGACCACTACTATTTAGTTTGACAATAAAGTCTATTATGGATTCACTACAATCAGAGATGAACATATGGTATTTGGACGACGCCGACGCAACAATCGCAGATCAACCGGATACTGTTTTAAAAGACTTGAACCAAATTATCAAAATGGCAAAAGACATTGGTCTGAAAGTCAATACAAACAAATGTGAAGTTTATTTCTGCTCTACTGTGATTGATCAAAACATCGTGACCAAATTAGAAAATATTTGCCCTGGCATAAAAATAGTTCCGAAAGATAAATTAGAAATACTAGGTTCGCCGATTTTCGAAGAATGTTATGAATCCCATTTTAAAAAAAGAATGGACCAACTGAAACTTTTTACATCTCGGTTGGAAAAAATTAACTCACATATCGCCTACTACCTTTTGAAAAACTGCATATACGTTCCAAAAATGATATATTCTCTTCGTACCTGTGCATTATGGAAATGTGGAAATTTACTAAATATTATGGATATTCATCTGAAATATACACTTAATTCAATTATGAATGTCAATTTGACCGACATGCAATGGAAACAATCCACATTACCGGTTGCTTTAAGTGGTTTAGGGATACGAAAAATGGCTGACATTGCCTTGCCAGCATTTCTAAGTTCTGTATTTGGTGCACACGATCTTGTGTCTACTCTTCTCCCTATTAAGGACAATGAAGTTTGTGTTCACCTACAGCAAGAGAGTTTGGAAAAATGGTCGTCAAGGGATACCACCATCCCTGCAATCATGGACATTCAAAAAAGTTGGGACGATATAAATATGAAAAAAATTGTGGAAACTGAACTAATACCAGAAACAACCGAAGATAAAGCTCGCTATTTGGCCTTATCATGTCCGGAGTCTGGCGGATGGTTACAAGCGGTCCCATCAAAACATATCGGTACTTTGATGGACGACCAAGTGTTTCAATGTTGTATTGGATTACGCCTAGGATGTCAACTATATCAGCAACATGTCTGTCACTGTGGAGCACTAGTTGACGAATCTGGATTCCACGGTCTTTCCTGCATTAAATGCAAAGGAAGGTTATCCAGACATAACGAACTGAACCTCATCATTCAACGAGCACTAACGTCGATCCAGATCCAGTCAACTTTGGAACCCAACGGTTTGTCTCGCAACGACGGAAAAAGACCAGACGGCGTGACTTTGGCTCCCTGGTCTAAAGGACAACGATTATTGTGGGATGTTACTTGTGTGGATACCCTAGCACCATCACACCTGACACGAACATCTGTCAAAGCTGCTTCTGCTGCGGAACTTGCTTGCAAGCAGAAGCATGAAAAATACTCAGATTTGAAAAACAACAATTTCCTTTCCATAGGACTAGCCTTTGAGACACTGGGGCCTTGGTGTGAAGATACAAAAAAATTTATAAATTTAATAGGGGGTTCCCTAAGAAAAAAATCTGGAGAATCGCGAGCTAGGGAATATCTCTCGCAGAGAATCTCAATTGCTGTGCAAAGAGGAAATGCTGCAAGCATTAGAGGAACTCTCCCAAATAATATGGAAATGGAAGAAATTTACAATTTATATTAATTATTACATATTAACCACTTTTTACCATATATGTACCTATACCTTATACTTCAATATATAATATGGAAAAGTATATAAAATATGTTATAAAAGGTAAAAAATTTCATGTAAGGGTAGGGAAGGTGGAATGGTACCCATTACGCATGCTGCATTTCCCTTTTGTATAGCTAGGCTGATCCTTTGGGTTATATAGCACCTCGATCTGTCTTCTCCGGTGGCATCTGCTGTAAGTTTCCCCAGTTCGTATACAAAATTTATAGCCTCTTGGCACCAAGGGCCTAGGGTCTCAACAGCGAAAGGGACAAAGATGTAATTGTCTTCAATAATTGTTTTGTATTTTGACCGCTTCCGGTTTGCTGCGTTTTCAGCTACTGTCCCAGTTTCCTTTACTGCTGCTGCCATGTTAGACGCTGCCAAGGTGTCGCTACAAGTGGCATCCCAAACTAGGTGCCGTCCGTTTCGCCAAGGGACTAAAGTCATTCCGTCGGGTCTTTTGTGGTCTTCTCTGACAATACCTGTTGGCTCCAGGATTGCTGGCATCTTTGCCGATGCGAGAGCTCTTCTTATGATGTCGTTTAAAATAAAGTGTCTAGATAATAAATTGACCATTTGGAGTATTTTAAGGGGGAAATGGGGCGCTTTAAAAATTGTTAAGAAATTTTTTTCAGAAAGAGAATGGGGTACTTGCCAATGAAACAGATTTGACTGGAGATACTTTCAATCATCAACAAAAGTGATAAAGAGTATTTCCTGAAAATTTCGGGAAAAAATATCCATTGATTCCAAAACAAAACAAAAAAATTTTTTAAATGGTTGGTAACAGTTGGGAAATTTCAGTGAGATTTTCATGTCTGTATTTTTCAAATATGGTTATGCCACTCTAACAGTTTTTTGAGTTTTCAATCCAACAATGCTGTTTGTTTAGTTTTTTGTATATTTGTGACGTCACAAATATATTTTAAAACACGCATCACGGCCGCAGTTTTGGGAATTTGGGAAAAAGAAAAAATACGGGTACATTATTTTTCACCAAGCTATCCACTGAGCCAATAAAAAAAAGTTGTGCAAGTACCCCGTACCCCATTCAATTTTCTTCAATTTGATGTATTACAAAGTGGGTATTGACATTTAGATTTTCAAGGTGAGGTGGGGGGAGCGAAGGGGTGAATTTGGGTGGCACTTTTTTCATAGAAAATTTCCTATTTCGATGCTGTGCAGGATGACGTTGACTGTATTGAAGAGAAATTGAGGTCAAAAATATCAAATTGGACACTCAGAGAGATTTAGGAAAAACGGGGGTGGAGTTGAAAAATTTTGAAATATTTTTTTCAGAAAGAGAATTCAATTCTCTTCAATTTGATGTATCGCAAGGTAGGTGGTGTTACTCGAAATGTCAAAGTTGGGGTGAGTGGGGGCGAAGGTTCTCAAGATAAAAATTCTCCAATGTATGATTTAGATGTCCCCCTCGATATAAAAATCGCCGTGTTTTGCTCAAAGACATTTTCACTACGAATCGGTGGATAGTTTTCAAATGATCACCCGGTATACAACTTTTTCACTGCCTACTATACTAGGAACATTGAATCGAATCCTGATTTGTAAAAATGAAATCTGTGGAAAACGATGTGACAAGAGGTTTATAATGTGCCGTCTCATCCTACCGGTTGTGAATTATAAATCCTGATTTGTAACGATTTTCAAGAATATGAAATGTGACAGGAGGTTAATAATGTGACAGGGGGTTTTTAATAGTGGCAGGAAGTTATTGTGACAGGAGGTTTACAATAAGGACAGGAGGTCAATAATGTGGCAGTCAACAGACTGGTTGTGGAAAATGACTTCACGACTTCTGTACTTTCCCCCCTGGATTTGTCAATGGTATACCTCACCCTTTAACTGGGCTCTTCTGCCTGTTGGGTGTAGTATTCTGTATTATAATGAATAAATGAATATAAAATTCAAACCTGAGCGTAAAGTCATCTCCAAAGCGTAAACCAGAGTTTCTTTTTATTGTTACATTAATTATTGGCAAACTCAGAGAACATTCAAAGAGGTTTGATGAAGCTAGCTTGATGAATGCATCACTAGAGTGACTTCTCTGTCATTCCATCATGACCCCGATCATGACTCATTCACACTTGATTTTTATTCAAGTCATTTAGGGGGTGATTTCAGAACCCAGTCAGGCAATACGCAAGGGTTTCTTTGACGTGTTCTTTCGATGTGTGCCTGTCTTTTGCGTTTACTGACAGTTTTACATATTTTATTATTTCTTGTAGTGTTTTGTTTATCTGATTTTGTGTTTATTTGGTTGTTGGTAGATTCCTGCATTGTCTCAATGATTTCTAATGATTTTACTTGTTTCACCCGTGTTTTTGTATTTTGTTGTTCTTTTTCCATGTTGTGTCATTTTGTCAATCTGTCAGTTGAGTGTTGTTAAGTGTTTTGAGAAAATAAACAAATTCATCAAAATTTTGCTAACGATTGAAACAAAAAGTTCATTTTGTTTGCTTTTCATTTGCGTTTCATTTACATTTCAACATCATCCCTAAGGTCACGTTTTCATCTAGAGTAAGAGCTTAGACAACGCAGGAAAGAGGTAGACAACAACGTAGGAAATGGGGGAGGGGGGTTGTGACAAACATCGAAAAGTGGGTTAGGTAGGTACGTTACAGTTCAAGCACGTTCACAATTTGGTGACGGTAACTCGACCATGACGCGGTTTTCTAAAAAAAATGGATAATTGGGGAGGTATGCGAGGTTATCCAGTTCTTGACGAACGGTGTCTGTGTCACCAAACTGTAAACGTTTTTCAACGTTTCCGGCTTTACTTCTGAAAGAGACGTACATTTTACTTCCCGGCCATTTTCTTCCGAATCGCCAGTCCTACGGATTGCCACCAGATAAACAGGCAATAAATAATACGGAGACGGCAATTTGGGCAGGGTTCGGACCCTGCTCTTGTCCCATTCGTGTGTAAGTATTCGTATCTCTGCGAGTCCAATGCATCGTTTATACGAACTTGGCTATAGGTACTTACAGAATGTTCAGGAAAGGTTTCTATTTCAATAATTTGGTTTAGATTACCTAAATTTTTCACTTTGGCGTCACGAAGTATACATTTGATGTTGTCAACTAAAAGCCAAGCCACACCGTGAGCGACACTTTTGCGTTCGCATTTTTGTACTTACAGGTTCGCTACACAAAATTAAAACCATATGCGTAGCAAACTAGTGAAAAAAAACTTACCCTCAAGCTCGCCACTTCGTCAACTTTATGTATAATTACAACCGTAACATAAAAACACCCTTGAAAAAAAGCCCGCGCTCCCCGAGCTTATGCAAGAGCTTATAAACCGCCCTTGATGGAAATATTGCTTGGAAAACGCAACCGCCAAGCCGCACAATTCAATTAACAACTCGCGGTCGCAAAACTTCCGTTAGTTTCACCGGCTTTAATTTTGCACACTTCATACCTGTTTTAATGAAACCTTAGAAAGCGAGGTAGGCAGGCACCTGCCCCGTCTGTCAATGTCGGCTTTTCTCAAAATAGAAAAACAGCGCCCCCCCCCGTGTCCACCCGCGCGTAAAACTCTCTTTGTGATGAAGAGCGCTTTTTAAATTCCCAGAGCCTAATCCTGCTGCTGTTCGTTACAACTTTAATCGAATATTATAACACAGTAACCAAACAATGTACGGAGAAAAAACTCGCCAGACTAATTAAAATTTATGAATATTTAATGAGAGATGGCCGCTCGCTAAATTAATTTAATTTTGAAACCTGTACACCTAAGCCGCATTGGTTGCCACCGATGAATATAATTCTAATTTGATACGCCCTAGTCTTGGGATTAAAAAGAAATTATTCAAGTTCAGAGCACAGTCTCAAGGTGGGAAAACTTTGATGGGTTTTTGGTGTTGTCATTTTCGTTCAGCAAAGGAAAAGGTGGGTGGAAGGTGGAAAAGGAGAGAAGAGTTTTATTTTAACAAAACACCAAGCTAGAACCAAGTTCCTCTACACAGGGTTATTCAAAAGTCCGGAGTCGTTTTTCCATGATACGTGACATGATCTACCATCAACTCTCAACCTCCAGCCACCTTCAGTATTTTTTGATTCGCAGCCTTTGGCTTGTGGGGGCTCGTTGGAAAGCGACAATTATTTTAAATGGTAGATCTGAATACAGTTTTTGACAAGCTTCCCAACGAACCCCCACAAGCCATAGGGTGCAATTAAAAAAAATACTAAGGGTGGCTGGGGGTTAGAGGGGTTGAAACGACCCCAGCTATCTTCTCAACCCCTGAATGGGTAGACAACCCATTATACTTCGATTTAATTCAACTTATTTGGATTAAATCCCGTTTCCCGCTTTTGGAATCGCTTGGCCGATGATCATCTAGTATCAGGACGACATCCCGTTGTGCCTCTCTTCTTGTTGTTAGATGATAGAGCTCTCGAGATTGTTGAGATAGGTCTGACTACGAGTTTGAACACAATAAGACACAGTATAAATTTTTATCATAACAGCAATCTATTGACTTCTATATACAATTCAAAATGTTCAAATAATGGCTCGCTGCTATACCTAGTCCTACTTCCACATCGCAGGCTAAAATATCTAAATAATCTAACCGAGGATCTTACCTATTACCGAAGAGATAACTTTCCCCTAATCATTTCAGACGTCCCAACACCCCAACCCTCCGACGAACACCTGACTCTACACCTTGACCGATATTTAATTCTGACTGGTTTTCGCGGTTCAAAGTTCTTTTTGTGGTTAAATCAGATCCAACACTTATGTTAGTGTTAGAGGTTATGTTAGGGTTAGGCCCGGCTTCTAGACACTGCAAAGAGAAAAGTGACTTCGACCACGAATGCAATCTAAGATTTGTGGGCCGGTGTGTGCGGTGGCCCCCTTTTTGTGGAGCCTCTTTTCAAAGGCTAACGCTCTTTTTGGGCTATGGTTCTCTTTTGCCCGTTTGGAAGGGATTGGATATGGCTGGCCTTTGTGGGGGCTTTAAACCTGTTTTCGCCGTGAATTGCCCCCAACGCTCAGAAAGATTCCCGTGATCTAAAGTGCCTATAACCGGAAATGTTGAACAGTTGAACCAAATTTCGCCTTTCCAAAAACTTTCGAACCGATGGTGTACGCGAAACAATTACTCAAGTCAAGGTACTAATTTAATGTGGAGAACGTTTTGAGCACGCCCCGTATACGTGCTAGTTTGTTGTTGTTCAGCAGTTTGTGAGGGAAGACCGCAGTCAGGAGAAACAAAACGCAGAGAATTGACTATACAGGGTGTTCGCCGAAAAGCCGATGCGAAGAGGCGTCGAAATAATCTTTGCCCTAACACGAAGTAATCGCCGTCTACACTATTCCTGATCGAGCCCTAATAACAATTCATTTTTACAAAGTCCCTATCTGAACGATGGCGTCGTTGGGTACCGGATTAAATTCATCAGTTTCGAATGAGAACGTTATCATTCCCGGGACAAGCTCTACATGGAAATATCAGGAACTGTCGTTGCGCTAAAACAAAATCATTAGTTTCAAGGAGAGGGGGGTCCATCAATCCGATCAACAATTATGACTCTACGGCAGGGTCCGAACCCCGATCTCAACGCGATTCTATTTTATTTCAATTACTTGTTTTTTTCCATGTAGTTATCAAAATTTACTTTTCCGAATAACTAGGAGCTTCAGAAACGCAGAGGAAGCTCACCCGCGAGCTTCCAGATCTAACCCGCTAGGTCCGGTGCTCTGAGTACCGCAGTCACAAAGCCAAGTCCAGAGGGCCCAAGAGCGCGAATACCTTTCTATGAAGGTATCCAACAAAGGACGAGGCTTAACAGTGGCTGAACCTGTTGGCAGACAGTAGCGCAGATACCAGCACGTGCAGGCAGATTCAGAACGCACGCGTGAGCCCCATCATACATTTTTCACGACAAAGCTTAACCGTAAGCCACTATCCCAACTCACCAAGACTAACCTCCGCTCGTCGAGATCATCACTCCGCTACACGAGATACCGAAACGAGAGACCTCATTTCTATCGGGCCTGGATCATTTAGGGGTCTCAACTCGACATCCGAGGTGGGCTAGAACTCATCGTCGAGGGAACGCGACTCAGCATCCTGGAGGGGGTTTGAAACACTTCGTCAACGGGTCCCAACTCTACGACTTGGAGAAGGGTCGAAACTCAACACCGGAAGGGCCTTGGCACATCGACCTGGCAAAGGGCTGGAACTCGTCTTCGGAGGGCTCTGACTCGACACCTGGAGGCGGGTCAAGACTTAACGTCCAAGGGCTCTGACACGACATCCTAGAGGAGGTTGCCACTCAAAGTAACAACTCATCGGCCTCTAGGAGGGTCAAAACTCGACCTGGAGGGTTCTCGACTCCTCGTGCCCCCAAGAGGACCAAAACACGTCTCCGAAGGGTTCCAACTCGACTTTCTCCAGAGGGCCTTTGAGACACATCAGCCGGGGAATCGACTCGTCATCTTCCAAGTGGGCTGGGACTCATCATTGGGGCTTCGACGCTTCGGCCCCTAGGAGGGTCGTGACGCAACATCAACGGGTTCTTACTCAGCTTCCTTGAAGGGGACTAAAACTCTTCGCTAACAGGCCCGCAGAAGCACTCGACAACGGACGTGACAAGTCGGGAGCGAACGGCAGCCCAGAAGGATCGGTCCAGGTACCACGGTCAATCTCCGGCGATATCCTCCATCCATAGCAATTCGGAATATTTTATTGCATCCAAAACGATCGCGAACGGGGTATAGACAGCTCAGGTAATTTGAGAAGCGCGCCGGAATGCGATCGGCGGTCCTAACACGTGAGGATCGGATGATAGCGGGCGGCGAGCGGCAGCGCGGAGCGTCAATACAGCAGGAGTACGGCAGCAACTGGCTGGGTTGAGGTGCGGGTGCTTTACTTCATATGCACCAAATCACCATTTCATCGGACGTCGAGCAGGGACGGTTATTGAATGTCGATGAAGAGCAAATAAATTATGTTGTAGAGCTTCGCGGGATTTACACGAATGAATTAAATAACTAGCGACATCTTTTAATGATGCCTCGACTCTGAATATACACATACTTATACCTCGATTTTATAGCTTTGAATTATTTTCCTCCGGATTATTTTCGGCCCGCCAAATGCGGGTGGCTTCAGGGTTGACGATAAATCGTGACACAGATGATGGAAAAATTACTTACCGCTTCAAAAAATCGACCTGTTCGAGCGTTTTTTTCGGATAAAATATTATAAGAAATAACGCATTTTTTCCTGACTTTTGAGTAACCCTTGGTTCCCTCAAAGCTTCATGGTGAAGCTTTCGATCTGTTTTCCAATGGTAGATCTGCATACAAATTTTGACAAGCTTTCCAACGAGCCCTCCTCCAAGCCATAGGGTGCTTTTTGAAAAAATACTTAAAGTGGCTAGGGGTCAAGGGGTTCACGGTAGATCATGACACGTGTCATGGAAAAACGGCTTGCCTTTTTTAGAAATCGACTTGTTCGGCGTTTTTTCCGAAAAAAATACGGTACCTCGCTTTTCTTGAGAAGAATAAACAAGAAGAGAAAAGAAAAGTACATAATCCAAATGAAAATCAGCGCAGCGAGTTCAATAAGCCCATAACACAAGACGAACTCAAAAATGCATTGAGAACCTGTCGAAACTCGGCTCCAGGACCGGATGACGTGCCATTTTTATTTCTCAAAAATCTTCCCCAAATCGGCTTTGAACAGTTGCTGGAGCTGTATAATATCATCTGGAAAAAGCAAGTGTAACTGGAGAAAATCGATTGTCTTACCTATTCACAAACCTGGAAAACCAAAAACTGACTCAATTTCCTACAGACCCATATCTCTTACAAGCACCCTGGTAAGCTCCTCGAAAAAATAGCAAACAAGAGATTACTTCAGTATATGGAAACTAAGAATCTACTAACAGAAATCCAAAACGGTTTTAGACCAAAACACTCCACAACAGACAGTCTCATGCAACTTCAGAATGAAGTCATAGAAGCATTCAGAAATGATCAAGAGCTGGTCGCTTTCTTTTTCGACATCGAAAAGACTTTCGACACAACCTGGAAGCACAACATTCTATCAACACTGGCTAGATGAAACATCGGGGAGAACTTGTTCGACTTTATAGACATTTTCTTCAAGATCGAGCATTCCAAGTGAGAGTGGATGAAACACTTTCTAAGTCATATTGTTTAGAAAATGGAGTACCCCAAGGATCGGTCATGAGCACCACGCTTTTTCTGATAGCGATCAATGACGTGAGCACCAGAAGAAACGCTCCAGTCCAGGCCTCCCTTTTTGCCGACGATCTGGTCAAATTCGTCCGAGGTAAAAGCATCAGAACAGCCAGCAACATGATACAGAGCTCACTCAATGAATTGGACAAGTGGTCAGAGGAGGGTTGGTTCAAATTCTCACCTACGAAAACCAAACTAATGAGATTCTCACGAAAAGGAACACAACAACTTCTTCCACCCATGGAGCTGAAAGATAACATTCTGCCAGTAGTCCAGACACATAAGTTCCTTGAACTTATATTTGACTCAAAGAAGCTCAACTGGATCCCATATCAGACAGTTGAAGATGGAATAATGCTCTAAAAGACTCAACCTGATGAAAACTCTGTCAAGTCACCACTGGGGAGCACATGAAGAAATACTATCAAGAGTTTATAGAATCATGATACGTTCAAAACTGGACTTTGGAACCGTAGCCTATTTGACAGCTTCGAAGTCCACTTTGGGAACCCTTAACTCAGTGCAGAACGAGGTGCAGAATAATGGAATTCGGCCAGCACTAGGAGCATTCAGAACGAGCCCAGTAGAAGCCCTACAAAGAGAAGCAAACGAACCAACACTCCACTTGAGAAGAGAACTACTTTTACTGCAATACGCTGCCCGTACCTCTATGGCCAAAAACCCAACCTATAACCTACTGTACCCATAATACATACCCCAATCACCTCCCAAACCTGGACTTCCAACACTAATATATGAGAGACTTCGAGACTACAATCCCCCCATACCGCTTGGTGAAGTGAACGCTTTCGTAACCGGGATGTGGTAGCAACACTGGAGCTCTTGCCGAAGGACCAAACTCCACGATGTTGAAGATTCCGTCTCCCCCTGCAGCTACAAGACCTTGTCACGAAGGAATCAAATCATCATCAGAAGATTACTGTCACGTATTTCGCGTACGGGTTCGAATATAATGAGAGATCGTATTAAAACACACACTGTTTATTACTGCGTGCTACAATAAATACACGCCAACAATTATCTACTTGGAAATATATCGCAGGTACTTCGCTTTTATCCGCTCGCTACCACTTCGCATTCCAATCCAATACTGGTCGTGAGACGACAATTGATGCCTTACATAGGTCCGACCAATTCATCTCAAAAGTTCCATGCATTCTCCAGCAGTTTTCTCAGAGACCCGGCATACGACTTCTAGACGACTCCAGAATAATCACACACTATTCGCGTATAATTCTGCCGTGCATCTAAAGCCGGCGCCACCGCCAAATAGACAGATGTGCCCTGATCGAGCGTTGGGATCTCCCCATTCAGTTTCACGTACACGCACGCTCTGGAATGCACAAGAACACTCCGCACTTGTACACTGCGATCTAATGGATGGAAGAATCCAGAAAGATCGCGTGTTCACCAGTATGCACGAAATCGCCGCTCGTAACATTACGTATCGGCCACACCCATATAACTCACAAACGCACTTATTAACCAAAGAAGACCCACCCCGATGTGATTGATGCCAGCATGAAATTACAGCCAGGCATATACTGACTAACGGCCTGGAACAGGAAAGAAGAACATGCCAACTTTCGAAGAATCTCAGTCAACTGCTCACAGACGATGTCGAAAAACCCATAAACTTTCTCAACGAGACTGGACTGTACAATCGGATTTAAATCAAAACTATCACCCTTTTACGCTTATAAATTACCTTAGGCACATTGTAAATATGTAGATGGCGCCAATAACCAAAGCAGTTAAGGCGCCAAAATAAATTTAAAAAAAAAGTTCGTTCATGCAAAGTTATCACGTTTATGATCGGTTATGAGTTCACTCAGATGTAATTCAATGACCCCAGTTCAAATTCCATACTTACCCGGAGGGAAGTCGAAGAAAGGGTGAAGAGTAAAACTTTTGGTCCAGCTGGCCAGCAGCAATGAAAAACGCCCGCAAAACTTACCGCTCAAAGAGGACTAAACAAAACAAAAAGTAACACATTCCGATTGAAATAACAACCGCTGTTAGCATTGACAAAAATTTTGGCAGGGTCGCCCGAAACAAATCGTCCAAAAATAACAAGCCTTCAGACATGCCGCTGTGTATATTTTTAAATACCTAATATATCTTGACGAGAAAATTCGCACGGCGTCCCATAATTTGCGAATTGCAAGAAATGAAAAAAAAATTGCACCAATTCATATAGAAATCGTTTAATTTTTTTAATATCAAAGAGCAAATGATAATAAGTAATAAACGGTGGGCAAATATTGGCAACGGGCCAAATTAGAAATTTATTGGAAGAAATCAATGTCAGTACGGCGGTAAATTTTACAATTTATTGCTCCTGGGCTTCTCATACATGAATGAACACGCAATTTGCCTGGTCAATCAAGCCGGAGAATGTTTGTTTTATGGCCATTTATTCCATGTTGATGTTATAAAATCGTACGTTATTCATGATATTTTTGATTATTACACCAGTATAAGATGAGTTTAGTGAGCCTATTTAATTCGTCTGCTGGCCTGACAGACAGTAGTGTTTAGGAACAACAACCTTCTTTCTGGGATCTCCCGAGGGTCGAGGGATCTCCTGCAAAACTTGAACCAGGCAAAGCGGAGTTATTCAAACGAAAATCTGATGTCAGTAATCCCACCAAACATCTCAAGAAGCTTGACATGAGCAGAGAAATCCTATATATTACCTCTCCAGCTGAAGCCAGCTACCGATAAATCTGGGATTACCCCATTCTGTGGGGAAATAAAAACTCCAGAGGATGTCTCTCATTTCGAAATAACAACGCCATTAGAAAATGCAGTTGTCTGCCACTAAAGACGAGCACATCTCCAAGAATGACGAGCAACTTTCCAAGTTGCAAGTTTCCAGTTGTGGGATTCATCGCAGACGGTAATTTACACAGTGGCGGAGTATTCCCATTACAGAAATTGTACACTCGCCTGAAATTTGCAAGCCACAAAATAAGGCGTTATCAATAGACATTGGGGAGTTTGCGTCCACACGTATACGTACGACGTAACGTAACTTTCAACGTGAAAATTGGCGAGTTTGTTACTGCAATGCCTTAGTTACAGGGGAGTTTTCACGTTCTACGTTGCGTTACGTCGTACGTTCAATGAAATCGCAAACTCTCTATCAAAATACAAATAGGTATGATAATTTTTTTGATAGAGATTTATTATGGGAATGAAACATGAAAATCGTACTGGAATAACAATATTACAGATATTTGTGAGTAGATAGGTACCTGGATGAAAGAGATGTAGAAATAAACACTTTGGAATTAATCTCGGCAATAAACATCGCAGTTTAGTAGAGGTATAATACTACGATAAATTCTACGAGCTGTATACACCGCGTTGTAAGCGTACAACAAAGTGTGTAAGTATAATATGTAGGTGTATGTTTGGCAAATTAAACAATTCTGTTTAGTGTCTGAACAGAATTGTTTTATTTTACTAAAGAAATGTCTTTAGTACCTTGATCAATTAGCCTTTCAACACTATTGCTACGAGCGACGATTCCCGTGCAAATCTGGTAAACACGCGATATTTCTGGACTCTTTCACAGCCGCAGTGTACAAATGGCATATATACGTGATGGCATTGAAATACATGGAGACTCCAACGCCTGATCAAGACACACCTGTCCATTTGGCGGCGGCGCCGGCTCCAGCGCACGGCAGAATTTTACGCAAAGTACGTAACACTATTTATACACCCTATATTATTTCCTATATGCACGTCTAGAATCACGCTCACACAAAGCCATCTTAACATGAATGTATGTGTGTATAAGAACAGGATTTCAAGTATTTTATGTGAGGGGTCATTCGACGGTGAATTTGATGGAGATCGTCTCCTGAAAAATAGTGGGACGAAATGTTCGCATAACCCAGTGAGCACGGTGGTGTGGTGCGAACACCCTAAGCCTTGTAGTTTACTGTAATGCTTTAGGAGGTGATCAGAAATGATAAAGTGGGTTGATCAAGGTGGAATGCAATCATTTCCAGAACGATAAGAGACTCAAGTGTTTACTTAATACATAGCCTTGAGGACACGACAGGCTTCCAGTTCTGAATATTGAGTCAAAAATGAAAATAAATGAACACCTGAGGCAGCGGCCTCCATGCCCTTTTAGACTTTATGACAGAACGTGAGCCATATCTGCTTTAATGAATAGGAATCGGAAAAGCGGAACAGTGCTTTTCCATTTATTTCGTTTTGTTCTTATGCGTTTATATTCCAGCAGGGTAACCAATTTATTTTATACGAGCCACGGCATTACCTTCTTTGTTTTGTTTATAAATGTGGATAGCTACCTCCTACCTGCGAACCCACGGCACAATAAGAAAACTCGCCCTGTAGCATCTTAACTACCATCAGCGAGATAACGGCGAAATAATATAATGAAAATCGCTGTTTGGCCGCATTTTCTCCATTCGTTCAAAGTATTTAGTACTCCTGTCTTGCTGTTGGGAACTGCATTATGCTAATTGAATATCTGGAATTGTAATCACAGACTGTCGCCGCGAGGACAACCAGGTTACTCTGGGGCCGTATAACGTTTTGTTTGGAAACTGTACAGTACAGGGTGTAGGTAGGTCACACTTTTGAACGCTTTTTCTTTCAGGCGTCTTTTTGATGCTTTTTTCGTGTGTCACTCACGCCCTTGTTCCTTTTGTTTAAAGAAAAAATAGTTATAGCAAGTATGAGATTACATTTTGCAATGTCTTTGAGTTGGATATGTGCTTTGCCCCTGCTTCATTGAATTTGCTTCAGAAACATTCATCTCGAAAGTCAGGTGCATGAACTCTTTGCCAAAAGTTTGCGGGTACATTTCACTGCTGCTTACTTTGCTACCAATACGGCATGCTCTCGGCTGACGGACCAGCAAGGTTCAAATTTGCCTTTTCTCAAGCCGTGACTAGAAATTAAAACAAGTAAGTATGCCTTCACGTGCGTGAGTCTCAGTAGCGCATTTTCTCAAAAAGGCATATTGTGAACGTAAAGAAAGGACCCCGCACGTTTTATATGAAAAAGTGGTTTCGGTGAATTTGGCTAAAATTTTTATATGTTGTAGATCTTGATTCAAGAAATATATTCCTGAAGAATTGGACCCCTCCTATGAACAGTTTTTCCCCTACACCCCTGATAAGGCCAAAATTAGGAATAGTCTCAAATTTTTTGAAATTCATGAAACTGGTCCAAATCGAACTCGTGATCATGGGAAAAATTATTAAAAAATCCAAGTTATTAATTGGGGTAGTTATCAAGGGGGTTGGGGGTCGAAATTGAGAAAATGAATCAAAATTCCGAATTTTTTTATTCTTATGAAATCAGAACAGAATAATAATGGAGAAATAATTTTGGAAAACCTAAATCAATTAATTGGGTGTTATTCTAAAGAGGGCTGGGGGTCAAAATCAAGGGAACAGAGTAACATTCCGAAACTTGCGATTCCCATTATTGAGAAAATAATTCAAAAAAATCTAAACCAATGAGTTCTGGTGTCATTGAGGAAGTAGAGGGTCGAAATCAGGACAACAATGAAATTCTGGACCTTACAGTTCATCTAAAAATTGATCTGGGTGAATGACAAAATGATAATAAAACCAATCTGCATAAGGATTGAGTTCTTTATTTCTCGACCATCCCTTTTCCCACCTACCATAATATCTGCCTACAACCATGTCCTAGTCCAAATGAGAATTTGTCTCAAGCATTTTAAAATTCATGAAACTGGCTCACATTAAGTTGAAGAATAAAAAATATAAGATGTGAATTGGAGTAATTATCGAGGGGGCAGAGGTCGAAATCGAGTAAAGGAATTGGCATTCCAGGAATAGGGTAATGGAGAAATATTTTTAAAAATCTGAATCAATAAATTGAGATGGTTACCTACTGAGGGGACAGTGGTCAAAATCTAGGGAAAGGAAAAAATTCCGAAACTTTAAATTCATAATGTAGGGGTAGGGTCCTTCAGTGAGAGTGATAGAACTTCAAATTGGAATTAAACAAATTAACAAAGAACAGCTTTTGACATTATGTGTGGAAAATAACATCTAGTGAATGGCCTCCTCGACTTTGTCTAACGGCGGGCAGACGGGAAGTCCAATTTGTAATGACTTTTTGGCAGATATCGGGCTCTATTTCAGTAATAACACGCACAATATTGTCCCTCAGGGCTTAATGGTTCTAGGCTTGTTCTTGTATACCAAGGACTTCACTGAACCCCACAGAAAAAAGTCCAGGGACGTAATATCGCAAGATCTCGCTGGCCAATTGATTCGCCATTCCGCGAAATTGTTCTTCCTTGGAAGTTTCCGGCCAACAAGTCCCAAGGTTTCTTCTGCTGTGTGGCTCGTAGCCCCGTCTTGTTGAAAGAAGATGATTTTGTAAGATATACTGAGTATTTATGTCAAAAAATGACAGTAAAATCTTATCAAAGTTCTATCACTCTTATTGAAAGACCCTTTAGAACTGAAAATTCAGATTTGAAAAATTGAGCCTTACTTCCAATATCGATCTATTTTTGGAATCTCATTGAATCAACCAATGACCAAAAGCAGGATTTATGTTTATTTAAAAAAAGATAGTCCAGTCATTTTTTTTTGACACGAGCTATATGATGGACAGCACACAGAACCGTGGAGAGCTTCTCGAGAACTGTAA
The DNA here is from genome assembly GCA_949128115.1 of Anaspis maculata. Classification (NCBI taxonomy): domain Eukaryota; kingdom Metazoa; phylum Arthropoda; class Insecta; order Coleoptera; family Scraptiidae; genus Anaspis; species Anaspis maculata. Next base: position 72,889,737 of record OX421964.1, read on the forward strand.
ATAATAATGCTGTTGCAAGTAGTCTCGATTCCACCCCCCTCCCCCGGCCCTCATTGTTGTTGTGGGTAGGTATATAATGGTTGTACCCAGAGCTTGGTACCTACCCAGGTACCTGGGTAAGGGGTGAGGATGATCGAGAAACGATGAACTCAGTCCTTATTCACATTGGTTGTATTATCATTTTGTCATTCGCCCAGATCTTCCTAGATGCACTGGAAGTTGCAGAATTCCACTGTTTTCTCAAGTTCGACCTTCTACCCCTTTAATAACACCTGAATTCATTGGTTTAGATTTTTCTGAGCATTTCCCCATTGCTCGTAAAATCATATATTATGGGAACCGCAAATTCCAGAATTTCACTGCGTTTTCTTGATTTTGACCCCCAGCCCCCTTTAGAATAGCCCCCAATTGATTGATTTAGATTTTCCAAAATTATTTCTCGATTATTATTCAGTTCAGATTTTATAAGAATGAAAAAATTCGGAATTTTAATTTATTTTCTCAATTTCGATCCCCAACCCCTTTGATAACTACCCCAATTCACAGCTTGGATTTTTTTAATTACTATTCCCATGATCACGAGTTCGATTTGGACCAGTTTCATGAATTTCAAAAAATTTGAGACTATTCCTAGTTTTGGCCTTATTAGGGATGTAGGGGAAAAACTGTTCATAGGAGGGGTCCAATTTTTCAGGAATATATTTCTTGAATCAGGATCTACAACATATAAAAATTTTTGCCAAATTCACCGAAACCACTTTTTCATAGAAAACGTGCGGGGTCCTTTGGTTGAAGGAGAGACACCATTCCTTGCACACTTTCTTCATTCGAAACTCATCGTGATATTTTATTATCAGAATGGGGTACTTGCCAATGAAATAGATTCGAATGAAAATTCTTTCACTCATCAATATTTTTTTGTTTGAGGGGGAAGCTGGGAGCGGCGACTAATCAACAGTAGTCTATTCTTTCCCATTTTTAGTCGGCTATCCACATAGCGAAAGAATTAGATCGTTATGTCTTCGAGTTTATGTTTTTCATTCATCTCTCACTTTGAGGGCAGCGTGTGGGGGCGGCAGCATTTGGCGGAGTAACTGTTGCACAGTTTGAGTTGGGATCTCTAAATGTAAGGGAGATATGACAATCAGTGTAAATTGTGAAAGTTGCATTTTTTTTGTTTGGAGGCGCCAGCTGGAGGCGGCGGCTAATTAAAAGTGGCCTACCTTTTTCCAATTTTAGTCAGCTATCAATATAGTGAAAGAATTAGATCGCTATGTCTTCAGGTTCATGTTTTACATTGATCTCTAACTTCAGGGGCGGCGTGTGGGAGCGGCAAAGTTTGGCAAGGAAATTCTTGCACAGTTTGAATCAAGAGTTTCCAAATGTTTGAGGTAACATTATTAGCTAAATCAGTGAAAATTGTTGAAAGTTGCACTTTTTTTCATTTGGGGGCGGAAGCTGGAGGCGGCGCCATATCAAAAGTAGCCTATCCTTTTCCATCTTTAGTCAGCTATCCATATAGCGAAAAACTTAGATCGCTATGTCTTTGGGTTCATGTTTTTCATTCATCTCTTACTTTGGGGGCGGCGTGTGGGAGCGGTAGCGTTCGGCTGAGCAAATGTTGCACAATTTGAGTTGACAGTTCCTAAATGTTTAAGGGAACATCTCAATCAGTAACATTTGTGAAAGTTGCACTTTTTATCGTTTGGGGGCGGAATCTGGGGGCGGCGACTAACCAAAAGTAGCCTATCCTTTCTCATTTTTAGTCAGCTATGTATATACTGAAAGAATCAGATCGCTATGTCTTCGGGTTTATGTTTTTTATTTTAAAGTGATTGGGGGCGGTTTTTAGCAGTTTTTTCATGTCGGCGGCGCATATTGGAGACGGAATGTTTCTGGGCTTACGCTTATAAGTGGCAACTATGTATTATTTATAAAATGAGAACACCAGAGCATTAGGTCTGGTAGAAATTGCAATATTATGTTATTTCAAGTTTATCGGGGGCGGTTTTCTCTATGTTGGCGGCGCAATATAGACATTCAATATAGCCTACCCCTTCTTCGGGAGTGGCAGCTATGTAACAGCGGAAAAATTAGAAAGCTAGGGCGTCTAGTTTGGGGGGAGTTCGAGGAACGGACGGACGGATGGACGGACGGACGGACGGACATAGCGGTTGCAATAGCGATTTTCATCAAGATGGAAAATGCGCTAAGAATTCACGATTTTATCTCATATGTTCGTGAAAAACTTTGAAAAGTGAAAATGATTAAACATGCGAGAGGCCAAAAGTCGCTTTATACCGCATTATATCTCCCAACACAGTTAATTTGAAATGTGACCTCTAATGACACTGCAGTTTTAAATTAAAGCGCCAATAGACAAAAATTGAATTGATTTTTTTTGATAATAATATGCAACCCTCGATGCAACCGCTTTGTATTGCATGCCAAATTATTCGAGCGGGACAAGTCTTCCGAACATTTAACTTGATTAAAATCGCTCTGCGTAGAGCTGAGCTGACGCTGGTGGAGTTCTCGGCCGCCCGGCTCAAAGAACCTCGAGGTTTACGAACTCCTGGATGGTTAATTTCGCCCGGATTTAATAACAATAATAAGGGTCCTACCAAAGCCTCGCCTTATCACAAGCCTATTAAATTTGACGAAAGCCCAAGATGACGTACTATATACGCAAGCAAGCACCAACGCTGGCGGCGAAAATATTGATATTTTACGCCTCATGATTCGCAAGGCCCGACTTAATTAAGGATCCCCCAATGGAGAGGTAAAGAGTCCTTTTCGGAGGCGATTAACTTCAAGCATCGACTAATCGTCACTTAATTTCGAATTAAATTACATGCAGTTTTAATATCTCACCCCGATTCGTCTCCCGTTTGCCTCCCTGCGTGCCCCACCTCGCCCCATTCCCGTGGAATCGTTAAAGTCTAAAGGCGCGGAATGTGGGGAGCTTTGGAGCTTTACATCATGGCCCGAGACTTTATTGGTAGCTGCGTCGTGTGCCCTCCACTAACTTCCTGGTAATCGCATTAATTAAAACACCAAATTCAAGTGTGTGACGTCGCCAGCCTCCCTTTGGAGAGGATGACGCGCGACGCCGGAAGGAAGCACGGGCAAGTTTTATAATTTCAAATGGAATTTTCGCTAAGACCTGGTCGTTTGTTACTGTTGATTGCTTGATGCTTAACCTGTCGCTTGACGGCAATGTCTACTATCCTGTGATTAATTGAATATAAAGTGTGGGCTATGAGGCTATTATAGCTTAGGGAAGAAATGCAACATTTCGATCGAACCTAAAATAAATTGCAGAGGAGCTGAAAATTTGAGGATCCCTTTAGAATTGGATGGCAACCAAGTAAAGTTCCCACTCTTTCCGAGGGTTGGTATTTTTTTCTGTAGGAGGTTGAAAGTAAATCGAAGGTAAAAGGAAATACCATTCTTGAAAACGTTGCTTTTTGTACTTTTTTCATCAGGAACAGTAAGCTTACAGAAGGTGTAATGCACCAGTGGCGTACCAGACGGCTGCAAAGGAGCCGAGATGCAATTTGTCACAAAGTCTATAATAGCCCGTATTCATAGTCAGATCTTATACAGGGTGTCCGTTTTTCGAGGCTAAGCATGGGTATCTCGCTTATCTTTAGAGATACAGAGTCGGTTAAATTAGAAAAAAGTTGCGAATTTTCATGACGATCAATGATCCAAGAAAATATTTGACTTGCCAGTTTTAGTTTTCGAGATATCGAGAAAAAACAGAAATTTGTAATTTTTGTTTTCATTTTTTATTTCAAAAACCGTTGAAGGTAGCCTTTTCTAATCAAGACATTGTGAAGGCACTTCTCTAAGGGAAATTCAATGTTGCCAAAATCTTCATTCTAGCTTTCAAAACAACCGAGGTATGACATTCAACTTTTTTTTCTCTTATGGACGCCATATTGGATTTTGACATTTATGAATACAATTTTATTTTCTGGTTACAACGATGTGTCACATGCCACTGTTGAATTCATGCTTTAGAGCAAAAAAAAAATTTTTATTTTTCAAAGAGTGCTTTGGAAACAAAATCAGCATCGACAATAAAAAAAAACGTAAATGTCAAACATTTATTCAACAATGACATGTGGCACATCGTTCTAACCAGATAAGAACACCGTATTCAAAAATATCAAAATCCAATATGGCGCCCATTAGAGAAAAAAGTTGAATGTCGTATCTCGGTTGCTTTGAAAGCTAAAATAAAGATTTTGGCAGATTTGGATTCCCCTTGAAGAAGTGCCCTGACAATGTCTAGATTAGAAAAGACCACCCTCAACCGTTTTTTAAATAAAAAATAAAAACAAAAATCAAATTCCTGTTTTTTCACGATATCTCAAAAACGAAAATCGATACGTCAAATTTCTTTTTGGGTCATTGATCGTCATGAAAATGCGCAACTTTTTCCTAATTCAATCGACTTTGTATCTCTCAAGATAAGAGAGATACCCTTGCTTAGCCTCAAAAAACGGACACCCTGTATACCGTCCGTTTTTTATTTTAGGCCCCAGCCCGTAGCACCTTTATTTTGGGTTTCACACCCAATATATTATATATTTTTGAAATCACAAAAACAAGATCTTTCGACTGATGAGATGTCAAATTATTTTTGACAGATGTCATTTTTTGACAAATGACAGAATAGTACTTGTGATACATCATTTTAAAGCCTATGAAATTCCAGGGAGAACTGTGTTTCCATTTTTGGAATAGGGTGTCTTTTACAGCTTCAAGGGGTCTTTTCATTCAATAGGAAAAAATGTTGAATTTCAGAAATATTATTAATATTAGAAATACATAATAAGTGAGTATAGGTGAAGCAGGTACCTATTATCAATGTTAACTAATGGTAATAATAATTAATTAATCACAATGAAACAAAAAATGTCCCAAAGAAGTTGCTCAAAATGACCGCCTCCTTGTTCCTTAAATTAAAGATTCGACGATCAGTGAATTGGAACCACCGGCCCAACGCGATGACATCCGAGCTTGCCAGATATGACCCCCCTCGATTTTTTAATGAGCCTACGCGAAAGATAAGGTGTTAATAGAGTTTCCCAATAATTTGGACGATTTGAAAATCATATCATCACCATTAGTTAATTTCAAAAATACCTATTACCTATTGAGTGGCTTTTTCTGGAATTGACATTTTTTCCTATTGAAAGACCCCTAGAAGCTGTAAAAAACACCCTATCTCAAAAATAAAAACACAGTTCTCTTCAGAATTTGATGGGCTTTAGAATGATGTATCACAAGTACTATTCTGTCATTTGTCAAAAAATGACATCTGTCAAAAATAATTTGACATATCATCACTCGAAAGATCTTGTTTTTCTGGATTCAAAAATATATAATATATTGGGTGTGAAATCCATAATAAAGGTGCTACGGGCTGGGGCCTAAAATGAAAAACGGACGGTATGAGGTGGTCTTGAGACCATGTTTATTCAGACACAGGCTTGAACTAAGATGGTTTTATACATCTAGTTATCATCGTGGGAATATTAATTAACATAATTAAATACACCTACATCATCTTAAGGTTGTGTTTGGGAAAAATCAGCGTTTCAAAATTGAATAAGGTCGTCTCAAGACATAAGATCTGAGTAGGAATACGGGCGTCTCACTAAAGAAACAGAATAAAACTATTACGAGCCGAAATTCGGAAAACATACGTACTGGCCCAATTGGCATTTTGATTCAATCAGGCCATGTGAATAGAGGTAAAACCTGGCTGAAATGGGACCGAAAATACAGACAGAGAAGTTTTTAGAAATACGATAAGGGGCGATAGGTTTTTTCCGTGAAGAAAGAACATTCATTCTGAGTCGAGATTTTACATCGAAAACGGTGCCGTGTGCCCGCTGGGTAAATTCCAATTAAATTGACTGAAATTATCATACATTTCCGCAGTTTTATCGATCACGTGTACATGCAGTATAGTACGAATACCGTAGAAAATTGTAATTGTTGGAAATTGACTCACGAATCAAACGGTAAGTTAGATTTCTCAAATATCCGTCCGCTAAAATTGCTCAGTGATTTTAGGCCATCAGAATCTTCTGTGTATACGTCTGTGTACGTAAATAGATCCGTTCAGATCCATCGCATTCACACATACTCATATATGCGCCGAGTGCATTAGGAAATACACTCGTGGTGTCGACAATAGCCCCTGAATACATCGGTAGCCGCTACGCTCGAAACGTCAAATTTCGCTTACCATTACCATCGTTGATACGATTTGGACAAGACGAGGACAATTTCTCACCGTCGCTGAACGAGTCTTCCATGATCAAGTTGGCAAAATTATTGACGTACGTTGGCAAGATATCCGACCGCTTTTATGGACCGCACGGTTGTGGAAATTTGTAGGAAGTGAATCTACTTATATCCTTTTCTATCTTCGTTGGGTGATATTATTTTATTATAATTACATTTACGTTGTATATGGTTATTATTATTATTATTGTCGTGTGAATTATCGATGTGTTGTATCTATCTAAATTTTGCGTTGTAAAAACGAACATTCGAGCTCGCGTTTCCGGTAGCTTGATCCGTAATAACCTTTGTCAACTAAATTGGTATCAACCGACTTCCACGGGATATATCACGTATCATTCGCACTTACTATAAAGTTGTCTCCGGAGCTTCCATTTATCTAAAGACGGCCGATCGCCGCTATGTTTGATTTCTATTATATTCAACGAACTTGAACTAAAATATGATACAGATAATTATGGATTCAGAATAATAACTTTGGAACGAAATGTGGATCTCTAACATCCCTTGGAATTTGACATCGAGGCTATGACCGTCTAAAGCTATCTAGAAAATTCGTAAACCAAAATTTATAGGATGGCGGGGGAGTGTGCGTATGCGTGTAGAGTAATTTTACCCCGAGTTTTACCAATTAATTACTAGTAAGCAACTAATCGAGTAACTAATTCATCACTTCATTGGGAATTAACAAATTATTATTCAGTGTCATGTCATATGGGTTTATGATCGGCTTTATGGTGTATTCACGATCCTGCGAGTACATACCTACCTATTTATTACCTATTGATTAGTTTATTGAGTTGATATTTTTGATGTTGAAACTTAAATTAGCTTTCACATTAGCTTGATATTCCTAACTAGTTCAAGCTAGGTGCACTGAATTTTAAAAACAAATGTGGATTATTATTTTAAAAGTTGATTTAAAATTTTTCAGACTTTACCAAAACGGTTACAATAAAAAATATTCACGAAATCGAGGTGTGAAAGATTTATTTGAGTACATAAATTCCTAACAGACCATTTTCACTGACGTCACGCAGCTTCGTCTTGAACAGCTGATCCAGGGCAACGTCAGTCAGATGTGCATATCTGCCCTGTCACAACAGTGTTAATGTCAATGGTAGTGGTAATGATAATTGTTATGGTGATGGTAACGCCCAGAACATAGCAAATGCGTGGTGGTATTCTATTCATGGTAATGGTATTGTTAAAAGCGCCCAAAAAATTTCTGAACTGTTAACATTGCCATTAAGGACGGAGTTGAATTGGTAGAATAAGCGTTGCGAAATCAATCCCTGTGGGTTTATTCGCGATTTTAACTACCGATGGTGCGCTGTCGTCGCAGGAAACAAAATGGAGGACTACAAGTAACTTTTGTCGGTGTCAGTGTCGTCAGTGACAGTGCTGTTTCATCAGAATTCAGATATCTGTCACCAACCTCGCACTCCGTAATATTCTTTGTAATTGTGGATTTAAAAGAGTCTGTGCGTTTCTTTGGTGGGTATTTTGAATGTTGATGCCAGCATTTACACGTATGGATTCCTCTAACAGAATTTCAAGGCGCGCTGACTCTGTCCTAAGGCTGAAAACAGTGGAGGCAGGTTGCCAGTTTCCAGTATTATTATTATTATTGTTTATTGCATAAAGAAAATACAATTTCTGTTGCAAGAACACATACATAGCGACACATCCAAATAAAAAATAAAACCAATTATTTACATAATATTCCCACTTCTACGAACTACCACTCATTCCTACTAAATGCTCGAATTCTCATTGCCCCCACAACAAAGTTACAAATTTTCCCGACAGTTACATTTCCAAGTTTACCCTCCAAAACTCTTTCGAGGTCAAGACCGCTTTCAACAAAATCTGCGAAAGTGCTTCTGAGACCCGCATACATTGGACACTCGAACAGAATATGTTCCAGGTTCTCTACTTTGTGCAGATTACATATAGAACAGTATTCATCTGCATGTATGCGATAGCTGTAACCCTTGTGGGAGATCTTAACATACCTGTCCCCAGCCAATCTAAGCTGAGCTATGACTCTTATCTCGCGGATCGGTAACCTCAACAGCAGGTATTGTTTACAAGTACTCTCGGCGAATTTGTAGGACGCAAAATAACGTGAAAAGCCCGATACAGAAGCTCGATCGAGATCAGTCTCAAAAAGTTTCCGCCTATAATGAGAGAGAACGTCCGTCCTGCACCTTAGTAGTTCTCCAACATCCCTGCATGGCCATGAATCACCGTGATCCGCTTCTTGAAAAATAAGTCCAACCTGATCCACCCAATTGTATGCTGTGTCCCCGGAACTGACTGTCACCAATCGATTGTAGCAGATTCTCGGATAGCGGTCGCCATCCATCAGCAGCACCCTTTCCAGCCAGTTGAAGCAAATTTGAAGTATAAATAAAGATAGGTGAGTAACACCCACTTCTAGTCTTATAATGTAATCTGGGGTGTTCACCGCCAAGGACAGCAGCCGCTTAAAAAATGACACCTGAACTCTCTCGATCAAGTCCCTATAGCGTAGTCCATAAACAGCAATGCAATGAGAAAGAGAGTTGAGCACTATGGACTGATACAACTTCATGCGTGAGTCCCAGGAATTTAATTTTGAACGCGACATTAATGACATTACTGCTCCGATTGTAGCCTTAGTCTTGGTGACCGCAACCTTCGATGCTTCCAGAAACAAAGCCGAAGAAGTAAACGGGATCCCCAAATAAGTGTATTTAGTCTTAACATCCAACTTCTTTCCGCCGTAATAAAACCTCAATTCCCGATCCCCTCTGAAACCTCCCCTACCAAAACATAAAATATTCGATTTCTCGGTGTTGACAATAATTTTATTTTGTTGACAATATTTTTCTAGGATTGAGAGCTTTCTCCCCAAGTCAACGGGTGAATCGGAAAGAATGACCAAATCATCGGCATACAGAAGCAGGAGTATATCGGTTGTGTTATCAATGTTCAGACCGGACACACCGGCGTCCCGAAAAAAAGATTCTATATCCGATACGAATAACGCAAACAGGTATGGACTCAGTGGCTCGCCTTGCAAAACTCCGGAAGATACACGCAATTCCTTGGATAGACTCTCCCCAACCCTGACTCTCATTGATGCCCCATCATACAGTTTTTTCATTATTCGAACAAACTTACCACTCGCCCCAAGATGAAATATCTTGTGCCACAGAAGGTCATGATCAATAGAGTCAAACGCTCGTTTAAAATCTATGAAGGCGGCATAAACACGTCTTTTTTTCAACCTAAGCTGTATTTGAATCACGGAGTTCAGCACAAAAACATTATCCATACAGCTTCTTCCCGTCCTAAAACCCGACTGACATTCCGGAATTGCGTCCATCTCCTCGCTCAAAATGACCAATCTTTCAAGCAAAATTTGTGTGAACAGTTTGGTTGCACAATTTACAAGGGCGATACCTCTGTAGTTTGACGGCTCATTGACTGGTCCTTTCTTGTGAAGCATTGTCATTATTATATCGCTCCACTGCGTAGGTAGTTCTTCAGTTGCCAAGATTTTATTGTACAGATTTTGCATGTATAAAAGCCAGTTCTGTGGTAACCCTTTTATAAACTCAGAAGCAATGCCGTCCGCGCCCGGAGACTTGCCCGACTTACACCGAGCCAATGCACGTGTCAACTCCTCAAAAGAAATAGGTACGTCCAGTATTGGATTTCCTGCATCCTGAAAAGCAGAATGATTAAGTGATTTCGAAGGGTATATGTTTGTGTAAAATTTTTCCCAGGTTTCTATGTCGACAGCGGTCGAATTTTTCATGCTGGCACAGCGAAATAATTTTAGAGTCCTCCAAAACGTTGCCTGGTCCCGTGCTGAGCTAAGGGCCTCAATATAAGTTTGATCAAACGATGACTTTTTATTTTTCAATAATTTCGAGTAACGTTTTTTAGAGTCAATGTAAACTCCACGAAATGGCTGTTCAAAATTGTTTGCCTTACACATTTTCAAGTTCCCAATGACTTCTCTCTTTGCTATTCTACATTCGCTATCATACCAACGTTTTCTATTATGAATCGCACCTGCCTCGTCACGTCTATGCTCGTCACCCGTTATCCTACATCTTGTCATACCAATCGCACCCGCAGCGAGAGTCATCGCCTCACACAAATTGTCAAAAGACTGCTGTACCGAACCATCAAATGCGACTCTTGGTGAGTAACTCATGGCAGCCGCATATTCAAAACCAAACTCATTTTTCCATTTTAGAACTGTGTGATATGTTTTCTTGTTTTTGCTAGACTTGTCCTGCATTGGGGGGGGCCCGTTTAGTTCCAGCTTTATAGGGAAATGATCTGAAAAGTGAACATCGGTAAGAACAGAAAAACTCAGGACTTTTTCCACGCCAAAAATTGAGCACCAAACATAATCCACTATACTAGAGCCACTAGGGCCACAGTATGTGAACTCTCCAGGATAGTCCTGTTTGGCTCTACCATTTAGAGCAAACAGAGAGTTTTCATTCATGAAGTCACAGAGCTTCCGTCCTCTCTCATTAATGACTTTGTCCTTTGTATTCCTAACCTCGAATAAGTCGGATTCCACGAGAGACCCCTCCGGTATAACTCCCAAAGCTCCCGTCCTGCTGTTGAAGTCTCCGCCTATTACAAGTATATCATCCGGGTATTCAGCAAGAGCATCGCTGACTTCGACCTGCAACAATTCAAGTATAGCACCGACATCCAAAGACGGTTTAAAGTACACGGTACAGTGTAATAAATTAAGATCTCCCACAATTATTCTTATGAAAATCCAATGTGAAGATATGTCAATAACACTGAACGAAAACTGCCTTCTCAGAAGCACAAGCAAACCCCCGCTAGCACGACCCATCGTATAATCCTTTGTTGCAGGGGACGAAATGACTTTGTAATTTTGCAATATCTGCCCTGTCACAACAGTGTTAATGTCAATGGTAGTGGTAATGATAATTGTTATGGTGATGGTAACGCCCAGAACATAGCAAATGCGTGGTGGTATTCTATTCATGGTAATGGTATTGTTAAAAGCGCCCAAAAAATTTCTGAACTGTTAACATTGCCATTAAGGACGGAGTTGAATTGGTAGAATAAGCGTTGCGAAATCAATCCCTGTGGGTTTATTCGCGATTTTAACTACCGATGGTGCGCTGTCGTCGCAGGAAACAAAATGGAGGACTACAAGTAACTTTTGTCGGTGTCAGTGTCGTCAGTGACAGTGCTGTTTCATCAGAATTCAGATATCTGTCACCAACCTCGCACTCCGTAATATTCTTTGTAATTGTGGATTTAAAAGAGTCTGTGCGTTTCTTTGGTGGGTATTTTGAATGTTGATGCCAGCATTTACACGTATGGATTCCTCTAACAGAATTTCAAGGCGCGCTGACTCTGTCCTAAGGCTGAAAACAGTGGAGGCAGGTTGCCAGTTTCCAGTACCCAGTGCTGACAATTTTCTCTTGGACAAACAGTGAGCGCCCGCACTTTGACCAGGACCCCGCCGAGACTTCGTCGGCCCAGACAGGCAACCTGCCTTCGTTGTGTTTTCTTTTCAGCCTAACGGGCCGTGGTATTTGGGAGAGGACTACTGATGTTATTAGAATTTAGAACTAGCTAGCGAGACTTACCTGTCGAAAAAATTATCGCTAGGTTTAAAAGGTAGCGAACAAGCCCTCATGCTTGTTATTGCTGGCTTTCTGATGCTCAGAACAGTTCTCCATGCCCTTTTATGCCACATGGTTTGCGAAACCACGCCGAAAGCGTTTATGATTGTGATGATTTGCACTTGTGATGCGTCTTTCCTAAGTAATTGATCAAAATGCCAGACCTACCTGGCCTTTTCTTGATTTACTACTAAAGACAGTGCAAATGGTGTATAAGTCCGTCTTTTGGCCGTTTCTGAATCACGCGAAGTCAATGAGACAACGCGCCAACAGCAGAAGGGATGACAGCAGAACAAATTCAAAAATGTCAGATGGACGTTAGAGCTTTCTAGATCAGAGCCGATTTACTCATAGTTTTAGTCCGCACAAGCGGCACCAGAGCGCGTCTAGATTTTTGAAATCGCGAATTCCTTGACGGATTCTTATCATTTTGGTCTCTTTCTAAAGCTACGAAGATGTACTTTGGTTTAAGCCCATTGGCATTTCCAAAATCCAAAAATCAAGAAAAAAATCGGATTTTGGAAATGTCAATGAGCTCAAACCAAAGTACATCCTTGTAGCTTTCGAAAGAGACCAAAATGGTAAGAATCCGTCAAGGAATTAACCCACAGGGATTGATTTCACAACGCTTATTTTACCAATTCAACACCGTCCTTAACATTTTCCAATCAAATATGCCATCAGAAGCATGCGCATCCAATTTTCGATCGTGCCAACTGACACTGCCCCACCGCCTCTTTTTCTTGTCCGTTTGCGTTTTTTCTTTTTCAATAAAAACAAGATGTGCAGTATTAGTATAATTGTCCTCTGCTGTCCATCGCGGCTGGCATCATGGGCAAAAGGTATGCACATGGATGTAGGAATGGCTGGATAGAGCATAAAGCCAAAAACAATTGAATTTTTGGTACCCGATTTTGAGCTGAGGGGCGGGGCTTAAAGCGGAAGCGAGGCCTCCAAAGTGAACTTGATTTTCGAAATATAATCAACACGCTGGCGCTGTTCGAAACCGTCAACTGGCTGTCACAGAAATCGCGTCAGTCCAAATAAGTGGAATTAAGTGCATCAAAATTTGTAATTCTGAGTAAGTAATGTCTGATCTATCATAACAGCAACGGGAATAATGTTTTTTTCTACCAGTTCCAGTACAGTTCGTTTGTGATCCGATTCATTTTGCAGAGTTGTCCACGATGGTGTCCTGTAAATTGTGCGGGCTGTTGCGGACCACAACCTCAAGTTCAGAGGGCATTGCGCTTCATCGGTAAGTCCAGTTTGATAAATTGCTGGCCGTAATATTCATGTTAATTCATTTTTTCCCCGAAAAACGCTTCATTCCACCACCTTACATAACCTCACTTATACGATTTGACAACACCTTCAGTGGCGTTACATCCATCAGGCATCTTAGAAAAAAAGGGCTAAATCGCCCAACAAATTGCAATCTTTATTGAACCTACCCCCGGTTGCAGCATAAGAATTTAATCATGAAATAGCTAATTGAGGATTTTCTTTGGTCTGCCAGTTGACTGACCACAGGCGATGCATCTAAGCTGTTGAGAAATGAACATTTCTTCATATTTTTTTTTGTAAAACTGCATTTTTCATCAGGTACTACGCTAAAATTCAGCAAAAAAAGCTCAATTCACTATTTCATGATCAAATTTTTGGTGCAAACGGGGGCTACATGATTATTTTTAATGAGGTTCTGATTTCTTGCAGAAAATAGTGAAAACTCCGGCAACTCCCAAGTCAACACTTCAAATAAAATTAGAAGTTTGAATGATGGAGATGAAGATGAAGATACTCGGGGATATACGTTGAATGGATTGGTTTTAGGTGAAGAATTCCGTTCTTCGGCTTCGTTTTCGGACATATTTCCAAGCTAATAATACTTGCCTGAAAGAAAATTTGCCTGACTGATACGAAACTTCACCAAGTGCAATGTGGAATGGCAAAAACTCTCGGAAAAAACTAGTTAGGATACTGCGTTTTGGCTGCTATCTACTGCCGTTCTCAAATGGAGAAAGACTTGGCTCACTGTGCTGTCATCGAAGCTGCCATGCTGCCGAAACATCTTGTCCTGTTGGAAGTTTTATAATGCAACAAAAGCTTATGCTTTCACAAACGCTTTACCTTTCCTAGTAGGTAACTGTGTTGGAATTTGTTGCAAAAACAGTTGTAAAAATAAGTATCTTAGGTACAAGGTGTTCACGATAAAATTCACCCCCCCTCTAGGAGATTCCCCTTTGAGATATTTTGAAAAACTAAAAACTTTTTCTTAACAATTTTTCCCAGGGATCTTGAATCGATCGTCTAAAAGTTTTCAATTGGTACCGTATACAGGGTGTGACATGTAACTTTTTTTATTTCAAACACAACACCCTATATTTTAATACGTCATTTGATGAAGCCTCTCTTTCTGATTACAAAAATATATAACATTAATAATTCACTTTGACAAGAGGCTGTCAAAAAAATTATAAAATAGGTAGTCAAATAAATCAAAAATTAAAAATTACGCGACACCCTGTATTAGGAACGAATTGGACCATTTTTCCATGCAAAGTTGAATTCCGCAGATAAAATGCTGCGAGAATAACTTTTTTTCAAGTGAACTGTAGAAACCAAAGCCATCTTGCCGCGAAACAAAATTATGTGACTACCTATTTTATTATTTTTTCGAAAACTTACTTGTCAAAATAAATCATAAGTGTCATATATATTTGTAATCAAAAAAAAAGGCTTAATCAAATAACGGAATAAAATATAGGGTGTTGCATTTAAATTAAAAAAGTTACATATCACACCCTGTATACGGTACCAATTAGAAACTTTTAGAGGATCGATTTGAGGTCCCTGGGAAAAATCGTGAAGAAAAAGTTTTTAGTTCTTCGATTATCTTGAAGGGGAATCAACTGGAGGGGGGTGAATTTTATCGTGAACACCCTGTACAACAATGCTATAACCTACCTAACTTTTAAAAACTTTGGCCAAGTTCTTTCAAAATGTTTTCCACTCAGTTCACCAGTTTGAATGTTAGCACTTGAAGTTCCTTTTGAATTGGTACCAGTGTGGACAAAAAAGGAGGACACAGTCATTCAGTACTCAACCGGTTTTTTTTAACAATTTGGCCCAAACGACCTCCAATTTGGACATGTCGGTTGCAACTAACAGCCAAGATATGGACATATCCTAATTGAGGAGCATTTGGAGTCCAAATTGTTGCAAAAACCGTGAAATAATGAATGACAGTGGTCTGTTTTTTTGTTGTCACTGGTACTACAATTATGTATGTTACAGTTGAGATATCATATTCATATTCATATTCATATTCATGTTTATTGCACCATCCATATATACATAAAATATCACAGGCTTCGTCAGTCTAAGAACAAAATTCACAATAAATAAATAAATAAATATATATCTTATGTTTTAAAACACAACACAATAATAAATAACATTGATACGGAAGTACCTTTTTACAAACAAAAACATTACACTAAAAATTCCTGTAATCTGTAGATAGTTTTTTCCAACAGAATGGCGACGACTCGACTCTTGAATTTAGTGCGTCTACCACAGTCTTTGACAGAGTCCGGCAGCTTGTTGAAGAGCTTTATACAAATGTGGTTTATGCCGTGCTGGCTGGAACTTATGCGATTTCCTGGGATTGCAAGGTCGTTCTGGTTTCGCGTATTATAGCTGTGGAAGTCACTATTTCGCTTGAATTTGCTGGGGTTGTCAAAAACGTAGAGAACACAGGTAAGGATGTATAGAGATGTTACCGTTAAAATATTTAGGTTCTTGAAAAGCTCTCTACAGCTCACGTTCTCTCTTGTATCACACTTGCATATAATTCGGATGCATTTTTTTTGTAGTTTCAGCACTGCTTCCACTTGTGGACTGTTTCCCCAGATGATGATGCCGTAGGAAATTCTGCTGTGAACGTTGCTGTAGTAAGCCGTCAATGCGGTCTCCACGTTACCGAACTGCATCATTCTTCTCACCGTAAACACCGCCCATGACAGCCTCCTGGTGAGAGCCTCGATGTGTTTGTTCCATTTTAGATTCCCTTGAAAGGTTATGCCCAGAAACTCGATAGATGTTTTTTCTGCTCTAGGATCTGGCGTGAAGTGTATTGTTTGTGTTTTGTTTGGGTTCAGCAGGAGCATGTTTGTGCTGAACCATTTTGTGGCCATCTCAAGGGATGAGTCTGTTTTTTCTGTTGTTGAAGGTACGTCTGTTCCCCGATTCACAACTGTTGTGTCATCTGCGAATTGGCACACTCCCAAGCAATCTATGTTCGATGACAAATCATTTACGTATATGAGGAACAACACAGGACCAAGCACCGATCCTTGGGGAACTCCACACGTCATTTCTCTTTCCGAAGAGCCACTTCCATTGAAAGTAACCATTTGTTTTCTTTCCTTCAGGTAAGATGCAAACACTCTCAGAGGTAAACCCCTTATTCCATAATACTCCATTTTTTCAAGCAATATGTTGTGGTCGACGCTGTCAAAAGCTTTGCTCAGGTCGCAGCAAGCTATCTGGGTCACACTTTTCTCATTGAATCCATCCAGAATGTGTTCCATCAAACCTATCATGGCAGTTACTGTGGATTTTTTTGTTCTATACCCATGCTGACACGGCGCGAATAAGCCGTGCTTCTCGAAGAAGATGATCAGTCTGTTTTTCAACAACATTTCAAGCACCTTTGACAGAGCGGGCAAAATTGAAATGGGTCTATAATTTTGAGTTTCGTTTCTGTTTCCTTTTTTGAATAATGGCATCACCTTGGCCACCTTCATGTACTTGGGAAAGACTCCCTCACTGAAACATTTGTTGATTAATAGTGCTAAGGGGGTAACAATGTGTGGTAAAATTTTCTTTAACATGATTGTGTTGTGATCATAAATATCTCTCGTACTTTTTCCCTTCATGTCCTTTCCTATATTCAACAATTCATTTTCATCTGTGTCATATAGGAAGAATGAATCACTTGTGTTTCTCTGCTTTCTCAAATAATCTTTTGGACAGAACTTTGTTCGGGCAATTTTTTCTTTTACCGTACACCCAACGTTCACAAAAAAATTGTTGAAATCGTCTGCAGACAAAGAACTATTCACCTGTGTACGCTTTGATTTAGAACACTCTAGTTTGATGATTTCTGATATTGCTCTTTGTTTGTTTGGCGCTCTTAGTATGTAACTGTTATTTGCTTGTTTCTTATTCTTCACAATTTCTTGTTTGTATTCTCTTTTTAACATTTTATAATAATTCGCCACTTCAGAATCATCTCTATTAGATTTTCTAATCATTTCCACCGCATCTAAATGTTCCTTTAAACGTTTTAAACCTGGATTATACCATTTTATGTTTCCGTGTTCTCTTACTTTTATTGTTTTTATAGGACATGCTTGCAAAAATTTTTCATTCAGGGCCTCGAAAAACTGGTTGAATGCATCCTCAGGGTTGCCAATCTCAAGCACGCCATCCCAGTTCAGGTTACTTAGCTTATCGGTGAGTACTTTCAACGTATCTTCGTTAATTACTCTGATTTCTTTCTTTTTAGATGATGTGTTAGCTCCATCTACGATTGTCTTGACTTCTATATGCTGAGCTCTATGGTCACTGATGTGTGGTTCGAAAGTGCGGGCAGAATACTCCTTTTCATTTGTAAATACATTGTCAAGACATGACAAATTTCTTGTAGGTGCTCCAAAACAAGGAATCAATCCAAATTCGCTCATGGTGTTGAGGAGTCTATCTTTTAAGGGGGAATCCCGCAATATATCTATGTTGTAGTCGCCACACAAGTAGATACTCTTGTTTTTATATTTTTTGCTTAGTGCAGTCAGCATAATATATAGCTTATTAAAGAAAATATCTATATCAGCCATCTGTGTTTTATATAACCCGATTATCACCATATTTGCTTTCGACAGCTCAACTCCTGCGACTTCAAAATGTAGTTCTTCATTCATTTGCTTGAGCCAGTCCAGCTCTTTACTGGGTGAACCATCTCTAAGAAATATGGCGACTCCCCCATGCCTGAACGTTCTTCTCGAGAAGGAAGATACAACACTGTAGTTTGGTAAATTAATATTTTTCAGGACCTCCTCAGGAATCCATGTCTCAGTCAATACTGCAACATTATAGCTATACTCATCCAAAAGCGCAGAAAGCATTTCAATTTTGTTTCCCAAGCTTTGTATGTTTAGGTTGAGAACTTTAAATTTCGAATTTCTAGAATATAGCACATTTTCACAATCTCGATTTATTCGATTCTCTATTTGCTGCAAATTTTGGGTCGCAAGGGCGTCGAAATCTACGTCGATCAATTTATGGACTCTTTCTTCTTTCCAGACCGGAAAAAAGATCTGACCACAAGACACCCCGCCGGCCATATCGATGGATTTAGAGCCTTTTCCAGTTCTTCTTGGTTGACTATCACCCTGAAAGATGCGTAATGGTCCGGGTGTTTGGATTTTTGGATTTCGCAAATAGCATTTGGTAGATCCTCCCTCAAGAACTCCATCAGATTTTCCGGCTTAGTTCTTGGTGATAATCGCGACACAAATATGACGGCCTTCTTACTTATAGCCGTCAAAAGTTCGCTCGTTTTTTCTCCCGTGATTGGAGGAGAGTTTCGTCTTCGCTGCTGTCTGCGCTGCACCGACACCCATGCTGGTTCCGGCATTTCCGAGGCATCCGCTTGTGCATAAATTTGTTGTTCTTCGTTGTTTTGATTTTTTTCCTTGTTTTCTTTGTTTACTAGTGGGCTGTTATCTATCAGGCAAGGTTTTGGCGAGACTTTTTTTGTGGATCCTCGCTGCTTTGTGTTTTTGACCTTGGGCTGTTTCACTTCTTTTCTATCAACAGTGCCATCTTCCGGCTCTGCTATCCTTTGGGTGGCAGATCTCGTTACAACCGCGTAGGGATCTGCGAGCACCTTCGCAGTGCTGCCGGCGGGCGAGATCAGCCTTCCACTACCACTATCAACAATTTTTAAAATGTTTTCGATTTTGCAATTCTGCTCTTCTGATGTATTTTCTAATGCCGATAATTGTTTACCGATTTGTTGCAACTGCGTTTCGATACGTTCCATCATCGACACAAGCCCGTCCACCGGTTTTGCCGACTTCGTCCATTCCTCGCTGCACTGCTCGCAAATCCATTTTACTGCTCTGGGATGGGTCTCCAGCATCTTCAGCTCCGCAGGTTTGAAAGCGCTGCACGCATAATGCATTCCATGTTTTATGCATCTTGTACAACTCAGAAACTTGTCACTTTCCGGCTTTGAGCAATGTAAACACAGTCTACCTGTCGCCATCTTGCCGTGTCAAAACAATAATTATTCACTTATTTTTCTTGAGGAAATATGGCGTTAGGAGCCTCCCCCAGGTCATCCCTTCGAAAAGGTGACTCCTATCCACATCCAGGGAAGTCACTGACTGTTTAGTGGTGCAATTTTTCTGTTTTATTTTTACAAAACACGCAAGACGCGAACGTAAACAAAACACTTGCTGCTGCCGCTGCTCAACATTCGCAACATTCGCAACATTATCAGTGATTGAGTCCTCGGTTAGCAATATACCAAGTACTCAATACTCAGTAGTTATATCTTGCAAGTATTAACCTTTTGCATTAAGCTCAGACTGAGATTCTCACACTTTATTGTAGGTAATCATGGTCAAGAAATTCCTGTGAAATTGTTGCTCACTTTGGTGTCGATACCACTGTCTACTGTTCCAGAAGTCAGAAGTGATTTCTTCATTATGATTGATATTAAAAACATGTTCGTAGATAGCAGTTATAATAATTTGTCTTTTACTAACTATAGTATAAGCGCCTGTGTACTTGATATTTGAAATAAATTGCCTGTTTCATCCAGATATCCAATCAAACCTTACACTACACTTGTACGAGTAAACACAATTTTATTCAGTACTGAAACAAGCTCAAAATTGGAAAATTTTGATTTGGAGTTTTGAGGAGTTTGAAGTGGAGGCCAGTCACTTTTGCAGGTCAAATAGATCAGTTCTTGTAGGTTTAGCCCATATAAGCAGACTCCTTTAATTTTCTACGAGCAGCTTCAGGCCACAATCACAAGATGCTCCACTCCAGGTCCTTTCAATGGCTGCTTCTCAACGACATTGCTAAACTAGTCCAGGGTGGTTTTTCAATCAGAGGGGTTCAATTTCGGATTTTCACCTCCTCGGTGTATGAATAAAATGTCACATTTATAAGCACCAAGTTCCCAAAGCGTTGCTACTGGCGGCGGCAGGGCACAAAATTCTTGCAGCCTTGCCCGGCCGGATAACTGTATAAGGTCTCTTGCTGATCTGCTATAATATTGGCTGACCTGCATTTTCGTAAGACCCAACTGAACAACAACGCGATTTAGTCACTACCTCGGCCGCATTTTTCTTTATTATCTTCAAATTTTCTCAATGTACGTGATGGCATTGGCGATTTACGTTTTGTGACAGCTAAAATGCCAAACCCTTGAGAAAAATAATTGTGCGCCACTGTTACCCGACTAAATCAAGTTCACTTTGGAGGCCTTTTCTGACATTTCCGGTTTGGGAACCGCATTTTTGACGTGATGCTCCATCCAGCCATTCCTACATCCATGGGTATGCAAAAGGGTAGATGCAGAGCAACAGCAACAGCAACGCGAAAAGCTAGGTTAGTTTCAGTTTGTTTTTGTATGTCAAAAACATCAATGTCAACAATGGCAAATTCTAACTACCACCTCTACCGCACGAGTTGGTACCGCCCACCGCAGTGGCGCTAATTTCAAAAATTCATGGTTCCCAACATTACCATTATCATCACCATTACCATCCTAACATTACCATTAGGTTTGTTCCATCGTCTATGGTTCCATCAACAGTCCCTGACGGTCCGCGGACGTCAGCGGCATGCGCATTACGATTTTGGCGTTCCATCTAAATCTCGGACGATCCCCTGACCGATGATCCGCTGTTCCACCATCGGCTCAAACTAGTTTCGGGACGGTCAGAAAAGTTTGCGGATTTTACGGAAACTTATCGTCCGGGCTTGCGCAGCGGAATATATTTATTTGGCATCGAGCCTTCTCTGGTCAATGCTTACAAAATAATATGGGTTAGGTTGGTGGTTTCATTATTCATTCATTTAATTTATAAAATACACGGCTTATTTCCAGCTGCAAACTGCTAAACGATAGAAAATAAGGTACCTAGCCATTAGCCATGATTGACGGTTTGCTGTTCCATCAACGAGCAGCAGCCAGACGGAAACTGGTCCGAAGTGGGCCATGCGCATTGTTCACAGTTTGCAAACTGTCGGTGACTAGTTTGGGATTTCCGATGGAACAAACCTATTGACATTAGCACTGTTGTGACAGGGCAGTATATGTCACGGAGTACGTAGGCTACGTCAGTCATGTGCGCCAGTCAGATTGGTAGAGTGTCAATCTGTCTTGTCACTTCTGTCAGTCGTTTTCGGTGATGAAAGTCACTGGAGTCACAAAGAGTTGACATCTGGCACGTATACAGGGTGATTCAAAAGTGTCAGACCATCTCAACTAAAAGATGTAGTAGCTGTGATGTGCTGGAAAGTTGTTGAAAAAATTCTATGTCTTTTAATTTTGAAGTTATGGAAGGACAAGGGTTGGTCCTTCGATTGCTTCTATTTCCGTCGTTTTAAAAGATTTTTGTAAACCGTTTATGGAAAAATAATGAGTACAAAAAATCAACCGCTGAATCTGTATTCAATTTCTGTTTTCTATACAGGGTGAATCATAAGCTACAAAAATTTTGTTTTCCCAAAAAACCAGAAGCAATAGCATTCTATCAAAATTAATTGTGTTTTTCAGTTTTATTGAGCTCTACATAGGTTATGGGACCCATGTGGATGTTTGCAAGAACTTTTAGAAAAAAATAATTTTCAGGATTCATGACTCACCCTGTATACAAAACAGAAATTCTTTGCAGATTCAGAAGTTGATTTTTCATACTCATTCTTTTTCCATAAACAGTTTACTAAAATCTCTTAAAACAACAAAAATAGAAGCGATCGAAGGACCAACTTTTGTTCCTCCATAACTTCAAAATTAAATGACACAGAATTATTTCAACAACTTTCTAGCACTCTACTACACCTCCATATTACACACCTTCAAGGTGGTTCGACACTTTTGAATCACCCTGTATAATTGACATCATGTTGACGTTGCCGGCGCGAATCAGCCGCGTGTGACGTCACGTGGAAATCGTCCCTAGAACGAATGGGGGTTGAAGTTTTCAGTCTTTTATTATTCTCATGTACCTAGCGCTTCTATTTGTAATACGTTCGAGGTAATTTTTTCATAGAACGTAAAGGAAACCTTGTGCTCCAACCCAAAGTATGAATAAAATTTATGACACACGGCGTTTTGTCGGATATAATCTTGTTATTTATGACTCACGTCATTTGATTAATTTTCATTCTACTGTCCAATTTTTAAAATAGAGCATTTTTGACTGCACATATTTGAAGCCCTTATCAAGACGAATCCATTGATATCAGAAACTCAAAGTCGACCAAAATCAGAAATACGTCGTGTTGTCAAAATAGGAACGAAATGGTCTATTCTATCATAATTACAAATTTGCAAGTGGGTTCTTGGGCGAAAGACTATTGACAGCAGTGATAGGAGCCTCACATTCCTGACATTGAGATTTTTTTCAACTTGATAGTTTTTGTATAGTTTTCCCTTGGATTTGATCCATAAAATCATATAGATTTGTGATAGACCTCCGTTATGCAATTTTTACGCGTGTACGATGTATCGCTTGTGTTGGAACGCATTTTCAACGACTTTTTACAAACTTACTCTAATACTTCGACGCGATTGGCTTTCAGAGGTGGGTAATTTTTCACTTATTCACCAACATAATTTTCCAAACGCTTTTGGTGTGACTGCATTAGTTTTTTTGGTGCTTCAATTTTTGTTTCCAAAATCGCATCTTTCTGTTGTGGGCGTCAATTTTTCGTTGTTTCCGGAAATTCAGAACAAAGGAGAGGACCGAAAAGGGGTTTTCGCGGTTTTTACAGCCCAGTTTGAAGCGAGGATGGAGGCTCCCTACGCGTCTCATGTATTTCACTAATTTTCTGGGATGCCCAACGGCCCTGTTGACGCCATACGTGTGTTAAGTACTAGGTACCTACGCGTTATTTCCCGTGGATGATGTCATACTCGTGTTTGGATCGCACTTTTTTCTCTAGGAGCACACAGCGGTGCCTCGCGCGAAGAATTGTAGATTCTAAAAATAACGCGTATGGGATTTCGTTGTTTCTTTCAGGTTCGAGCTCAAGTGCGTATAGGGGAATTGTTTTCATGTTCAGGTCCAGGTTTAGATTGATTTCTTGTATGAGTCTGTTTCACGTTTTATCTTTTTGATGTCATTTTTGTTGTCTCACTAATTTTGTGAACGTACTGATTTTCCCGTCAATATTTTTGTGGCCGCTTTATCAATTGTGTGTGTGTAATTTGCTTGTCATGTAATCACTTATCATGTACTCACTTGGATTTTTGCGGATTTTTGTTTGTGTCAAGATTTGATTTTCATTTTAATGTCCGCCGACATTTGTGACTCATATTTTTATGTCATGTTTCATGCTCGCTGCTGTGTTTGCCTGATATTCAATGTAGGTTTGTTACAGGATTTTAATACTGACCACCCCGGTTTTGCCTTATTTTGGGTTTTTATACATTGTTGATGATTTTATCTGCATCGTTGATTCGTTGATTCATCATGCATTGTTCACTGATGTGTTTTACATTTGTTTACTAATGTTTCTGCGATTTTGTTCAACTAATTGCACTTACACTGAATATCGGAGTTTATCAGTGAGTTTTTGTTATTCATTTGTCACATATGTGAGAGTCTTCTTCTTTGGGCTTAGCTCAGGGGTTTGTTTGACAGGGTTCTTCCACTGAGTGCCCTTTTTCGAATCCGTCACTCTCTTTTTTTCTTTGACTGACACACTGACATATTTTATTGTTGTGTTTTTAATTGTTTTTGTTCATTTTGTCTATTGTGTGTCACTTTATAATTCTGTCAGTCCCCTGTGTTAGATGTTTTATGAAAAGAATCTGATTTAAATCAATTTTGCTGATGATTTCAATAAAAACTCATTTTGTTCGCTGACAATTCATGTTTTTGTTCAACTTTTCAATATAATCCTCATCCCCAAAGTTCCGTTCTCGTCTAGAGTAGAACCTGAGTGAAACGACAACGTAAGCAAAACGTAGGTAAGAAGTCCAAGGTAGAAGGGGAGGAGGGTAACGACAATAGCCAAGAGGTCGAAATGATGGGAACAGTTCACGCTTAATGCCACGTGACATCTGACCTGTAACCAAGGGCAAACTATTCTTGTCATCAATGTTTTTTTTTTTGTAAGATTATTTGATGTTGACTATTATTCCAATGGCAATGCATGTTCTTTCAGGTATTAAGTCAATGATACTTGATCATAGCGGGATCCTGGAGCTGATGATGAAGGGGATGTTGTGTGTCCTTCAATTAGCTAACGAAACGTTTGATGGAACATGAAACTGGCTCCAATATTTTCAACTTTTCTCCCAAATTAGAAAAATTGCTAGCCAGAAGATAAGCTTGATGGAAGCACATATTTAAATTTTCAAGCAGGATCAAGTGTCTCCCCTGCTTTAATATTCAATTCAGTCCAGGTCCTGGATAATAATAGCCAACCTGACGCCTGGAAATCTGTTGCGTTGCGCCACCCTCATCAAAATTCAAAAATCCTCGCCCGCGCGCGCGATACCTAATGCCATTCTACCACTCTTCTGGCAAATTTCCTCGTCAGAAACAACAATAACAATTACACGCAGAACTTTAACCCTTGGCTCCCGCATAAATCTGATGATGTCACGGAAAATTTGCCTGCACGAACCAAGTTCGATCGTTACAACTTTTTCCTCGCTTTCGAGTCTCCGAATGATATAATGATAATTTCCAGTGAGAGGCACGGATTACAGTGGCGTAAGTACAAGTCATTAACAATGCATAGAAGCGAATGCATAGAAGTCCTTGAGAGAACGCCGGGCTAAGTCTAGGATTAAAACGGTGCTAAAAGCTCTGCAACGCTTATACGAATGTAATAAGGCATAGAAATTGTAGCCACGCGAGGATTTATGGCTAGAGTTCATGTCCCTTGTGCTTGGATAGACGTCTATGGTTTTAAGCACGTATAGAATAGGATGCAGAACAGTGGAACTTTTCCATTATAGATCCATTCAGCCCGTAGCATTGTCCTGTCGGTTGGGGATCTAAACGAAAGGAAGGTTTTAAAAACACGAAAATGCGGGCGGCCGAAAAGCTGATTTAAAAGGTTCTCCTTCGGGAGAATTTATGGGTCCATTTTATCGACAGCTGCAGGGCTGCAGGAAATCGTGAGTGCCGGCGAAAATGGTTCGGCAACGCTATAATTGCTCCAGCTATCAAACTACCGATCGTTTTTCCTGCTTAGATACGTAACTAAGTATACCTACCTCGCGCTACCTCTAATAGCAAATTTTCGCGTTCCCTAATATAATGTTATGGGGCCCGCGAGGTTGAGTTGAAAATTCGCGATGCTGCCATCAGGGCATTTTGCCTGTTGTTGATTTATGATGGGCAAACATTCGATAAAATCGCTCCGCGCTGGCAGGGAAACTCGCAGGTGGAAAACGGGAAGCAGCGGAAGCTGCGAAGCTCCCGCTATATGGTCGGCTGTAAAACGTGCCTCATAATTACATAGTCGACGTTGAATTGGCCGTAAAAGCTCTGGAATTAAGAGTTGCGATTGGACGGATGGATGTTAACCTGAAATGGGAATGAAACGGTTTTACGTCACAGTTTTTGGTGATAACAATGCATGAGTTATGAGGAAGCATGATTGTTTCTGTGCCAATTTTGGAATTCATTCCGGCTGAATTCAAATTGAAATATCTACCAAACTGTTGGGCAATACAGATTTCCACGGGGTATGGCGTACAGGGTGCCGCAAAACTGGCAGTCAGGATAAAGCTGTCACGGGAAAAGCATCAAAGCTCAAAAGTACCTATACCAGGAAAGTGCTAGAGAAAAAATAGGTTTTCTATTTTCAAAACTAGGAGGGGGACGTTAAGAGTGGGACTTTTAACCTCTTTATCCTATTTGTTATCTGTAATGATTTCAAAGACGGAGTTGAATTGGTAGAATGAGCGTAGCGGAATCAATCCCTGTGGGTTTATTCCCGTCAGATTTGGAAGTCAGTTTAGTACTAGAAGATTCTTGAAACTCGTCTTGCTCTGGTGTTCTCATTTTATGAATAATATACCTATAGTTGCCACTTATAAACGTAAGCTCAGGAACATTTCATCTCCAGTACCTATGCGCCGCCGGCATAAAAAAATTACGGAAAACCGCCCCCAATCAATTTAAAATGAGAAACATCAACCCGAAGACATAGCGATCTAATTCTTTCGCTATATGAATAGCTGACTAAAAATGGGAAAGGATAGGCTGATTTTGGTTAGTCGCCGCTCCCACACGCCGCCCCCAAAGTAAGAGATAAATGAAAAACATAAACCCGAAAACATAGCGATCTAAGTCTTTTGCTAGGTATATGGATAGCTGACTAAAAATGGGGAAGGATAGGCTACTTATGATATGACGCCGCCTTTCAACAATTTTCACTGATTCAGATGTGATTGTTACCTCAAACATTTAGAAACTCCCAAGTCAAGCTGTGCAAGAGTTTCTTTGCCAAACGCTGCCGCTCCCACACGCCGCCTCCAAAGTAAGAGATAAATGTAGAACATAAACCTTGTTGTTGATGATTGAAAGAATTTTCATTCAAATCTATTTCATTGGCAAGTACCCCATTCCGATAACAAAATATCACAATGAGTTTCGTTTGAAAAGAGTGGGCAAAGAATGGTGTTTCTCCTTTAACCAAATTTCTTTACATTCACAATATGCTTCTTCAAGAAAATGCGCTACTGAGACTCAGGCACGTGAAGGTATACTCACTTGTTTAAATCTCTCCTGAAACATGTATGCGGAGTATAAGGAGAAAACAGCAAAATCTGATGGGTACAAACTTCACAAGTGGGGGCCCCATCAGGGCTTTAAACGGCAGGAAGACACCATGAGGCCCTGATACTGAACCATACAAGGGAGCCGCACACAATAGAGTTCGCAAGAATACGCCAAAGGGATGAGCATACTTGAGCTCTAGAAGCTACGGAAAACACAAGGGGCTTATCGGAGCCCCAAACGACACTTGAAGACGAAGGATCGGAGTCCACTGTTGCCTTAATGGGCACAAAAAAAGGAGACCCATCGATACCTACATCCATCATCAGTTTGTCAGTGTGACATAGACCCGATGTAATAAAATACACATAGTGCGGCGGTTAGTCAAACCTACCTTGCATTTCATTCTAGAGCATTCAGACTTGGCACAGTTGCAGTACATACCTCCATCCTTCTTTTAAGAAGTGGAAACAAGGTTTTAACCCCGAAACAGCAGCGGGTTGCCTACTTAACAGGGGTAGATTTCAAAACCTCAACAAATCGTCCTTTTTGGTGACTTATATGGACGAGGATCGGTCCACCACTTGGCATTTACTAGTTCAAGGCATATGTCGACCTTGGCGATGGGTCGTGAAAGCGGCTTGTCTACCTTCCAGGGGCACAAACAAATAATACCGGAATCATAGTGTTTCTATCACCATTCTCAATAACTCAGTTATTTTTCAAGATATTCGGATGAAATTCGGTAAAACCTTAGAGAGTAAAGTCAGGAAGGGAATGCCGTGTGCTGCCACCGTCCTTGCCTGCTATATTCAAAAATACGACAGTCAACTGTTTTCCTCCTTATGGCCGCCATCTTGAATCCACCCATAATTGAATAACTGGAAAATCAATTGGCAATACAAATGATGGTCTTAAGGAATAATACAGATGCAAAAATAACTATACCCAGTGAGCAACTTCTTTTTAATTGACCAAAAAGAGCTGTAGGCCCGTTGGACACATTCTCACGAGTTTCACAGAGCTTTGGCGCTCACCATGGTCAAACACCATGGTCAAAATGACCATTGGATAGATGAAGGAGGGTGTTCAAAACTATCCTCCATCTTTTTCGAAAAGGGATACAAAACCATTTTGATTCAAGTTCAGTCTTTCCTGAAATAGCCTGAAATATTCTGAAAAAATGGGTAGTTTACTATAAAATTTCATACTTTTAAATAGCCGGGATTGTTTCATCCGCGTTCAATTTAATCCCATTTTATGCACTGAGGGTAGGCAACCCATAAAACTCCTTCTGTTGCCGCACCCCCTCCTGTTTCCCTCGTCGATGTTCGGGGCGCCTCGACACCGAGTTCGGCGAAGAGACCAGCGGGGTTCCACCGACGAGTCTTACCCCACCACGGGACCAGTCTTCTGCAATCGGGGCCAGTGCCAAGTCGTGGTGAAACAAGCGTTACCTTCCCACCTGTGCAATCAACCAGCCCGGTCGCCATCTTGTTCATAGGCCATAATCCGGCAATATCGCTCGAACGGAAGCCCATTCACGGCATCCTAGACAGCGGTCAGTCCAGGAGAAGCTGTTCCAGTGAGATTCGGGACGTATTTTTCGGCTTCCAGCCGGCCATCCACCGCACGTGGCTATCAACCTTCAGCCGGCCGTCGCGGCTAGCCAGCCCCAGACCGCAAGCCCCGCTGCCAACAGCTGCCTTGCTCGGTGACCATCCATTGCCGTGACGTCGAGTAAGTCCTTTTATCGTACCGTTCATTCGCCATCCTGTCATCCGGGAATTAAGTATCTACCTTTAGTGCATTTTACCTATAGCCCAGGCGCCAGGGAAAACAATAAGGAAAAAATTGTTTCCTGGCTGGAAACTATCTTAAAATGATCTGTGTAGCTTAGGTTTTGACATACTAGTTTCCCCCCTTTCGGAAATGTCGGCGTCATGTCGCCATCATCAACAAGAAGTGCACCAGCGTGGTTTTTGCCGAATATCTTAATTTTGGGTCATCTGACAGCAAAAGATGTAAGAAGTCATTTTGAAGCCTATGGAATTTCCTACAGTTTGGTTTTTAAATCAATTTTTTGCGACCTATGGTCTTTGAGATAGAGCTTCTGGAAGCGAAAGTCATTGTCGTGAAAGTTCCATGGCCACTTGACTCGAAAAACTAAAATGTCGATGTGACAAAAAAAAATCTAAATATTACTCGAGAATTCTTCATGCTATAGTTGCGGTGATGGTCTTAAACTCTTCCTCTTGAACCGTAGATTACGAATATTGAAAAGTCAAAAACGTCACATTGTACATATACAGGGTGTACTGCAAGAATCAAATGAGAACAGAGAAATTTGACATATTTCTTCGATTTAGCCTATGCGAAACTCTAAGCACTTATCACGAGTCCAATATCAATATGCATTGCTCTGTAAGCTTCACTTGATACACTTGAGAAGTGGTCAGCTAACAGCCTTCGTGTAGAATGTTTTGAAGGCCCTCTGAAATCATCAAAATTTACAGTAGCAAGAACTGTATGTAACAGTATATTGTATACCAAGGAACCAAAGTGAATTTTTGATCCCTTGGGTGAAGTTTATTGCTCGAGGGCCCTTTGGGTCCAAATCCCCAAATTAAAAATTCACTTTGGTCCATTGGTATATAATATACTGTTATATACATTTCTTGGTACTGTAAATTTTTAATATTTTGATGATTTCAGAGGGCCCTCAAAACATTTTAGAGTAAAGCTGTGACCTGACCACTCATTTAGTGTATTAAGTGAAGCTTATAGAGCAAATCCATATTGATATTGGACTCGTGTTAGGTGCTTAGAGTGTCGCATATAGGCTAAATCGAAGAAATATGTAAAATTTCTCTGATCTGACTTGATTCTCTCAGTACACCCTGTATATGTACAATGTAACGTTTTTGAATTTTCTATATTCGTAATCAACGGTTCAAGAGGAGGAGTTCAAGACCATCACCGCAACTATAGCATAAAGGATTCTCGAGAAATCTCATTTTGAATTTTTTTTTGTCACATCGACATTTTAGTTTTTCGAGTCAAGTGACCATGGAGCTTTTACGACAATGCCTCTCGCTTCCAGAAGCTCTATCTCAAAAACCATAGGTCGCAGAAAGGTCATTCAAAAACTATTCCGTAGAGAATTTCATTGGTTTCAAAATGACTTCTTACATCTTTTGCTGTCAGATGGCCCAAAATCAAGATATTCGGCAAAAACCACGCTGGTGCACTTCTTGTTGATGATGGCGACATGACGCCGACATTTCCGAAAGGGGGGAAATTAGTATGTCAAAACCTAAGCCACACAGATCGTTTTAAGCTAGTTTCCAGCCAGGAAACAATTATTTCCTTATTGAGCTGATTTTTGCTCCCTGGCGCCTGGGCTACTACGTTTCACTTTCAGAACGCCCCTTGGCGCTCGCAGCCTACCTCCGCCAAGCCACTCAGGCGTTAGCTGCTCTTCATCTAATCTGTATTTTGAGTTTGATTTGTAATTCTGATATACCTTTTTTTGTTTGTTGTTGATTAAAGTTTAAATTGTTGTGGTGACTATTATTTCTTGACTGATGCGGGCGCTGCGCTCCTAATCCCTGAACTTTGTTAATGCAGTCTCCACTCGGAAGGCTGCCGTCTTAGGCAGCAGTCACACTGAGCCACCCACCACCACCCACTACCATCAACCAAAAATCAAGCGCACGCAATGTAATGATGCTGGTCACACTGCAGTCACCTCTTACCACCGCCCAGTGACCACCGGTGGCCATGTGTTTGAAATTTACAAAGTGGTGGTCAGTGGTCGGTGGTTAACAATGCGCATCTTGATGCGCATGCAGAACAAACATTTTGTGCATACATACAACATACAATGTGTATGTCCCGAAGAGAACAAAGGTTTCACTTTTGTCACTAACAAATTGTTACATTTCTTGTTCATACGGTAATAACTGTAAAATTGTTCTTCATCAACAAGCTGCGGCACTAATTGATGAAATTCTCCTAGTTGTTCTCTATCGAGAGACATTTGACGCACCCATATGTTCCGGCGTTTTTTACGGATTTTTTTCGAAATGTAGTATAAAGCTACAACTTCGTCGATATCTGAGTCATCAGACGAAATCATTGCAATCAGAGAACTTGTCAATATTGTCATGACATGAGCTGGGCCGCTATTCTTGAATCGTGTGAGAAAAGTCCCTGGGAGTATGAAATACATTCCGCAGTACACTGATGTAGCGAATGTTGCCTAAAATCGTGGTTTTTAGGCAACTTTCGCTACAGAATTGTAGTACGGATTATATAAAACAAGATTATGTCAAATTCAGGAGGGGGACACGGTGGTTACCGGTGGACGATGGACGGTGGCTCAGTGAGACCAGGGCGGATTATTTTGCTTGGTGGTAGTGGGTGGTGGTGGGTGGTAGTGGGTGGTGGTGGCTCCAGTGTGACTGCTGCCTTAATGTACCGCGCTAACATTAATTTGTGGTCTTAATGTTAGCGCGGTACATTAAGACGGCAGCCATCCGAATGAAGACTGCATTAACAGGGATTATAGTCAATTTAAAAGGATATACTCACAGGGAATGATTTTTTTTGCACTAAGATTATTGCCTATGACCATTATCATTAGTACAGATTAATTCCTCACTTATTCAATAATGGGTGACTTCAAGATGGCGGCCATGAGAAGAAAAAGAGTTGACTGTCATATTTTCGAAGATAGTGGACAGGGACACTAGCAACAAACGGCATTTCATTCTTGACTTTACTCTTTAAGGTACTACCGAATTTCACTGAAATGTCTTGAGAAATCACCGGAAATTACTGATTTTTTGAAAAAAGTGAATTTCCATGGAACTGACCACTGATTTCA
The DNA here is from genome assembly GCA_949128115.1 of Anaspis maculata. Classification (NCBI taxonomy): domain Eukaryota; kingdom Metazoa; phylum Arthropoda; class Insecta; order Coleoptera; family Scraptiidae; genus Anaspis; species Anaspis maculata. The sequence continues at coordinate 72,921,704 of OX421964.1, forward strand.
GGATTTCTCAGAAACGGCTGAAGATATGGAGACGCAGTTTATTTTATCCTCACAAACATCAAATTGTGAATTTATGTAGTGACTTTCATGACTCCAACTTTTTTGGTTCAGGGGTTGGAATTTTTGAATTATCAAACACCCTGTTTACCTACGACGTCTGCAAGGAGACTCACCGTAACATCATCTCTTAAAAGTTGCTCAGGGGCCTAATGAACATTTTGTGACAAGTCTCATCGCTTGATCATTGTTTGCAAGGTTGTAGCCCCGTAACGTTCGGACTAACTGTGATTCCGGTGATTTCTGTTTGTGCCCCTGGAAGATAGGCAACCCGCTGCCACGACTTATCGCCAAGGTCGATATATGCCCATAACTAGAATGTCAAGTGGAGGACCGATCCCGGCCCATGAAAGTCACCGAAACGAACGATTTGTTGAGGTTTTGAAATCTACCCCTGTTTGGTGGACAACTCGCTATACTGCTGCTCTTCAGGGTTTGCAACCTTGTTTCCACTTCTTAAAAGTAAGCTGGGAGTATGTACTACAACTCTGCCAAGTTTGAATGCTCTAGAATAAAATGCAAGGTAGGTCTCAAAATCGTCCACCAACCGCCGCACTGGCGGCAGGTTTGGATATGAACAGATTTGGTTGCTAAGGATATGGAATGGACCAAAGGCCTCCTGAACAGTCAAGTGCGGCTGAAATCGGTCAGGAAAAACTTTGGAAATTTATAGCGCCCGTCCAGAAAATGGTGGGAGACTCCACTTGCAGACTTAAATTGATTCCTCTATTGTGTTGCTTCGTACCGAATGGTAAAGTGTTTTCTACTTGGAGATTTTTTTCATTATGTGGCACATGACAGATAGAGAAATACTTCCAAGTGTTCTGAATACAGCTTTTCAAGAGCTCTCAATTAACATACTGCAAGTCAAGTTCTGTGAGATATAGCTTCTGTCATTTGTTGATAGTGACACCTTCGTTTGACAAATGGCAGCCAAAAACTAATGGGCTCATAACACAGCAAGATCATGTCTGCATCTCAAATTTCAAGTCGATCGGATCAACGGTTCGGCAGTTATCATGGAAGATTACAGACACACCCACAGACAGACATACACAACACAGTACATACAGACAGGAATCATTCTGAAAATGGTCTTAATCGTCTTAAAGGAATCTCTAAATGAATAAATCCGTCGAAATCTCAAAAAAATTCGGCACGATTACAATACTTGTCCTTCCATGTTGGTGGAGAGCCGGTAAAGTAAAGGATAAACCACTTACACTACACAAGCACAAGCAAACATTACTCGTCTTGTTTGAATCAGCAGAACGGTGTTCAACTAATTGTGAAATATGCAGAAATGCAAATCCTCCCCATCCCCTGCTGCAACGGCGCTAACAACGTGATCTTGTTTTCCATGTATAGGTAGGTAGGTACCTGCAGAGGTGATTAATTAAGCTTTATTATGTTACAAGACGTTCAAGCCGCGCCTCATAATTTCTATTTAACGCTCGTGAATCCATCCATCACATTTTTGTCGTCATAAACATGCCGTGTGTACTGTGTACACATAATGTGTGTCCCTCATAACGGAGCGTTTTCGGAATTTTTGTACCCTCCAATTTTTCAACTCGGTGTAAAAAACTCGTTCTCGTGATTTTTCGCCCTTGTGCCTACTTTTTAATAGCCTCAAAGCTAATTACTACTCATGGCCTTCACGTAATTTGTCTTGGGCTCCGCGCGAGCCAATTTACGAGACAATTTTCGTGTACGGGGCCCGAGGCATCAATTCGCAGGGTAATAATCTGCTCTACCCCGGACATGACGTCAGAGAGCTCCTGCTACTACTCATAACTCTGGCAGAACATCCTCATTTCTGTATAAGGTGGGCAGGTATATCATTTTCCTCGCAGTGTCCGTGGCGGCTCTTTCGGCAACTAAAAGCTAAGAGGGTGTTTTCTGAGCTCGCACGTCGCGGTGTCCAGTTTCCTACACTTGGATCAGTTTTTCAGCTTCCACAGCTTTCGCATTTCGATTTCTTAAAGAAGAATGCAGCAACTCAATCACGCCTTGAAGTGGTTTTCAGTTTAACTTACTCGTAATGCAATAGTCGTCATTGTAACATTTGTTTTACAATAAACTATTTCTGGGGAGTATTTAGAAGCGTAATTGAGTTTTTATTCGAAACGTTTTTTCTGGAAGAAGGTCAGAACCTGGTTAATCAATTGCAAAAACAAACTTAGCAGGTTGAGTATCTTCAAACACAAACTTTCGTCTGTCTACATCATCAGAAAGCACTATGGCTCGAGAAGTTTCAGGGGGCTGCGGGACTTGAATCTCTGAATGAAATGGTGGTACTTTGCGGATCTAGGTAAGTACAGCAGCTGCACTCGAAACGTTTCGCCCGGTTTTGTCGCAAGGTAGTCTGAATTCTGCCATCCTCCTCAGAAACAGAAACCACCTTTCACCCACCTTCACCGGGCCGGATTGCCTCTCCAAGTTCCAGAATATGGTAACTATGGCATTTTCACTGTAGTGAAAGGATGGAGGCTTTACGAAATTGAGAAAGAATAGTGCTGAGTACAAAGCTTATGAGAGAAAAAGACGCTGAGAACAAGAAACGCAGAAAATCAAAACCAAAATATGAAGAACAAGAAAAAGAAAGAACATCCGAATTCATGAAGGGAAAAAGATCAGAACCAGATTTTGGAGAGCAAGAGAACGAAAAACCGCCAAGTACACAAGGGGAAAAAGGTCAGAACCAGATCATACAGAACAAGGAAAAGAAAAATAGCCGGAGTACATGAAGGGAAAAAGATCAGAACCAGAGTATAGAAAGAAAGAAAAAACAACTTAGTACATGAGGGGAGAAAGAACAAAAAACCAGAGTATAGAGAACATATCATTGGCATATTGGATGCTACCTATTGATGAAGCTATAACCGAACCTGAGTTTCCTCACGGGACATATGACTTTTCTCAATATTTCCCTCAATAAATTTTCAAAAACATGCAAACCATCATCATAGAAAATTCACCGTTGACTTGCATCCAAATCTGCATCACTCAACATAAAAATTTATATGTTAATTATTAGACTTCTAAAAAGATCAAGCTGACCAATGCGGCAAGCAGAATTTGAATTGCTCAAGGCACACAAAAGTTATAGGCCTCCAAAATCGAACCGTTGTTTTGTTGGCGACAACTGATTTGTCTAGCAGTTTATTTTGATCACAATCGTGCAAATTGTTTCTTGTACAGCACCGACGAAATGATATCTTGGTGCTGTGCAGTTCCATTGTGCTCATCTTTCTGCTCTTGATAATTTAAATTTCTCGATGTGATTCACTGAGATTGCATTGTGTCAACGTTTGATAATTTGAATCCTCAAGTCAGCGCATTGCTGTGTACACACTCCAGCGGTGTGCACACCTTGTCGTGTTTGTAATTTCACAACGGTGTCACTCGTATATTGTAATTTTGGACTTGTTCCAGATTAACCACTACTCATGCAAGTTCAATCCAGTATGTATACATAGTTTTATTATTCAGTGCACTCCAGGCCATATACGAAATCGAATGCATCAATTTTACATTTATAAATATGTAATCTCATTTGAACACTGCAAAAGCCATCACATCTGTTTTTTCCATATAAGCAATCATTTTGCTCCTAATAAAACATCAGCATCACTAACAGTGTTGTTAGCCAGTTCTCACCGTCCATCTGCCGGCACAGCCTGAGTAATGCCTTGGCATCTTATAAGACGGCTCTTATTGAAAGCGAGTAGAACCAATTTCCATCGTCGGTGGGATGGTAGTAATGGTCCTTCGAGCCGGATGAGCTTGATTCATATTTTTTCGAGCAAAAAAACCTAGAAAAGTTGGAGATTGCGAGAAGTTGTCCGTGGTTCACAATACACATTTCTTTCTCAACGTTTTTGTTGTCAATTCTTGACATTATTTGCTCAAATTTGGCTAAAGCATATAATTTCATCACAGAAACCGTCCCATGAGAGAACTTGTAGTCACTGACCCCTAGGGGGACTACTTTCGGTCAGTGACTGGTACCCCCTTAGGGTTTGGTCGAAATGGGACGTGGTCGGTTCATACAGCGAACATTTTTCAAATCACGGAGGCTCTGCGGTAACCATGCGTTGCATCACATGTAGCACAGCAACGTTATAAGTCTCCTACACACGTCATTTTTCAGGGGCTATTTCATTCAAAGAGTAAGAAATTGCTGACTCGAGAACGAATCAAAACACAGAGACAAAAAAAATTTACATTGCATTGGATATAGCAGCGTACATTTGAGCAAAGTAACGGACAAAGTAACGGGCGTTTGAAAATCAACCTGTTTGACACACCTTCCTTTCTTACCCTGTATATGGTCCCCTATGTATGAATGATGATCTGGCCCTGTATGGCATTCTATAGCCAAATATATGTCCTATCAGATGGCGTTGACCGTTTTGAGATCGCCCCTCTGTTTTTCGAGATATCTCCTCTTGAATTTGGAGGAAAATTTCTAATATCCCTATTTTTCATTGAGCAGTTTAACGTATGGTCCGAAAGTTTTGGGAATTTTTTCAAAAGCTAATAACTTTTTTTGGATAGTTTCAATTTTGTAACTTAATATTCCAAAAACTAGCATCATCTTCAACAATTTCAAATTCATATTTAACATATTGAAAATGGGCCATTATCTTTGATGGCTCTTAGTTTTCTTCTTCCATGTTCGATCATTCTCTGGACAACAGCAGGATTAATCTCTCAGAGCACCTGCCTCCCAATGTACCGCAAGCTCGACCAATATAAGATTTTTGGTAAGTATTGAGCAGGATAGTATACAACAAGAGATGGGGAGCTGTAAATGAAGACCAATTACGGCGTCACATTTTTCAATAACATTAGAGAATTTCGCATTTGAGAAATTGATACAGAAAATTATGGAACATGGCAGAAGAAAATTGAGATCCATCGAAGATAATGGTCCATTATCAACATGTTGAATATGAATTTGTTATTGTTATGTATATATATATATATACATATATATATACATATATATATATATATATATATGACGAAAGTATCCATTCACCTCAAAAGCCTACATCTAATAAAATACTTCGGCCTCATTTTCGATCCTCCGGCCTCATGAGGCCAAAAGAGGCCATCCTAAATTTACATCTTATGGTATCAATGGCCTCAAGGCAGGGAACAGCGCCCCCAGACCAATTTCAGCTATTTGGGGACGATTCAGCTTGTTGGCAGTCGAACAGCAACAACGGTGGAGTGCGGTCGCTTGTATCAGAAATAAGGGGAATTTCTATTTCATTGCAATTACTGGTTGCATAAGCAGTAGGGGACAACACGTAAAATCCCGCAACTTGGGCTCAAGGGATGGAATAGATATCAGGAACCCAGAAGCTGATGATGGTGGAAGCATGTACAAGCCAATGGTGTTCTTCGGCCACATAGTCCTGGAGTTTACCAATTAGCATTCAACTTTGCCCTTTGTGAAAGAATGATTTCGTTTGAAACTCTGCTTCCTCAAGGCTCAATGTATGATTTGAGAGAAACCGGGCTCTACAATTCAGCTGTGGGGACGGATGGAGGCCCGTCAAGACCTAAAGACGCAAAAACTTCCAAACTGAATTCAAAAAAGGGGAGATTGTAAACTTCAAACCCAGACCCTAAAAATGTTTCAATGATTTGCGAGTCATCATCTCCTTTGTTGTCTCGTTCAATAAATAATTTAAATTTTTGCTAAAATCAACCGGTTCTGATTGAGGCCGAATGCTTCTATCGACCTGTATTTTGACTTCTGAAGCCGAATGCTCTGTTACGCCAATATTACCTACATTGTGTGTATAAAAAACAATGAATTTTATCTTCTGCTCCATTTTCGACAGTTTTGTTTCGAAAACAAAACCTCATCGTCTTCCAGAAAAAAAATCTGAAAAAAAAACAAAGTACCGTTTCTATTGATGTAGAAGAGAATCTACTCAAAATTTGGGGACTGCAGATTTGACCCCACGTTCAATATGTTACTAAAATGTGCAAGAGTCAGTTTGTGTTTTTTGTTGCCTCGTAGTTCAGTCAGAGATTCAAAATTTCAGAAAATCCAAAGGATGTTCTCTGATTGAGGTTGTTTGTCTCTTTAAATCTGTATTTTGAAGCCGAATGCGCTGTAACGCCAGTCCTGATGAAGCCATTGGGAAAATTACATGTGTACAACCTACAACGAGATTTATCTTGGAAAAAGACGTTTCACTGTAGTTTCAATTGACCGTTACAAGAAAAAATTGGTTTCCATTTCTTTTCATCCCACATGTCAACTGTGGGCATGGTTTTAAATGGTCTTGGAAAACAAAATTGATTTTCATCTCAAAATTCTGCACAATTTGACCAAAAAAAAATGGAGTGACTCCAACGACAGGCGAACCTTCGGATTCTCCGTACTGGTGCCTGTTAGTTTTCAACTTCATGCCGGAAGATTATCTGGAATGATGTCTAGATGGTTCTCGTGCTCTGGTACCTTCAGCAACTTGACAGTTTTTGAAAAATGTGAGCAGTTTGACAATAGGTTCCCAAAATGAGGCCAATTGATTGTTCGCGTGTGTATTTTGAGGCGGAACGATCGTTTATACTGATATCATTGAGGCGGTAAGGTCCACAGTTTGTGTACGATCAAATCGAGCGTTATCCTTAAGAAATAGATTTTCGTCTCTTTTCACGCCATATCTCAACTGTGGGCATGGTTTTGAATGACTTAGGAAAACAAAATTTATTTTCAACTCAGAATTCTGCACGATTTGACCAAAAAGATGGAGTGAATCCACCGACAGGCCAGACTTCGGATTAACCGTACTGGTGTCTGTTAATTTCCAACTTCATACCGAAGGATCATCTGGAATGATGTCTGGAATGTTCTCGTGCTCTGGTACCTTTAGCAACTTGACAGTTTTTCGAAAAATGTGAGAACTTTGACAATAGTTCCCCAAAACAAGGCCAGTTGATTGTTCGCGTGTGTATTTTGAGGCGGAACGATCGTTTACACTGATATCAATGGGGCGGAAAGGTCCACAATTTGTGTACCATCAATTTGACCGTTATCCAAAAAAAAAAGATTTTTATCTTTGTTCACGCTATATCTCAACTGTGGGCATGGTTTTGAATGATTTTGGAAAACAGAATTGAATTCCAACTCCAAACTCTGCACAATTTGACCAAAAAAATGGAGAGACTCCACCGACAGGCCTAACTTCGGATTCTCCGTACTGGTGCCTGTTAATTTTCAATTTCATACCGGAAGATCATCTGGAATGATGTCTGGAAGGTTCTCGTGCTCTGGTACCTTCAGCAACTTGACAGTTTTTGAAAAATGTGAGAAGTTTGACAATAGGTTCCCAAAAATGAGGCCAAGTGATTGTTCGCGTGTGTATTTTGAGGCGGAACAATCGTTTACATTAATATCATTGAGGCGGAAAGGTCCATAGTTTGTGTACCATGAAGTTGACCGTTATCCACAAAAAATAGATTTTCGTCTCTTTTCACGCCATATCTCATCTGTGGGCATGGTTTTGAATGATTTTGAGAAACAAAATTGATTTTCAACTCAAAATTCTGCACGATTCGACCAAAAAAATGGAGTGACTCCACCGACAGGCCAAACTTCGGATTCTCCGTACTGGTGCCTGTTAGTTTTCAACTTCATACCGAAAGATTATCTGGAATGATGTCTAGAAGGTTCTCGTGCTCTGGTACCTTCAGCAACTTGACAGTTTTTCGAAAAATGTGAGAACTTTGACAACAGTTTCCAAAAACGAGGCCAATTGATTGTTCGCGTGTGTATTTTGAGGCGGAACGATCGTTTACACTAATATCAATGAGGCGGAGAGGTCCACAGTTTGTGTGCCATCAATTTGACCGTTATCCACAAAAAAATAGATTTTCATTTCTGTTCACGCTATATCTCAACTGTGGGCATGGCGTGGAATGATTTTGGAAAACAAAATTAATTTCCAACTCACAATTCTGCACAATTTGACCAAACAAATGGAGTGCCTCCGCCGACAGGCCAAACTTCGGATTCTCCGTACTGGTGCCTGTTTGTTTTCTACTTAATACCGAAAGATTATCTGGGATGATGTCTAGAAGGTTCTCGTGCTCTGGTACCTTCAGCAACTTGACAGTTTTTGAAAAATGTGAGAAGTTTGACAATAGGTTCCCAAAAATTAGGCCAATTGATTATTAGCGTGTGTATTTTGAAGTGGAACGATCGTTTCAACTGATATCAATGAGGCGGAACGTTCCACAGTTTGTGTACCATCAATTTGACCGTTATCCACATAAAATAAGTTTTTGTCTCTTTTCACGCTTTATCTCAACTGTGGGCATGGTTTTGAATCATTTTGGAAAACAAAATCAATTTTCAACTCTAAATTTTGCACGATTTGACCAAAAAAATGGAGTGACTCCACCGACAGGCCAAACTTCGAATTCTCCGTACTGGTGCCTGATAATTTCCAACTTCATACCGTAGGATCATCTGGAATGATGTCTGGAAGGTTCTCGTGCTCTGGTACCTTCAGCAACTTGACAGTTTTTGAAAAATGTGAGAATTTTTTACAATAGGCTCCCAAAACTAGGCCCATTGATTGTTTGCGTGTGTATTTAGGCGGAACGATCGTTTACACTGATATCAATGAGGCGGAAGAGTCCATAGTTTGTGTACCATCAATTTGACCGTTATCCACAAAAAATAAGTTTTCGTCTCTCTTCACGCTATTTGTATCTCAACTGTGGGCATGGTTTTGAATCATTCTGGAAAACAAAATTGATTTTCAACTCGGAACTCTGCACAATTCGACCAAAAAATCGGAGTGACTCCACCGACAGGCCAAAGTTCGGATTCTCCGTACTGGTGCCTGTTAATTTTCAATTTCATACCAAAAGATCATCTGGAATGATGTCTGGAAGGTTCTCGTGCTCCGGTACCTTCAGCAACTTGACAGTTTTTGAAAATGTGAGAAGTTTGACAATAGGTTCTCAAAAATGAGGGCAATTGATTGTTCGCGTGTGTATTTTGAGGCGGAACGATCGTTTACACTAATATCATTGAGGCGGAAAGTTCCACAGTTTGTGTACCATCAATTTGACCGTTATCCACAAAAAATTGATTTTCATTTCTCTTCACGCTATATCTCAACTGTGGGCATGGTTTTGAATGATTTTGGAAAACAAAATTGATTTCCAACTCACAATTCTGCACAATTTGACCAAAAAAATGGAGTGACTCCACCGACAGGCCTAACTTCAGATTCTCCGTACTGGTGCCTGTTAATTTTCAATTTCATACCGAAAGATCATCTGGAATGATGTTTGGAAGGTTCTCGTGTTCCGGTACCTTCAGCAACTTGACAGTTTTTCGAAAAATGTGAGAACTTTGACAATAGTTTCCCAAAACAAGGCCAGTTGATTGTTCGCGTGTGTATTTTGAGGCGGAACGATCGTTTACACTAATATCATTGAGGTATCACAGTTTGTGTACCATCAAATCAACCGTTATTTAAAAAAAAGGTTTTCGTCTCTTTCCCCACCATATCTCAACTGTGGGCATGGTTTCGGATGATTTTAGAAAACTAAATTGATTTTCAACTTAAAACTCTGCACGATTCGACCAAAAAGATGGGGTGACTCCACCGACAGAGCAAAGTTTGGATTCTCCGTACTGGTGCCTGTTTGTTTTCTACTTAATACTGAAAGATTATCTGGGATGATGTCTAGAAGGTTCTCGTGCTCTGGCACCTTCAGCAACTTGACAGTTTTTGAAAAATGTGAGAATTTTTACAATAGGCTCCCAAAACTAGGCCAATTGATTGTTTGCGTGTGTATTGAGGCGGAACGATCGTTTACACTAATATCAATGAGGCGGAAGAGTCCACAGTTTGTGTACCATCAATTTGACCGTTATCCACAAAAAATAAGTTTTCGTCTCTCTTCACGCTATTTGTATCTCAACTGTGGGCATGGTTTTGAATCATTTTGGAAAACAAAATTGATTTTCAACTCGGAATTCTGCACAATTTGACCAAAAAATCGGAGTGACTCCAACGACAGGCCAAACTTCGAATTCTCCGTACTGGTCTCTGGTAATTTTCAACTTCATACCGAAGGATCATCTGGAATGATGTCTGGAAGGTTCTCGTGCCAGGGTTCTTGTACCTTCAGGAACTTGACCGTTTTTGAAAAATGTGAGAAGTGTGACAATAGGTTCTCAAAACGAGGCCAATTGATTATTAGCGTATGTATTTTGAGGTGGAACGATCGTTTACACTAATATCAACGAGGCGGAAGTGTCCACAATTTGTGTACCATCAATTTGACCGTTATCCACAAAAAATAGGTGACCATTTCTTCTCATGGCGCTTATCAACTGTGGGCATGATTGTGAATGATTTTGAATAATAGAATTGATTTCCAACTCAAAATTCTGCACAATTTGTCCAGAAAATGGAGTAAATCTACCGGTAGGCCAAAATTCGAATTCTTCGTACTGGTGCCTGCTTACTTTCTACTTCATACCGCAAGAGTAGGTATTTCGAATTATGTCTAGAAGATGGTCGTGCTCTGGTACCTTCAACTACTTGACGGGTTTTGGAAATTGTGAAGAAATTGGTTGCCAAAACAATAACCCGTAGTTCGGTCAAAGATTCAAAATTCAGGGAAATCCAAAGGGAGGTTCTCCGTTTGAGGCCAATTGTTTCTCAAGATTTGTATTTTGAGGCCGAATGCTCTCTGTTACACCAGTTGCTATTCACTTCCAACACCTCCTACGCTCCTGATATGTCTTTCAGCTTTTAGGTCGTTTGAGTGCGATTTTCTGTACTTTTAAGGGCTAAGGGTACCTATTTTATGTATGCCTCAGTTAATTAACTCATTCTCAGTCTGCCTAATCACCTTGACATCATAATTCTATAGTTTTTAACATGACTTAATTTTCTATTTTCTTTGTGATATTTGCATGTACTGAAGACACAATAATATTATTTCTATTTCTACAATGGATCATTCTCCTCTTGGCTCGTTTTGCAGTGGTTCACATTTTCCAACACTCTCTTTCTCCAATCCTATTTTCATTTGTGAGCTAGGCAACCATATATGCATCCCAAGAGGCGAGCTTCAAGATTTGGCCGCGAAGTCAAATGATACATTACCTTTAGTCGACCCATGAGGCCGATCCGTCCATTGGAAATAGATATATATATATATATATATATATAATCATATTCCTTTTTTACCCGTTAAGGTGTAAAGGTTATTGTTATGTATGATGTAAATTTTTGCAATATCAATTTCAAAAATAAAGACTACTCAGAAAAAGTTATTAGCTTTGAACAATTTCCCAAAACTTTCGGACCATACGTTACATTAGTTATCTTGTATTTTGCTCAGTTTTTGACTAAATTTATTTTTTTTCCTCGTAATATACCATATTTGCAACAGACCAAGAAGAACTCCCCCTCTGGGTATCATAACATCTACATCTTGACGTGTTCCCGGCACACTTATACAAATTAGCGTAATTTGAAGCTCCACGCGCAGCATATCCCGGTTCTCATTCTGGAAACGTGGTATGTCTCCCGTGACACAGGAAAAAATTAAGCACGAATTCACTTAGGTCGCCTTTCTTAACCTAATCTTGATGAATAATGCCTTCGGGCTGGGGAAACCATCTGCCGCCCTAACAACACGGAGCTTGTCATACGGGATAAGAGAAAGGTACCTACGATACGGGGGAGCAATATCCAGTAATTTCAGAATTTGCCGCTTTCGCAAATGACAGAAGTATTCGAGGCAGTGTTACAGGATCGATTACACATCAATTATCACAATAAAGGATATACGTAAGTCTGGAAGAACGGAAGTGCAGGTTTTGGGTACCTAATATTTTCAACTTGGAAATGAACGATGCGAAGTCTGAAAGCGTCAAAGTTTTGATTGGTATAGCAAGGACTCGAGGACGGAGCCCGGAATGCAGCGGAAATTCTGCACGAAATCCCATACTACTGGCTGATGCATAGAGTTTGTGGAAAGTATTTCAGCGGAGAGGAAGTTTGGATTGCACTGGATAATGGCACACGGAAGTCGGATTGGCGTCGTATTTTTACGCGTTGGCATTGGCATGCAGCATGGTGAAGCATGGCAAATTGCATTGTGTCCATTAGGGTGATTAAAATAGGGCGTCCTTTGAACTTTTGGTACGGCACGGAAAAATTAATTTTCGTCCCGACGGCGACAGTGTTTGTTTAGGCTCTGTACATTAGCGCAACTGGATTGAGCCATGGACGAAAACGTTGTGTTTTACAAATGCTCGTTACAAGCACAACAAAAAAGAGAAAGTTTACGTTAGACTTAGGGGGCCACATTTAAATACAAAATTCAAAGTGCCTAACAAAACAAAGTGCTGTGGCTTCTGCTCACGATTGATTGTCGATCTAGGAAAGGAATCCGTCATTATATTTATTACCTTATATTTCCTTCTTTTAAGGCTAAAGGGGACTGAAATTGAGTACCAAGTGTGCGACAGAGAGAAAATACATCAAAAGTAATAAAATGCTTTTGGGAAAACCATTAGTCCAATTTCAGATCTGAAAAAAGGGTTATACTGAGATTTCAATTCTATTTGATGCACTAGTCAGAAAAAAATTCCGAAATTTTTTTTTAATTTTTTTTTTCAATTTTACAAAAATAATTTTGATTCTTTAAAAAATTGCAGGTAGTCATTTTAAAGTACTAAAAATATCAAACATGATTCCGTTTTTAGAATTTTTGTAGCACAAATGGTGCCCTCCGAAACACATTTTGAAAATCTCTCTTTGATATTTGCCGCCCGCTGCAGCTGTTCACCGCGATGAGTCATTTACGATAAAGGTAGTGATCACTTTCTGCACACATGGTGTTATGATGTTTTCTGAGAAATAGGCGATGTAAATAGAGCAGTAGTAAAGATTAGTGACATCGTGGTATTACGCCGATATATTTTGTTGCTACGATTTCTGAAATTGTAATTTTTTTTTCAAGTTGATCATTTATTTCACAAGATTACACTATCTATTATTATTATTATTCGTTTATTGTATAACGAGGGAATGGTAATTCCCATTAGAAAGATATAACATACAAGATTCCCATGAAAAGAAACAAAATAATGACAGAATATGAAAAAATATAAATATTTCTTAAACACTGACAGAAACATAAACAATATTGTTAGAAAGAGTGTCACTCATTCCGACAGAAAGCCCTCAATTTCAAAACCCCAACAGTGTAATTATATATTACATTACATAGAACTTTGTCGGATTTATCTAGAGCAGACCTCAGTTTGACTACAGTTTTTAGATTTTCGGGAAGGGAACATCTTATAGAACGATACATCGGGCACTCAAAGAAGATATGTTCTAGTGTTTCATTACAATTCAAATTACAAATAGAACAGATTTCATCTTCATAGATTTGATAACAAATACCCTTGTATACAAGTTTAATGTATCCTCTACCAAACATTCGCAACTGAGCTATTATCCTGAAGATTACACTATCTAGATCTAGAATCTACTGATACTCCAAGATACTTATATCCAATCATAAAGGGACAAACATTGTAAAATCATTATTGCAATTGCAAAACAATAGACTGCAAGTGCACAAATGTATTCCAAACTATATACACTGGGAGCAATAACAAAACTGCAAAGAACTACTACTACTACTCCTACTCCGTCTGAAGTATGTCTGTCTGTCTGTCCGTCCGTCCGTTTGACTTCTGTGTGGATATCTGTATGTTTGTTTGTGTGCCTGGCTGTCTGTGTGGTTATCTTCATGAATGACCTCAGCTCATTTGATTTTTGTTGAAATCGTTCCATTAGAATGCACTCTTGTTTCGTATAAAATTCGTATTACGTATCGTAGTACGATACGCGTTTGAGTGTCGAAAAGTGGCTAGTAAGAAACGTTAATGGGAAAAAAGTCATGGCATTTAAACTTTCTCGAATGGGCATGCTCCTACAAGCTCGCAGATCGATGATCTCAGGCAATAGAATTTTAATATTGAAGTCAATTTTGTTTTTATTTTGCCAGTGCACTATGCCCTTGTACTTGAAAATAGTGATTGTGTGTCCGTTTAAGCTGAGAATTTATCTCCAAACAAAATTTTTGATTGGTCTGCATAGCTTCTTGTATGGTCTTTTGTTTTGCCGACTTCGGGCAATATGTACATATTTTAGAGCTAAAATCATTATTAATAAATTTAATTGACTACTTTCAAATCCAATAGGACATTTCACCCTGATGATAGTACCATTCTGATGAGGAAGAAGCCCGTCTGGCGATTCCGCAAGATATCCATGTGTCGTCGAGTCCACAAACAGGCCTCATAGTTTAACTTTATTCCGTTAAGTTCAGTTCTAATCAAACCATACAACTTTTTTCTTATGGTGCGATTCTCTAAAAAATTACGTTCCATAAAGGCTCTGTTACGTTGTGATTACTCAGGCAACAGCCAATTGCCGACACGGATTTTCACATAACAAAGCATTTATGGAATGCTATTTTTTACAGAATAGCACTATTCTTTTTTTCTATCTTGAACAGTAAGTCCGCTATGGGATACTTACGCTAGGATCGACCACTCTTTATCTTCCCATAGCTTCCAGTTACTGGGTTCAATGCCTGTTCTAAATTTTCATTGAAATCAAAGATTGAAATTGGCTGCTCCCAATGGGCCACAGACTGCTGAGATAAGGTTGTTGTACTTGCACCAGGGTGTACCATTGGTGTATGGGTGAACTTTTTTTTGAATTTTCGAATGTTTCAAGAATTTGATTCCAACAAAAATTGACAGAGGTCTTATTTCTTGCGGACTATAAATAATGTATAATGATACCGGACGGGAACCGCTCGCGCTTGCAGGTGGGCGGCACGCGGTGAACTTCAAAGGGAAGTATTCAAAATTGATTTCGGTTAATACTAATAATGATATTTAAATTTTGAAAAATGGTTGTTATACAATATTTACCACAGAATAAAATGACTACCTGAGATTTCAAAAAAAAGTGAAAATTTGAGAAAATCAAAAAAAATTTTCAAAAAAATACAAAAATCAAAATTTTTGACTACAGCATCAAATAATTATATATTCTAAAAATAATAACGTTCGAATTTTCAAAATCGGTCTATTGAGTGAATTTTGAGAATGTTAAAAGTTTCCGCGCCATCTCGCGTCTCAGAAACACATTATTTTATCGTCCCCTTTAGCCCTAACCCTTTTCCGCAGTGGTTTGCTTGCTTTGGTTTGTTTTCGAGGTGATCGTTCGAGTACTGCGAGATATTTTCAGCTTCTCCATGCCCAACACGCCAGTTTGCTTTCTGGTCCCATTGGCATGAGATTATATTTTTTGTCAAACTACTAGATACTCTGCGAATTTCCATTTGCTTCTTAGTGGGTTTTCTTATGGTCATTTTTCGACGTCTGTGTGCAATTTATTGAAGCTAAAGCATAGTGGTTAGCTGTTCCTCAGATCATGACGAGCAGAATCTTGATGGTGGACATCAAGGACCTGCGCATGGGCAGCAGGAGAGAAGGGAGAAAGTACTGGAGAAAAGAAAAATCAATGAATGTATGGCGCGATGTGACGGAGAAAAAGTGTCTACCCTGACCGGGACTCGAACCCGGGTCTTCCATTTGCCGGATGGATACTCTGACCACTAAGCTATCGGGGAAGACAACAGTTCCTCCGTCACATGCCCACATGAGAGCCGCCACAGTACTCCCCCTCCAGAGACGTCGTTCGTCTCGTATGTACCCCTGCGTTCGCCGTACTTATGGATCATTGACCGTTGTTCAGTACCTCCCACCTAGGGCGACGGATAGGACGTGGGTGGACGTAGGACAGAGAGTGGCGGTGCTGTTTACTTTTTTGTTGCTTGCTTTGTACCTCTTTGCCTTCTGCATGTGCGTCGTTGCTTGCTTTGTACCTGTTTGTTTGAGTTGCATGTTGCGTGCGTGCTGCTTTTGTTCGGGGTCACCATTTATGGCGCGATGTGACGGAGAAAAAGTGTCTACCCTGACCGGGACTCGAACCCGGGTCTTCCATTTGCCGGATGGATACTCTGACCACTAAGCTATCGAGAGAGACAACAGTTCCTCCGTCACATGCCCACATGAGAGCCGCCACAAATGTATGTACGATCGAAAAAGCTAGGATGCGTCGTCCCCTTCACGGGTGAGGCCTGACCTCCACTAGGATGCATTCTGTCCACCTTGATGGGTGAGACTTGACCTCCATTGGAATGTGGCATCTTTCTTTTGGGTTAGTCCTGACTCCTGCCCTCCTGCTGCAGAGACCGGACTTCGGAGATGAGATGCTTTAAATCTATGAGCGTCGTTAGCCTCGGAGAATGTTACCAGCTGTCGATGCTTGCAGCCTCGAAAAGCGGGATTCCCGGACCTGGTGGGCTGGGATTGGAACTTTGACGGAGCTCTTGCGCATTTCTTCTGAATTTGCCTACATGTGATAAGTGCTAGTGTCTGCTCTGCCACTGAATCACAGTTTTGAGCCTCATCTTTTGTTGAATACCTTTCACAGAAGAGGTATTCGAGCTCTTAGTCCTTTGGGTGATTTGCGTTGTGTCTGCGATAAACAGGGAGCCAGACTGGGTGTAGGTTCTAGAAACTTACGCTTTGCTAAATTTTGAGAACGGCGGAGAAGAATAATAATTGGAATGAAATCGCGCTTGATCCTATCAGGGTTTGAATCCTTCCGTAGAGTCGTAATTGTTAATAAGAATCAGTTTAGAACAACAACTTCCCCCCACTGAAACTAATAACTTTGTTTTAGCGTGCAACTGCAGTTATTCAAATTTCCATGTTGGTTGGATTATCCAATACAAGAGAGTTGTTATCATTATTGACGAATGATATGAAGGAGAATTTGACCTGGAAGAACATCCGGTTTGTCCTTGCGACACTGATAATTCTGTTACAGCGTTCATCTGAAGTAATTGAGGTAGCCTGTTTGTTAAATGGAAAATTTATTGGAAACTGGTTGTGTAATTGACTCGACACTTCACGACGCGACAATTGAAGAAAGTATAATGAATTGTTAGGGCTCAATTAGTTGGTTTAGCGGTTTGATATTTAATTATAGAGAACAATAATTTTTTCAAAGTCTTTTTGTCTTAGTTCGTCCTCACTGCGTTTGTCGTGCCTCAAAACCAGTCGTGTGTCAAACTTCGCCTTATTAAACTGAGAAGGTAGAGAAGTTCTGAGACTTTCTATATGGGTATGTAAGTACATCCCTAACATCTTTTGATTATTATAACTCTTCTCTTAACCGGGTTTGTCTCAGCTACAACAGGGCAGAGGATGGCTTCGACATATTTCACGATGAAATCTCCAGATTAAGGTTTAACCTATTCACAAGATCTGTTGGTCTGCTGTTCAATGAATTGATATTGATAATATTTATTTATTTTCAAGCCTGGTGCCGGGATCATTGTAGGTAGTTAGTCCATTTGCACCTCATGTTGCATGTTAAAAATGCATGTTTTCGCTTCGAAAATTGATTGCGCCAGGTTCAGTTAATGAATGCTCAATTTAAAAGAAGCCATGCAATGCGAACAATGAGGGTTCACAAATGACAGCAGTTTAATTTGTTTCCTGAAAAAGACCTGACCTGACAGACCTTAATAACGACCTCGCCTGATGGAACAGAAACTACCTCGACCTGACACACGGCTCAGCCCATGCCAGAGAGCCTTCAGCACTGGAAAAGAGCACTTTTTGTTGCGTCAAGAACTCCACAGGATGGTGTTGTTGATGTGCGCATAATACCTACTCCTACTGCATCTAATAGAAATTCATGACAGCGGGAATTAAAGTTCCTTGAGGACTTTCAGAGTGGAAGTAATTCTGGTTGTTTCACATGGAATGGAACGCGAATGGAGCCCCGGCGCTATTTATATTCAGTGCAGCGGCCATATATTTTCAGGTTTCAGGGAAACATGCTGCGCCGATGGCGGAAATTCGAAATAATAAACCATTATATTACCGACTGCAACGCGGTAATAACGCTGGCTGCCAAAACTTCTGTTTCGCATGCAACACATGACAACGAAAGTGAAATTTGTTGCATTAGGCGGCCAAATGTTTGCAGGCTGCCTTTGTCGTGTAGGTAAAAACTGGTTACCAATACACGAATAGTTCAAAATTGGATTTGACTCAATAAATAATATATTATTAAATACAAATTTCACAACGCATAGTAGGCCAGTCAATAGAGAATTTGGAATGGCAAAACGTATACTCTGGCTGAATTTTTGCATACACCTAAGGATTCCCCCACAGAGCCCCGAACCGCGAAAATCCACCAAAATTTCCTTGAGCTTTCCGAGATAAGGGTGTTTTTCTATATCTCGGTTGCTATTGATTGGATTTCGATTTTCTTTTTTTTAAATGTTCGAAAAAATATTTGGAACAAGTTATCTTCAGAACTTATCAATAACTTGTCGAGAAAAAGTGTCCAGAAGCCGAAAACCGTCGTTTTTCAGGGGGTGGTTTTTTTCATCTTCTATCTGCTTTTCTATGATAGTTATGGAAAAAATTCCCAACAAAAGTTGTAGCTTCTGTATGTCCCTACAAGTTTCAACCAGAAATTTTTTTGTGCCGCGAAAACTACCCGCCCCAAAGGGCGCTAAAGTCAACCTTGTTTGGAAAATATTTCCAGGTGTAGGGGGCATCGATTCTAACTCCATCGTGTGGGGATCTAAAGGCCAAATTCTTGTTTATGTTCGTACTAACTTCACTAATAATTAATGAATAACAAAACCTTTGCAGAGGGTGATTTTTTTGAAAAGGACCCACCCCCAATATTTCGCTGCACAAATTTTTCCTGGGAAAAAACCGGAACAGGTCGATTTTTATTTCGAGAGGGACATCTAAGACACGTGATGACAAATTTTTATCTTCAACCCTTCGCCTCCACCCCACCCTATTTAAAAATTTCAAATGGCATCACCTACTTTGCGATACATCAAATTGAAGGTAATAAAATTCTCTTTCTGTCAAACATATTTTAAATTTTGTCTTTTGCCAATTGAGGTCTCCAATTTTCCGTGCGCTTCCCAATAAGGCGTATAAGGACACAATTCGACACATATGGACACAATTTATCACAGCTAGCGTTCCAATAGCAGTAATAGCACCACATGTCGACACAACCGAAGCATTGTCGAGGCTGAGTTTAGAATTGAGCTGGCAAGTGCACTTTGACATTGTGTATCCGTCTTGTCGCAGTTATTGGAAAGCGCCCTATGTTTCTTGAGATATGACATTTCGTTTCTGACAATGGGAAATTTTTCGAATCTGACAAGCGCTCTGTCGTGTATTTATTTGATTTCAGCATGGATTTCATGATTTCACTTGTTCTTACCCTCGTTCTTACCAATAAGTGTGTTATATGTAGTGGAAAACTGAGAAGATACTTACAGAAATGGTTCAAGGGTGTTGTGTCGCTCTATGCGAGTGTGATAATAAGACGAATACACCCGGCATGCACCGGTTCACGAAAGACCCAAACTTGATGGAAGTGTGGCTGCACCAGCACCAGCAGGGATCACGCTGCACCAGACACGTGCATCTTACTACGAAAAAACTCTATTACTTCGTCCATTAAAAACTCCCTTATGGGCTCTGGTGACTTTCCCCACATGATAATGGGAACAGTATAGCTATCCGATTCAAAATTCCCGCAAAAGCCAGAAACGAAACGTCCAAACGTCATAAACGTCAAAACGTCAAAGGTGACCTCGAAAAACCATGTATTTTCTATCTCCTTAAATTGGAAAGGTCAATTTATGGCTATGAAATTTTGAAAGAAACATGTTTGGAACCGAGGCGGAAGCTCATTCAACTCACTTCTCTACGAGTTTTTTTGTTGCAGTTATTTTGCACACCTGTATCGCGGCATACATTCAGTGGATCATAGCCAACTGCGATCTAATAACGGACAATAATTGGACACCCGTTATTAAACAAAATGCATGTAGCTCGGCATGTAGGTACATACCATCTACTCATAAATGAAAATTTACAACAAGCTCTTTGCTGGAAATACTAACACAAGTGCACATACCTACGCAATAACATTGTTTCAGCAAACCATAAAACTAATAAAAGTGAGTTATACGAGGGCGCAGCGCAATCATTGTTGCGCTAAAACTGTAGAGCTATTGTAGAGCGCGACCCTCTATTAAAAAACAACAAACAGGGCTGTTACATCAGAGAGCGCCAGAGCACACAAAAAGCACATGGCTTCACATCACATATCATTTACCCTTCTGTTAGTTACCTAGTGCATCCAAAGCGGGATAACCTCGGGGATAACGCGATTACCAAGCCCAGCTCTTTGCTCGGCTGGTCCAGTTCAGGTGGCTTTGTTTCCTCTTTGCTTCGACCATTAGCGTTCTGTTCTCTTTCGTATAATACGGTTGCTCGCTGCACGAGCGTACGTACCTATCTTAATTATACCAGATTATTCCGCTGTGAACTTGAAGACAACAAAAGAAAAATAAACTGCCATATTATGCTAATACCTTGGCTAATACGCACGCAAAAGCCGTCACAAACCGGCGTCAAAAGAGCACCCAGAAATTCTATTGGTGTTCTCGAGAAAACATGCTGCTCTGGTCAAAGGCGGATTAGGCTTTGCGGTTCCGGCAATGTCTTCCTTGGCATAAGCACCTTGATAAGCACGCAATGTACATGAGTGCAAAGTGTTTATGTAAAAGGATATTGGATATACTCCCCATGGAGATGTACCTAAACTGGACTGATGAAACCTTACATTGTCATAGCTAGCTCTACTAGAAAAGCTGCCATGGTAGCTAACTAGGGACTTTTATTTTCTACAGTTGATATTGTCATCAGTCCTGCTTATGTCGCTAATCCTGGCTGCCTTGCCGGCAGAAATGACAGCGTAGCTATCAAATTGACATTTGATATTGATAGACGACATAAAACTTCGACCGAGACTTCGACGCTTTGATCAAGAACGACAGTCGGAGGTGTGTTGATCTGGATAGCTCAATAAGCAAGAAAATTTGTTGGAGAGCTTAAATCTTTTTCGTCGAAAAAAAACCATGGCTTTTTCGGTGAATTGAGCTTGTGCAAGGAAGGAGCATCACAAAAAGTATCTCAAAATGCCAACAAACCTGACTCAAAAACATCTGGGAAGGTGAAAATACGCCAGTTTATAATCTTGCTGTAAAGGAAGGAAGAGGTTGACCTAATTGTTGGACAGAATTATTATACTTCTCTGATTTCAGAAAATATATCTGTGCCAAAAACTGTGGCCTATGGCGATCTTCAAATGAGATAATCCAGTGACCGAGGGATTTCAAAGTTGACCAAGATTTTACCTCTGAAATCCTGATTACCTACAAGATGAAATTTCAAATTTTCTCAGATTTCGAGTTAGATCTATTGGTTGGGGATACAACTGAACTTAAAAAATGTGTTTGAATAATAACGGGCGTAATTCGATAATTCAGGGAACCGAGAAACAAAACGGGACAACGAAGCATCAACAATAAATCAAATCACGGCCAATATTTCATTTTAATGATAGCCTACCTATACATATAGCAATATCACCACCAATAATTGATATGCTTCACTCTGTAGCACGACGTATGACGCATGTTTATTCCCACATGCAACATTATCAAGGTAACAAATTGAAATGTTCATACCTTCACTTCACTTCACCGGCCACCTATCAAGTGTAATTAGAACGTGGATCGATTGTACACATCATGGTTTCCGGCCGACTGAATAATGGAAAAGGGCTTTCCTACATGTGGACGGATCAAATATGTTGGTTATTCGCGTTATTTAACACTTAACTTCACGTACGTCTCCACATTTGAATAAACGTTTTTGTCCACAACCACAACAACCGCTTGTACTACGCTAGGTGCACGTCACACATATCTGGATGTGCAAGTTTCCAATGACATAATTCCAAACAAATCAGAGACCAGATGACCCGTGCACGTGCTTTGCTTGCATTTTGCTTGTTGGGACAAAGTTGGGTTATGTCATGTCGATGGCAATCATGGAATGGCAATCGTTCAAAAACAAACACAGAAGTAAAAAAACTCTGACAGCTGACAGCCTGCTGACTCTCAGCAGTTCTGCAGAAGCAGAGTGCTGTTCACCCACTATGTGGTCACTCCTATCGTGATTCTAGTGATCCAGTCGACTGTGAGATTTTGTTTTTGAACTAAATACATATATGTTATGTTGCCATAGTAATCGGACTTTTAGGGCTAGATTCTAAGTTGGAGATCCGCATTCCGTCCGCGCAAATGTAGCGTAAGTCCGGTCACTATGACAACATAACACAATCCGACGCAATGATTGGCTTATCGATGCCGTAAATGAGTGGCGTAAGTTGCGCCGCTAATTTAAAATCCAGCCCTCAGGGCTCGATACCAAGTTGCAGGCGCAAAGTTTGGGACGGCGTAACTCGCCAAATACACGGTCTGATTTCTGATTGGTTGGTATCCGCCGTTGCTATGGTAACCGCACTTAGATACAGAGGTTTCAGCCCCATTTTGGTATCGAGTTGTTAGGCTACACTTGCGCGGGCGTATCTTCAACTTGAAATCGAGCTCTAAGAGGGCCCTAAGGTAACACAATCCAACGCGTTGATTGGCTTATCGATGCCGTAAATGAGTGGCGTAAGTTGCGCCGCTAACTTGAAATCCAGCCCTAAGTTTCCAAATGTTAAACATAGTAAATCTTCAAAACTTCGCGGTTGGCTGCTCAGGCGATATTCGGCACAATAATTCACGACGAGACACGAAGTCGTCCGGATCACTTTCGGAACACATTTTTCACGCATTTCCTTTGCATATAGACGAAACATTTTTGCGGAACATGATGTCTGGCGCTTTTTTCCATTTTATTGGAAAATGTAGTAATTTTTCGAGCTGTTTTTCATTTCAATCAATGAACAAAAATACTTTCCCTGCTCGTTGGGTGGTGGGTCGCGAAAGTAATAAATGGAAGCAGCTTCGACATTTGACAGTTGTCAAAAATATTTTCAACCCGTTACAACTTTCCGATGCTTCAAACTAAAGAATACAAGCCCTTCGTCCAAAAAAGAGGCCCTATGAAATCATCAACCGAATATGAAAATTACTGGCAAAGCAAGGATCACCACGGCGGGCGGTCTGCCGTGGCCAGAAGAATTTTGGTTCAAAAAGTTCAATAAACCAAATTTCAAAAAACCGAGCCGCACATTTTTTTCCGTAAATTGGACCAAAATTGATGTGAGTATCTTTAATTTGCAATTTGCTTCCGTTTTACAATTTGACGGGATGAGTTTTTGTCGGCCTTGAATGGCCGCCGTCAAGATGTCTTAGATTGAAGGCGGCCACTTGCGGTTTTAGTGTCTAAATGATCGTAACACAGCTCTGCATCCACCTAGTCGCACTTCCACGTATGACAAAGTCAGCTTCCCAAGATTTTAATATCAATTTGATAACGAGTTTCATGAGAAACATAATTTTGCCTACTTTTAGGGAGGCCGGTTTCACACCATCAGGTAAATAGGCGGCAAGCCTACAATTCTAAAGAATGTAGAAAATTTGCCCAGCCAACTAGAATCACAGTAGAAGTGAACCCACTATACTTTCATGACTTGCACTATCATTGTACGAGACTTCATGGAGTTGGAACGAGTAAAGTCCCTAGCGTCGGATAGCCCTACATTCGGATAGCCATTAGCCCTAGGCTCAAAAAGTTACCATACCTAACTCTTCAATATAAGATGATTGTCATCACTGACATTGACTCTACGGCCAAAATAAGAAGAAAACTCCGAAAAAATTGAAAATGAATGGTGACATTGCTAAGTTTCTGCATCCTCTTGAACGGAGAAAAACATTTCTGTCAGATTTTTTCCATCTCTTTACTTTTAAGCAGGTAGGTACTTGTCAACGCTGGGGCCATTCGACGCTAGCGCAATCAACCATTTTAACAATTTTATATCAATATACATTTTGCCATTGAGTGAAGAGTTATAAGAGCAGCCACCGGCGACGGTTTCCGGCACTGATGATGATGATTCTCACAAGGCATTCGCTGGCTGCAAAACACATGGTGAGGTGGGAACCGCGGCTCTATCTTGAAGAATTTTTCAGAAATAAATGGCAAATGACACCATAACAGTCTTCCCAGTAAATAGGTGGTTGCTTCATTATTTAGGTATGAGTACATCAGATAACGAGATTGTTACGAATTCGCGTACGGGTTCGATTATAGTTGAGACGATCGTTTCAAAACACACACTGTCTGTAACTGCGTACTACAATAAATACACGCCGACAATTATTTACGCTTGGGAATATCGCAGGTACTTTGCTTCTATCCGCTCACTACCACTTCGCATTCGATACTGACTGTCTAAGCCAAGGACAGTGCTTTATATGTCCCTCCGACTAGCGTTCTCGAGCTTTCCATCTCCTCGAGCAAATTCCACAGTGACCCGGCATATGGTTTCCAGACGACTCCCAAATAATCACACATCTTTCGCGTACTTCCCGTGCGTTCTAGTATGTGGCACCTTCGCCAAAATGGACAGATGCAACTTGACCCACCGTTGACAACTCCCCATGTATTCCAATGCCAAACCATCGCGTTATACTCTAGAAATGTATAGAGCTCCGTGCTTTTACACTACGACTTGATGGGAGAGTCTAGAAAGATCGCGTGTACACCAGAATGCACGGGAATCGCCGCTCGTAACACTGCCTCCCTCTTAAGCCTGTTCGTCCCGAATAGGCCCATCGTTACTCTCCGAGTAACGAGCAAGGCGATCGAGGTGGACAACTTTCATCAATTAAATCGTCGATCGCTTAGAAGCGCCTGTCGATAGCGACAACACGGAGTCCCAGTCAAGAGTCTCGAACGGTAACATATCTGCCTCCTAATCGTTGAGTGAACAATACAAAGAAGCGCAACCGGTGTCATTTCTGACAGTTGGATTGGTTTTGGCATTATATTCGCTTGCTGCGACCCGCACGCAGAGTGAGGTGAGAACTGCGGCTTTATCCTGAAGAATTTTTTAGATGTAAAGGGCGAAACGTCACGAGAACAAAGCCATATTCCAGTAAGCGTCATTTTATATCAGGAAATGTTCCGCTGCTGCAAAGCTGAAATCGAAAGCTCTGCTTTTATAGGTAAGTAGGTATCTTGACGTCATCGCTGGCCAGCCGATACCAAAAGGTTAGGATAGCGCCTCTTTGTGTTGGTCACTCAACTATCTAATAAATGTAGCTTACCTAGTCAATACTGTCAAAGTTTTTATATTCACCTATACATTCCTTGTGGCTCAAGCAACTATTTAGTTCCCATGGACTATTAGGTAGCTTTCGCGGTTTAGAAGGATGGCGGTTAGAGTTCACCGTAGACGGTGGAAGGAAACTTAATTTAGCAATTAAGCCAGAAATTATTTTTTGTTCCTGATCAACACCTCCCCATCAAAAAAGTTCGCAATTATTGTCGTGTTTATCTCAGATTCAAATTCAGAAAGCATCGATAGATTATACACACTTGAGAACGAAATAATAAATCTCTCAAGTTGTTGGAAATAGCATTGAACACACTAGCACCAATGTCTTTAAGAATTTGGATGCTTATTTTAAATAGATGAGCTTTTAGATTAGGCATCGAGATTCATCCTACATCATGTGCCCAGAAACCATAACACATATCTACGATGAGCTTGGGCTTGCAACAAATCCTAACTGAGAATATCAAATTGTTCAGAAGCAAAAAATTTAAAAAAAATTCTCACCACAGAACACGACATCGGCAACCCCCATGTTAAATTGGAGAGATAGGAGATTTTACGGTGTAAATAATGTCCCTCTGTAGATAAGTCTTTGAAATTGTGTTTGTTCAATGTTAATTATTTTTTTCTCGGTTGTTTTTGCATGCAACGACCCGGAAGCGATCTGTCAGAGGAAAATGTCACTGTCAAAGAGTGACAGGCGATTTTGACGCAACGATTCAGATTTTCTTCATAGCATATCTTGAAGCTCTTCAAAAACTCTATTCACAACATATCAAAGTTATGACATATCTGTCACTTGTCAAAAGCTATAAGCCTTTGTCAAAGATAAGAATTTGACGTTCAATAACTCGAGATGTACCACAAGGATTTCAACCAAATTTGTTTTGCAGAAAAAGTAGATACCCACCAGGTACTTGATGGAACGTGCAGCTTCGATCAAAATCAGGCATGCAACTTGAGAAAAAAAAATCAACTTCTTCAATGAGCTTGCCCCTCGTTTTTTTCGTGTTTCTGGATCGACTGGATCGATTTGTATGATTGGTAATGCGTTTAATGGTAGGCAGACGTGAAAATAAGCTCTCGGCTCCAAAACGTTCGTCAGGTGAACCACAACATAATAAAATAGAAACGTCCGTTTTATTCACATCTTTGGAAAACCTTCACAGATTTTGATGGAAATTGGTACATGAGTATCTAGTACTAAGGAGGTATCTACTAATCGCGATCTCCAAAACTGGAAAAATGATTGTTGAAAATACTCACATTTCTATGAAATGACATGAAAATGTCAGCCCGCGGTGAGGTACAAGAAATAATGGAGTTTTGTGTATCGCAAGATCATAATTAGGAGATTCTTTCAAAGAGGTTATAAGATAAAAATCATTTCAAAAGAACGTTTCGTTCTCCAGATATGATTTTTTTAAAATTGTATTTATGTAATATTCTTGGTAAATTTTCATTTTTTTTTTTTATATCTTCGGAAGTATTCGACCGATTTTGATGTAATTCAATATGGGTGTAGAACTGTAGAAGCATTAAAAAATATATCCGGTCTAAAAATAGTTGATGCCAGCTGATCACAGCCGCTACAATTAGAAAAAAGAATCTCGGGGATAATTAATTCGATTTGACATTTTGATAAATTTGGAATTATCAGCTTCAAGGACCTTCCAAAAAATATGTCATGATGACAAGTCCCGCGACAGATATGACAATCATTTTGAAGCAGTTTTCCAGCGTTTTAGTATTTCCAAAAAGTTTCCCTTTTCCATTTTTTTCCACGGAAATAAAAGTCGAAAAATGTTTTCATTATTTTTGTGGGCTTCATAAAGGATTCCAGTATCTTAGTATTGTTCTTATGCGCTATTTTGAGATCACCCTGTATGAGTGACTCGGTAAAAAAAGGAATGAAACCGGGATGTAAATCTCTCTAGAAATCTGGTATACACTATACCTGCACCTCGTGGAAATCATTGGAAATAATTTAGAATCATTAGAGATCCGAGTATTTGCATAATTTTGAGAACTATTCATTATTCTTGACTGCAAAGGCAAGAGCGTTCTTTCTCCGGAAATAGTGTAAAAATTGTATTTGGCGCCAAATTTTCAAGCTTTATTTCCGGAACAAAAAGAACATGCTGTATGGCCTGGTCAGGTCAGCAAAAAGTGGGCACGGCTCCTCCGCCAATTGTACAGTGCAGGTTTGTGTCTTACTCGCGCATCGTGGTCTCCAGCCAGTTTCGTGTTAATATAACTATAGAGTGGTAGCTGTGCTGTCTGTCAGCTGTGACATGATGCTAATGGTAGATAAAAGAAAATAATAAAAGGTTTCTCATCTCTTACTTCACCAGGTAGGTGCCTGAAATGACCAATTTGAAGAGTTGCAACTTCAAAAAAAAATTCAGGATATACCTACCAAAAAAAATACACCCTACAATAATAGGTACCTGAACTTATCTATTCCTACATAAAAAAAAGATTGGAAATGGGTTTTTCTTCAGCGGTGCAAAATTTATCCTCGAATCAAATATACTTATTTTGAAAAATACCACTTGGGGATATAGAGATTCGAGATTAGAGATTTATGAATTGATTTCGTCCCGAGCAGGAGTTTTTCCATTCAATATTGGGAAAACAATTATATTGTTGGCCGAACACATAGTTGTTAGGGCTATTCAATATTGGGAATGTAAATATTGTTGGTGGAACATATGTATAGTTTGTTAGGCTATATACTCTAATAATTTTGGTCACAAATAGGTATGTATCAGTGGCGTAACTAGAGGGGGGGTTTCGGGGTCGAAACCCCTTCCTGAAAAAATTCAGAATGTGGCGCTTTTCAGTCGTGACCCCCCCCCCCATTGGACACTTCTAGTTACGCCACTAGTATGTATGGAGAAAAATTAGTATCATATAGGTATATCATCATCTTCGATAAGAGGTAGGAAGGTTGGTGTAAGAAAATAGGTGTCTTCTAAAAGCACCCAGTTATCAGTTGAATGTTTTATATCTACCTACCTCGAACTTTAATTCAGCCGACAGCCGCTATTAAATTCAGCTCGAAAGCTCAACCATTAATATGACAGACATTTTCCGTCTATTTTAGCTTATTTTAATTGTAAAAGAAACAGAAACTTAGAAAAATTTGTTATGGCTTTCCCGGCTCTTGTTTGTTTTTCAGACGCGTCGATTCCGTGCCAGATATACACATTTTACGAGCACTTGCGAAAAGTCTATAAAATCAAAAAACAACAACAAAAAAGAGGCGATATAAACGCAAGCCTCAACACAAGCTTTTAATTACATTATTCTTTTGTCAAGATCAATGAACTTCACATCCCCAGAAATGGACTTCTTTCAGTTCAAGTCAATTTTTTCTAAAATTTCTTGTCTTCAACTTATTTTGTATAAGTTTTTGAACCGATGCGATAACCTGCCACCAACATCAAAAGATGATTTCACATTTTGTTGCGTTATTACTTCGAGATAGCATCTACTTTACCCACCTGTGGATCACCAGGGCGATTCGTTGGAACGCCCTGATTTTACAGGTCAGCCAATTTTGCTACGAATTGTACGTGAACTACAAGAGGGTTTGCACACCTAAAGTAGGATAGAAATGGTACTATAGCCACACGACACGATCTAAACAATGACGGGTGGATGTACACAAGGCAAGACACACAAAATTAAAAATCAAAACTATCAGCATATCAAACATTTATTAATGAAGAGCACGACAACAGAAAATCTTCATGCTGGAACACACTGGACGAGCAGATAGTAGCAGGGGGTTGGCATTCTCTGAGAGGTACAGGTAAATTATTTTTGTTTAATGTGGTGAACACACAAAAAAGACATCCAAAACACTGAACACCGAATCTACCTTGTAGGTTTTGTCCATTCTCTCTCGCAATTGAACAAATAAAAAAAAAAGAGGCGCGCTCTATTTTCGAGGGGGTTGATGCGGGGGTGAGATATTGCACAGGGTCAAGGTTGCTATAGAAAATAAACAACACACTGCAGGTTTAACTCTACTACACGGGAGGATCGGCGGCACTAAGGCAACAACACGACGGTCGGTGGCAGGCGGCGGCGGCGGCGGCGACGGTGGCTAGTATCATCGTTTTGTGTATGGACATCGGTTTCGTGTGAAAGGGGTATGCATGTGATGGTCGGATATGTGTGTGTTTCGGAGACGAGAGTGTGAGAGATATGTTAAACGTGGTGCACACCAATGTGGGGTTCAAAAATAACTAATTTTCATTTTCAGCTTTTCCTGCGGCACGGCGACCTCACTGCAGGAGAACGCGCGCAGCGCCGACGGCGGCGCCGGGCCGAAGTGCAGGTGGGGGTGGGCGCACACACACGGCGCGGAGTATGGTTGCGGAGACGGCTGGAAACTGGAAAGGAAGCTGCTGCTGTTGCTGCCGTCGCCGCCACCGGTCGCCCGAGAGTCCAGGAGCAAGGCCAAGGATCGGGTGGTCGCGTCGCTTCGCTGCTAATCAGCAGGACTCTCTAGTAGGTCCTGATGGTTATCTGGTTGCAGAACAGGAACTAAAGACTTATGTCTTTTTTTTTGAACATCAATTATCTAGATGAGCAAGACAATAAAGTTGATCTCGTCTCGGTTTGTTTTTATGGTTATCCACTTATCGAATTATCATAACGCACCTTTAAGTATACCCTTCACATTTCAGCTGGCTTGTCTGATGCTCTTCACTTTTCTCTGTCCGTAGTCGAGTGTCTTGCGTTCCCACTTATTCTCTCTAGGCCTCCTCAAATCCCCCGCCCGTTCTGTTACCTCTGTTCTCCTTCTACCCACCAACCTACCATAAGACAAACTTTCCCCCAGGTCAACTTCTCTATTGTTTTACTTCCCCGGCCAACCACCCAACGAGGAGGGGAAGTATTGTGAACGTACTAAAAAATGTTTTATATCTTCTGATGAAGTTCTCCATGATGTATGTGAAGTCTTTGTAAATTAATGTAGAAAGTTAAAATCAATCAATAGTGGTGAGGTTCATGTTTTGTGAGTGGTTCTGAACTGCTTGTTGGGTATTACTTTTATTTGATAATTTTTTATTTTTCGTGATCCGTCCGTGGCGCCGTCATGAGCCCTGGTCCTGCCTGCAACCTGTTGCTTGTGAGTGCTTGTGAGGTTGTGAGTCCTACCTGAGTCCTACCTGCATCTACATCTGCATTTTTCTGCAAAAAAATTTCAGTCTAATTTGATAATTATTTCTTTAATTAAGTTCTAGGTTGGGTGGAAGAGCAGCCATTGAGGCTGAACCCTGCCTTTTGTACCTTACTTATTCACATTAACTACCTCATAGTGATTTTTTTCTTTATTGTGAGTATATTCAAATAAGTGGGTACAATAAAAGCTATTTATTATTATTTATTATTTATTATTATTGAAATCTTGTCTCTTCACTAAGCAGAATAAAATATTATACAAGTGAGGAGACAAGATTTCAACTTTCTACATTAAAAAATGTTTTCGAGACTAGATATATCCGTTTTGAGCTCCCCTATCACGATTCAGACCATTTCCAGAATGATCTCTGTCTGTATGTATGTGTGTATATTTGTCTGTAACCTTCCACGATAACACCCGCAACGTCTATCCGATCGACTTGAAATTTGGCATATGGACATGGTCTCATCGTCGCATGAAAAAATTTATTCAGAACAGCTGGAACTGAAGGTATTGCCCTATCTCTCATCTGTCAAAAAAAAAGGCAAAGTTCAAAACTTCACCATTTTATTATTCAAAATCTATCCGATGGATTGGGACTAAATGGGCAGGAAGCAGCACAACTAAAGGGTCAAATAAGGTCTTCAGTTGCAATTTTCCACCATTTTCCAGTCGAGCGTTATGAATTTACAAAATTTCTTCCAACCACAGCCGTTGCCACCCGAGAGGTTCTCTCGCCCGGTATTTATTGGACCAGGATGACTCGCTTTTGATGCAGGACTCCACTCAAAAATTTATTCCTGCTCGGGGATCGACTGTTTTCGAAAAATTTGAACTGATATCAAAAGGAGATTGTATTGGGCGTCGCACACAGGCGGAATTTGAAAAAATCGTGGACAAAATTAAATTTCAATTTTTTTTACTGTTTTTGCATATTTCAGCTATAAAATAGTTAGATAGTATCAAGTTCATTACAAATTATCTCAATTTTTTTTTGTCAACAGAAATAAAATAAATGTTTTAGAACGTCGCGTAGAAGAACTCGTGGGAAAATCATTTCATAATAAATGGTTTTTTTTGACACGAACCTAACCAAATCTAGTTAGGAATTTAGTATATTGTGGATATTCATTCAAGGATCAAATAATCCCTATAGATAAATTTCATTTAATTGATTCCGAGTTCAGCGAATAGGGCGGAAAGAAGGTGTATTGTGTATTTCCAGTTATTCGGCAAAAATTTTGTAATTGACGTAACTGGTCGAGTAACTGGTCCAATACAACCTTCAGATTACAGGAAAAATAGTGGAAAAAAAGTCTCCTTGGATTGATGAGGGTGGTAAGATGAAGTTTCAAAATTTGAAGACTTGACATCCCCCAAAACAGCTCTGTTCAAAATAAATAGATTTTCTCACTATCTTTCCTTTTCCAGTTCCGCTACTTTCGAGGATCATTCACATTATTTTTTTGGTTTCCGGTGACAAGTTCTGGTCGTCACATCCGGTAACTTGTTCGATTTGGCGTTGCAAATCCCTCACTTATCCATGAAGTTACGAGCTTGACAAGTTTGTAAGATACGAACTAGCTACTTTTTGCTACAGTTATGAACTCTGATCGGTAACCTAAAATTAAAGTACATATACCTAGGCGGAGAAAAACTAAATTTCTGTCTTGGTAGCCCTGAATTAAGGTATACATACAGGCTGTTACACTTTTTTTGTCGATATTTTGGGGGATAGTAATGTTACGAGCGGCGATCCCGTACATATTTGTAAACACTCGAGTAAACACTCGACTTTTCTGGATCCTTCCATCCATTAGATCGCAGTGTAGAAGTCTGGAGCGGTCTCGTGCATTCCAGAGCGTTCGTATATGTGAAACTCAATGGAGACTCGAACGTTCGATCAAGGCACATCAGTCCACTTTGGCGGAGGCGCAGATTCCAGAACACATGGAAAGCACGCGGAAGGTGTGTGTGATTATTCAGGAATGGTCTAGAAACCGCATATGCCAAGCACTATGGAATTTGCTGGAAGTAGACAGAAAGCTCGAGAACGCTGCTCGGAGGCCTTATACAGGGTTATTCAAAAGTCCGGAATAAAATTCATAATTTTTTTCCATATTTATTTCGGAGAAAACGCTCAAACCGGTCGATTTTTAAAAACGGTAAGCCGTTTTTTCATGACAAGTGTCATGTGATACCGTCAACCCCCTAACCCCAAGCCACCCTTAGTATTTTTTTTTCAAATGGCACCCTATGGCTTGTGGGGGCTCGTTGGAAAGCTTATCAAAAACTCTATTCAGATTTACCATTGAAAATTAGATCGGACGCTTCACCATGAAGTTTTGAGGAACCCCAATTTTACTTAACAGTCCGAAATAAAATTCATAATTTTTTTCCATATCTATTTCGGAAAAAACGCTCGAACAGGTCGATCTCTAAAAACGTTAAGCCGTTTTTCATGACACGTGTCATGTTCTACCGTCAACCCCCTAACCCCAAGCCACCCTTAGTATTTTTTTTCGAATGGCACCCTATGGCTTGTGGGGGCTCGTTGGAAAGCTTGTTAAAAACTCTATTCAGATCTACCATTAAAAATTAGATCGGACGCTTCACCATGAACTTTTGACAAGCTTTCCAACAAGCTCCCACAAGCCATAGGGTGCCATTTGAAAAAAAAATACCAAGAGTGGCTTGGGGTTGGGGGTTGATGGTAGAACATGACACGTGTCATGAAAAAATGGCTTACTGTTTTTAGAAATCGACCTGTTCGAGCGTTTTTTCCGAAATAAATATGGAAAAAACTTTTGAATTTTATTCCGGACTGTTAAGTAAAACTGGGGTTCCTCAAAACTTCATGGTGAAGCGTCAGATCTAATTTTCAATGATAGATCTGAATAGAGTTTTTAATAAGCTTTCCAACGAGCCCCCACAAGCTATAGGGTGCTATTTGAAAAAAAATACTAAGGGTGGCTTGGGGTTAGGGGGTTGGCGATAGAACATGACACGTGTCATGAAAAAATGGCTTACCGTTTTTAAAAATCGACCGGTTCGAGCGTTTTTTCCGAAACAGATATGGAAAAAAATTATGAATTTTATTCCGGACTTTTGAATAACCCTGTATAAGGCATCAGCCGGGAGCTCGCGGGAGTATTGAATTGGAAGAGCGAGCGGACAGCGAGCGATAATCACAGCGAAGTACCTGCAAAATAATTCCAAGTAGATAATTGTTGGCGTTTATTGTTGTAGTACGCAGAAATAAACAGTGTGTGTTTTACGATCGTCTCAATTATATTCGAACCCGTACGCGAAATATCGTAACATTTGGTGTCAGGAAGCGGTATAATTGAGAATAATTCGGCCTGCGATTACAGGACGTTCGGAACATTCGTGGTTTGGTAAATGCCGGAGACGAGAAGCATGTCGAAGACAGGAGTCGAAGACACTTTGGCGAGCATCATGGCGATGATGCAGGAGCAAAAGAATATTTTGTAAGAACAGGAGAAACGACGTCTGAGAGAGAAAGAAGAACAGAGAAAGAAGCGCGTCGTAGAGCGTTTGGAAGACAAGGCAGAACTGAAGAATCTTCTAGAAGGACAAGAACAGGAATTGAGAAACCTGCTAGAAGAACAGGAATTGAGAAACCTGCTAGAAGAACAGGAAAGGGAACAACAAACGCGGTATTTTGACGGCAGCGTGAGTAAACTAGAAAAAGAAGTGGAAGCGGTGAAGGCCAACATGACGAAGCTGGAGCAACAGGTTCAGAAGACCGCCGCCAGTGCTGCGATGGTTAGTTCAGCGGGTGCTCATCGTGTGAAGCTGCCGAATTGCGATGTGAAAAGCCCATGGACAACCTATAAGAGGCAGTTCGATGCCGCTGCCGAAACAAACGGATGGAGTGACGATGAGAGAGCCACAGCTCTAGTCCTGGCTCTCAGAGGCCCAGCATTGGAGCTGCTCCAGACGATTCCTGAGAGTGAACAGAAGGACTTTGCCAAGCTGACGAGGGTCCTGGAGCTTCGGTATGGGGACAATCATGTGCGGCAGATCCATCAAACCCAGCTGAAGGCCAGGATACAAAGGAGCGGAGAAAGCCTTCAGGAATTCGAATCCGAAGTCCTGAGGCTGGTTCACCTGGCCTATCCAGCTCATCCAGCGGATGTTTTGGCCGACATCACTAAAGAAGCTTTCATGGGCGGAATAAGAGATCCAGATCTGCGTCAGATGGTCATGATCAGCAATCCAGCCAACATCAGCGACGCGCTCATTCACGCTATTCGCATTGAGGCAGCCAAAGATGCTTCGCGCCCTCATCGTCTTAGGGAGGTGAACTTTGACGAATCCGGAGCATCACGTACTTCCGAGAAATCTATGAGGGAAATACTCGAAAAGATCCTCGGTGTTTTATCTCGGAACAAACCCCAAGGCGAGCCAAGAGCTGGAAGAAGACCGCGTTGCTTCGGCTGTGGAATGCCGGGACATCTGCGTCGAGACTGCAGGCAAAGGTCGAGTTCAAGTGAACGTTCCACACCAGGACGGAGAACTTCCAGCCCTGATAGACGTTATCAGGAAAACTAATTCCAGCTAGCGCAAAGGGGCGCACGCTGGCTGGCAGTCCTCAATGCCCCAGGAGTTACTCCGTCTTACTGCTGCAGAAGTCACCCAATAGCCTTCTTCTTGGTGGAAAGCTTGACGGGGACGATTGCGTATTCGTAATCGATACGGGAGCCACGAAGTCAATCGCTCGACGAGGGATACTTCGAAAGCAACGCATTGTGCCACTGAGGGATGGCGCTCGTTTGACTACAGCTACCGGAGAGTCTGCTACATTGTACGGAGAAGCTGAAGTAAGCATTCGCTTCGGACGATTTCTTCTGCGAGAAAAGTTCCTGGTCGCTGACATTGTTGACGACTTCATACTTGGCCTGGACTTGATGGATAACTACGGATTCATCCTGGATGTTGGACAGCGGACGTTGAAAATCGGGAACAAAGAATTGGCGCTTAGAACATCCATGAAGGCCGCTGGAGAAATCCGCCTACTTTCGGCTGAAATCGTTCGTGTAGCCGCCAACTCCGAAAAAATCGTGTGGGCAACACTGAACGGACAACCTGGAGGACATGTCGCTGGCATTGCTAAACCCGACACAGCTGCCAGCTGCATCATGGCCAAGACATTGATTAACATGGACAGGACAAAAATCCCGATCAGAGTCATTAACCCGAACAAGACGAGCAAAACAATCAAGGAAGGAGAGACCCTGGGCAAGTGTGAACCCGTAGAGTGGATCTCACGCTGTGAAGACATATCGACAAAGGTTGCGACTCCCAAGCTCTTTGAGAAAAAGCTAGTGGAGATGTTCTCGCCTGACTGAAAACATCTGGATGGCAAGGAGAGAGAGCTTGCGACGCAATTCATACAGGAAGAAGCTGCAGCCTTTGCGATGGATGGTAACCCTACCGGAAGGACCAGCGTGATCCAACATCAGATCAACACTGAGAACGCCGCACCGATCCGACAGGCTCCCAGACGCCTACCATTGGCGAAGCAAGAAGAGGTGTCGAAGCTCTTGAAAAACATGTTGGATGAAGGCGTGATCGAAGAATCGACGAGCCCATGGTCTTCACCGGTTGTTTTGGTCACGAAGAAAGACGCTAGTACACGATTTTGCGTAGACTACCGCAAACTCAATAATGTGACGAAGAAAGACAGCTATCCACTTCCTCGGATTGACGACACTTTGAGCACGCTGTCTGGATCGAGATGGTTTTCGACGCTTGACCTGAAGAGTGTTACTGGCAAGTGGGACTCCACAACGACGACAAAGATAAGACGGCGTTTTCCGCTGGAAGCGGCCTTTATCAGTTTACTGTGATGCCATTTGGACTTTGCAACGCACCGGCCACGTTTGAACGTCTAATAGAGTGCGTCTTGCGAGGTCTTACATGGGAAACTTGCCTAGTCTACCTCGACGACGTCTTCGAGGTGCACATCTCAAGCTCAACCCAAAGAAATGCGTGCTCTTCCAGAAGCAAGTCAAATTTTTGGGGCACGGTGTGTCGTCTAAAGGAATCGAAACCGATCCAGCGAAGTTGGATGCTGTCCGAGAATGGCCGCGACCAAGAAATCAGCATGAAGTCAGAAGTTTCTTGGGCTTATGCACCTACTACAGACGATTTGTGGAGAAGTTCGCTGACATTGCTAAGCCCTTGCACAAACTGACTGAAGACCGTGCGTCATTCCTGTGGACCAAGGAGTGCGAAAACTCATTCAAGACTCTGAAGATTGCATTGCGCTCAAGTCCTATTCTGGCATACCCTCTTCCTCAAGGACAGTACATCTTGGACACTGATGCCAGCAACAGTGGAATTGGAGCAGTGCTGTCACAACACCAGCAGGGCCAAGAACGAGTAGTGGAGTACTACAGCAAGGTGTTGTCCAAGCCTGAAAGGAACTACTGCGTGACGCGTAGGGAGCTACTGGCCATAGTGAAAGCTGTTGATCACTTTCACCAGTACCTCTATGGCCGGAAATTTTTGGTGAGGACTGACCACGCTGCCCTGAAATGGCTACTGCAGTTGAAGAATCCCGAGGGACAGTTGGCACGGTGGATCGAGAAACTGCAACAATATGACTTCAAGGTCCAACACCGCCCTGGAAGAAGTCGTGGGAACGCGGATGCTCTTTCTCGAAGACCATGCAACGAAGACTGTAAGCATTGCAAGAGGGTAGACCAGCAGAATGGGAACGTCGAAGTCAAGGCAATCGTTTTCGAAGCCCCGAGAAATTGGACTACGGCTGAGCTCAAAAAGAAGCAGCGTGAGGACCCAGTCATCGGTACGCTTGCTGAAAGGAAATAACTTGGCCAGGACAGACCGGAATGGGGTGAGATATCTGGTGAAGGTCCCGAATTCAAGGCTCTTTGGGCTCAGTGGAATTCTCTGAGGATAGAGAATGGGCTGCTGAAGAGAGTCTGGGAGAGTCCTGATGGAAAGAAGAAGATGGTTTAACTGGTGCTTCCCAAGAAGAGAGTGAGAGAGGTCCTGAAGGAGATGCACGATGGCGTCACTGGAGGGCACCTTGGGGTGAACAAGACGTTGGATAAGGTGCGCGAGCGGTTATACTGGGTAAACTGCCGGAACGACGTGGAAACATGGTGTCGCCAGTGCGAGGTTTGTGCGAGAACTCGCAACCAAGGGGAGCCGAAGACTTACAATGTTGGAGCGCCTTTTGAACGCATCGCGATCGATGTGGCTGGCCCGTTCCCGACAACGGAAGATGGCAACAAATACATCCTGGTTGCCATGGACTACTTCAGCAAGTGGCCGGAAGCGTACGCCCTACCCAACCAAGAAGCTTCTACAGTGGCAAGGGTGCTGGTGGACAATCTGATAAGCCGCTTCGGAGTACCTCTGGAGCTACACTCAGACCAGGGACGAAACTTCGAGTCCAACGTGTTCCAAGGCATCTGTACTCCACTTGGAATATAGAAGACCAGGACCACGCCCCTTCACCCACGGTCCGACGAAATGGTTGAACGGTTCAACCGTACGATGGAGCAGCACCTGTTAAAGGTCGTCGACGAGCATCAGCGAGACTGGGATCGTCATCTGCCGATTTTCCTGATGGCGTATCGCGCTGCCATTCACGATACCACAGGGGAAACACCAGCACGTGTTCTTTTTGGCCGAGAGCTTCGCCTCCCCTGTGATTTGCAATTTGGCACGCCGGAGAATGATCCTAAAGACATCCCCGAATACGTAGACGACCTGAGGCAAAGAATGTGTGACATCCACGAGTTGATTCGAAGCCGGATTCGCGACCGACCGTTACGACCCGTTACGACTTGAAGGCGAACTCCACGGGATTTCAGGCTGGTGACCTGGTCTGGTTGTACAATCCTCTACGCAAGAAGGGAAGGTCTCCGAAGTTGCATCCGTCGTGGGAAGGACCGTACACGGTAGTCAAGAGGATCAATGAAGTCGTGTACAGAATCCAGCGAGCCCCAAGAGCCAAGATAAAAGTTGTCCACCTTGATCGCCTTGCACGTTACTCCGGGAGTAACGATGAGCCTATTCGGGACGAACAGGCTTAAGAGGGGGGCAGTGCTACGAGCGGCGATCTCGTTTATATTGGTAAACACCCGATCTTTCTGGATCCTTCCATCCATTAGATCGCAGTGTAGAAGTCTGGAGCGATCTGGTGCATTCTAGAGCGTTCGTGTATGTGAAACTGGAGGGAGACTTTAATGGTCGATCGAAAAAGATCTGTCCATTTGGCGGAGGCGCCGCTCCAGAATTATACGGGTAACGTGTGTGATTATTCAGGAATGGTCTAGAAACCGCATATGCCAGGCACTATGGAATTTGCTGGAAGTAGACAAAAAGCTCTAGAACGCTGTTCGGAGGCCTTATATAAGGCATCAGCCGGGAGCTCGCGGCAGTATTGAATTGGAATGCGAGCGGATAGCGAGCGAAAACAAGCGAAGTACCTGCGATATAATTCCAAGTGGATATTTGTTGGCGTTATTTATTGTAATAGTACGCAGAAATAAACAGTGTGTGTTCAACAATCGTCTCAATTATATTCGAACCCGTACGCGAAATATCGTAACAATAGTTTTTTCTATCTTTTGGTCCAAGGTACATGGTACAATCTAGTGTTGTACCTTGGACCACGACACAGGAAAGTCAAAAACAGTGTTTTTGAGTACCTATTTTTTAAATGGAATAAATAAACTAATAATAAATAGGTACCTATATATGAACTCTGGGAGGAGACAATAATGCTATGAAAATATCACAAATGGGTAACTGTAAAAAAAATCTCGAAAAAAATGAATTATTTGTTTGGAAAATATAGCTTTAGGATATACGTTATATAATATTGATAATATTATAGAATGGATTAGTTAATAGATATTTATTGTATTAGGAGTATAAGTGACACTTTATGTGACAAAGTATGGATGTTTGAGCGCCGAGCGCAGCGAGAAGAAATAAATCCATACGAGTCACATAAAGCCACTTATACTCCGAATACAATACAATGTTTTATTCACAAACAATCATTTTGTACACGGAATACTAAAAAAAAAATTGAAGAAAAGACTAAGTTGCCTGACGTCGATCACGATGGTTTCTATAGGGCGACAACCACGCTGCAATCAACCCACTTTTACGCCGGCGGAGGTATAAGTACTTTTATGCCGCCGCCAGCGGAGTATGTATAAGTACTTTTACGCCGCTCAATGCCGGTGTCATAGAAGTGCCCCTTATACCTTGTCAACACAGTCACAAAAGTGCCATGTTATATGACGTTTGAAAATAAATAATATTATAACGAGCAAATTCTACTGCGAAGAAGGTCCCGGCCTTTTGTTGTTCACATTACATTAGATTTGTTCAGTCCAAAAGGTACAACGAGCTGGCCGGTCCAAGGTACAATAAATTCAAAAGTTCCTGAAGAATACGTTGTCTATTAAAGATACACCAGCATTTTGTATGCGTTTTATTCTATTGTACTGTGATACATTTTGTTACAACTGGAGAGTACATCGTGTTCCGCGTGATGCTTGATGCGGAGTGTGGACTGCCGCTGCTGTGGGCACAGCCGCTGTTGTTCATCGGTCGTGTGCACCGGACCGTCATTGTCAGGCATGCCAACATACATTACACAAAAGTAAGGATTTGCGGTAGCTATATTAAGTTGAATAAATGTCTGGATAATGTTTATTACCCGTTGCCCAGGGTAGATGAGA
Source organism: Anaspis maculata (assembly GCA_949128115.1). Taxonomy (NCBI): domain Eukaryota; kingdom Metazoa; phylum Arthropoda; class Insecta; order Coleoptera; family Scraptiidae; genus Anaspis; species Anaspis maculata. Next base: position 72,962,104 of record OX421964.1, read on the forward strand.
TTTTTGCAAGTTTGGGCGGGTGTGTAGCATTTTCAAAGATTGACTTATCGGACGCGTACTTACAGTTTGAATTGGATGATAGCTCAAAAAAATTAGTCACTATTTCCACACATAAAGGTCTTTACCAAGTGAATAGAATGCCGTTCGGTATCAAGTGTGCCAGTTTTTATTTCCAGAAATACATTGACCAACTTTTCCAGGATCTACCTAACGTGTTTACCTTTCAAGACGACATATTGATCGGACATAAAGAGGGAAAAAGTCATATAGATGATATAAATCAAGTCATGATAAAGTTGAAAGAGGCAGGACTAACCTTGAATATACAGAAATCGAGATTTTTACAAGATAAAGTTTCATACTTAGGTTTTGATCTTTCAAAGCAAGGAATATCCAAAAGTCCTGACAAGGTGGAAGCAATTAAGTTAGCACCACCACCTACAAACTTAACCGAACTAAGATCGTTCATTGGAATGGCAAATTTTTACGCCCGGTTCGTCAAAAACATTTCAGAAATAATGGCACCGTTGTATGAATTATTAAAAAAGGATACTAAATACGCTTGGAATGAGCAGTGTGATAAAGCTTTCAACAAGGTCAAAAATCTGATTACGACAGACGAAGTTTTGTGTTATTTTGATCCGAGTTTGCCAATAATATTGACTACAGACGCGTCGGAAAAAGGAATAGGCGCGGTGCTTTCACATAAATTCAGGGACGGGAGTGAACGAGTAATAACGTGTAATAGTCGAACATACTCAAAATCCGAACAAAATTATTCAATCGTGCATAAGGAGAGTTTAGCTTGCTATTACGGCGTAAAGAAATACGAACAATATTTGTACGGGAATAGGTTTACTCTCAGGACTGACCAAAAAGCGCTAATTACGATATTTGGCGGCAAGGAAATAAATCAAATGAGCGCAAACCGTTTAAAGCGTTATGCATTGTATTTACAGAATTTCGATTACGAGATAATACATATACCCGGCAAAAGTAACAAGATTGCAGACTATCTTTCGCGCATGCCGTTGCCAATTGACAAAGGGAATGTAGAGGAATCGGACGAAGACAATAATATATACTTTTCTAACATTGACATCCCTTTAAACATGGACACTGTAAGGGCGGAGACTGATAAAGATCATATATTGGGTAGAGTCAAACAATTCACAATTGCATCATGGCCAGATAAGATAACGGACGAATCATTGAGACCATATTTTGTAAGAAAATATGATCTCCAAGTCGTAAATAACTGTTTGTTTTATGGGCATAGAATAGTAATACCCCGTTCTCTACAAGATCAAGTACTGTTGGAATTGCATTCAAGTCATCAGGGCGTTGTCAAAACCAAATCGTTAGCAAGGTCGTACTTATGGTTTCCGAAAATTGACGAAAATATAGAACGGATTTGTAAAACTTGTGATAACTGCAATTTTTCAAAATCCGATCCACCTAAAAGTAATGTATCGTGGCCTAGAGCGGACGTGCCGTTTCACACCATTCACGTAGATTTTTTCCATTTCGGAACCCGCGAGTATCTTATTATTGTTGATAGTTACACCAGATGGATTGAGGTAATACCTATGACAAACATAAGGTCCACAGCAACAATTGAAAAATTCAGAGAATGTTTCTCAAGGTACGGGTTGCCTAACACGTTAGTATCGGACAATGGTCCATCTTTTGTTTCGGAAGAAATGGAGGATTTTCTGAAGAAAAACGCAATTAAACATCTGACCATATCACCTCATAACGCCCAAAGCAACGGATTAGCCGAAAATTGTGTAAAGACTGTAAAAAACGCACTAAGACGAATTTCTTCAGACCCTAAGAACGAAAATCTTTCAATCTCCACAGTTTTAGCTAGATTCTTATTGTCATACAGGAACACTCCTCATTGCACAACTAAGAAACCACCAGCCGAAATGATGTTCAATAGAAAACTGCGAACGAGACTTGATTCGTTAACAAAAACTGAAACATCTTTCGTGACGAATAATCAATCAAAAGTTCGAAACTTTAATTTAGGCGACGACGTCTATATCAAGGATTATAGAAGGGGGATGAAGTGGTGCAATGCAAAAATTATACGCAAGTTGGGCAGAGCTACTTACTTGTGTAAAACTCATGAACATTTCATTTGGAAGCGACATCCAAATCAAATTCGTTTAAAGCAGTCAAAAGTCATGAACGGATGGCATCATGATGAAAATAATCATGACGCTATTCAGACATCAATTAAAACCAATGAATCACAAAGGGTCCACTGCCCAGCACCGTACAGCTTCCGCAATCCAAACATCATCGACAACTCCAACGACGTCGACACTGCGGATAGGAACCAGTATGAAAGTATGAATGATAGAGGGAGTGAAAGAATAAAGAGCAATGTGATTGCGAGTTCTTCCGATGATCAAAATTTCAATGATGATCGGAATAATGCTAGAGAAACATGTTCACAGCCCCCGATTCAGCCTTGTGTCACGCGATCATCTCCGCAACAGGTTGAAGCTGAGTCCAACACATCATCAGCAGAAAGAACCTCCCTGGCGATGGCGGTCCAGCCAACAACGTCGCAGCAAGACGCCATCAGCGCCCGCAAGCCTCTGGTGCCCGCCGAATCCGCAGAGGGTCCCTCTATACGTAGAAGCATTCGTGAGAGAAAAATTCCCAACAAGTTTGACAACTACGAGCTTCAATTTTAGGAGGGAAATGTGTAATGTATGTTGGCATGCCTGACAATGACGGTCCGGTGCACACGACCGATGAACAACAGCGGCTGTGCCCACAGCAGCGGCAGTCCACACTCCGCATCAAGCATCACGCGGAACACGATGTACTCTCCAGTTGTAACAAAATGTATCACAGTACAATAGAATAAAACGCATACAAAATGCTGGTGTATCTTTAATAGACAACGTATTCTTCACCAGGCGTGATAACTCCTTGCTATTCCATTCTCTCCAGCTCAGACTCAACCTTGCTTCTAATTGCCAATGGGATTGGTCGCGGAGGTGCATGAGTTGGAACGGATCCCGGTTTAAGCTGCAGTCCAACCTTTGCATACTTGAACTTTCCCAGGCGGTCGGTGCACACGTCGGGAAAATTTCGCTGAAGCTGCGCTCTGATGTCGTCCGAATCCACCGAGTTCACATAATCTGGGGAATCGAAAACAATATTAAAAGCGTGCATAAAATCTCGTCCCAATAAACAAACTTTTGCAGTTGAAACAACAAAAAATTTCATTATCTTACTCGTGCCCTTGAACTTTATCTCTACCTGTAGACAACCGATTGGAATAATAGGTTCGCCGGTATATCCACGAAAACTGACTGTGGTAGGTATGACTTTGAAATGTGACAAATTATCTCTATAAAATTTCTCTGACAATGCTGATATTGAAGACCCACTGTCCAGTTGCATCATATGTGCCTTCCCACATATTATCACAGATACTTCTATTGGTTTAAAAACGTTAAAATTATTGACATTACAAACATTTATGTGATAAAAACTGTTCTGACTAGGTTTGACTAGACTCACTTCTACGTTACTAATCGTATTGTCATGATTAGCAACTTCGTCTTCATCTATCCAGTTGACGGCTTTCTTTCTTCTGCAGGCTGCCTGGAGATGTCCTTTGACCCCGCATCGCCTGCAGTTGTAATTCTTGAATCGGCACGATCCACGATGCTCTCTGTTACAATGCTGGCAATTCTCATTTCTTGCTTCTTTCTTCTCGAGTTTTTTCTCTTGGTGGACGGCGTTGGCGCGATAACGATTGTGGTTTTTTTCTTCACGGTTTCGCCAATCTTGACCTTGAAACGCGATTTTCTGGATTTTGCCTCCGTTTCCATTTGCTTTTTCTACGTTTCCACTTGCTTTTTCTACGGCTAGCTCCTTCGACGCAGCGATTTTCAGCAACTCTTCGGCATTTTTCTCACCAGGCTTCTCCTCCACGATTCTGTCCAGAACGGGTCCCCTTCTCATGCCGGATATAAAGCGATCCGCCAGGACACCAGACAGCAAATTCTCGAACTTACAATTCAGCGAGAGGCGCTTCACTCTAGCGTACCATTCGGCAGCGGTTTCTTCTTCGTCTTGCTTAGCGCTGTAAAATTGTATTCGCTCTCTATATACGTTTACTTGCGGACTATGGTGCTGGATGAGTAACTTCGTGAGGTCTGCGTACGTTTTTGATTTTGGCTTGTCCGGGAAACACAGGTCTCTCAGGGTCGCATAAACTTCGATTGACAAATGGCTTATAAGCAATGCCACTTTTACTGCTGCTTCGGTTACCTTGTTCGCGGCACAGTACTGCTCGAATCTCTCTTCGAAGATCTCGAAGTTTTGCTCTGCCCGGAACATCTGGATACTGCCTGAATACGCTGCTGTGGTCATCTCGATGCTATGAAATCCGCTTGAATCTTGGCAATCCGTCAATATCTTCGGTTTTCTCTCGTCGCCAGGTGAAGAATACGTTGTCTATTAAAGATACACCAGCATTTTGTATGCGTTTTATTCTATTGTACTGTGATACATTTTGTTACAACTGGAGAGTACATCGTGTTCCGCGTGATGCTTGATGCGGAGTGTGGACTGCCGCTGCTGTGGGCACAGCCGCTGTTGTTCATCGGTCGTGTGCACCGGACCGTCATTGTCAGGCATGCCAACATACATTACAGTTCCAAAAACGGCTTGCTGCTATTTTTTTGAGGTTACATTTTACCCAGTCCGATTGTGATTAAATGAGGCAGAACTGAGTGCACTACTTCTCAAAAATAGAAGTATCCGTATAGATTGCTGTTCAAAGGCGGTATTGACCTTTGCTTAGTGTTTGAATATTTACTTTGGCAGGCGAGAATCATAAAGTTAATCACGAGAATTTTCGGCATCTCTTCGAGGATTTATTCTCACCAACTCAGTGACATCTACCGTTAACTGCAAAAAACAATAGGCGAAATTCAGTGCCATTTCTGCGCTGGCGCAACCATGCTAGGGGATTTGAGAATAGTGCCGTATGCTAACACATGTAAAAAGCGTAATTTCAACATTGTATATTATTGAAACGGCTGGAAATGAAACTTTCAAATAAGCTATGGAAAAAAGAGTGTTTCTTGATCTTTCATTGTGTTCAACACCAGCAATGATGGATCAGTTTTAGATACACAAGGAGCGAAAATATGGTAACGTGTTTATCAGTTGGTGTGTTTTTGAAAATACCGCCCTACTTCTAGTATTCTTCTCTGCCTTACGGTTGCCGTCCCGTCTGTCAATGGCATGAAACTGCATGCAAACAAATGGTAACTAAAATTTTATCGGGTTATATGTACAATATATCAAAGGTTTTGTGTTTTCTGTTTTTTTTTTCAAAAATGACGGGCAGTTTGTTGAGTGCCTGGCTGCAAAAACCGTACGAAAAGAACATTACAGTTTCATTTCATGTGTTCCAAAAAAAAACATCACGTTCTAGGCAACCAGTTATACACTGAAAACGGCTTTTTCGTTCTTTTCGGAACACTATGCGTGGAATTCATTTTTTCGACAGCTCTGCACATGGACAACATCACTCCGCATAGTCTAGCATGGAAATCAGGAGTTTCTTGTCATCTATTTTCCTTTGTTAAATCGATGGCTGAAAATCTGCAGGTTTTGACTTTTCCTAGCTCGCGCAGACGCATGAGTTCCATCCCCTAGCTTTGCGAACCTACAGCGCATGTCGTGCCTTTGAATATCGCATATAGACACTGTCGACCATACAGATTACAGGTCACTGCATTTTCGAAATATCGCATTTTGTCCGAGGTACAATCGGTCCAAGGTACAACACCTTCCCCTAATCTTTTCTCTCATCTTTTCTCTTTTTCTCAACAGCGTTCGACGCCACTGGAATATCACCAAGTGCAAATTGTCAAACTTCAGGCTGTCCAATAAATCCCCACAAAGCAAGAAATAGAACCAAGCCAACCAAAGATAACCCCTTTTTTGCTTACTTTCCGTGTTGATCAGTAATTCTCCTACTATCATATCTTCCTATATTTTTATCTCACCTCTATACGCCCGCTATAAGCTAAATCTTAATAAAACTCTACATTTGAACCGTTTTGTTCGGAGTTTTGTTGCAACATGTGATGAAAACGTCAATCAAAATCAACTGTCAGTACTGTCACCAAGTGTCAAAGTCGAACGCCAACGTGATTGGCGGGGAGAAGAGAAAGAGGTCATACGCAGCTAAATTTGGCCCAGCTTGTTGTTTTCTGTTTTGACTTGATTGAGGATTGAATTGTTGAATAACAATATTTTTCTCTTCAAACCGCGAAAATGGGCGTACCAAAGTTCTTCAGGTACATCAGCGAACGCTACCCCTGCCTGAGCGAGTTCGTCAAAGAATACCAGGTCTGTTGAAATCCACAAAGGGATCATTCATGCAATGAACTAAGCCCTTTTTTATAGATACCGATATTCGATAACTTGTATCTGGACATGAACGGCATCATCCACATGTGCTCGCATCCCGACGACAACAATCCCCATTTCCGCATCACCGAAGAGAAACTCTTCTCCGACATCTTTCACTATATCGAGTTCTTGTTCCGCATGATCAAGCCCCAGAAAGTCTTCTTCATGGCCATCGACGGCGTGGCGCCGCGCGCCAAAATGAACCAGCAACGCGGACGCCGGTTCCGGTCGGCCAAAGATGCAGAAAAGTCCGAGAACGAAGCCAAGAACAAGGGAGAAAAACTGCCCGACGTGGCGCGGTTCGATTCGAACTGCATCACTCCGGGAACGGAGTTCATGGCGAAACTGCACGAGCAGCTCAAGTACTTTGTCGTGAACAAGGTGTCAACGGACAAGCTGTGGAAAAAGTGCAAGATTATCTTGTCGGGGCACGAGACGCCCGGCGAAGGCGAACACAAGATCATGGATTATATCCGGTATATTCGGTCACAGCCCGGTTACGATCCGAACACTAGGCACTGCCTTTACGGCTTGGATGCTGATCTCATCATGTTGGGGTTGTGCACGCACGATCCGCATTTTTCTTTGTTAAGAGAAGAAGTATTTTCGTCGGTAGGTGTTGGAAAGAGCTTTTTGTAACTCGGGTATTTTCTAGGTAAAATTTGGCAAGAAGTCCACCAAGAGGAATAATGTTCCGGAAGAGATACGATTTTATCTGTTACATTTGTCTCTGATGAGGGAATATTTGGAGTTGGAGTTCAAGCCTTTACAGGGCAAACTTCAGGGGTTCGAGTATGATTTAGAGAAAATTATTGATGATTGGGTGAGTTTGGGCAACTACTGAGGTATACAATTATATATATCCTGTACACTTATTATTTTCAGTAGAATGACTTTTTGCCATCAGCCCTAGCCGTAGCCCCCCAGCTTGTCACTTTATTTTTGCTCCAGAAAGTCATTGTGCTGAATTTAAAACGTGAACGGCATATACCTAGCCTGTCGAAATCTCCTATGATTGCTATTTTTTCATTACTGGAAATTATTGAAGTGTCCGCTGGAGTAACCTTGCAGACCACTTTTTTTGTCAGTAACATTTTCCCAAAAATGGGTTCTGATCGACTATGCATATACCTTAGAAAACATTAAAAAGGCTCATTCACATTGAAAACAATACATTCTACTCAGTGTGGACTCTTGCTTTTTTGGATTTATAAAAAAAAATTTCAGTGCACCTTACAACCTTATTTCGGCCAACGCTTCGATCAATGTTATTGATGGGTGTTGATGATGTTATTCCTGGGTGTATATTACCATGAGATCTCTGGCTGCCACAGCATCGGATGGTTTGAAAGAATGCCTGCGCACTGATGAGCCCTCAATAGGGGCGAAACACGTGTCTGTGCAGTTTCGGTTCTATTGTCTGATGATGTGGTAGTTGGAGAGCTTTGTTTCATTAATGTTATTGATCTGGAAGACTGCAAGACTGCTCATCTCACAATTCAAATTGAATTGTGTTTGGCTACTGAAAAATCTCTCCTTAGAAAAACATTTTTTTTTTGTAAGTGATAGAATTTATTATTAGTTCTTGAGTAGTCCTTTTGGCCTTCCTTGAAATAATTCACACAGAGAAAAATGTTGCGCAATTTTACACCATTTTTGCACCATTTCTGTCTAACCACCGAGGATATATCAATGATCACTATATGTATGTCCAGTCATAATGTTATCTTATCGCGGTTTATTGATTTTTCAATTTTTTTTTTTCAGTTTTTTTTTTTTTCTATTTTAAAAGACTGTTCAGCTTTCTGAAGTTCACTAACATGCGAATCATGCGATCAAGAAAACGACCAGTTATGCCGTACTAAGTTCATGCCCATTGCACTAACATGGTATATCATTTTAGTTCGATATCAAATAACAAAATTACTCTACCATCAGTCAAATGAACTGGACCAAAATTGAAGTGGACCACCTGAAATTTTGCCTCTGTTAAAATGAGGATATCTGGAGAAAAAATTACCTGATTTTGGAACTTTTTACGGTACTTGATAGAGTGATTTTTTGACTAAAAGGCACTATAGCTGTATTACACTACACAATTTTTTGTACAATTTCTTGAACAATCTGTCAAATCAACAATCAAGTTCATTGTTTTTTGACACTATTTTGGCATATTGTTCAAGAAATTGTGTAGTGTAATACAGCTATAGTAGGTTCACTTGTACCGTGACTCTAGTTGGCTGGGCAAATTTTCTACTTTAGCAGTGTAGGCTTGCCGCCTTTTTACCCGGTGTGAAACTGACTTCTCTAGAAGTGAAGTTATAGGTGCTTTCCTTTTACAACCTGAACTAAGTATTCTGACCTAAGTTGTTAGTGGTATCTCACTTTCGCGCATGCGATTTCTTGCTCTTTCTCTCTCTAACTTAGATCAGATCAGTGAGTTTTGCGCTAAAAGGAAAGCACCTTATATTTCTTATCAAATTGATATTAAAATCTTGGAAAACTGACTTTGACATACGTGGAAATGAAACTAGAGGGGCGCAGAGCTGTATCACCGTCATTTAGACACCAGAACCCTACGGAGCCGCCTTCAATTCAAGTCATCTTGACGGTGGCCATTCAAGGGCGACAAAAACTCGTTCCGCCAAAGTTCAATACGAAAGCAAATTGCAAACTAAAGGTACTCACATAAATTTCGGTCCAATACGCTACTTTGAGCGGCTGGGTTTTTTGAAATTCGGTTGATTAAACTTTTTACACGTAAATCCTGCTACAACAGCAGGCCTGCTGGAGTGTTCCTTGTCTTGCCAATAGTTCTTTATGATTCGGCGTGTTTTTTCGACTGCAAGAGGTGAAAGGATTGATGATTCCATGGGACCCCTTTTTTTGGACGAAGGCCTAGTATTTTTTTAGTTTGAATCAACCTCAAAGTTGAACCGGCTTCGAGAGGTTAGAAATATTTTTGACACCTGTCAAATGTCAAAGCTGCTTTGATTTATTTGTTCATTGGCCAAAATTGAAAACAGGTCGAAAAATTACTACATTTTCCAATAAAATGGAAAAAAGCGTCAGACATCACGTCCCGCAAAAATATTCCCTCCATCTGCAGAGGAAATGCCTAAAAAATGTGTTCCAAAAGTGGTCCGAACGACGAACGCTAAATGAAGCCAGAGCAGTCAACAGCAGTTTTAGGGATTTTCTATATTTCAGATTTGGAAACTTGAAAACAAAATCCCACAGCCGACTAGAATCACGGTACAAGTGAACATACTTTATTGATAATCTGTGTATGGACCTTATTACAATATACAGGGTGACAATGAAAGGAGTGCAAAAATGACCAGACTTTACTAAGGTGCCGTTTCAAGAAAACAAGTCGCAGAATTTTTTCTGTCACATTTTCAAGAAGCGTACATCAATTATATCGAAACGGTTTTGGACTTTTGATCGTTTATTTTGTTTTCCCAAAGAGTTGTTGATTTTTTTTGTGATTTTTGGATTTTTTAGTGCAAACTCTGCCAGAGGTCTTGCTCATTCTTGAACTTCGACAGAGGAACGTACAAAATAGCTGTATCAAATATAGGTACCATGAAACAGTTTGATCCCACTGGCTTCATGCAACTGGCCCTCATAATTAGTAAGGACCTGAACCCCTGACATTGTCTTACATGTTGAATAGCCCAGGGTGGTCCAAAATCCACCAATAGCAACTATTCTTTGCATTAAGATTGCCATAGTCACCAGTTTTTCCCATCATGGGCGCTTGTTTTACTGCTCAATTCTCAGTCCATAAATCACAAAACAAACAATAACTCTTTAAAAAACAAAAGACGATCAGAAGTCCAAAATTATTTCGAGATATTGATATACGGTCTCTATAAATGTGACCTAGAAAATTCGGCGCCTTGTTTTCTCAAAACGGGACTTTGCTAACGTCAAGTCTTTTTTGCACTCCTTTCATTGTCACCCTGTATATCCTACATAACGTCATCAATCAGGTGATCTAAGGTAACACCTTGTAGTCAAAAGATCACTCTATCGAGCATCAAAAAAACTTCGGCCAATTTCTTCTCAGATATTTTCATTTTAACCGAGGTGTAATTTTGGGGTGGTCCGCTTCAATTTTGGTCCAGTTTATTTGAAAGTTGACAAAATGCAAATTCATCACTCCAAGGGAAGAATATGATGGGAATACAAAATATCGCTCCAAGCGAATATTTGGATTACAAAACTCACCTGAAATATATTAAATTGGAACTGTCAGGTCACTCAGATTTTTTTTTTGCTGCTTCAAATAGTCCTGGAATTATAGAAAAAATAGCGAACAAAAATGAAAGCCAGCCGGATTTTTGTATATAAGCTCAGTTAAGCATGTAGTTCAACATACTAAAAGTCCTCAAGAATCCGGTGTGAGCTTCGGCCGTTGTGGCCTCGAGAAGAACTTGAGGATCAGTTTTTCGTGTTTATCTCGTAAACGATGGCACTTGGGGGAAAAGCACTTGGAGCAAAATTGTTGGAAATTGTGTTGTCTACAAGAAAGGCCCTTACATATTTCATCATCAGTCCACTCCTTCTTCGTCAAAACACAAGAAAAGCTAAATAGTCCAGATGCTCGATTCCGAAGACCGTACGGACGTTGAGTTTTATGATGGCAGGGTGCCACTTGGTGGAGGTGTTGTTTGATCCATTCTCTTTTGACTAAGACTTAATGCCATCAATACCAACTATGCCGGCGACATATACAGGGTGAAATAAAAATAAAAAGTTGAACAAATGTACCTCAAGAACCAAAATAGGTGAAGACATGTAAATCGCCAAAAATATTTCTAATTCCATAATCATGAAGTCGTCGTAAACTTGGATCAAATATGTTGAGCCATTTCTGAAATATCTTCAGAAGACTGAAGTCGTCACGAAAAAAAAATAGTTTTCCGTATATCAGTAATTTTTCAGATATTGAATCGAAACTTGGTGTTTTGAATCGAAACAATGATAGATTCATTTAAAATGAAATGACAGTGAAAAACTCTCTCTAGGCCAACTACTTTTAGAAAAAACACAGTCAACTTTTTTTCTGATTAGTGGACGAAAATTTTTTTTTCTTAGGTAACAAATTCAGTCTTTTGAAGATATTTCAAGAACGGCTCAAGATATTCGATTCAAGTTTACGACGACTTCATGACCATGAAATCAGAATTATTAATGGCGATTTACATGTCTTCACCTATTTTGGTTCTTGAAGTACAAATGTTCGACTTTTCATTTTCATTTCACCCTGTATATGCCGCCGGCAAAGTTCGTATTGATGGCTGTAAGTTTCAATCAAAAGAGAGTGGATCAAACAACACCTCCACGAAGTGGCACTCCGCCATCATAAAACTCAAGGTCTATACAGTCTTCAGCATCGAGCATCTGGACTATTTTGATATTCTTGTGTTTTGACGAAGAATGAGTGGACTGATGATGAAATATGTAAGGGCCTTTCTTGTAGACAACACAATTTCCAACAATTTTGCTCCAAGTGCTTTTCCCCCAAGTGCCATCGTTCACGAGATAAACACGAAACACTGATCCTCAAGTTCTTCTCGAGGCCACAACGGTCTAAGCTCACACCGGATTCTTGAGGACTTTTACTATGTTGAACTACATGCTTAACTGAGCTTATATACAAAAATCCGGCTGGCTTTCATTTTTGTTCGCTATTTGCGATTTAAACAGCTAAAATTCCTGGACTAAAAGAAGAACCAACAAGCTAGTGTTATTTTACGTTTCTTCAGGTTTATAAACAATCGCACGGATATTTTGTACTCCCATCAGGTTCTGTTCTTTACTTGGAGTAAAAGAGTATAATTTTAAATATTTGATCCCCTGCTTGGGACCAGACTAAAATTTTTGATAGGTATAATCTTTGCAGATGAACGGTGACTCAAGTGACTTTGAAGATTTTGTTTTCAAGTTTCCAAATCTGAACTATAGAAAATCTTTAAAACTTGGAAGTTGGTTGCAAACGCATATTTTCTCTCACATTTCCGCTACAGATGGACGGATTTTTTTCCGGGATGTGACGTCTGACACTTTTCTCCATTTTACTGCAAAATAGCGAATTTCGCAACCCGAGTCCCAACAAGTCAATTGACAGAGAAATCCTCAAAGAAATTGAAGAAGCCTGTGACATTCGACAAGTGAGAAAAATATTTATAACCTCTTGAAGCGAATTCTACTTTCTCGACGCTTCAATCTAAAAAATCGGTTGTGTCAGTTCCAAAACTTTACTGACTAGTATCCAGGAATCTATGGAAAATTTTCTTCGAAACGTCTCTTCGGGTGGGAAGTTGGAATTAGAGAGAAATATTGAGAATAATTTGTAGGAAATTGAAGATTTTGTTTTGGAAAATTTGAACTTTCCGGAAAAACCTCAAGTCTCTTTCCAAATCTTCTTATTGTAAAAATCGTCAATTAAGGCTTCACTTTGAGCTCCATCATTCAAGTCCGGTCTCGAAATTTCATATTTTCAACCAGAAAATTCCCGGGAAATCGAAAAAAATTGGTTGGGGAATGTTCAAGAACCAGTTACTTTTGCCCAAAAAAAAATGGTTGGGAAATGTTCAAACTGGTTCTTGAACATTTCCCAACTTTTTTTTTCTATTTCACGGGAATCTTCCGGTTATTTCTTGTTTGAAAAAAATTATAAAAATCTGTTCACGGGATAAAGAGTTGGAGAATTTTCAGTGTTTCCAGAGAGGAAAACTCGAAAGCCGTAGGCTCGATTTCGGAAATATTTCCTCGAAAAAATAAAAAATCCAACTATAAATTCATTCCCAGCGTCTGCAGCTAAAATTAATATTTTGTGGGGCTCACGGCTCACCGCATGTCGAAGTTTGCACTGCAGTTTTTTCAAATTCACGGAATGTGCAAATTTCATTTAAAAAAAATTACCGTCGGAAAACCGGAACAGTGTCGATTTTGAAAATGGGTCTACACGACGCCCAATCCAATCTACTTTCAGTAACATGATTCCTACATGATTTCTTCCGTAGGTTCCGAATCTGTCCACTAAATTTTTCGGTGGTATGTCGCATCGAAAAAAAATTTCAAATTGGATACGCCTGATTTCGATATGGGAATCGGTTCCGATTTTTATCCTGATTATAAATATATAAGTGTGTGTATATATATATATATATATATATATATATATATATATTACACTTGATAGGTTGATAAAGAACACATGTGAAAGAATTGTTGAAGTTTGAAAAAGTGCAAAAATTTAAAAAAAAATCGAATTTTTTTTTCAAGTTTGTGGAGTTGAGTTGAGTTGAGTGAAAGTTTCAAACTATAATCACATCCATTTTATCAAAATTTTGAAAAATCACTGAGTTACTTTTAAAAATACAATGGTTTTTAAAATGTTATCAATTTTTTCAACAAGTGTTTCGTTGAATAACCCATCAAGTGTGATCTACTGTGAGTGTGATATACAGGGTGTTTCAGGGATGGTAGCAAAAAATTCAACTGTGGGTAGATCTCGTCAAAATATGACGAAAACCTATATACCATTTTGCAAAGTTTAGCCTAATGACGAAGATACAGCCCTCCAAAGTTCACTTTTTTCGGATTTCAAAAATTTCTAGCTTAGAAACGTTTCTACAAATTGAGCTTTAATTTAGCACAAGCTGGTTTGTCATAATTATCTATCAATCTGCCAAATTTGGAAAGAATCCAATCAGTGGCGTAGAAGTTATGAGGGGTCACCATAAGTCAACTTTTCTTCGATTCTAAATTATTGACCCTCATAACTCCTGAACCATTAGTTGCATCCTTTCCAAATTTGGCAGGTTGATAGATCATTATGACAAACCAGCTTTTGCTGAATTAAAGTTAAATTTGTCGAAACGTTCCTGAGTGACAAATTTTTGAAATCCGAAAAAAGTGAACTTTGGAGGGCTGTATCTTCGTCATTAGGCCGAACTTTGCAAAATGGTAGGTATATAGGTTTTCGTCATATTTTGACGAGATCTACCCACAGTTGAATTTTTTGCTACCATCCCTGAAACACCCTGTATATTTATAGTCAGGATGAAAAATGGAATCGATTCCCATATTGAAATACAGGCTGTCCAATTTCACAAAAAAAATCGATGTTGCACCCTGTAAACAATATACTACAGAAAATTTTTGTGGACAGATTCGAAGCCTACGGAAAAAATCATATGAGAATCGTTTTTTGTTTTTCAAATTATCTCAAGGGGAAGTATCCAGGGGGGGGGGGTAAAATTTATACGTGAATTAACACCCTGTATCACCCCAATCCGCTTTACTCCACTCCAGAGTGAGCATGCCGAACGCATTTAGAAAACCATATAATAGACTAGCCTGGACATCTCGGCAGGTCTGCACGGATTCACATTTGCAAAAAAAAGTTTAATAGTCCAAATTTCTGAAAACACAGTCTTTTTAAGTTGCGTTTTGTACCGAAATTAATGTGATTGCGTTCAATTTGCCATTCGTTCCCGTCTTGGGACCCGCGCGAGAGGAGTTTGTGCTGGAACTGTCTGGTCGCCAAGACGAATCCCGGATGCTGCGAAATTCGAAGGGGGGCCGTGCGGTTTTAGTGTCCAGGCGATGGCGACGGTAACACGTCTTTGCCCCCGAATCGCATTTCCACTCATGACACTGTCAGTTTTTCAAAGGCTCAAACATTTTGATGTCAGTTTAACACGCAACATAATGTCACTTTTTGACAAGCCAGTTTTACACCAGGTAAGCAGGCGCAAGCCTACAATGTTAAACTTGAAAATTTGCCCATGTCACTTGAATTACGGTTTATGTTGAAGGACCAGGTTTATGCGTTTCGGCATTAGGGTTGGCTTTGCTGTCGAAAAATTCGGTCATCAGCCAGGTATCCCAATCGATGACTATTTTGTTTCCACAGTTAACCCCAACCTTGAAAGATTTTTTTTATCACACCACTAGCTAACACATCCGGGAAAATATTACTTACATTACATCGTACTAAGGAGTTGTACGCAATTAATTTATGGTGATACAATCCCACCTCCACATGAAACTCAAAAGAAAGTTTGCGCAATGCAATTTTCGTTGTATGTTTATGCTTATAAATTCTACTTAGGTATATGATCTTTTTTTCAAAAAAAAAAAGTCCAGAAGCGGTTAATTATCATGTTAGTACGAAAGTTATGCCGAAAGTTGTATAAGAAAAAATTACATTGCGCAGACCCTCTAATGATTCTTCTTGTGCCGTGAAATTTCGGTAATCCTTGATAAGTAGCGCATCCCCGTGGTGAAAGATGCATCACTATTTATTTTTCTCTGAATTTTCAGGTACTGATGGGTTTCCTGGTAGGGAATGATTTCATCCCGAACCTTCCGAATTTGCACATAGCCAACGGTGCCCTGCCAGTTCTCTATAAAGCATACATGGAAATCCTGCCTACCCTAGATGGTTCGTTTGTTTTTAAATTCCACATATACCTACAGGGTCCGACAGAAAAGACTTTACAATTTGATTCCGTTATAGCAATTTATTGATAATGATTAGGGAAAAAAACAATTCAATAACTTACTTTTTTGTAATTTGGTAAAGCCAGTGTGAAGCCATTTCTGCTGGACCCTTTGCCTAATCTTGTGTTGATTTTGTAACAACAAAATTCATGTAAATTTATCAAACAGGGTACATTAACGAGGGTGGAACGTTAAATCTAAAACGGTTCGAGAAGTTTATGGCTAAGTTGGGCGACATCGACCTTGAAAATTTTGCAGAAATCAAGGACGATCTGCTCTACATGGAGGCCAAAACTGGCCGCAAAGCCGTGGCCCACGTCCCAGTCACTGTAAGTACCATTTTGCTTTGTACGGGTTTTCCAGTAAGAGCGATAAGGATCTTCGATCAGTGATAGCGTCGATGTTTTAAAGCTCCCTCAGACCTATTTTTCTGGGGGTATGTGAAGTTCCTGGTTTACACAAAAAATAACCCCGTAACTGTTGCATTCGTGATAAGCCGAGTGGTAAGCGATTTTTTTTTGTCGCAGTTGAGCGAAGCAGAATGATTTTTAAGCCTCTCCAAACGTAGTGGCGGAGGCTATTTGTGGCCGCTTTTTTTTTCGTGATTATTTTCCTGGTTTTTTTCAACCCCTCGTTTAACAAAAAGCACCTAAATATTCCGTATTTTCCGAACGGTTCAACATATCTAGTTCATTCTTTCGTTAATCGAATCTCAACTATTGCGGGTTGATACCGACGACGTTTAAAGATGATCGGTCAAATATAAACAATCTTAAACAGCAATAATGAATGCACAAGTCGCGGCACTCATCTAAAATAGAAAAAACGCATAGATACCAACGTATACATCATCATATCTTTTGATCTAATAAAGCTATGTGCCTAATTTTTTTTTCAAATTAAAGTCCATATCCAGACCTTTCTTACAGTGTGACAGCGATTGAGGAACAATGGTTCATTATTTATGTATTAGGTTTATAAACATTTTCATCGGCTATGAATGCATCATGATTTTCAGTCAGCGAGGGAAATTTTTGTTTTCACAGTTTTCTATATACAACCAGCGAAGCAATTGGAGCCAAAGTATTGCAGAATTTTTTAAAACAAAAAAATTTGATCTAGGACTTGAATTTTTTTAGATATGATTTTTTTTCTGACGCAATCAACAACTGTAAAGAAGTAGTGCGCGCATGCCACTCATATTTACTAAGCGAAATGCACTACATTACCAACTGAGGTGGGCATTTTTCGTATAAAGCTGAGCTTTTACAGAAATAATCAGATATTTGCTCTTTACAAAAAAAAACAAGGCACACGTTTAGACTAGCCGAGTTGGGGCTGAGACCGCCCTTAATGGTACAATGCACAGTGGGACAAAATCAGTTGTCGGCGGCCAAAAGTCTGAAACTCACCAGATCGTCTTAGAATATTGAGGTCATTATAGAAAAAATATTGAAAAAATTTCAATTGTGCTCGGGAGTGAAATTGGGGTTTAGGGTTGAAAAAAAACAAAAGAATAACAGAAAAATGTCCAGTTCAGCAAATTGCCTCAGAATATCAAGTCGATTAAGGGAAAAATATTGAATAAAATTCATTGACCCTTGGGGGTGAGATTTGAGGGTTGAAAAAAAAATTGCGAGAAAAAAAATTGAAACTCATCAAATCGTCCCAGAATATTGAGGTGATTATGGGAAAAATATTGAAAAAAATTCCGACTTCAAGTTCTTAGTGATAATAGAATTCAAACTAGAAAACATGCTCGTAACGAAAAAAACAGAACTTTTCACTTTTTATGCAAAAGCCCCTAGAAACAACCCTGCTCTCCCAATATCATTGGAATAATGTCTTCTTGAAAATATTAACACGATTTCGCAGCAGTCCAATGAAAATCAGCGTTCTCCAGAAATTTTAAATTTTTGTCTCTTCATCCGATATTTGAAAAAAAAATTGTTAATCACGGGGACGCACGTGGACGCATACAATTTCTTTTGAAATCAACTTGAAAAAGGTGTAGCTTTTTGTGAAAGAAGTTGTAGGCTGGAGCAAGGTGGAACATTTTTTGTAAGCCACTGCAAAAATGGAACTCTTGGAAGACAAATTAACCGAACATCGCCATTTGAAAAAAATTATAATTCTGAAACAAGTGAACATATATCCTATGTGAAGTATGCTTTACTTTCAAAAAACTTCAAGTGAGCTATGGTAAAATTTATAGAATGATATCTGGCCTCTGAAAAGCACAGTCGGCAATAGCACTTCAGTCACAAAATGCTATGAAAGTGTTATCAGTAGAGCTATTTTAAAGTCCTATGTTTGAGGCATCACACAGAAGTTATAAATTGCCTTGGAATCTCAAGACCTTGGTAACTTATAAATCAACTATTTTTCTAAATAATGACAAAAATTTGGACCGAAATATCAAAATGACCTTGCTCGACTTTTGGCCACTTTTTACGGCACTTGGCCCACTGTGCAATGGTATAAACGTAAAATACTTGGTAAAATAGGTATGATGCAGAAGAAACTATTCACCCCTAATTTCTATATCGAAAAGGGCTCAGTGGGCTCCCGATTTTTTCGCCTAGACAAATCACGTCCGAGTATGAATGGACGTGATCGGTCATTGGTCCAGACATAAAATTGCTCCGCTCACTCCACCCCACCACCCGCGGGCAACCAGAAAAAAATCGTAAAATATTGAGAAAGTAAATCATTCTTTCGTTTTATTTTGTGAAACAGAGCTCTGTCGCTGACTGCAATTGACCTGACCAAATTTCACTAAGAGTGTGTTTAACTAACCCAGCTTTGGTGGAACCCTATGTACTAACTTTCTGCTCACTTAACCTGTTGTTAACATTGTTAACTTCAACTTGTTTAATTTCAGTTAAATGAACCATATTATCACTTTTGTTGAAAACATTTTCCCCGTGTTCCCGTGTTTAGCTTTGGAGATAGTACCTATTTAGTACTGCGTTTAACAAAAAAAAGTTTATCGCAAATAATAGGAAAAGCTAGTGTCTGTTGCTTTTTGATTGCAATAAAAATGTTCGCAGACAAAACCTGGAGGCAAAGAAAACGAAGCCGAGCAACAGAAAGCTATAGATCCAGCGCTGGCGGCCTTGATCCAAGATGCTGAAGATTTGGTAATAATTATTGACAATACACGTAACAGATCTAGTATTTTCTTAATTGTTGATCTTGAAGGCAATGGAATCTGATTCGGAAGAAGAGTCTGATATATCCGATGACGAGGAAATCGCATTTAAAAGTTACAAGGACGAGTACTACAGGAACAAACTGGAATACACCAAAGTCACTAAGTACGTTTTTTCTCAATTGTGCTCCTTTTAGTTTCTAATTTCCAAGGACATGCTGTGTTGAATTTCTCTCTACCTAATCTCTTATCTCAGGGGAGTGATGAAAGACCAAGCGGAAGGCTACGTGCGAGCCATCCAATGGAATTTGAATTATTACTACAATGGGGTGTGTTCGTGGTCGTGGTACTATCCGCACCATTATTCGCCGTACATTTCCGACATCAAAGGCTTTTCCGATTTGAAAATCGATTTCGATTTGGGCAAACCGTTCCAGCCTTACGAACAGGTAAGAGGGTGTGCCTTGGAGATTTTAGAGAACGGCACATAACTAATCTGTTGCAGCTCTTGGCCGTATTACCGTCGGCCAGTAAAGAGTTACTGCCCAAACCCTATCACAAGTTGATGACGGAAGATAGTTCGCTAATTAAAGATTACTATCCTGAAAATTTCCAAACTGACTTGAATGGAAAACGACAAGAATGGGAAGCGGTGGTCTTAGTACCTTTCATTGACGAAGTATTGCTTTTCTTCTCTTTTCATGCAGGGTGTATCAGAATTGCCGCTTTTGGAGCCTAAAGAGTAAAGGGTTGTAGAGGAACCAAACCAATCTGAACTGGCCCTGAACGCGTCAATTTTTGAGGCACCCAGAAGAAACGATACTGATGTTTTGAGTTTTAGAACATTTTGCTGGATGCCATGAAGCCATGCAACGAGGAGCTAACTCCGGAGGAAGTCAAAAGGAACACGCACGGACCGATGTTGATTTACAGCTACACCGACGAAGATTTGGGCGCGTTCGAGGCACCGGCGTATTTCCCCGTGGTCAGTCACAATCATGCCGTCTGTACGCCGGTGAAGATCGAAGATCTGCGCGTACCAAGAGACAAATTGATCAAGGGAGCGTATCCGGGAGCGCGTTTCGACGTCTTCTATCCCGGTTTTCCCACCATGAAGCATCTCAAGTACAAAGTAATGATGTTGTGTGAACGCGCGGTATGATGCAGCGTTCTAAAAGTGTTTTTCTTTTCAGGGTGAATTCAAGAAGGCGAGAGTCAAGATTTTCGAAATGCCTAGCAGAGGAGAGAACTTAATTTTGAGTATCTTACCACCGAACTGCCTCGATGACGTACTGCCTCAAGGACTGCTGAGGAAACAGGTGTTTGTGGGTTGGCCACATTTGGTCGAGGCTAAGTAAGTTCATTTTAATCGATTAATTGCCGGAAGGTCCTTCGATTAAGTTTCGGATAGAGTATGGTTTCAATGTTTTGACCGTGAGTGATATGTACCCATAAAAGTACTTGCCGAGCCGATGCGCGCTACATTAGACTTTTTTTTATCTCGTAAGGGAAGAACGCTAGGAAAGCCCGACACACTGTTGCAGAATCCTGTGTAGACAACGCGACAACAAGAACGAAAAATGCATCTGTTATCCACGATTGACGGAAACGAACGAGCGATCAAGGCCCTTTGACCGCTTTGCACGACAAAGGACCTTGTTTTGAGGGGCAAAATAGAATGGGTGCAGCTTGAAGCGTGATGGTTCAGAATGCACCACACTATCCTTATTTACTTACATCAATTGAATTTACATTATTTACAATATTTACAATATGAAACTTAACAACTGTTGCTTTGAAAACTTTGAAATCTTGACGTTTAGATTTCAAACGTGCGCGTCCCCAACGGTTTTTCTTGACACCAATGAAGTTCTTTCGTTAAAAATAACCCTGCATCTTGCAAGTTTTATAGAAATTGGGCATATTATTGTAACGAACTTGTCAATTATTTTTCGTCACATTTTAATAAAAAGATGCATTTCAGGGTCGAAGCTTTGTCGAACATTTCAACAAAGATGAGTGTTCCTCAACCAAATTCTGATCAAGAGGAACCTAAGGTCGTACAAAACACCGAAGCCTCGTTCAAACAAGAACTGGAGGGTGTCTCATCATTGTGAGTATTTTTTAAATTTTCTTTTGACGACTATAATATTCTAGACAGACTATACTATACCTACTAGAGTTGACGGCACACCACAGGGACCTGTAGGCGGGGCTGAACAGAAAAACAAAAATCGTTTTGAACGAGTCCGTGTGTTGAAATAGGGGAAGCAACACCGTCAGCTGGTGTGGTGGACCATTACCAGGTCACAGTCGAACCTAAAATCCCACTGCAAATCTAGATGCATCACTAGATGAACTCAGTTCACGCAGTTAGGCTCCGCCCACAGGTCCTTCTGGTATTCCGAGTACTCTACATAAACGTTAAATGACGATTGCGAATTTGGGGGTGACACACTACAAATCGTGATAAGCCGATGAGCTGGCGCCGTAGCGCGTAAATGAACGTGGCGATCAATTTTCCCCCAAAATGTCAGTGTCAAGTTGTCGAATAAGTGTTGGGTTATTAATGCCATTATTATGTATAATTATAATAATCATTTCATATTTTACGTGAGGTGTGTGGTATTTAGCTTAGATTCCATTTAATCAAGAACAATAATTATTACTTCTTGCAATGTTCACACCACACCATACTGTCATCAATATGAGTTGAGTCGAAAGAAATGGAGAAAAAGAAGAATAAAAGACTGATGATTCATTTTTTTTTTCAAAGTCAACCTTATCAAAATCGCATAGTCCCATAGTCTAGCCAACTTTTAATTTCGCACCGTCCTGATTTATGTGCGCGACTGGCAAGTGGCACGGCAACCGACAGATGCATATTATAGTTCATAATGTTCGTATCTATCGTGTGGTTCATTTTGACTTTTTTTTTTGCAATTTTTCAATTGCTTTTGCGATTGTAATTTCGCTTGCTTTTGCAAAATTGCACATTTTTTACGACGGAGGTTTTGAAATATATATCTAATCTAGGTGGCATGTTGAAAAGCTATAAGCATAGTCTCAGCTTACTCATGAAATATTTATGGAAATAAACACTAATATAGATAGGTACCTACCTATCTCACGGATACTTACGGAAAAACCTATCTCCTTACCAATAAATTCGACTTTGCCAAAAGTAAAGTGCCGCCAACCGATATTGTGTTACAAGTTCGCAATGTTCGTATCATCCAACTTCCGCAAATAGGCGGTCATTTCTTATCTAAATCGAGGAGTTCTCAATTTTTCGTACTTGCTTATACGTGCACGCCACGGGCATTATATACCTACCTGTCTCACGGATACTTACGAAAACCTATTTCCTTATCAATAAATTCGACTTTGCCAAAAATAAAGGGCCGCCAACTGATATCGTGCTGCGCGTTTGCAATGTTCGTATCATTTAAATCCCGCGAATAGGTGGTCATTTCTTGTGTAAAACAAAGAGTTTTCAATTTTTTTCACGTGCCTATACTTCCACGCTGCGGACGGGCATTTACCTCACAATTTGGTACCGTCAGGAGCAAAATACTGCATACATCAAAAATTTTGTCATTAGAAAAAAAGCGACAAGGTCTTGCCTCATTGCAGTATGGCCTAATAGAATAAAAGGCTTGGTTGCTGACTTAATGGTGAATGTACTACGTGAGGGCACCTTCATGACTATGTCACATTTTTTGGAGTTACAAAAATTTTGATGTATGTAATACAGTGCTCCTGACAGTACAAAAGATGCTGTTGCAAGAGGCAAGACACAAAATCCAGTTCCTCCATTCTAGAAATACGTGTCTGAATGGCGTACTGAAATAACAGACTTGATGACAGATGACAGATATCGCGATTCATTGCAGAAAAGCTGGCCAATGGTATTCAAAAATCACGGCGAGGATGTACGACCACCGGCGATTATTCGGCGATTATAGTTACTCCTAGCTAATGATCATTAAGGTCCTAAATGACGTTCTAAATGATCACTAAGTGAATGACGACGTGACACACTAGTAATTTATATCGTAATTTACGCTTAGTGATCATTAAGCTTCTTAGTCTGTCTAGGGTATAAACGTTATGACAAAATTAAACCCTACCACAAGTTCCGCGACAATTACTAGACTATCAGAGAACATCAAAAGATTTCGTACCCGCAGAGAGAAATAAAAAGTAAATGCACAGCACAGGAATTTTTTTTTCTGTTGGAGGAAATACCTCTCATCATGGTACAATTTTTATGGTCTGCTCCATTTGAGCTGATTTTTATTTACTCTGCTTTTGATGGTTCATCTTATATTTCTTAAGAAAATATTCCCCATCAATTTGAGCTTTTAAGTCCTTGAAATGGGATTTTTAATGAGTTCTTTGAGAATTCAGATTTTTTATTGACTTCGAAAATGCTTGTGATTTAGACACTGGACATTCTTCATGTAGCGATCAGTAGAGAATCAAGAAATAATAGAGCCTTCCCTGGAACGTTTTTTTCAAAAATTTATAATAATGGAGATACAGCTTTTCAAAGTTGAATACAATAAACCGGTTTTTTTGAGATATTTTTTCAACCATTCAACAGATTTTGGTCAAATCTTGAGAAGAGTTTCCTTAAATATTCAGGTCTGTATAATTTAGCTGGGACCTTACTTCTTTTAGTCGCGCTCTATCGTCATCCTGATCTCCGCAAATTTGATGTGAAATATCAAATATCGATAAGAAATATTGTGTGAAAATTACCCTTCCATCATTTTTAAGGTCCTCTACGATATCAAGACCCATTTTTAAATGTAAACATTCAACCCTGGTCTTTGGGAGCGGGAAGGGTTCTTGGAAGCTCTTGACTCGGCTTCTAATAAGTACCTGTAATAGCGCTTTAGTTATGCTCAAACTTGAAAAAAATAACAAATAAAAATGGAATAATCAATATTCACAGCCACATGTCAGCGATGGGCATCGACTTTGGTCAGACCAAGGTCCTGGTCCACGTCAAGAAACTGATCGGACGCCGGTACATCTTCAGCGCCAACGGTCGCATGAACTTGGAAAAGCAGTTCGATCCGATTGTCGCAACGTATCCCCTTCAGGCCGTCGTGATGGACATTTCCGTTCACGACGAAGCTCACGCCACTTTCAGAGACATCGCCGAAGTGTTCCCCGAGGGCAGCCAGTGCTACAATCTCTCGAATCCCCACTACGGATGTCTTGGAACCGTAAATGCCTCATTTTTTCATGCGACGAACGACAATCACTGAAACATTTTGTGAATTGTAGATCCTGGACAGCAAATCATGTCCGAAAGACTATCTCAAAGTCCAGCTGAGCGTGGTCGAGGAACCGGATTTGTCCAAAGCCAAAGAACTGCACGACAGGTCGGCCGGGATGTACATGACATTGCAGAGCGCTGCCAGTCAGATAGGTGAGTTTGCGAAATTGCAGCCCGGTAGTTGAGCGACAAAACACGCTCATATCTTGCCCTTGAGCCGAGTAATAGCATTTTTTACGTCGTTGTCAACAATGTTCTCTTTCCATAAAAAAATCTCACCAGTCGATTCAGCGTATTGTACCAGGTCACTTATTTTAGAAACCCCACATGTCCAGTTTCTAGGCCACTTGGGTTTCTTCACGAAAATTGATTTTTTTTGCTGTTGGCTGCATTGTTCATACAGAGTGCTTTTCATCTAGACGGTACAAATGCAATCAGACAAAACATGTTCGATTAGTTAGGCACAAACTTTTACGTTATCCGCCAAACAGCACAGAAACTGTGAAGAAAACCTTGATGGAAAGCACCACTTGGCATCCGCGCACATGCACAGGCGGTAGGTGTTTCATATTTGGAGCTAGATGGAAAGCACCCATTGAATTTTTAGAATAAGCAATTCAATAAGTCCGATACAGGGTCTCGACTAAGTAAAAAAAAAATGATTGGGATGATGAGATCCCTCTTCATTAAAAAATAGTTTGAGCTCAAAAGGCAGAGTTAGAGCTTTTTTTGTGCTCAAATACTTGACTCATTGAAAAAACTGGAAAAGGAAAACCAAAGAAACCAAAACGTATTTTTTGCAGCAATTTCAAATTACGCTTTTTCACGAGTGACGGGATCAATTTTCATACAGACAATAAATTCAGAACATTGTCCCAAATCCGTCAACATAGGTTTGGATTTGAAGTTCAACAAGAAGAACCAAGAAACGCCAGGGTACACAAAACGCATAACCAGCACGTGGTATTACACGTCGAAAGCAGTCGATCTCGTGCGGGAATATTCGATCAAGTTTCCTGAAATTTTCAGATGTCTGTCAAGTCACAACGGCGACGATCTCGAAGCCGGACAAGTTTTTGGTGAAGACTGGTTTGTTGCTGCCGCTTTTTTCACCTCTAAAACATCCCTTATTCAAAATATTCGTTTTTCAGTCATGAAAAAGTCAAAGTATTGCAAACATGGTTGAAGAGTTTACCCACCCACAATATCGAAAGGAGAGTGTGCCACAGTTCGGTGATTGAGCCAGATGTGGTGGCTGAAATTGAAGAAATAGTCGACCAGTACAAACCGACCGAGAAGAAAATCGACATCCAACTTAAACCGCACTATTTATACAAGGTATTAGATTTGTCGCAGTTCGTTCTTGAACGGATCGGAAAAACATCGGTGAGCCTGTTTCTGCATTTAACAAAATCTCGTTTTTCCCGGCAGCCCGAAATGGAAATCGGAAACATTCAACCAGATCGTACGACAAAAACGAAAGTTTTGGACAGGATAGTGAACGTGAAGGAGGGCATCACCGTGCCGGTAGGTCTCAAAGGTACAGTAATTGCAGTCCAGAAGTCATCAGATGTTCTGCACAACGGCCGCAATGACGAAATGTACGACGTGGTTTTCGATACGGTGTTTGCCGGAGGCATCCCGTTGAATTGCTCCGATCAAAGGGGGTACAGGCTGCCCAAGACGTGTTTCATCAACCTGTCCCATGGGAAGCGCCAGATGGAAGAAAAGACTGGAAAGCCAGGTTTGTGCTCGTTTTCTCTTTTAGCGCAATTTCAGTGCTGGAGAATCGTTTGCCCGGGGCCATTCAACTTTCAAATGTTCGCGATTAAAATCGAGTTATGAAGGAATTCCTTTCAATATGAAATATTTGGGGCTAGTTTCATCTAGCAATGGCCTATAATCAGGTTAGTCCAGACCCAGGTTGGATCAGTCGGGAAAAATATTCTGGAAAATATATTGAAAATGTGCCAACCTGAGCCCATTCGCTGGTCCGAGATTTGGAGGATACAAGGGGCACATGACTATTTTTTGCTGCAAGCACTAAACACTGCTATCGAATCATGTTTGATGTCATTTCTGGATAACTAGAGTCTGCTGATCACGATGTCGCCACTATAAGAATGATGTGCGTGTCGGGAGACAATGTAGAGCTGTCAATTTTACGATGGGGGCTTCCTGAATTGATAAATTTTGGTCATCGAAGGGGATGTGTGGGGTATCATTTTTGACATAATCGAGGTCTGCGAACTCATTTCTTTTTGTAAAAATGAAAAATGTAATTGGTTTGGAACTGGAAAATATGATGGGTCAAAATTATGATTATTGATTTTCAAACATTTACGATTCGCATTGATTCCACTTTTGTTGCACTTTTGATTAGGCTGAACTAACGAGTCACGATACCGCCATTGTCGAGGCGCTGCGTTGGCTAGAAGTCGAGTTATGACGGATTTATTCGAATTGAAAAAAAATTCTTGAAAGTCGCTGCAGTGGCCATTCAAAAAAGAGTGGAATATAATTTCGACCGCCTCTAGACTCAGCGAGTCTACTTTTTTGCATAAAAATGAAATTCTGTCAATATTAAGGGGGCTCATGAAATGGGAATTTTGTACTTTCTGGTCCACAAGCACTCGCCTTGAATCTTAAAAAAATACATTTCAGCATAAAATGATGACGCCGATGCGATGCTGTCATCACTGAAGCGATACGTCAACCAGAAGCCGAGTGGCGGCTGTAACTCTTTGTGCCTACTTGAGGTGCGCGTCTTGAATTAGGTTAGTTTAATCTTGAAATATGATGTGTTGGGCATCATTTCTGATGTTTTTTGGGTCGCTGATTTCATTTCTCAATGCAAAATTTTGATTGACTCACAAGCGGACTTGTAGCTGTCTCAGTACATGGGAGATATCCCCCCTCTCCCCGAATTCTAATCCAATCAAAATGTTGCATTGAGAAATGAAATCAGCGACCCAAAAATCATTAGAAGTAATGCCCAACACATCATATTTCAAGAACAATCTATCCTAATTCAAGACGCGCACCCCAAGTACAAAGAGTTACAGCCTCCACTCGGCTTCTGGTTGACGTATCGCTTCAGCGATGACAGCATCGCATCGGCGTCATCAATTTATGCTGAAATATATTTCTTCAAGGATTCAAACGAGTGCTTGCGTAGAAAAAAGCGAAAAATCTATTTTTCATGAGCCCCCTTAATATTGACAGAATTTTATCTTAATGCAAAAAAGTGTCTGATGACTCTAGAGGCGGCCGAAATTATACTCCATACTTTCCTTAACGGTCCATATAGCCAGTTTCAAGAATTATTTCAATTCGAAATTATTCGTCCTAAGTCGACTTTTGGAGAATGCAGCGCCTCGGCAATGACGGCATAATAATTTGCTGACCCAGCCTAATAAAGGGTGCAAAAAAACTCGGTTCAATGCGAATCGTAAATATTTGATAATCGATAATCATAATTTTGACCCCCCATATTTTCCACCGTTTCAAACCAATCATATTTGTACACAAAGAAACGAGTTCGCAGGCCTCGATTATCGTGGGGTTTCAAAAATGATACCCCACACATCCCCTTCGATGACCAAAATTTGTTATTTTAGGGACCCCCACTGCAAATCTGACAGCTCTACCTTGTCTCCCGACATAGTCCAGTCAAATTAAGCAAAAATCTAGCCAAACCGGAAATAAATTCGGAAGTTGACGAAATTTGGTGGATCGATGCAGAATTCAACGTGGAATAACATACTGAAATTCCCGAAAATTCCAACGCTTGGCTTTTTTTCTGGGACCAATAAAAGAGCGCCATCCTTGTAAATTTTCGATTTTTTCTGAATAACTTGTAAACTATCACATTAAGAACCCAAAAACCAGCGAAGCAAATGTAGCCCGTTAAATTCTCAAGAGATCAGTATTAAATTCATCACTTTGTGGTTAATAGTCTCTAAGATACAGCGCCTGCTAGAACGCAGTGAAAATGACTCAAAATTTATTTCCGGATTTTACGTAACAATTTGCATAGTGTCAGTCCAGGGGCTGTAACGTGGACAGAAAATGTGCGGATTTCAACGTGTTTCACATTTTTGGAAAGCCAATTCAACATTCGGTATCACACTTTTGTCCAGAAGTCGCCAACTTCAAAATGATACTTTTCCTCAACCTTTGAAATCGATACTTGAAGTCCCGAAGAATCTCCAAAGATCGATTATTTTGATACCATGTCATTCGCCTACTTTTTCAAGTAGAGCAAAACCATCCAGGAAATATGTGAAGAATTGGATACCAAAACCATAGGATGTTTCAGAATGTTTTTACCAGTGATGGTTCCTGAGTTGTATGGGTTGAAAGACTAAAACGACCTATTTGGAGAAAAAGATAGGTAGTCCGGACACTAACTGCTGAATACTGTACGGACCTTGCATTTGATGACACAAAATGCCACTCAGCAGACGTAGTGAATATACTTATGTACTTTCCACGTCTGCCAAGTGGCATCTTACACCTAAAATGCAAGGTTCGTACAGTATTCAGCAGTTAGTGTCCGAACTACCAAATTTTTTTCCAAGTAGGTCGGTTTAGTCTTTTAACCCATATACCTCAGGAACAATCACTAGGAAAAAAGATTCTGAAATATGTTATTTTTTTGGTATTTAATCCTTCACATATTCTCCAGATGGTTTTTCCATACTTGGAAAATGAAGCAAATTGTATGGTATGAAAATAATCGATTTTTGGGGATTCTTCGGAACTTCAAGTATAAATTTGAAAGGTCGAGGAAAAGTACCATTTTGAAGTTGGCGACTTCTAGACAAAAGTGTGATACCAAATGTTGAATTGGCTTTCCAGGATTGTAAAACACACTGAAATCCGCACTTTTGCTGTCCACGTTACAGCCCTTGAACTGACACTATGCAAATTGTTACGTAAGATCCGGAAATAAATTTTGAGTCATTTTCACTGCGTTCTAGCAGACGCTGTATCTCGTAGACTATTAACCACAGAGTGATGAATTTGATACTGATCTCTTGATAATTTAACGCGCTACATTTGCTTCGCTGGTTTTTGTGTTCTAAAGGTGATAGTTTACAAGTTATTTAGAAAAAATCAAAAATTTACAAGGATGGCGCTCTTTTATTGGTCCTAGAAAAAAGCCAATCATTGGAATTTTCGGGAATTTCAATATGTTATTCCACGTTAAATTCTGCATCGATCCACCAAATTTCGTCAAGTTCCGAATTTCTTTCCGGTCAAAACCTATTTTGACTGGACTAACAGGCGCATCATTCTGACAGTGGCGACATCGTGATCCCCAGGTTCTAGTTATTCAGAAATGACATAAAACATGAATCGATAGCAGTGTTTAGTGCTTGCAGCAAAAAATTGTCATGTCCCTCTTGTACCCCTTGAGTCCCGGACCAGCAGGGGGTAATCGAAAAGAACAGCGAGCCAAATTATTCATTTTGGTTCTAGGAACAATCATGCCGAAGTTCTGGTTTGTATCACAAAGTGCAGGATTTCTTGTGTACCGCTAGTATTTCAGAATGTTTTGAAAGCGTGGCAGTGCCAAAAAAATTGAAAGATTTGTCACCTTTGACGTCCAACTGCATTTTCATCTGATCTCTGATCGACTACATTGAACTTCCAGGCGAACTCCTGGCCATGGCCAGAAACCAACAAAACAACTTCCGCCCGTCCCATTCGTATAACTTCAACGCCCGGCCTCAAAATTCAGCTTTCGCCTCGTTCACAACCGCCAACAACAACAGTAACAACAGCAGCAGCAGCAGCAACAACAACAATAGTCCCAACATCATGAAAAAGCAGGGGCCAAAAGCCCATGTCGAACAACCTCTGTACTACAACAAAAAACAACAACCTCAACAGCAGCCCCAGCAGTACAACCTGCTGGATCAGCAGCAGCAGCAGTATTATAATCCTTACAACTTCAACTCAGGTATTAACAGCGGTGGATATCCTAATCAAAAATATCGCTCTGATGGTGATCCGGCTGTCGCTGCTGCGACCTCTGCTAGTTCTGCTACTGCTGTTTCTTCATCCGGCAGCAGTGCAGAGTTCACCACTCAGAAACCTTCCAAAACGGAGCAGCCACAAGTGAAACTGATGACCAAACCGCGTCCGGAAAATCCTGTAAGTTCTTCTTTCATGCCTTGTCAGTGGCGGCTGGATCACTTCGATATTTTTCTTTTGCAGGAAGAGGTGAATACTGACTTTTTGAAAAAAGTATTGAAAATCCAGACTAATCCCGCAAATGATGGAACCAGCAAACAAAAACCGGTTGACATATCCGTCATGCCGTTCAGCAAGCCAAAGCCCAACGAAAAGAAACATTCTTCGCCGCCAGGACAGAGCATCGATCTTTCCAGAATGTTTTCTGTGAGTTGATCATCGCTTCTAATTTTCATTACGTAATTTTCTTCTTGCTCTGTTTTGCCACGCACAGCAAGAATCCGCCAGTTGTAGTGCCACCGCCAAGCTTCTTGCTTATTATCAAGCGAATTCGCTGGGATGTCCGAGATACTTGTATTTGGAAATGGGACCGGGACGTTATGCCGCTCAGCTGACACTGCCGACAAACCAGAAAGTCACCGGGAAGGAGGCGAAGACCAAGGAGGCTGCCAGCGAACTGGTGGCCGCCGAAGCTCTGAATTACCTGAAAGGGGTACCCAACGATCTGAAGGACGTACCGCCGGCAGCTGCGTTTCCCGAACCGCCCAAGAACTGGGTGCAGCACAGTCCCAACAATAAGAATTCCACGCAGGTTTTCACCAATCGGAATTTCCAGCAGCAGCAACAGGTTTGGTTTTCTTTTAACAGTATCTAACTAAGTATTTCACAAAACTTGATTGGTATCATGAAGATTTGCTTATTCTTCTGTAAGTACCACTACAATGAACTTCTGGCTGGTTTTGGCTTAAAAAACTCCATGTCTTTAGAGGCGTGAGTTCGGATCCCACCGCTGCCACCATGTTGTCTTTGTGGGCTGTCTTCAGTAAAAACTAAAAGGGCTGACGAGGGGTGAGGACATGAGTATCGCAAGCCATGCTATCAAAAAAACAAGGTCCCTGGGGCGCGAGTTTTGAGACACCCTGTAGATAAAATGGCCAAAATATTGACTAAATTGCAGTTATATGCAATAATATGGACTAAATATGCGGCTATATTCAATTATATGGACTATCAATTTTTATGCGGTAAAAACTCAAAATAATGAATTATATGTGAGGTAAAACTTGGTGTTCAGGTTCCTTTTGGATGAAAACGTCAAGATGCAAGTCGACAGTTGCATCCAACTTAGCGAATAGGAAGCTGATTTTTTTTTCGAAATTAGACTTTTTCCACGACTCCTCAGCCTCGCTGAACTTTGAAACCACCACATAGTTCGATTTTAGTGGAACTTGACTCACAAGCAGATGATCATGCAGAAAAAATCCCTGCAAAATAACCTACTGACAAATATTCCCGTTCATAAATTATTCATTAAAAAAAAAACAATAAAAGAGTCAAATTTTAAACTTCATCTCCTTCACGAACCCGAATTTTTAAAAAATAACTTCACAACCAGTCTCGATATGAAATGGGGCGGGTTATCTAGGTTTTTTCGATAATTTCTGGGGCACCCTGTATAAGACGCCTGCCACGTTGACTCATGTTACCGGGATGCGAGCGGGCGGCATAAGCATGCCCTTTAGTCGAAAAACGCGACAACACGCTGCGGTTTACAAGCCTCCTACGTGTACATTTCAAAATATACTGAAGACGGTTTTCTACTTTTGATACAGAAAGTGTCGCACTAGGTCCGTTCGTTCGCCTATCGTGAATGGGCTACTGGACTCCTTTTTTTTAATAAAACCGCAATTTTTCACATGACAAAATGGTGAAAGCCACAGCGCGATACTTACCCCAATTCTGAGTACTTTAAAAAAAAATTAAATAGAACGCTGGTGACGTCACTACTGAATATCTCCATCCCTACTCCTCTTGCTGCAACATTCGTATGCTGTGTTCGTTCCACGCGCAGCGCTTATGAATTTGTAAAATCGCTGTAACAAATAGACGCCTGGAAAAAGCTAAGTTTTTCTTCTCAAAGTGGGTTTACTGATGTGTACTTGATAGTCCGATCATAGTAAAATCTTATAGTGGCACCAATGTCCAGTAGCCTATTATACCAAGTGCACTACCCGACACTACACTTTTTATTCATGTGAAGCAAACGAATGATGTGACAGTTGACATTGACAGTCTTCTTATGTCAAGCGGTTAATCTAAATTGTCATTTCATCAACAAAAATTTTTTTTGCTTCAAGTTTGAGTTGTAGTTCGAACAGTAATTATGAGGAAGAACTGGAAGAAATTGCGCGTTTATTGAAGAAAAAGAAGCGGAGTTCTTTGAAAAAGTATGTGTTACAGTGTCCAGTTGTCCAGTTACAACGATGAGTTTCTCGAGCTTTTTCGAATAAATCGATTATTATTATAGGTATTGGAGATATTGATGAGATGTTCAAAAAGACTCAAGCGGGAGGAATTGTGGTGGGGAAGGAAGAAGTATGGACGTTGGATTATGCGGATGACCTAGGATGAAAAGAAAATGAGAGTGATGATGATGAAAAACTTGGAAAAATATATGGAGAAAAAATGACTGGAGGTGAACGTGAACAAAATGGAAATGATGGTCTTTGGAAGAGGATGGAGAATCAGAAGAGGGGGAACAGCAGGGTGGAGATAATAACGAGAGGGTACAGAGCAAAAATTCAAATACCTTGAATACGTATTCAATACCAATAATACCACCAATACAACAACAGCGCATGTAAAAGATCTAGTAAGAAAGGGTAACAGAATGCAAGGAATGATGTGCGGAATAGGAGGAAGGAATTTCGGATGGGATTTTGGAAGAAGACTGATGATGCTCGACAGTCTTATGGGAAGTGTACTAATGTATGGAGCAGAAACTTGGGGGTGGACAGAATATGAAGAAATAGAAGGAGTTCAAGAGAAATATCTGAAATGGCTGCTGGGAGTAGACTGGGGGACGCCAGCAT
Source organism: Anaspis maculata (assembly GCA_949128115.1). Classification (NCBI taxonomy): domain Eukaryota; kingdom Metazoa; phylum Arthropoda; class Insecta; order Coleoptera; family Scraptiidae; genus Anaspis; species Anaspis maculata. The sequence continues at coordinate 72,995,618 of OX421964.1, forward strand.
ACATTATTAGAGAGGGGACAAAGAGATAACAGAAACTGGTACAAGAGCAGTGGAATATGAGGAGAAAATGGAGTACAGAGAAGAATCCAAAATAATGCAGATGTGCTGGAGAGAGAAGACGAGAGAAACGAAAAATAACAATATTATGAACGAACAGGATATTCAACTGAAGAAGTCAAGAGAACAAGGGAAAGCGGAAGATTGATGAAAAAGGGATGAGGATGAGAGACAGAGATGTGGTTATGCAACAAAGAAAGGAACAAATCGGAGTAGCCAGGTGGGTAATCCAGGTGTCACAAAGACTAAGAGAACCTGATGACAAGGGAAGAGCCTAAGTACCTGAAAAAAGAGAATGAAAATAAAAGAAAGATTTATAGGTAGATTCAAATGTGGGAATGAAGAGAATGATAACATATTTTGGCTTTAGGAAAATGCAAGAAGGTGCAGATGTGCGAAGTGGAAGCAGAAACTGTGAAACACATGTTGAGATGCACGGAAATGAGAGGAAGAAAAGACGAGGTGGTAGGCATGCTGAGTGAATATGGAAAAGGGACTGGAGTGGATGAAGCTGGTGCTAGAAACAGAAGAACGAGTAATAGGTTGAAATATTGTAAATATTTAGTTGAAATGAAAGTATGTTGTACACAAAATGTAAATAACACAGAGTCTGTGGCCCGTAGGGTGAATAAAATCCTCGATAAATTCATTTCTACCACTATAGAAAAGTATGTGGAAGTAACAGTGCTCAGTTACAGTGATGAAGAGTCCCTCAAGCTTTTCGAATAAATCGATTATTATTGTTACACTTGAGCGGGCGATTTGAGAGCAAGATTTTGTTGTTAGAAAAATATCATTCCTCAGCGATTTGATCACTTCATCTTCCTCCTCGAAAGTATGTAGCTCTCCAACCAATTCAAAAGTTTTTTTTTCATTTTCAAAATTCACCTTGTGATTGGCAAACATCCACATCTTCATCATTCATTCATCTCTTCTTGACTCTGTCAATGTCAACGCACAGCACTTGTTCAGTGTAATTCACTCTTGCCTCGGACCAGGTGGAGATAGTTCTGCACTAGTGGAAGATGCAGAAGCAAACGAACGAATGAAGTGTAGCATAGAATCCACCAGGACTGCAAACGAATGACTTGTCGCGTTTGAGCGTAGTGTGGTGCTACACCCGGCCGGCGAACGAGCGGACCTTGGAGGAAACCATATCTTGAAAATTTTAATTCAATTTTTCTTTAAGCAAAACGTCAGGTCAGCATCCACGTCACATTGGGATTTCACTTATGAAGACTATTTACTAGGAAACTACCCATCAATTGGAGATTTCGAAAAGGGTATAGCGGCATGGACATTTGTGAGCCAGGACGAGGAAGATGGAGAACCGTTCACCTCGGAACCCAAAATCCATGCCGAGGCCACTTCAGACGGCTCGGATAGTAACAGCCTGGCCCTGTGTAGAACATGCGGCTTGTTTTTTGGCGGAATGAGCATCCACAAGAGTAAGACGCATAGAACTGAAACAAATGAAGGCACAGCCTCGCGCATCACCACTAAGACAGCGGCTCTTATCAGTAAACTAGAAAATGTAAAAGAAAACAACACATTGACTAGAACTGAAAAAACTAAAAATTCTACGATGGAACAATATTTTATGGAAATTGTACAAAAGCAAAAAGAAAGAATTGAAGAACTGGAACGGTTGCTGCTATTAATGTTACATATAAATTATGATTATTATTGTTATTATTCTTATAATGACATTGAATATCAAAATCATGAAGAGGACAAAATTAACGTAACAGAACCATCTGTAAATTTGGAAACACAAAGAACAATCGTAGTATATTGGTAATAGAAAATAATTGGTGCTTTGCTGGATTTTTTTTTTTTTTTTTTTTTTTTTTGAATGTTTTACGACGCATCAACTACGACCCATATAGCACAAGTACATCCAATGGACGTCCATAGGCTATCCTGAAATGGACATACGGAGATCCATAGGACGTCCATAAAAGGTCCAGTGGATGTCTTATGGACAGCTTATGGACGTCCATTTGGCACTAAGTTGTACGTTCCTAAAACGTCCTTTATGGGATGTCCATAAGATGACCATTTGTGATAAATTTGGACATTCAAAAGACGTTTCTCAAAAAAAGGCGTTTCAATCATTGAAAATATTTATTCTCAAAAAAATTAAAGTTTCAAATAACAATATAGCAAACCAGCATAGCTTGGGTTGTTGTTGCCTTCAGCACAGCCCCTGAGCACAGCTTGACTTGCTGACGATTCTGGCATAGCTTGGTTGTTGATGCTTTCAACATAACTTGGCTTGTTGTTGTTGTTGGAGCTTCTGGGATAGCTTGATTGTCTAAAGCTACTGGAATAGGTCTCGGCCTCGGGGTAGGCAAATTAAGTGAAGGAATTACATTTGGTTTCAGTTTTTTAAGCAATCCAATTCGCTCGTAGTCATCATCCAAGAAATGATCTGAACGAACATGCTCTGCTGAATAATGGATGTTTGTTGATCCCTGGCCTAGGGATGGCTACTCCACTTTAAGTCGTTTCGGAAACCTGAAACGATTCTTTTGTAATAAATAAAAAATGGAATAAAAACATCCGAATCGTACATAGTAGGTTATGTCGGGTTTCTCCGTTTGTCGAAATGTTTGCAACTGGGCACAGAACAGGACGGCATTGTCAATTTTCAATAAACACTATAAAGTCTTCTTGGTTAAAAAATCACTGGAAAGCACGGAGAAAACTTTGCACAAAGAAATGCGGGTTTGAGGAAAACGACGCGACGCTATCACAGTGACAGTACTGATAGTAGTGACACTGAGTGACACTCAGGGATGACAAGTATTCGCAGCTCTGCCAACCGACAAGAATCAAAGTTACTAAAAGGAGTAAAAGGTACTGTTGATTGTTGATGTACGTAAATTATGTAAATTGAGAAAAATGGCTTTTCTTTCAAATTACCGCAATAATAATGATAATAATATGATATTAGGCCCAGTGGCCTAATTTTTGAATTGTGAGTCAACTCTCAACTTGTTTTTGTTGCTGAAAAATAATAGCTGTAGGTACCTTGTCACATATTTTTACACTTTTTTTTTCATGGCAATGGACTCTATATGTTTAGATGTTGAAAATAAAGAATGTCCATAAAGTGGTCCATGAAAGACGTCCATGGGTCATCGTTTCTGTACATCCATAGAATGTTCCCTAAATGGATGTCTTATGGATGTCCAAATCAAGTCCATGGACATGAGGACTTGATATGTACTTGAAATGGACGTCCATAAGATATCCTGTGCTATATGGGGAGGTTATTAGCGTCGACGGGACATTCAGTGGGTTTTTGGTACACGTTTTAATTATACTTGAATTGCCTACTGTTAACTATGTGAGGCCTCAGTACTCTGATAGCACTCAATTCTGTAGTCAGAAATCCATTTTTTCTGTAACCGCTGTAGTCAGACAGGTGCAGATATGGCATAGTAAGGTCGGAACAATTTTTGGAACAATCGGACAACACAAAATATCCATGGACGAGGCGGGATTCGAACCCGCGCGGTAGATCACGACTAGCTTGGCGCGGCAACACCAAAACCACTCGGCCACTCGGCCAATTGACTCAAATAAAAACAGGTTTTTTTACTCGTGGCAAGCTTTCAGTCCCCTCTCCAACATATACAAAGTCCTCATCTCTAGAACTGCTACAAATTCGTATACAGGGTGAAAGTTTCCTGTATTCCTCAACTTTCTTTCTTTCTTGAAAAACTGATCAGTGGAAGAAAGGGTTTTCAACCCGGTTTGAATGTATGACTACAAACTTCAAGTTTAGCAGAAAAACCATTCGCAGTTGTTGTGTGAGCCGGTTTCACCAAGAAAGAAATTGAAAAGTGAAAATGGCTTTTCACCCTGTAAATTGAAACGCATCAGTAACAGGAATGTATCCTTTTTATTTGTTTAGTATGACATTATAAGCTTGTAAAAGAACTGAAACCGGCTTCAATCTAAATTAATTCTACCAAGAAAAAAATTAAGATGATACAATGGTTTTCACCCTGTAACTTGTTACACAGCAGTTGCTGGGTGGCATATTTTTGATATGTTTATTGGAAGACTAGCCGTAAATCGTTTTTCCTGGTCATCAGTTTTTCAAGATAGAAAGAAAGTAAATAAAAATAATAAGCTTTCACCTTGTATACTACTCTGGGACTCTCTGACAGTCCCAGAGATGAGGACTTTTGATATGTTGAAGAGGGGACTGAAAGCTGTTCCTTTTTGCCATGGTAAAAAAAGTTTTTGTGTAAATTGAATTAATTCCACCTAGAGAACCTACCTTCATCTTCTACGAAAGGGTCGATCAAGAACCAAACATTGTCACGACTAGAAAATGGTCCAGCCCTTTTGCTACTCGTGGACTGGGGTTCGCTTTTGACTATTGTTCATCACAGCTGAAAACGGGATAGGTAATATGGGAACTCGAGCATTGTGCTGAGATAATACGTTTATGAATCATTATAAAATAGTTTTACACATCACACTCGACACTTTACTTACATGACAATTATAAAAATAGTACTACGAATCATAAACTTGGAGCTGAGGGCACAACCTCGGTCCCTTGAACCAACAATCTGCATTCAACAAGCAGTACTCATGGCTACAACCGAACCAATGAATAATAATAATCGAATGCCGAATGAATGCCCCCGTGTTCCCGTATGTAAGTCTTTTTAATCGAATCGTCCAATCAGGTCATTGACGCAAGTAGGTACCTACACTACTTGTTTTTCGTGCAAATACCTTTGTTTGCATTTTATTCCATAGCGGAAATGACCTAGCGTCTGCCAATGATTTGGACGATTCGGCAACTTACATATTTGGGCTACACGTGCCTTTTCCGTTATTAGATTCAAGGGATGAGCTTTTACCTAGGACCTCCATGTCATTATTATGACAATATCACAGTGGTATTGGAATAAAAACAAAATTTTGATACTTGAGGAAAGAAATGGGAAAATATGGGACGTCGTTTACGCCGTAAAAAAAGATGTGAGAAAATATTCCTTCAAACCTGGAGCCCACATGTCTACAGTCTTGGATGGAATGGAGGAACTTATAGAAAATTTTGGACATGATGACTTCCTCATTATTGTTGCAGGAAGTAATGACATAAGAAATAGGAAAAACCTTCTGACTAGAAAAATTACTGATCATATTATTGTATCTATTCACACAAACATAATCTTTCTAACGGTACCATGGAAGAAATAAGGTTTTCAATGCAAACGCATATATCTCCAATAAGGAACTAATTAAAGTTATAAATGGGTGTGAAGGGATTTCTGAATATACTGCAGTATGCGTTGGGCCAGTTGATTGTCTGAAAAACTATCGTGAAGATGAATGTGTCAGTGAATGTGTTAATGTGTTGCATCTGTGGAAAATATACTAAAAATTCATCAAAAGGTTTCCTTGGCTAAAAATACTAAGATTATATGATCGGTCATTGACTGATATATATTATTATAATACGAGTAGTGAAAATGATCTTGGGAGGCCACAACCAGAATCAGACTTATTTGATGATGAAGGCCTTGACAATTCAGAAATTCCTCCAATTAACTGCAACTGGCGAAAGACGAACCTCATGAACTTGGGGTTTTGAATATAGACAGGTACATTTATTGAGGTGAAATTTGAAATTTTAGTAGCACACATGAATATTCTAAGTTTGGTAAACAAACTACAGTTATTTGAAATTTTTATAAATGAATATGCAAAAACTAAAATCATTTTTTTGAGCACTGCTTATCTCGTGAGAAATGTGGGCTAATTTATTATATACCGGGTTTTAGAGTTGCGATTTATTTTTCAAAAGAGAAAGGAAAACATGAGGGCACTATGATTTTAGCACTTGATGGTCTTATACCTATATCCGAAAATGTAAATTCAAAATATTCGATTGATAGCCCAGGCAAATTAGGTCCAAAAACGGCCAAACCCGGAAATAAACATTGAGGGAAATTCCATATCAAACAACACCTATAATATATAAACTTTTTGACATCCAGGGTATATTATTCCACATAAGAATTTTTGAAAATGGGGATGAATGATACTAGGAGGTGGTGGGGGGAGGGTTGAATTCAAGATTTTTATTGATATGTGCTCTTGTGACTGAAAATTTATTTCCTTGGTACTTGTAGTCATTCTTATACATAGAAAAAATAATAAAGTGTACTTTATTAAAAAGGTTACATCACTGACTGTCTTAAAGAACAGTTTGCCATCATAGTCTTAAAATTACATAAAACAATCATTATACATTTTCTCGTCCATGTAAGAAACTTATAACTAAAGTAAAATTACTAAATTATCAAGTCTTTTTTTCAATTTTTTGGGGGACCAAACAAATGATTACGTAAAATTAAAATATAACATTGATTAGGTAGATGTGATCAGTTTCGCGGCTTTTTTCATTAGAATAAGCCATGGAAAAAATGTGTTATGTTGACATGAATGGTACAATGTTAACGCTGTGATAGACGTGCTATATGTAATGCACAGCTTGCCCCGACATCGCTACGCGATGCACGCGCAAGTGAAAATTTTTGTGAATACGCAGCGAAAATAGGGAAACGTGAGCTTCCCTGGCTGTGGTCGACAAGGTAGATCGTCTCTTCTGATTGTCGCTTCTCGATAATGCTGCTAGGTGAGCAGTGGTCACTGAAACAAATGATGCTCAAGCGGCCAAGCGTGGCACTATTAACAGAAGTGGAATAAAAATGACTGAGTGAAGAGTACTATATTTACTCTAGCTTATACTGAAACAGCAGGCAGGTATGAAGACGATATACAGAGGAAATGGACAAATTCCATGTTGGAAAATTTCTCAATACAGTAAACTCAGGCGCGTGTATCGCCTCGTGCATTCCAACTCCATAAATTATTGTCCATCCAAGAAAGTTTTCTCAGCCAAGCAATGATTGGACATTCTTTTCTTCAGTGACCACCGCTCACCTAGCAGCATTAGCGAGGAGCAGTCAACTAGTAGAGACGATGTCATTTGTCGACCGCAGCAAATTTTCGCTGCAGGGAGGGCTACGTTTTTTATTTTCACCGTGTGTAGTCTCACTCGCGCGTACATCGCGTGGCGATGACAGTGTCAGTATTGTTACATTATACATAGCTTATCTATCAAGACGTCAGCATCGTATTAGTCGAACCAACAAAACACATGTTTTCCATAGCTTACTCTAATGAAGAGAGCCGTGAAACTGATTGTAATCTCAAACATCATGTATAGTTGTAAAACGAAACCAAAACAATTTTTATATTAGGTCCACACATGTGAACTAATTTTGATTTTTTAATATGTGAATTCATATACCTATCTGTCTGAAGATGCTCGTACCTATTTGAAACGAGCGAAACAGCTGTTACCACTTGTAAAATAAATGTCGTGAAGAAGACTACCAATTTGTTTTTTTAATAGCTATTTACGATATGAGTGTTAAAAGTGACAGGTATTATTTTGTGAGCGGGGACGCTTGCGAAACGAGCATTAGCGAGTAGAGCAACCCCGCGAACAAAATAAGACACTTTTAACGCGTGTATCGTACAGGATTTTATCTACAATGGTCTTTGAAATGTTTGGTAAATGTCAGAATTTATTGAAAATATGACAGGAATGCGCAGAATCATCATTTTTTCACGTTGCCCATGACGACGTGCTAAAAGTGACGGGTATTATTTAACGCTTGTAGATAATAGCTATTTACGATACGAGTGTTAAAAGTGACAGGTATTATTTTGTGAGCGGGGACGCTTGCGAAACGAGCATTAGCGAGTAGAGCAACCCCGCGAACAAAATAAGACACTTTTAACGCGTGTATCGTACAGGATTTTATCTACAATGGTCTTTGAAATGTTTGGTAAATGTCAGAATTTATTGAAAATATGACAGGAATGCGCAGAATCATCATTTTTTCACGTTGCCCATGACGACGTGCTAAAAGTGACGGGTATTATTTAACGCTTGTAGATAAATAATATTATACCTCCACTCAACGATGAGCAAGAAATTCAACTTCCAATGAAAAAAGCCGTGAAATTGATTATAGGTACTTTCACAATACGTTCCAGGACGTGCAAGACTTTATGAAAATACTTGAATTGAATTGATTGAAATATGTATTTGAGTTGAGAATCTTCAAGTCCCTCAAAATGAATAGTTCATTATCATTAAATGTTCAAAATGTATTTGAAATTTCAGCTTTGTTTGAGGTTTTTTTTTGTAACCTATTTTAGACTTGAATTGTAAAACTTTGTTAATTTGAATAGTACATATTGTGGAACTTATTTAAATTTCAGTCATCAATGTGAATATCTTGTACACCCAGATTATTTTCATGTCAATTTTGCGCTATTTCTTTGGAACTTTTAATATTAGGAAAAACAATAATTAGTTAATTAGTTATCGGTATATTTTCCTCTCGTGTCATTTGAAATAAGAAATCACTTATTTTTCATACATTCCTGTGTGTCCCCTCTGGCGGGCATCTGCTAGCTCCGCCCCGCCCTTCTCCTCCTTCTCGAGGTATTTATCTGTTGTCTAATGTCTGTATTTTGTTAATTTGATGTCTTTTCACCAGATGATGGTTACTCTTTTGTAACCAAAACCAGTCGCATGATAAAATAATTTGAAGAGAAAGGACTTTCAATCAAACATGCACTATATTTGAGTTCCGTTTTTTTTTTGTAGATCTACCAGCCCCCTCATGTAAGGTATCATCACCAGCCCAATCATCATCATCAACAGCAGCAGCAGCAACAACAACAACAACCACATCAACATCAACAACAACAACTACATCAGCAACACCACCAACAACAACAACAACAACACCAGCAGCAGCCAGCTAGGAGGTCTTCGGCGAATTCAGCCAGTAATGTGAAAAGCTCGCCGTCGGCCAGTTCGTTTGTGCCGCTGCAGGCTATAATGAAGAGACAGACTGCCAGGAATTCACATGGCAATGCTGGAAACAGGGGTGGCAATATGACGCAGTCGAAAATCGAGAAGAACAGCGAGTCTAAGGTGATACCCACTCAAGTGTTTACTAAGGTAATTGTACTAATGGTGTTACAAGGGCTACTAAGATGAAAAAAGGCTTGAAAGTCATTATTGGAATCAGACTTGAGGGAATGGCAATGGCTAGAATTTGGCAAGTTCTAGAACACACGCGGTCCTTCTAGACCGTTCAATCGTCGTGTTACGAGTCGCGAAGATCTAGGCATTCGAGAACATACGCTATAGTTTTGACCATTCAATTTACATGGAGATATCCATAGGCGGGTAGATACATCAGCTCAATTAGCGGAGGCCCCGCTTTGAAAGCACGTTGGTAATGAACGCGGAAGGTGTAGGATTGTTCGAGAGTCGCCTCGAAGCCATATGCCGCGGTCAATGTGAACTTTGCTAGAGAACGGGGGAAACTTACAGAATAACAGTCGGAGGTATATAATTACCGATGTATCGGCCGACAGACAAGTTCTAAATTCAGAGCGATAACAGCGAGAAGTAATTGGCGACATACCCAAGCGCGAAGAAATGTTGACGTGTATTTACAGTAGTACGCAATAATCAACAGTGTGTTTCAAACTATTGTCTCAGTTACAAACGAACTCAAACGCAAAATTCGTAAGTAAATTCGGTAGAAGTTTACTTGACACGCCACTGCCTATCCCCACCACAAAGTTCACACAGACAGTTTCTCAACCCTTCATCATTTAGGTTTGGAATGAAATCTGCCACATCTGAACTATAAATAATCCCCAAAACTTTGCGGTTGGCTGCACTGATGATATTCGGAACGATTCACGGCGTAATTTTCCGACCTGTTTTCAATCTTCGACAACAGGCAAATAACTTGAAGTGTGATTGTAACATTTGACAATTGTGAAAAGTGAATAAAACCTCTTGAAAAGAGTTCAGTTTTTCGACGCTTCACTTTCACTCTAAAAAATGCGATGCCGTCGATCCAAAAAAGTGTCGCAATGGAAGTACCGACCCTTTGGCTTGGTCCAACGCAAAAAGACACGTAAAGCCCTGAAGAATATTAGGGAGTTTGCGTGCTAACGCACCGCACGACATAACGCAATTTTCAACGTGAAAATTGGCGGGTTTGTTCCTCGCGACTTCCTAGTTACAAGGGAATTCCCACGTTCTGCGTTACGTTACGTCATACGTTCCGTGAGATCGCAGACCCGCCATTATTGGAAAAATGAGGAACGCTCCGGCGGGTCTGCCATGGGTCTGCCTTCGCATCAAGATTTGCGTAAAAAAAGTTCAATAATCCTTATTTCAAAAATCTAGCCGTTCAATGTTGCGTGTTGGACCCAAAATAATTTTATTACCTTTAATTTTTAATTTGCTTCCATTTTGGGGCCCGCGCGAGACGAGTTTTTCATCGGCGCTGCCCGGAGGCCCATACGATTTTGGTGTCTAAACGACAGTAACGCGTTTCTGCGTTCCCTGGGTCGCATTTCCACGCATAGCTCGTCAAAGATTTCAACATTTTGATGTCAGTTTGACAGGCAACATAATTCAACTTTTGGACAAGCCAGTTTCAAATTAGGTAAGAATGTGGCAAGCCTACAATGAATCATAGTTCAGCTGGACTCAAAAGGCTCTGATGTTGAGCAAGAAATGATCGAAAGTTTTTGGCAAGCATTTTTGAAGATCAGTATGTTTAATAAGGATTAGTGACTCGAGGTATGGTAAATACAATTCTAAAACACTTTCAGTAGTTGAGATAAATCGTTTTTTGGTTTGTTCGAAAGAGTTTGCTAAAATCGTTTTAGGTAACGAAAATAAAGAAGCCCAAAATCCCACTTTTTTGACCCTCCACTCCCACCCATCATGCCCATTTTCCCATTATACAGGGTGTCCCAGCTAAAACAATCCAGCGCGATTTTCTCAGAAAATATCAAGTCAACAAAAAAAAATCAATTGTACAGAAATTGAAATTGAAAGAGGAATTTTTTTTTCATGTGAAGTATTTTGTTTTGTCGGTCATGAATTTTCAAATTCTTGTGACTCGCCAGATTCAAATTGCATTTTCTTGGAAACTAGAGCACCTACAAGCATCGGCGCCCCCTCAAAAGAAAGCTAGAAGATCAGGCTTCCCTCCAATTGATTTTTTTTTGCCTTGATATTTTTTGAGAAAATCGCACTGGAATGTTTTAGCTGGGACACCTGTAGATACAGGTGTCCCTTGATCGTCGCACCAAAACAGTAAGTACTACGTGTATGGAAACTTTTACGAAGAGCCCACAAAAAAATATGAAACAATTCTTGAACTTTTATATTCGAAGTTATGAAGCATCAGGTGGTCCTTTGAACTTGAACCTCTTGTACTTTCGTTATTCAAAAAGATTTTAGCTCAGATCATAGTAAACTGTTGGTAACAGAATCATGAGAAAGAAATATCAATCACTCTGGATTTCTATGAAATTTCTGTTTTTTCAATGTTTTCTATACAGGGCGAGTGAGAAACCTTCTCGTAGAGCAGAAGATCACACGGTTTTGTACCAAAGAATTTATGTGGAATGATTTTTTTCAGAGAAATTATTTTTTACCCCTTAAGATAATTTTGTAGATTGTTCACATTTTTGAATTCTCAATTTGGTTTCAAGGAAAAAGTTATCCTTGCTAAATTTTGATTAGAGGCTTCATTTCCAAGATTTTTGCATTTGAAACTCCGGAAAACATCAAAATATCTACTTTCAAGAGCTAAAAAAATATTTTTCCTGAAAACTTCTCGTTTCTTAGAAAAACTCATGATTTAGCAACCTGAAACACCTAGAAAACCTATTCCAATAAAGGAATCATTAGTTATCTTGGAATTATAATTTGTAGGCCTTTGAAAGTGGTGTTTTCGAGATGTTTTCCGAAGTTTCAACCTCAAATATCTCAAGAACGAAGCCTCTAATCAAAATTTTGCAAGAGTAACTTTTTCTTTCGAATTGAACGTAGAATTCAAAAATATGATCAATTTACCAAATTACCCGAGGTTAAAAAATTGGGGCAAAAAAGTGGGGGCACTCCCAATTATCCACGCCCCTGAAAATTTTTGATAGAACGCGTTATTATTGTTTGATACAGACTTATCTCAGTAAGCTTTGATTTGAATTTGAACAAAATCGGTTCAGAAGTTCCAAACCTATGACAAAAAATCGATTTTTAAGGTTCAACTTTGAACGCCCATATCTCCGTTATTATTAGTTTCTGACATATATTTTTCCAAGAAAGTCTACTCTTTTTGACGTTTTCCATCACTTCCTTTAAGGACGCGATTCTAATTTGAAACACCCTGTATAGTACTGTTCTGATGTGATGATCAAGGGAAGGAGCACGTTGAAAAGCTATCAGCATAGTCTCATGAAATATTCATGGAAATATTCATTGAAATAAACACTTATATACCTATCTGTCTCACGGATAATTTCGGAAACCTATCTTCTCGTCAATAAATTCCAATTTGCCAAAAATTAAGTGTCGCCAACCGATATTGTGCTACGAGTTTGCAATGTTCGTATCATCCAAATTCCGCGCATAGGTGGTCATTTCTTATGTAAAACGAGGAGTTTTTAATTTTTCGTACTTCCTTATACGTGCACACGCTACGGGCATTATCCCATAATTTGGTACAAGAGATGTTGTTGCAGGAGGCAAGACACAAAATCCAGTTCCTCCATTCCAGAAATACGTATCTGAATGGCGTACCAAAATGACAGGCTTGATGACAGATATCGCGATTCATTGCAGAAAAGCTGGCCAATGGTATTCAAAAATCACGGCGATGATGCACGACCACTGGCGATTATCGTTACTCCCAATTAATGATCATTAAGGTCCTAAATGACGTTCTAAATGATCATTAAGTAAATGACGAAGTGACACTCTAGTAATTTATATCGTAATTTACGCTTAATGATCATTAAGCTTCCTATAGTCTGTCAAGGGTATTAAATGACGTTCCAAATGATCATATAGTAATACCCTTGACAGACTGCACCTTAATGATGATCAAGTGTAATGATCATTAACGTTAAATGACGATTGCGAATTTGGGGGTGACACACTGCAAATCGTAATAAGCCTATGAGCTTGCGCCGTAGCGCATGAATAAACGTGGCGATCAATTTTCCCCTAAAATGTCAATGTCAAATTGTCGAATGGTCTGGAGTATTGGGCTATTATTGCCCTTGTTATCTATAATTATAATAATAATTTCGTATTTTCGGTGAGGTGTGAGGTGGTATTTAGCTTAGATTCCATTCAATCAAGAAAGCGTGGTGTGAACATTGCAAGCAATAACAAAGTAATTATTGCTTGCATTGTTCACACCACATCATACTATCTTTATTTGTTGCCAAAATATAATTATGTTGAATTTGTATTGAGTCGAAAGAAATGGAGGAAAAGAAGAATAAGAGCCTGATGATTTAGTCAATAATCTGATCAAAATCGCATAGCCCCATAGTCTAACCAACTTTTCAGCGCGGTCCTGATTTATGTGCGCGGCTGGCAAGTGGCAAGGCAAGTGACAGATGCATGTTATAGTTCATTATGTTTGTATCTATCGTGTGTACCTTCCATTTCGCTTGTTTTTGCAAAATTCCACATTTTTCACGACATACGTTCTGGAAACCTATTCCCTCATCAATAAATTCGACTTTGCCAAAGACAGAGTACCACCAACCGATACTGTGCTACAAGTTCGCAATGTTCGTATCATCCAACTTTCGCGAACAGCTGCAGGCGGTCATTTCTTATGTAAAGCGAGGAGATTTTTCAATTTTTCGTACGTGCTTATACGACCCGCTCAAAAATAAAGTGCCGCCAATCTATATCCTGCTGCCCGTTTGCAATGTTTGTATCATCCAAATTCCGCGAATAGGTGGTCATTTCTTATGTTTTTGGAGTTTTTATTTTTTCGTGCGTGCTTATACGTGCACACTATGGGCATTATCTCATAATTTGGTACAAGAGATGTTGTTGCAAGAAGCAAGACACAAAATTCAGTTCCTTGATCCATTCCAGAAATACGTGTCTGATAGGCGTACTGAAGTGACGGACTTGATGACAAATGACAGATATCGCGATTCATTGCAGAAAAGCTGGCCAATGGTATTCAAAAATCACGGCGATGATGCACGACCACCGGCGATTATTCGGCGATTATTCGGCGATTAGGCTTACTCCTCGTTAATGACCATTAAGGCCGCTCTATGAAATTACGCAACGCAGCCGCAACGCAGGTTTCTGATTAGCTCGCAAGCCTTTCACGTCGTTGCGATGGCTTTGCGAATACCTTGCGAGCCAATCAGAAACGTTGCGTTTGCGTTGCGAATTTTCATAGAGCGGGCATAAAGGTCCTAAATGACGTTCTAAATGATCATTAAGTAAATGACGACGTGACACACTGGTCATTTATATAGTAATTTACGCTCAATGATCATTTGGTTTTCCAGTCTGTCAAGGGTATAAATGACGACGTGACACACTAGTAATTTATGTCGTAATTTACGCTCAATGATCATTAGACTTCACAGTCTGTCAAGGGTATTGGCGAGTAACATTATCGATGGTGGCGCTACTGATGCGCTTCGCATGTAAACAAACATGTCGGATAGAGCACGGATGGTGCCCGCGCGTTCAAAAATCTTATCAGTAGTAAGCGGTTTTTAATGTCCTCCAGACGTGAAACGTGGTTAATTAGTATTGTGGTGGAACTCAAAAATGGCAGAAGCGCAATTGAGTGTTATGGAGGTTTTGAATCACTTGATGGACTCAACGGATTTTCGATGTATCGTGATGGGAGAAGAAATTCTGAAGTCACAATTTCTTGTGTTGTGTGGTCGAAAGCCAACCGAATCAAGCATCAATTGACTCATAGACATATTTGAATTGTGTTTACAAACAAGCGCATTGTATGAATCTCCTCACTAGGTAACTGGGAATGTAATTGAAAAAATAGTAGTAGCAGTTCCTGTGAAATTGGAACGTTCAAAGTTCAAAATGCACTTGCAAAGCAGGCCAGTCCGGGACATGCAAAAATATCGCAGCTGTGCTTCTTCGATGCAGCCATATAAAGTTCCCATTTTCAGCGACACTCCCAGGCTTTTCTCGTAGTCATATTTTCCACAGTGCCGAGTTTGTTTGTCATTTTGACTACCCAACTTGCGTCTTTCGCTTTTGACGGGAAACGGTGAAAATGTAACTCTTCCTTTTTCCGCTTTCTACAGCGCGACTCGCACTCGGAAACACAACTAATTCTCCGCCACTTTTTGTCACTATATCTATCTTGCCACTTTCCATTCTATGCCACTTTTGCTTGCCAGTCGTCGTACACGTGCCACTCTTATTTAAAAATGCAATGCTTTTGCAATCGACGACACCTAATATATTCAAGATAATGAAACGTGCGTGGCTCACGTACTTTGTTGGAAAAAATTAACGCCGCGTTAAGTCAGATGGAATCAAATGAAGTCTCCAAACACCGCAACGCTCATAAGAGCCCACACAAATCTGCAGTTGATCCGTGCACAAACGTCGTTTACACGTTGGCCGTCAGATGGCGTATTCGATCTTGAAACTCGCCAATAAAGCACTCAAGTGCCGTGCCATGGTCTTATTTCGTGCAAATTTTGCGACACCCTGTAAATGTAGGTACCAGCTTGATGTAGGTATAGAATAAATTGCCTAGGAGTGAGTAGCTCTTACAAGTAGACCCTTTGGAACTAACAAAAGGTTTAAGTTGACGCATTCCAGATTTTTCAGATATTGTTCACTTTTTGCAATTTAATCTTCATTTGTTTGATTATAAAATAAAACTGATATTTCTCTTGAGGAATTCGTTCAGCATACCTACCCTCTAATTATTGTGATCATTCATTTCATCAAACTTCAAACTTCCAGCTCGGCATGAATTTCAAATTCAGCGCGCTGTGGGGAAATCTCACATGGTCCCCTTTGCTCTGTTGCCAGCGCGCCTTATTTGAAATTTAAGATGAATCAAACGTCATGTGCTGAGTAGGAAGTTGCATTTGGGAACGCCCCTTACGGATGACTTTAATGTATTTTTCTTCCTTTCAGGAGCAACATTCGCCCGGAAACAGACAAACTGAACGCAGCAATCCGGCACGCAAAAGAAAGACCAGAATCGCCGCGAATTTTGTGGCAAAAACCAACTGAATCAATTTTTTCCCATGCAGTTTTCAGCGGATCTGAATCTTGTTTTGGCATGCAGCTTCAATTTGTACTATTGTCTTCATTGCCTGGAAAAGGTGTATTCTTCCTTTGGAAGAGTTCAATATTTTTTTTATCCTACAACTTTAATAATTCGAATTGTATTTGACGCTATAATGACGCTCTAATTAATTGTTATGTTTACGACAAAGGTTTTATCCCAATTTTGCCACTACATGGCTCAGGTCAGCTCCTTTTATTGTTTTTTTAAGGAATTATTTCTTTCTAAAATGTAGTATATTAATGTGGAATGGCAACTGTGATATTGCAGTTAATATACGTAAGTTGAAAAAAAACTATAAATTTTCTCCAGCTGACAGTAGTGTTTGTGCTGTTTGCTGTTTCTTTCTGTCTCGAAGAAGTACAAAATAAATAGTTTTTTGAAAATACTGTTTGTTTCCTTCGAGTACGCCACTGGGATAAGAGCTGTTGCCAACATGGCGACGTTCAAACTACAAAATCCCTAGGGAGTGACAGCTGACAGCTCTGAGGAATCGCTCTGCCGGTTGTCTACAAGAACAAAAAATGTATATTGTGAATCTCAAACTTGGCAGATAAATCCGATTTTAGTTGAATAAACCCAATTGCTGAGACGTGACATGGCCGAATGCAAAATAGAAAAATTGGCCGAAGAATTGGAACGGCAGGAATTGGAGGTGCGTTGAATGACATAACCTCAAACTGGTGCTGTATCAATCCCAATCATTCGTGAATCTGTTTGAATTTCAGGCACCGAACGGCATACCAACACCACAAGTGTACGAACAGTTATTAGCTATATATTTATACCAGAATGACCTGTGAGTTGGATGGTTGCGAGTTTTGCACGACTTTTGGCTTGATTTGCATTTTTGCAGATGTAACGCGAAGTATTTATGGAAGCGCATCCCGGGAAACGTCAAGACATCGACGCCCGAACTGTGCAGCATCTGGGCCGTGGCCCAGCACATGTGGAAGCGAGACTTTCCCGCAATTTACAAAGCTTTAAATGCAGTGTCGTGGTCCGAGTGCGTAGCCAACATTATGAAAGAAGTTCAAGGTACGGCTTTGGGTGGCGTTTTTCGCCCCAAGAGCAGAGCAAAGCTACAGTCATTGGTAATTTCTTGTTCCAGATAAAGTGAGAGCTAGGGCGGTAGATCTAATTTCCCAGGCGTACTCGTCGATAACGTTAGACACCGTTTCTGCAATGACTGGGCTTCCGCCTGACATCTGCGCCGCGGCTTGTGTGGAACGCGGGTGGCAAGTGGAAGCAGATACTAGAATGGTACACCCAGTCAGGCCTCCTCCCGAGACCACCGGACAGACTAGTAGTGAAGATCAGTTGTTTAAATTAACGGATTTCGTATCATTTCTGGAAAATTGATTGGTATTTTCGCACTTCTTTTTGTTTCCTTAAGTTAATTGTAAGGTTATCTAATAAATATTTCAGTAATTTTTATAAGTTTCCATATCATTCATTTTTACCGCTGAGTAATTCAGAATTTGCCTGCTTCACAGAAAATTTCGTTTCGAAAATAGTTTGGAAATCCCAACTTGCATTGTTGTTGCATTTCATTTACGTCGTAACTTGTATGCAGGGATCCTTGTGAGGTGATTCCTGTTCCTGTGGGATATTCTTGAATTATATCACTTTAGCACTATGCCAATATTAATTGAACGTGAACACCCGAAGGAACTTGTTTACGTCATTTTGAATCAAAATAAGAGTTTCAGGTCAGCTTCAGTTTATATATTTCTTTTCTGCAAACTACCAAAGCAAGCAAGTTTTTTCAAAATTTATGGATTTAAATAAAAGTGACTCACTTTGGCATCACGTCTGACGGGGCGACAGGTGCATTGCGTTTGACATCTGTCAAGTGTCAGCGGTGTCAGCTTTTAAGGTTAGGAATTAGGATCAATACTTACAATTTTTCTTAGTCATTTTACAAAAAACTACGCAACATTCCCCACAAAAATGGTAATCTTTCCGAATCTTGAGTTTGAGCCCGATCTAGAACCGTTACAATTCCAGCATGGCAGAATCAAAGTCCGCACCACCGAAGAGCAGAAGCTTCTGAAGCAAAAGGAGAACCACAAGAAGCTCCTGAGGTACAGGGCCGGCATGAAGCAGATCCTGGCGACGCGGAGCAAGGACACTTATGAACCTTCAAGCCTTGGCCTGTGCACGCAACTGTTGGTGGTCAATCCAGACATTTACACTCTGTGGAATTACCGAAAAGAAGTAATTCTGATGGAAACCAAAGACAGTCAGAAAGACGAAATCGACGGCGAAGAAAAACTGGCCGCGTTTTTAGAAAACGAGCTGAGGCTCACAGAACAGTGCCTTTTAGCCAACCCCAAGTCGTATGGCTCCTGGCACCATCGGTATTGGGTACTCGACCACCACCCGAAACCGAACTGGCAAAAGGAGTTCGATTTATGCACCAAGTATTTCACCATGGACGACAGAAATTGTACGTATTATTAAACGTCATGGAGCATGTGGGTTGAGAGTAAAACTTCCCATTTTCACTTGCTAACTCCTATAACTGGTCTAGTAGTGGATGGGTACTTACAGAGGTGCTAGTTGAAAATCCCTCGCTGTTTTGGTCCGGCAGAGCGGAGTTCCAACTGTACATTTTATGACTAGGGAGAAAGCTTGTGCAGGGCATGTTCAGGAGACTCTGCTTTATCATTTGAAAAGCGGGCTAATATTTTTGGCACATTTTGTTTATTAAGGGCGCCCTTTCTTGACACCTTGAACCAGTTTTTTTGCTGATATCTTGCACAAAAAGAATTATTGAAAAAAAAACGGATTCTTGAAGAGCAAGGCGAAACAGGCATTTAATGGGTATACTTAATATCGTTTACAGACTGCAGCATCGAAAATTTTGTCAAATCGGTAAATTCTGTTTCTCATCCTGATTATAATTATATATCTCACACTTGATAGGTTAGTCAAAAATTGTTGAAATTTTGAAAAATATGAAAAATATAAACTCGAAAAAAATTTTTATTGTGTTTGAAATTTTAGTAAATTTTTTCAAACTTCAACAAACTTTTTCACATAATGTTTTGTTAAATAACCTATCAAGTGTCAAATATATTCATAACCAGGATGAAAAGCGGAATCTCTATTCCCATATTGAAATACAGGTGTCCTATTTGGCAAAAAATTTCCAGTGCTTAATCCTGTAAGCGATATATACCACAGAAAATTTCTGTGGGCAGATTCGAAGCATATAGTATATTTGAATTAGATTTTTTGCTTGAAGAAAGTAGTCTTCAATCGGTTTTTTGCTAAATGGTTAGCTCATCCCCACCTGTTTACCATGTCAAAAGCATACACCCCTGTGACGCGTAATACTTAGTATACCGGGTGATCATTTGAAAACTATCCACCTGTAATAACTCCCGATACCTGGTGGATATTTCTTCCAGCAAAAAACAGGTCGATTTTTATGTCAAAGGGGACATCTAAAACACATTGACAAATTTCTATCTTTAGCCCCCTCGCCCCCACTCCCCCCAACTTTGAAATTTCAAATGACACTTCCTACCTTGCGATACGTCAAATTGAAGAACATTGAATTCTCTTTCCGAAAAAATTGTTTTCAAAATTTTTAACCCACCCCCCCTTCACCTTCAAAAATTCTCCCGAGTGTCTCATTTAATATTCTGGACCCCTCAATTCTCTTCAATTTAGTCAGTGTCATTCTAGATAGCATCGAAAAAGATAATTTTTGGGAGAAAGAAGCTCCCTACATTCACCCCTTTGATCCCCCCCCCCATCTCATTCCAAACTTCAACAAAACACCACCGACTTTGTGATACATCAAATAAAAGAGAATCGAATTCTCTTCTAAAAAACTATTTTTTTGGAATTTTCAACCCCACCCCCATTAAATTGGAAATTTGGAGTATTGTAGGAGGGAAACGGGGGACACTAAAAATTTGGAAAAAAAATAATGTCCAGGAAGAGAATCAGTCATTTTAGATTTTTAAGATGAGGTGGGGGGAGCGAAGGATGAATTTGGGATGTACTTTTTCCATAGAAAATTTTCCCTTTCAATGCTGTGCAGAATGACGTTGACTGCATTGAAGAGAATTGAGAGGTCAAAAATATTGATTTAGACACTCAGAGAATTTTAGGAAAGAGGGGGGGTGGGTTTTAAAATTTTATAAATATTTTTTTAGAAAGAGAATCTAATTTTGTTTAATTTGATGTATTTCAAAACAGGTGGTGTCATTTGAAATTTCAAAGTTGGGGTGGGTGGGAGGTGAGGGTAGTAAAGATAAAAATTCGCCAATGTATGTTTCAGATATCCCCCTTGGTATAAAAATCGACCTGTTTTTGCTCGAAGACATCTTCACTAGGAATCGGGAGTTATTGCAGGTGGATAGTTTGCACAACAAAATGGAAGCCCAATATAATTGAAGGACAACAAACACGCAAATATAAATAAATATTGCGCCTCTTAGCCACAGCATCGGATGGTTTGACTTAATCCCTGCGCACTGATGAGCCCCCAATAGGGGCGAAACACGTGTCTGTGTAGTTTCGGTCCGACCGACCGTCTGATATTGTGGTAGTCGAAGAGCTTTGTTTCACCAAATATAATTCATTCTGCTGTATATCAAGTTAGAGTGATAGTAGAAGTGCAGATTTTTTATACATGGCTTACGGAAAACATTGAGCTTTCCAGTGAGCCAGATAGGATTTTTATCTGAAATAATTTCACTTAGAAAAAAATTAAACAAATAATGTAATAATGTATGTTTCACCCTGTAAGTTGGGTTTTCGGAGTTTGAGGAATGTGAAATTTTTATATCTTGAATGAGTGATTATAGGCTTGTAATAGAGCTGGAAATGGTTTTTGTCTGAATTGATTCGATGAAGATATTTACACATTGAAAAAAAATTGATTTCACCCTCCACGTAGAATACCAGCGGCTATGGAGGGGTACATTTTTCGCGTGTTCAATAGGAGGTTTTAAGGTTGCTAAATAATGAAAGAATATTCTTCTCCAAGACTATTTCTTCGAAATAAAAATTTTCAAAGATCAATTTTTCACTTTTCACCCTGTATATTAAGTAGTACACTTCACAGGGATGTATGCTTCTCACATGTTAAGCAGGCGGGGATGAGCTAGCTATATGTATAGGAAAAAACCGAACGAGAACTACTTTTTTCAAGCAAGAGATAGTTTTTTGACTATTTCAATTACACTAATACAAAAAAAATCATATGAGAATTGTATTTCATTCTTCAAATGATCTTCAAGGGGAAATCTTCAAGGGGGAGTGTATAATTTATACGTGAACACTTCTACAGGTATCCCCCTATTGAATGTTTCCCCTTTGGAATAATTTGAAACGGAAACAACTTTTTCCATAGGCTTCAAAATTGGGATCTATAACTTTTCAAACCTATAATATACAGGTGTCTAAAAAAAAGGTTCATGCGACACCCTGTACATTTTAATTGCAATCCATGTAGTTTTACACTATAAATACAAATGTACATCATAGTGTTGCGTTGAGTTATAGGCATATTTCTGAAGATAGATTATCAAAAAATTGACAAAAATTCCATTATACTGTTCTAAGCATCATACTGACCTAAACTAATTTAATTTGACCACGAGTTTGGCAATAAAATCTCTTAAATTTAGTTCTCGGTTTTGTATAATTTTTTTTTCAGTGTTGGGGCTAATTGCGGCTCCACAGAACTTCGTTTGTCGCCGGCGACAGTCTCCCACTCCACTGTAGTTGCATAATTTGAACGACACAATGACAGAAACTCGTGTCGCGGGAATTCTGGAGGGAGGTAGGGGAGTACAGGCAGATCGAATCCTATTGGCCGGCGACATACGAAGTTCTGTAGAGCCGCCATAAGTCCGTCTTGCAACCGATACAAAGTAGTACGCTGATCTTAATCAAATGTGGGGGTCTTTATTCCAATTTTTGGTTTCCGAGGTTTAGAGCCAAGAGTAGCAACCTGACGTGAAAGTTTGACATTTTATTGACGTTTGACGGCAACTTTGCATCGGTTGCAAGTCGGACGTGAAATCGAGCCCCTAATCTTGTGCAGGGTGTTTCACTTTTTTGGTAAATATTTAAAAAAATGATGGACTTTCTCGAGAAAATGTGTATCGAAAACGCATTATACCGGAGTTAGAGGTTTTCAATGTTGAGTTTTGAAAAAAAAAATTTGTTATAACTTGATGGATTTTGACCAAACTTAGTATACAAAGTAAGTTGATGCATGCCTACAACCTACAAGCTGGTCGGATTGACTTTTGTCACATTTGTGAAATATGTAACTTTTTTATAATTTTTTTTTTCTTGCCGGAATTGATGCTGTGCCGCCATCTTGTGTTCTCCATAAATGAACATATGTTTCAAAGTGATAGAACTAGGAGAATTATTAGGTCTGAACGAAAAGAGATATCGATGTGGTGCAAACGCCAATCGAATGCGTACGCGTCCACCATATAAAGTTCAACAATGGTTTTTGTCACTTGGCCGCCATCTTTGATCTGTCATTTTGAATTCCTCTGAAAGCGGTCCGAGTGAAAGCAGGTGATGTGAACTTGATTAAGATCGAGATTAAGATACATCTTGATTTTGGACAAATGATGCTCTGCCGCCATCTTGGCCGCCATATTGAAATCTCTTATTTGTGGAACGATTATCACGAAACTTGGGACTTATAGCGTTTTCGAGTCACTAAAACCGAACCAGTTCAGCTCTAAAATCAGGGAATTTGATTGGTTTTCGAAAATCTCCGGCCAATCAGTGATAGCGATTTTCGAGCTGAACTGGCTCGGTTCTAGTGACTCGAAAACGCTATCAATCTTGTCTCGTACGAACATTCTTATTTTCTAGCTAAATTTCAACATTTCGCCGCCATCTTGAAATCTCTCATTAGTGGAACGGTTTTCATGAAATTTGGAACTTGCCCTTGTCCAGTACAGTTATTCTGATTTTATAGCCGAATTTCATGATTCTGCCTCTATTTTGGCCGCCATATTAAAATTTCTGCCCAAATAACGGTAGAACCCTAATTAAAATATTGCGTTCACTCATCCTTCAACAAGGAACTGCGCTACTGAGCCTCACGCCCGTGAGGCATATTCTCTTGTTATTATTATTACCGACCCCACTATTACATCCAGTACTGTTAAAAAAAAATTCCTCTAAGATCCTCCTCACTTACTAGATTTTCATTAATACTAAACTAACATCATTATTAGTTTTGATATTTTTGGTAGGGATCCATGTCCTTATAATTGGAGTGTATATAATATAAAAGTATAAGTAAAAAAGTAAAAGTAAAAGTATACAGGGTGATTCACAACTTATGACTTTCCTTCCAAGGGGTTATGGGGCCCCAAAAACTTGACTTCATGTGCTTGAAAACAATTCAAAAAGCTATATGGTTTATGAGGAAAAAAATAATGAAAATTTGACAAACATATGTGGGACTAATGGGCTTATTTTTCCATCTGTTGATGAGACATACGATTCAACAATAGTTTAACGATAAGCGAAAATTTTTCTATGTAAACACTCCTCCTTCAGCAATAATCGGAGGTAAAAATAAATAATTTGTCAGTGTCAACCTCAACTGATGATGCCTCGACTTACTCCCTTTCCTCGTCTCTTTGTCCATTACATAAGGTAAGGACCCTTATGTTTGGTTGATGGTCGCAATTATCCACTCGGGTTACCTATCTAACTGTATTTGTACCCGCTACTTGTAAATTTTAGTTGAATAGGTAATAATAATGGTCAACTAACGTCATTCTTGACAATAATACCTTATTATCGATCAACCATTATTGAGTTTGTTGTTTCCATAGTACCAGATTAGAATTATCCACGTGAGGCATTGCATCGGCGATCCTCAAAATTTTCTTCAATGTTGAGTTCAAAGAAGTCAATATTTCAGGATTTTTTTTTCAACTTTTTTCCCTCAGAAATAGTTTTTCTGGCACATCCTGAGCTCACCCGTGAAAGGAAAGTCACAAGTTGTAAATCACCCTGTATAATATTAAAAATTAGTATAAAATATTTTTACACTAATTTTTGACAATGGCTTCGCATTGAATAATTAGCCGAAACTGCAGTAAAAAGAAGAAGATTTACTGTGTTTTACTGTTGGAGAAGACAAACAACCCCCTTTTATATTATTAGTTTAGTTTTGATTTTGAAATAATCCAGAGAGACCCAGCTTCAATTTTGTACTTGTTAGTTTCTTTATACACCTATATTTCGTCGCTTTGGCGAATGCATGTGCCTATCTTGGAATGTGTCACAGCTTCCAGCTGATTTGGATTTACGTGGACAATAAAAACCGGCCTTCCTTTTCAGTCCACTGCTGGGATTACAGAAGACTGATAGTGAATAAAATAGGACTGACGCTTCCAGAAGAAATTGCATTTTCGACGGAGAGAATCAACGTGAACTTCTCCAACTACTCCTCATGGCACTACCGCAGCACCCTGAGGTTGCTCGACGAAGATTCCATCGGCCCCGAGCTGACTTTGGTGCAGAACGCGGTCTTCACGGATCCGGCGGACAGCAGCGCTTGGTTTTACTTGCGTTGGGTTCTCAGCAACCCCACGATCAAAAACGAGACCAAACAGGAACTGCTTGAGGCCCTGGAACAGCTGCAAGAACTGGAGCCGGATTGCAAGTGGATCCTGGTTGCCAAGTGCTGGTTGACCGGCAGTCTGCGCTTGCTGGACAAGAACTACGCCGAGAAGCACGTCAAGTTTTACAGAGAACTGATCAAGCTGGACCCCTTGAGGCAAGGGCACTACGAAGATTGCCTCAAAACTGCCAATATTATGGAAATATAGGATGAATATAGTCATAATTATTTATATCAGAAGTGGGATGTTGTGTCAGGTCAGGTGAATTTTAAAATAAACAACTATTTTTAAAAATCGTTCATTTCTCGTTCCAAAAAAGCCGGCTGCAATGGATGAAAAACGACTGTAAAAAAATTCGCGTAATAAAAAATTCCAATATTTCGTCAAGTCGGCTAGAATTTTAAGCTTGGTTGAACTGTATACTTTACCTGCAGAACACCAGAAGGTCACATTTCTTACCCTCAAGCTCAGACCATTGACTGTAATATGCTGTTTGTCACAGAATAGTCCAGCGTCTCTTACAGTTACTAGCATAGGATTTTCGAAAAAAATAATGAGCATTCAGATTATTTCAAATCCAATGAAAACAAGCTTTCTCTTTTTTTCCAGTCCTGTGCTGGGATTACAGGAGACTGATAGTGAATAAAATCGGACTGACGCTGCCGGAAGAAATAGCATTTTCGACCAAGAGAATCAACGTAAATTTCTCGAACTACTCCGCGTGGCACTACCGCAGCACCTTGCGGGAACTGGACGAAGATTCTGTCGGGCCCGAGCTGACTTTGGTGCAAAACGCGGTGTTCACGGACCCGGCCGACAGCAGCGCCTGGTTTTACTTGCGTTGGGTTCTGAGCAACCCCACGATCAAAAAAGAAATCAAACATGAACTGCTGGGAGCCTTGGAACAACTCCAAGATCTGGAGCCGGATTGCAAGTGGATCCTGGTGGCCAAGTGCTGGTTGACCGGCAGCCTGCGCTTGCTGGACAAGAACTACGCCGAGAAGCACGTCAAGTTTCACAAAGAACTGATCAAGCTGGACCCTTTGAGGCAAGGGCAGTAGGAAGATTGCCTTAAAACAGCCACTTATCACAAGGAAATGTAGATGGTGAATAAAGTGGAGTAAGAAGGAATGTTAGTACGGTGAGATGGTTTTAAAAAACAATATATTTAAATATGTATCAGCTCTATATAATTGTTTTCATAATAATGACCATGGTGGTTTTGCCTCATACTACATACAACATAGCACACTGCTTTTCAAGAATTCCAAATTTAACGCACTAGGGGAGCGTCCGATTGGTTCTCATTGACACTATGGTGACAAGCGCTGCCAACTGCAGCCATGAGAACTAATGTAGAAAGACGCTCTTCCTAGCTCGCTAAAACTGCAATTGTAGCAAGTTCTAGAAGTAGAGTTGACAGTCATGATAATATTATTTGACATTAAAAATTATTCAAAAATATATCCCTAGATAATCTCTAGAAGATAACAATCTAAGAAATGCTCTTTTGGAACTTTTGAAGTTCTCCTTCAATCTTCTGTTGGATTTTATCTTCGTCAACTTGCACTGATTCTTTCAGAGTTGAAAATTTATTGTTGTTCTCTTCCTTGCCCAGGGTTTTCAGGTATTGCTGGCGCAGGTAAAGGACCGTGTCCACGTGAGTTTTGTGCTTCAATGCCAAGTCCAAAGCCCTGCAAAAACAGTTTTTATTCCCTATCAAGTAGGCGTTTAGCATAAAAACAACGTATCTAGGGACGCAAGACCATAATTATTATATTCAACCAAATTCTTCGTGCTTGGTGTGTAGCAGGTATACCTGGTGAGGATCCTTTCAATTTTTTCATAGCAATAAAGTGCATTCAGCGTAAAAAGTGAGGAAAAAATTACCTAGACCAGTTGTGGAACTGAATATTGTTGTAAATTGCTTGAAATACCATTCCGCTGTGTAAGAGAATTGACTCTGCTTCCTGCATGGACCCTCCAAGAAGTGCCATGGCTGCCTTTTGCTGCGACTTTGAAGGTAGTGTCTGGAAAAAAGATTGGTGTATGTACCTAAACATCATCAGCTTATAGGCTAGTGCATTTTTAGATATATGGGGC
Organism: Anaspis maculata; assembly: GCA_949128115.1. NCBI lineage: Eukaryota > Metazoa > Arthropoda > Insecta > Coleoptera > Scraptiidae > Anaspis > Anaspis maculata. The sequence continues at coordinate 73,022,700 of OX421964.1, forward strand.
CATGTTATGATGACGTATTTCTATCAACCTTTCAACTCCTGAACACTTTTTTCGGCACAAATTTCAAGTTTAGCGAGCTAGGGGCCTTTTTGGCCTTTTACCATCTAGGTATTGGACTTAACCATGGGAGGGCGCCCCTATACGTCCTCCAGTGATACCTACCGAAAAAAAGTAAAAGTCAGACGCGTAAAATTTCGCCGGCATGAGGCACTATTTTTGTGAAAGATTAAGACGTGACAAGCCTTGAAATTCGTTTTGAGTGTCGGCATCGCCTGGACAACAAAACCCCCTGGTCCCATGGATCCAGTCTAACGACTTGCCGCGGTGGCATATCAAAGACGGAGTCGACCGGCTCCCGGAGTCCAAAATGCGAGGAAAATGACCAATTGGGAGGGAGTACGTACTCACTTGCATTTTTGCACAAATACGTAGATATTCGCCTTCTCTGGGTTATTTGCTATTTGGATAAATACCTAGTCAAAATGAATCAAAATTCAAGTGCCCCCATAGAAAAAAAAATGAAGCCAGCATAAACAAGATCGAGCAGTTTTCTACTAGACATTATTGTTCAATAAAACAAAGTGGATTGTTGTCCGTGCTATTTTTTCTATCACAATGGGGCCTTGCAATTAGTACGGACGTTAGCGGCACATATCAGGACCAACCTTGCATTTCATTCCGACGCAAAACGCTTTTGCACGTGAGTAGTAGGTGCCTATAGGTAATTTTTGAAAAGTTGTGCCCCGATGGGACCGCGACTGGCTTGCTCCCTAAGAGGTCGAAGGTCCAAAAAATTACCATTTTTGAAATCGTTGCTTTTTTCATATTTTTTTCGCTGGACTATATATTTTCAAGGCCGAGGAACACAATGCAGTAAGTTTCCAGGAAGTGTCATGCACCAGTGGCGTACCAGACGGCTGCGAAGGAGCCAAGGTGCGATTTTTCACGAGTCTTATGGTAAAGCGTGACTAACACTTCTTTAGACATGTTTGGTATCATTTCTGACAGAATGGCACATTCTGACTTCAAAAATAAGTATGAAATTTTGATAGAGACGTGTTTGAACCGGTTTTATCAAAAAAACATGATTTTTTTTCATCCTCAAAATTGATGTTTTGTAATTCTACTTCTACCATTGTTCGATGTTATTATGACTATGATTTTGACTTAGTTAGTTTGGGCTATTCCACACAAAAATATCATTTGCTGAACCTTTTTCCGGTTTTCTCAGAGTCACGGAGTGATTTTGATTCTTGAGATGTATCATGTCAAAGCTTGATGTGACGAAAAGTGCACAGTAGGAATTCACAGGAATGCATTCGTATTTCACAGGAAAAATTAGACTAGGGTCAAAATGTGGCTTTGATTTGGTACTTTATTCATTTCAAAGCATAAAAATAGATTTCTCTATCAAACAAAATTGAAAAAACTGGAATCGGAGCCGTATTTCAGTCATGACATAAATAATCAGTCAGGAATAAATTTCTGAAAAAACGCGAAGTTTCAACCTATGAATTTGTCGTTTTTGAGCTCCATTCCCATTGTGGTTCAAAACACTAGTGTTCACAATTTTGACATAGATTGTTCAACTGAACTATTTTATAGATGAATTTCATACACCAGAAGTTACTATAGTGGGAGCGGTACGCAAAAGCATACCGCATTTTAGAGTGCAGTAACGAGATTTTGCATGGGCGTACTTTATTTCAAGACAAGCGATTTGACCCGCAGCACTCGATATTTCGTCCCTTAGGGAGCCAATGGGGGCCCTCCAAATTTTCAAGATCATCTTGTGCAAGAACTTTCACAAAATGATCATTGAGTATCGTCATGTATGTCATAAGTGAAGCTTACGGGTCTATTGAGAATGTTTTCATCAAATGTCGTCGTGTCCGATTCATTCTTCACATTTGAAAAAAAAATTCTTTCACAGAGGTCAAAAAAACTGTTTTTATTTTTTCTGCTGTGCAAGGAAACGATAAATTCATATGTTTTGTTGCGTTCCCAACTAAATCGCGTTCCGTAAGCCCAAATATGAAGACAATTTTTTCGCAATATCATTTTCCCAAGAAGAGGTGACCTCTTCAGTACACTTTTTTCAACAGCATTTTTTTCAATGTTCCTAGTGGATAAGACTGTCAATTTTTGCTGATATGAGAAGCTTGAACTCTTTTCTTAGTAATTTCCATGCAACATGGCTTCAAATTATACAAGAGAGCCCTAAAACTTTTTTTTTCTGCTGGGCCGTCAAATTTTTGGCATGTTGATTTTGTAGTAGGGGAGACGCGCAAATAAATAAGATCTAGTCTAGGCGAATAAGTTCTACCGGAAAATATACCTACTTACACCTAACGACTCTGCGTTTTGTTGTACTGCAATAAAACACGGCATGGAAGAATATTTTCTGTTGAACCCAAATCACCTGTGCCTGCAGCCTGGATTGAATACTGGTCCGTGTCTCTCTTACTATAAAATCAAAATATCGTAAGTTGGACGGCCCAGCAGAAAAATTATTTTTTTGGGCTCCCTTGGGCGTTTTAGATTCATGTTGCTTCGCAACCACCAGGAAAAGAGTTCGAGGTCTCCATTCCTGCAAAAATTACGAGTGATATCCAGTGGGGACATAGAAAGAAATGCTCTTGGAAAAGAGGTACTGAAGAGGTCACCACTTCTTTGAAAAATACCATTACAAGAAAAATTTCTTCATAATTAGGTTTAGGGCATGCGATTTAGTTGGGAACGCAACAGAACATATGAATTTATCGTCTCCTTGCATAGAAGAAAAAATAAAAACAGTTTTTTTGACTACTTTGTCAAAGAAATTTTTTTTCAAGTGTGAAGAATGAATCGGACACAACGACAATTGATGAAAATATTTTCAATAGACCCGTAAGCTTCACTTATGACATACATGACGATACTCAATGATCGTCATGTGAAAGTTCTTGCATCTTGAAAATTTGGAGGGCCCCCATGGGCCCCCTAAGGGACGAAATATGGAGTGCTGCGGGTCAAATCGCTTGTTTTGGTATGAAGTATGCCCATGCAAAATCTCGTTACTGCACTCCAAAATGCAGTATCGATGTGTTTTTAGGTGTGTACCGCTTGCACTACTATCGATGTGACAAATAGTACAGGAATTTTAGCTGAAATATCACTTCAACCTCAAAATAAATACTGTAGTCGTGAAAATCACAGGTTCTGTTCAGATTTTTGTGCTCTTTCTAAATTTTTGGGTTTCAGAAAAATCCCAGCGGAGGCTTTTTTTTTAGAGCTGTCAAAAGTCTGAAAACTGATAATTCTGAACAATTTCAAATTAAGCTTAATTTTTTATGAGATTTCAAGTATACACAGTTATGTGGAGACTGAAAATGTTGAGAATGAACATTTGAACAATTTTGAACCAAACACGATGGAAAATTTCATAGTTCTGTTGCAATATTTTGATTTTTTCTGTCAAATGTATATGATACAGGAAAAATAGTAAAAAAATCACTAGCATCTTGGAAAAAATATGGACGTCCTGAAAATTTGACATTCTGTTCACACTTGAATGCCCTACTACATACTCAAAATTGACAGATATCCCACCCCGAGGTTATGAGTTATTGGAGGGGGGGTGATCAGTTGCAACTCAAAATGGAGGGGATGAAACTCGTTAATCCATTGGATGCAAATACATCGCAATGGGGCCTTGCAATTGAAAAACTCAACGTGAGGTCGCCACTACTGTAGGGGGCGCCTACTTCGATAAAGCGGCCGTAACGACGCGAAAAACAGGGGAGTTTGAGTAGTTTGACCAGTAACTGACAGTGACTGGAGACGTCAAGCAAAGAACAGAGGTTATCCAAATTTCAAATCAAGACATAAAATGACGGACGTCGGTCGCTGAAGCGTCAACGCCGTCAAAATTGTCGAATTTGCCCCCAACGGTCGTGGCGCCCTCGGTGTGTAAAAGTGGCAGTGCAAGGCCCCATTGGACGCATCATATCTCGTTGATACCATTTTGGCACAAAAAGTGTCGATCATTGTTGAGGGGGGGTCGCGGGAGGGGCGGAGCTCGGCTAGGTGATTGTTTTAGTTTTCCTGGTCATATACAAGGTGGTCCGACTTTTATGTCATTAAATTCAAGGATCGATAGAGAATGAAAAATGAAGGGGACTTTCTCCAGAAAACATATTTGAGAAATGCCTAATAACAGAGATACAGCCCTTCAAAGTTGGAAATAAATAATCGTTTTTTTCGCATAACTTTTGAACCATTCGACCGATTTGATTATAAATAGAACCAAAGGTTCACTGAGATTGTTTCCTGTCGAACAATCACAACATGTTTCATAAAAAAGTTTCAGGGGCTTAGACATTAGGGGGTGACCCTACTCCCCCCCCCCCCTATTCTTCACCCCCCTAGTTATTTTTGGAAACTGTTTATAATTTTGAATTCTACGTTCAATTTTGAAGAAAAAATCACTGTTGCAAAATTTTGATTAGAGGCTTCGTTTAGGAGATATTTGGGTTTGAAACTTTGAGAAACATCCCGAAATCGCCACTTTCAAAGGTCTAAAAATTAAAATCCAAAGAAACTCATGATTTCTCAGCTGAAATAGGTTTTCTAGAATTTCTGAGTTGATAAACCACCATTTTCTCTAAAACACGGGGAATTTTCAGGAAAAAAAACAATTTAGGTTCTGGAAAGTGGCGATTTCGGGATGTTTTCCAAAGTTTCAAACTTGAATATCTTTTAAACTAAGCCTCTAATCAAAATTTTGCAAGAGTGACTTTTTATTCTGAATTGAACGTAGAATTCAAAATTATGAACAGTTTTCAAAAATAACTGGTGGGTGAGAAATAGAGGGGGGGGGGAGTAGGCACACCCCCTGATATCTACGCTCCTGAAACTTTTTTATGGAACATGTTATGATTGTTCGACAGGGGATAACTTCAGTAAACCTTTGGTTCTATTTTGAATGAAATCGGTTTAACGGTTCAAAAGTTATGCGTAAAAAACGATTATTTATTTCCAACTTTGAAGGGCTGTATCTCTGTTATTAGGCATTTCTCAAATATGTTTTCTGAAGAAAGTCCCCTTCATTTTTCATTTTCTATTGATCCTTAAATTCAATGACATAAAACGAGAACCACCCTGTATAACCAATCACGACAAGTTTGGTATCTTTTCCAACTAAATTCAAACTCCTGACCTCGAATCCGGTGTGTGAATTTCAATAAAAACAAGTTTGAACAAGTTAACTTGAAAAAACTGTTTTTTTTTGTTCGACAATTTTGACATTTTTTTTTCACTGTTAGAGGTCTGAAATCCTCGAAAATATTTCAAGAGCCATTAGATTGAAGTGTCTTTTTCACGAAAATCATTCACTCAACGTATTATTTTGTTTTTTGATATTAAAAAATAAATTTGAACCTGTGAGTCAATCCGGCGCGATGTCTACTAATGACCTGAACACTACAACATGCACCTGCATATAAAAATAGCTCAAACTCAAAACCCTGCAGAGCGATCCATGGCAATTTTGTTTTATGTTATAGCAAATTTAATTCTGCAGAGATCCTCAAACTTTCAAAGATAAGTTATCATTTGTTCAATAGTTTGAGCTGGTTTTATTTGCAGGTGCATGTTGTAGTGTTCTGGTCATTAGTGAAAACGGCGCCGGACCGACTCACAGGTTCAAATTAATTTTTTAATATCAAAAATAAAAATAATACATCGAGTGGATGATTTTCGTGAAAAAGACACTTTAATCTAATGCAATTTGAAATATTTTCGAGGATTTCAGGCCTCTAACAGTGAAAAAAAAACTGTCAAAATTGTCAAAGAAAAAAACAAGTTTTTTCAAGTTAACTTGTTCAAACTTGTTTTTATTACATTTTACACATCGGATTCGAGGTCAGGAGTTTGAATTTAGTCGGAAAAGATACCAAACTAGTCGTGATCGGTTCTATATGACCAGGAAAACAAAAAGAACTACCTAGCCGAGCTTCGCCCCTCCCACGACCCCCCCTCAACAATGATCGACACTTTTTGTGCCAAAATGGTATCAACGAGATATAATGCGTCGAATTGCGATGTATTTGCATCCAATGGATTAACAGGTTTCATCCCCTTCATTTTGAGTTGCAACTGATTACCCCCCCTCCGATAACTCAAAACCCCGGAGTGGAATTTCTGTCAATTTTGGATATGTAGTAGGGCATTCAAGTGTGAACAGAATGTCAAATTTTCAGGAAGTCTATATTTTTTCCAAGGTTCTAGCGATTTTTTTACTATTTTTCCTGTATCATATGCATTTGACAGAAAAAATCGAAATATTCCAACAGAACTATGGAAGTTTTCATCGTGTTTGGTTCAGAATTGTTCAAGTGTTCATTTTCAACATTTGCAGTCTCCACATAACTGTGTATACTTGAAATCTCATGAAAAATTAAGCTTAATTTGAATTTGTTTGGAATTATAAGTTTTCAGATTTATGACAGCTCTAAAAAAAGCCTCCGCTGGGATTTCTCTGAAACCCAAAAATTTGGAAAGAGCACAAAATTCTGAACAAAACCTGAGATTTTCACGACTACAGTATTTTTTTTGAGGTCAAAATCTATTTTTCTTGGGCTAAAAGTCACACGGTAGTTTTATCCCAAAACGTGCATCATGTAGAAATTTAATTCCAAAAGCTCCCAATGTCGGAAAAAAAAGGAAGGATGTTATGTCATGGCTAAAATACAACTCCGATTTTAGTTTTTTCTATTTTGTTTGATAGAGAAAACTATTTCCATGCTTTGAAATGATAAAGTACCTACCAAATCAACGCTACATTCTGATTCTAACCTAATTTTTTCTGTGAAATAGCACGTTTCGTCACATCAAGCTTTGACATGATACATCTCAAGAAACAAAATCATGCTGTGACTTTGAAAACGGGAAAAAAGTTCAGTAGATGATATTTTTGTGTTGAATAGCCCAAACCAACTGTCTAAGTCAAAATCATAGTGAAAATAACATTGGACAGTGATGGAAGCAGAATTACAAAACATCAATTTTGAGGGTAAAAAAAATAAGGTTTTTTTTATGATAAAACCGGTTTAAACACGTCTCTATCAAAATTTGATACTTATTTTTGGAATCAGAATGTGCGATTTGATCAGAAATGATACCAAACATGTCAAAAAAAGTGTCAGGTTTACCATAAGACTTGTGAAAAATCGCATCTTGGCCCCTTCGCAGCCGTTTGGTACGCCACTGGTGCATGACACTTCCTGGAAATCTATTGCATTGTGCTCCTTGACCTTGGAAATATTTAGTCCAGCAAAAAAAATATAAAAAAAACAACGATTTCAAAAATTGTAATTTTTTGGACCTTCTACCTCTTCGGAAGCACGCGCCAGTCGCGGGTCCCATCGGGGCATCACTTCTTAATAATTACCTATAGGTACCTACTACTCACGTGCAAAAGCGTTCCGCATCGGGATGAAATGCAAGGTTGGTTCCCCTAACGTCCGTACTAAATTGAAGAACTCAACGTGAGGTAACCACTACTGTATGGGGCGCCTACTTCGATGAAGTGGCCCTAAACGACGGGAAAACACGGGAGTTTGAGTAGTTTGACTATAGTAGGTTCACTTGTACTGTGACTCTAGTTGGCTGGGCAAATTTTCTACTTTAGCATTGTAGGCTTGCCGCCCTTTTACCTGGTGTGAAACAGACTTCTCTGGAAGTGAAGTTATATTTCTTATCAAATTGATATTAAAATCTTGGAAAACTGATCTTGTCATAAGTGGAACAGCAACTAGAGGGGCGCAGAGCTGTATTACCGTCATTTAGACACAAGAACCCTACGGGGCCGTCTTCAATTCAAGTCATCTTGACGACGGCCATTCAAGGCCGACAAAAACTCGTTTCGCCAAGCTCCAAAACGGAAGCAAATTACAAACTGAAGGTACTCACATGAATTTCGGTCTAATACGCAACTTTGAGCGGCTGGTTTTTTTTGAAATTCGGTTTATTTAACTTTTTATACGTAAATCCTTCTGCAACTGCAGGCCTGCTGAGATGTTTCTTGTCTTGCCAATAGTGCTTCATGATTCGTCGTGTCTTCTCAACTGCAAGAGGTGAAAGGATCGATGATTCCATGGGACTCTTTTTTTTTTGGACGAAGACCTAGTACTTTTTTAGTTTGAATCAACCTAAAGTTGAACCGGCTCCAAGAGGTTAGAAATATTTTTACACCTGTCAAATGTCAAAGCTGCTTTGATTTATTTGTTCATTGGCGGAAATTAAAAACAGGTCGAAAAATTACTACATTTTCCAATATAATGGAAAAGAGCGTCAGACATCACGTCCCGCAAAAATATTCCGTCTATGTGGAGAGGATATGCGTAAAAAATACGTTCCAAAAGTGGTCCGAGCGACGAACGCTAAATGAAGTCAGAGCAGCCAACCGCAAAGTTTTGGGGATTTTCTATATTTCAGATTTGGAAACTTAAAAACAAAATCTCACAGCCGACTAGAATCACGGTACAGGTGAACCTACTATAGTAACTGACAGTGACTGGAAACGTCAAGCCCGAAACAGAGGTTATCCAAATTTCAAATCAAGACATAAAATGACGGGCGCCGGTCGTTGAAGAGTCAACGCCGTCAGAATTGTCGAATTTGTCCCCAACGGTTGTGGCGCCCTCGGTGTCTGAAAGTTGCAGTGCAAGGCCACATTCGAAAAAAAACGGGGCCGATTCACTCTAAATCCGGATCTGTCCAATATTTGAGAATCGATCCGTAACCTTGACGACCGCCACTGTTGACACGCTCGATCTTGACAGGTGTCAGTTTGACAGTTCAAATTTCTAGGTTAGGTTAACGTCGCTGATTATTTACACCCCTTCGCAGTCAACTTAAAACAAAAACCACCGAGGTAAGTGGGGCTGAATGTGTATTTTCAAATGAGTAAATTCTTCAATAATACAACACACACGTTTTCCAGCCTTCACAAAAAATGGGCATGTGTTGGGCACCCAATTGCAAGCACTACAGTCCAAGACAAGGATGCAGATTTTTCAGATTTCCCAAGCACGAAAAGGAGCGAAACATGTGGATACAGGCCTTCAGGTACGTTTGTCGTTGAAATTGCGTTGCCTTTCATTCTTAAACCTTTTGCTTGTAGACGTGGGGTGCCCGGTCCAGGGGCATTCATATGCAGCTGCCACTTTCGGGATGGAAGGAAGGAAAACGGGCCTGAACTGTCTCTGCCCGATCCAAATGTGATATACTCAGACATAAAAAGGGGAATTCGGCAACCGAGATGTTTACCTGGAGAAGAAGAGAATGATCGGTTGCTGCCTGAAGGGGCAAGGGTGGTAAAGGATGAAATGGATCTGGACCTGAAGGAACTTCTAAGAACGAATGACTCGGTGTTATTGGATCAGGCCCGACAAGGCTGTACCAAATCAGAAGAGGAAATTCAACAACGAAATACTTCAACTGAACTACTTGGAGTATTTTACCCACAGTCAACTGGAGCAACTGAGCAAATCTCAAAACCATATTTTGAAGGGGAACCTGAGACTGACAGAAGGCACGTTCTGTAAACTTTCCATTTCTGTTGTTGGTACAGTGGAAAACACAGAGTTTTTTCACATGAAATTTTTGGTCATTCTAAAAAAACAAGATCTTGCTGCATTATGATTATGAACTGACCTGATAGAATGGAAGACTTGATTCCTGACCTCAGGATGAATATACTACAAGAAGACTTCTTCATTGCTGTGTCACTTTTCAGACTGACAGAAACTTTAATGTATAAAATTCTGTGCTCTCCACTGCAATAACTACACTTGAAATTTTCTTAAATTGAAGGATGCTTATTGCAATGATTGCCTTCTGAATTGCAGTTATTCTTCGCATGTTTATTTGTTTTCTTAAAATGAATAAAATGACAATTGAATCTAAGCTTGAAAACATCATAACAGAGCACTCTTCAGGTTATAAAAAATTTGAGTGTAGTGGTTTTCAATCATCACAATAGTACTAGTAGTCTGTATTTTTGACATCCATGCTACCACTGTCAGATTCTCAATTTTTACAGCATTGTTTACAAGGATTTTTCAGGGAAAACGGCAATTAATTAGAAATGTGCATTAAAAAACAAGGATAGCAGGCTGCAGTAGAACTCGCAGATATCCCATTTCCATGGAAAAATTCAAGAAAATTCCAAGACATCTGACACTAAGAATGTGGATGTCGGAAAAACAGACTTTATTGTTGTTGTCTGCTGCTGACATGTGACCAGCAAAATTCTTAATTAAGAGTTGGTTTTGGCGACAAAATATTTAGTCACTCAGCCAGTCCATTCACTTCATTTAACAAAAATTTTGTTTCAAGCCAACTCCAAATGGAATTCTCATTGATCTCTTGGTAACAGTTCAAAATTAATTCCAATACTCATTCCTAAGATAAACTGTAATCAATCTCACGTTTTTTTTTTCATCAACATGAGCTATGGAAAAAATTTGTTGCATTGGTACAAATGGTACGATGCTAACTTGATTTTACCATTTTGGCAGCTAGTTGTCTACATGTGCTATGTAGGTATAATGCGACATTTATGACCATATCGCGGCGTCATAATACGCTCAAGTTAAAATTTTCTAGAACACGTGAGGAATTCTTAAGTTCCTTGGAGCGCAAATTTGATGTGTGGTTGATAAGGAACATTGTCTCTACTGATTGGTGGCTCTTCGCTAATGCTGTTAGGTTTGTGGCGGCCACTGAAAAAATTATGCCAAAGATCGCCAGTACTGAAGAAAATGGAATTGAAATGCCCACTGCTCAGGCTACATCTTTTGATGCACATCACAGAATGAGTAGTGTACTACCTCAGGTGGTGGTGTATACTACCTACTATAGCTTATAAAGCCAAAACACCAAGCAAAGTATGATAAAGAAGATACATAGGTATAGGAAATGGGCAACACAGGGCACTCACGCGCTTGTATTCAATTGTGTTCCAGTTGTACACCTAAGGAAGTTTTCTCAGCATCACTAATATCTCTGGGTAGTGGGCATTTTCATACAATTTTCTTTAGTATTCACAATTTTGTCAGTGGCTGCCGAAAACGTAACTGCATTGGCGAGGAGCCATCATCCAATAAAGACAATGTCTCTTATCGACCACACGGCAAATTTGCACCAAAAGGAAACTCACGATTCCTCGCGTGTTTTCGAACATTCTCACTTCAGCGTACATGACGCCGCGATACGATTACAAGTGTCATATTATACATAGCACATGTAGACAACTAGCTGCCAGAACGGTAAAATCAAGTTAGCATCGTACCATTCGTACCAATGCAACACATTTATTCCATGGCTCACGTCAATGAAAAAAGCAGTGAAATTGATTGTTGCAAGTATTTTCAGTCCCTAGCTAACAGTATCATCATTTTTTAGTGTTTTGTTTTAAGCTTATCGTAGTGTAGGTATCCAGGAGTACTTTTGCGATCTCTTGCAAGGATCATGAAGTTGCTTGTAGTTTGTGCACTTCCGGTAGTGAGTAGCTCATTGGAAATCACATGAACTTTTCAATTTTCTAATAAACATTAGAACCTGTATATTTTTTATATTTGACAAACAAAAATCGCAAATCAACTAATCTCGTATTATCTGTTTTGTGGAACCCACGGTAAGACTTGGTTTTGGCCAGATTTGTCATTTGATTTGACCGTGATCTTTGGCAATCATTTCAATTTTATGTTCAAGTTCTCCAATTTTCAAATTAGGTACCATTAAGTATTTTTTTCATCATAGACATTTTTCACAAATGCCAATGCCAAATGGATTTGTACAAGAAATCTCTTTCCAAATACAAAAAAATACATAGAGGTTTCTATTTAAAAATCATAGTTGACGGTATTTCTGGTTAATTCTGGAAGCGCAAATATTTATTTACCTACATCATTGTATAACTATTACTAGTAGGTCAGCCTCGAGTTTGGGATTTTGTCGCTAGATGTCGCCTAGAGTAATTAGCTCGCAAAAAATCATCAGCGCATATGAGAAAAATCAAAATTTCTGTACCAAACCATCAACATCTATCAGTAAGTTGGGCGCCACGTTGAAATTTGAAGACAGCGTGATTCATAACTGATTTGAGCGACCAAACGACAAATGCTGAACACGCCACCTGCCCGTGCTTTCCGAAAATTGCACAATTTGAACGGCGGCTGGCCTACTAGGAGTAGTTATACAATGCCTACATGATTGATGCAAAATATAGTAATAGAGATCCCAAATTGTCTCTGAACAGCACTCATTAGTCATTCTGCACCCCTGCATCATACATTTGTTCATGAAAATATCAACTCTGGGACTACCCACAGCGATTTTGGACCACCATCGCTTACCGTGGGGTCAGTGTGACCTCAATTTGTTTTTTTTTTGCGTATTTTTTCGCATTTTTCGAACGTCTCTATAAATGAAGTATTCTCAGTTGTCAGTTACTGTGAAAAATATATTGGTGACAAAAAAATAGCTTTTTTATGATGCAGCAACTTCGTAGAGTTGACGGCACACCACAGAGACCTGTGGGTGGGGCTGAACACAAAAACAAAAATTGTTTTGGATGAGTCCGTGTGTTGAAATAGGGAGAACAACACCGTCAGCTGGAGTGGTGGGCCATTACTAGGTCACAGGCGAACCTAAAATTTCACTGCAAATCTAGATGAACCACTAGATGAACACCAAGTGATTAACTCAGTTCGCGCACTTAGGGTCCGCCCACAGGTCCCTCTGGTATTTCGAGTACTCTAACTTGCAATTTTTCAAAAAAAAATTACAAAAATTATCGTGTCCCTTTAGGCAACCATAACGATATCACATAGCCCTATTTGACACGTCAACCTCGAACATAACGCATTAAGGTATTTAGGTGGCTTTTTCTTTTGTTCCTTCCGTCCCTAGCATAATTCCTGAATCTTTGTGTTCTGACCAAGTAACGAACGATGTGACCGACTTCAGGTTGGACGTTTTCGAAAACTGCCAGTCGGTACAGAACAAACAGAACTACGTTCGCAGCAAAAAATATGCCAGGAGGTGTAGCGTCCCTCACTGTCCCCTGAGGAATGGGAACAGCAGGGGCCTCAAAACGTTCGCATTCCCGACAGAGTTCACACGGAAACAGAAATGGCTGCACGCCACGCATCTAATCAAAACTCTGAACGAGACCTTGCCCGACGACATTGTCAGAAAGCTGCGGGTAAGTCTGATTATCGCCAAACTGCTCATATTATGGTTCGTGGTGGTTTCGATATTTTGACTGTTTTCTGAACTGCACTTTTGGTTCAAGTCTTCAAGTTTTCATTGATGAATAATAAAATGACATGTTGTAGGTTTGTGCAGCACACTTTAGAGAAGCAGACTTTTTCATGGCCGGCTGCAAGAGGATCGTGAGAAAAACTGCTTTACCAAAATTATTTCCGTGCACTGCCGACACATTTGTGTCCCCATTCCCCAAGATAATCACAGCCTTGCCAAATTCATCTCAAAATTCCGTTTCCCCATTCCCCAGGAAAATCACAGCCTTGCCAAATTCATCCCAAAATTCCGTGTCCCCATTCCCCAGGAAAATCACAGCCCTGCCAAATTTATCCGAAAATTCAAAGAAATCTTGTAAATCTCAAACGAATTTTACTACCGTACCTGTTTCAATTCAGCCCAAAGCATCACCTGTGAACAAACCCAAAGGCAATGGTCACTGGCTGGAAAGTTTTAAAATTATCAGTACGTTTCTTTAGAAAACCAACAGGCTCAGAAGTAAGATGAAATTCACTATTTTGTTTCAGGACCTCCCCCAGGCATCCCCAGCCGTATTAAAAAATTGCAAAACAGAGTGCAAGTGGTGGAAAAGGCCATATTTTCTTGGAGAAAAAGGAGAGGTCGAAATGTTTTTGTGATTGACTGACAAGTTCCTTGGGAGATGAAACTGTAGTAGTTTTTTGATTACCTTGGTTAGTTTGAAAAGAAAAGAAAGTATTTTGATGCACCCATCAAATTTCCCGTCTGGTTGGTCCCTTTGTTAATTTGTTACACCTACATTGTGTTTAACAAAATAATTTGTTTTCAAAAGTTTTTAATATATTGTTTGTTTTAGAATTGTTTTTTTAAACAAAGATATGCCTTCCGTTTCCTCACATAAGGCTCCATTATTTGACGACCTTTCATGAAAAAATTCCTAATACACACATGCAAAATATCTAGGGATATTTCATAAAAATGAAATGAATTCCTGCCGAGTTTTTTGAGCAGTTTTTCCCCAAATTGATAGTAAGTGTCTATTGGTCTATCTCAACTTGAGAATAAAAACCTAAATGGCGCCAGGAGCAGAATTGCAAAGATTTGTGAATATTGTTATTGAGGTAAAAATCAATTTCGACGTAACATATTTTTTTTTTAATCGACTTGAACAGATTTTAGGAAGTATGCTCAGACGTCATTTGACTGCAGATGACATGCTCAGAGCCTCGTTTCTTAGCTAAAAATGGCAGTAAATCAACTTAAACGACCTAGAAACCTTATTCCAGTTGAGGAATCATGAGTTTTCTTGGATTTTAGTTTTTAGGCATTTGAAAGTCGCGATTTCGTGGTGTTTTCCAAAGTTTCGAACCCAAATATCTCAGAAATGAAGCCTCCAATCAAAATTTTACAAGAGTAACTTTTTCTTCTAAATTGAACAAGGAATTCAAAAAAGTATAATTTTCCAAAAATATTCAGTGGCGTAGAAATACGGTGGGAGAAGTTGAACAATTCCCCCGTATCTACGCCATTGGAAATTTTGACAAAAGTTATCTACGTCAAGTGATGGATATCTATTTCGTAAGCATTTGTACTAAATTTGGTTGAAAGCGCTTTGATGACTTGAGAGTTATTGCAAGAAAAAGATTTTAAAAACTGAACTTTGAAGGGCTCTATCTCCCTTAGGAAGCGTTTTGGAAAAAAATTAAATAATGCATGTCGACCTAGTTTTTGATGGACCATCGAATGGTGAATTATTGCTACTATAACCTGGACCAGCCTGTATGTATAGTACTTGCTTAAAGAAATATTCAAATTGTTGTCTAATTTCAATAAATAATGTTGAATGATAGTAACACCTGCTTTTAGCGTATTTTTTTAATATTTGACCGATTTGACCGTCAATTGACCAAATCTTATTTGACCGGTCAAAATGCAACCCTAAAGAAAAATAAAAATTAGACTGATGAACTGCAAAGATTTCAGCAAGTTTTTTGATCCCTGATGAAAGCTACTCTTACTGAAATGCCAAGAGCTTGTAAGAAAAACCTTCGTATTCTAAAAGCGTTGTATCCGCTTTGTAGAGACGACACGAAGAACTTGACGGCAAACTCTTTAATTACGACGATACCTAGAAATCTACCTCAGAGCTGTAGGTATTATAGTGTAGTAAATATTTATGCGCTTTTGATGAAAACCTCCCAGAAAAAAAAATCATAATTCGCTGAAGTTAATTAAACTAATCTGAAAAGGGAACATGATGGTGGTGATGGTGGTTGTCGGAACGCCGAGAAACGTAAAATCGTCTCTCTGCTACGACACACATAAAAAACCCTTCAAGATTTCTCTATTCAAGCTCAAACTTCACTGCTTTATGCAGGGGGGTTAATTAAAATGTCGCGTGCGTTTACAGAACTGTATATAGAGGTACAACCTATAGAGGCTGTATGTATAACATACACAAAATACCAGCGGCAGCAGCCCCAAGTAAAGTTTCAAAGCATCAAAGTATGTAGGTATACCCACGAACGAAATTCAAATTATATTGCATAGATTTACAAGCAGAGGTTTCATACAAAGAGTATACATACTAAGCTGCGAGACTTGGGTTATTCTGCCTGGTAGGTACATATCTACTCGTACATTAAATAGGAGTAAAAGCGTAGATACACTTGAATGAAAAGTGCTAAATCAAGAAACGTGTAGGTGCGAATTAACAAAAAAAAATCTGCGGAAGAGGACGCTTTTGATTGCGGAAGAGGACGCTTTTGATGCAACATAAATCCAGATTAGCTAGTCTAATCATAGGTATAGCAAACATTGAACATAGGAATGATTAGCGTGCGCGGCATTGCGCTGAATTCCATCACATTATTAACACAAAGAGATGGTTAATAATTCTGGCTCTGGGATGTGTATACGTATTATGCGAATATCCCAATGAAATCATGACAATCCTAATTTTGTTTGGCGTTATTACCATTTCGGCGAATGAAAACGGAACTAAACAACAATAAAACGAGAGACAGACAGACAGACTGGCAGGCGGACGGAAAGAGCGAGAGAGGGAGAGGATGTGGTGACACGAAGATGTGATGATGCATGTGCATCAAAGGTAATTAATTATGCCATATATAGTACATAGTAATGTGATTTAATTAATGGAGCGCGCCTCGTTGTGTTGCGGTGGCGCTTGTGGCCACAGCCAGTACAAAGGGCAAAACATGATTTTTCCCAGGTCGGCGTATTATATCATTGATGACATTCAATTAATGCGGAGCGCCAGGGTTAAATCGCCGTACGAAATCCATGGCTGAATAATCATTTATTGTTATTATGGTGTAGCGCGCCGATTCAGTGAAATTCTATCATTTGTTCGATTTGTTTAGTCAACGAAAGGTAGAAAAACATTCGAACCAAATATGTATGTCGAAACATACGGTTGAATCGTGCAAATCGGTCGGCAAATAACATAATTGTGTGCTGAATTCATTGTGTAGTCGATTTTTATCAAATAAATCCAACTGTTCGTGAAATTGGTGTCTAAATGAAAAATTAATTGTTTTGAATCGCTTTGAGCTATGAATTTGTTTAAAATCTGTGCGAAACTGGATCAGTTTACAAGTAAAATAAATACGTAATACAAAAGATCTTACAGGTCGCAGTGCAGAAAGGATCCTTCAAGACCAAACGACCAACTTCGAATCTACAATCTAGAAGTAAAATGAAACTTATTCACTTCAGTGGTAAAAGTGCTTAGCAGGCGATCTGTCCTATATCCTATAATTATTGTTCATCCAATTAAAACAACATTAAGAAAGAAAAGTCCGAGCAAAAGTCATTCTTTAATCTTGAGCAACATCCGGTGAATTTTAGAATTCTGGATCTGGTACTGTACTGGAGATATCTCTTCTGCAATTTTCAGTGATGCATCAGGCACCGTCTCACCCGCTTCATACTGGGCGACAAATGAATCTACTAAGTGACAATAACAACACCTGAATTTCGCCATGGTTGCCCTTCTCGAACCAGGAACTTCCTTAGCAAAGTACCAGTAGCAGAGGAAAATAGAATAAAGTGGGGCACTTCATTACTTTGTTGAAAACTTCATTTTATCGCTTCTAGTTTGATAATTTCGAAATAATATTCCATCAGTTCAGTTGGATAAGTTCCATCTTAATTGCCCTGATCCTGGAGATCTTTTAGTCACCGAGTTTTAGTGCGAGTCCTTTCAACAAATTCAGTTTTTGTATTTCCCACACGACTGCAAGACACTCTCGTCGACCGTTGACGCTCTTTGAAGTGTCAAAGACTTCGAGAAGTAGCATACATCCTTTACTATCTGATCTGCAAAGTTATGGTCTCAATTTTGGCAACGTCAGAACAAGAAAGGAGATCAGGTGGCAAATCTGATGCCCTCGGCGGCGAAGGATCGGAATTTTTTCACCGCGAACAACACCGCAAGGCATTCGTTCTCAGTTACGTGTAGTTTCGTTCTGCTCTCGACAGTGTGCCGCTAGCGTAAGCTAGTACACGCTCTCCATCATCTTGCGTGAAGATCCAGACATCACATTGCACAGAGAATAGAACAGCAAAAACAGGTTCAGACAAAATGGGGGCGGATATACCAACGCTTCCTTGATGTTCAGTAACGCCGACTTCGCTCCACTGATCTTAGACAATACCATGATCCTTCTTTCTGCCTCCAGTCAAATCGTCGACAGAGGAGATTAGGATTGAGAGATTGGGTATACATCTCCGATACCAAGAGCTAGCAAAGGCCCTGGAATCATTCGACCTTACATGGTTACGCTAATCGACTGAATCTTTTCGGGGTCGGTACATAGTCCATAGGAGTCAACCGCAAATCCGACATCATTCAGAGAACGCCAAAAGAATTGACATTTTATGAATGTTCACTGTTCAGTTGGCCTCTCCTCAACCTCTTGGCAATCTCCACGAGTCGGGCACGGACACGACGATTATGTCGTCAAGATTAACATAGATACTTCCAACACTGGACGAAATGAAAATGGAAAATACTTGGTTAACTGCATGAAATTCGGACTACAACGTCTATAAGTAGTAATCGCCCTTTCGAAAAATGAAATTCTACAGTTTACAAGAATGCAACAGCATTGGAGTACGGTCAAGAGGTACAATGGCAATGAAACCCCCTCTTTCCCTAGAATTCACGAGCATTTCACTTGGTACATGCTCCAAGTCGGCGGTACGGCATGGGTGGATATGCATACAGGCTACTATAACGAAAGTCAAGCATCGCCCGCAGAAGCCAGAACCTGGATGGGTGACTGGTGGATAGCTGTGCGCGAAGAGAGCGAACGCAGCGTAGTGTACTCGCCCAAGGGGGCTCTATTACCTGTACACGCACATGAACGAGATTATTGTAGGTAGTATCATAAATCCATAGTGCGGCTCGGCGCGTCCGACACCTCGACACCCAGATGGGTAAAAGAGGTTACGGTTATATATACATGCTCCAAGTGAAGTGCACTTGCACTTGGTTCAAAGTATTTGAAGTGATACGGTGCAGAGTGAGTCTTACCTTGATGTGTTGAATGAACAAGAGCTTATCGTAATGATTCACATTGGCGTAAGCCTCTTCGGCGATGTCGATAACATCTGCATTGACGGCCTGAGTTGCCAAAACGGCCAGACATCCCCACAGTTTCTGGTCGTTTGCCGATCTGCACAAGTTCAAAGCGTCGTTCCATTTGTTATCTTGCACGAACCTAGAAGACAACTAGGATTATAACCCGTGAATCGGATTTTTGCCGAAATGAAAGTGTGATGGAAACGCATTATAACGACAACAAAAGAAACAAATATTGTACTTGTGAATCATGGAGGGAAACGGTGAAACTGGCACGTTGATCAAAGACCCGTCGGCTCTCCGTATCGATACAGAATTCCCAACGAAGCTCGTGATCTTCGGATTCCTGCCCAATTCAGGACCGTCGTATTGTAACGAGCACAACTTCAGCAATGTTGAGTTGAAGGCGGCCGTTGGACAATACCAAACCACCAACTGCGTATCTTGAATGGCCGCTATGATGTTCTCCTCGGTGTTCCAATGGAACGACTCCATTTTTCTCCCTGTATCAGAGGAAAACGAACTACTGTAGACCACAAATTCTAGTTTCAAGTGGACGCAAACAATTCACATTTTGGTACCCACGGCAGCAAAAAACAGCGCCCACTTGATTTTTGACAAAGAATACTATTTGCTTGGCTTGTTCTACCGTAGTAGGTAGTAGTAGTACTTGAGATGAATAAAGCCGTTCTATCCTTGTTATTATTGAATTGTTCTTCAATAAACCATCCAAACGTTCGACAATAATCAAGTGGGTGCTATTTTTGCTTTCGAGTGTACAATAGGACTTGAAGCAAGGCTAGAAATAAGACAAATATTTTTGAATTGATTTTGCATTACTCTTCTTAAGCTATCGTCTGCCGTCACTATTACCCCCTATCACGTTACAAATGCCTTCTGCTCAGCTAAGACGACATATTTAGCAACAGCTAAGTATAGAACTGAATATATAGATATTAGATACCGAGTGGGAAGCAAAAAGTATGGGAAAAGAGAGGGATGAAAAATAGCTACAGTACTCTTACCAAGCTTCAGAAAGGTCCGATTGGAGCTTTTGCTGACAGGAACTATGTACAGATCTCTGGCTTTGTCCATCAACGCCAAGTTTCGGGAGCTGCCCCACTGATCCAAAGCCACTTGGACTATATGCATCGAATGCTGGATGGTGAACGAGGATTCGGCGTTGTTCCTGGAGCTGCTGAGGTCAATCACGTGGACAACTGCAAAAGATCAACTTTGGAAAAGCCCAGCGCCGGTAATACCTGTAGTACGAGTTTCATCTGAGAATGGAAAATATCTTTCGACAGTCGTTCACATTTTACACTTACAATGATACCACCTAACATTCTCTCATGAAACCGCTACAAGCGAAGTTGAGTTATAGTACCTTTGGCATCCGCCAGGTCACGTACAACAAGAAAATCCGGCGAAAGCGAGATCTGAGACGACCTGAGCGAATCCAAGCGCATATTCGGCCATCTGGGTGTGGCCACCAGTCTGCCCTGATAGTTGTACAAGCCCACATTGTTTTTTTCGACTAGGAGCAAATGTCTGGAAACATACAAGAAAGAATAACGTGTCATGAAAAGGAATGTAAATGTTTGAACGAAATTCTCCAACTTGAAAAATATGACATTTAAAAAAGGACTATCATGTATAGATATAAAAGTGGAAAGAATAATGATGAATGGGCTACTAGGTATATCATGTCTACTCCTTGATCATAAATCATTATCATTTCAAAAGTTGTAGATTGTTGTTTAGCAACCGCCCACACCGAGACACGTTGCCGGTACCGCAGCCCATTGCTTAAATTCACCACTTGTGCCGCCAATGCTTTTCATCGCCTGCATGCACCGCTTGTGCCACTAGCGTGACACGTTGCCGCCACCGCTCCGGTTTGACGCAGAAGCCGCAATCGATTTCTGTTCAACTGCCGGTGACTGCCCTCCTAGGGCGGTCACGCTATGGGCAGATGTTGCGAACAGTCGGAAATTTGGTTCTCAATTGCCGTTCTCTAAAATTATTTTTGCATGTAAATTAGTCCCTGGAAAGGGGCTTGCTTGGTATTCGCTGTACCTAGATGTCCCTTCTTACTGCTCCGCTTCGCTTTAATAGGAAAATGTGGTTTTCGTCGCCGTGCCCTGACTGCCCTGTTATCTAAGCCGATGTCAAGGCAGACTATCGCTGTAGACCGCGATGTGGCGCAAAAAAAAACAACTGGCATCGATCCAATCAGCGCTAGCCAAAGCCACCTTAATCCTGGGAGGGCTCATGCCGGTTCGGGTTTCAACTGGCCGGGGCTTTCTCGAAAGTGTAGGCGAAGCGGAGAAGACCCCAGCTTCGCAACCGACTCTTTGATAAGTACCCCCTGCTTTTAAAGAAAATGGAATGGCCATGTCCATTGCCCAGAGGTTCCATTTTTCGATACTCATTACAGAGTTGTGAGTGGGTATGCTACCAACTTTAGCTTAGGTATAGCAAAACAGCAAGCAAACCAACTGACAAATGTCACATTATACATAGCACGTTGCAGACAACTTGCTGCCAAGACGTTACCATCAAGCTAGCATCGTACCATTCGTACCAACAAAACTCATCTTTTCTAAAGCTTACTTTGACAAGAAAGCCGTGTAACTGATTATAGACATGAGCTGCTAGATCACCAGCAATCTGATATCATGTGACAGTCTGTAACATTCTGTAATAATGAACTAAGAAACAAAAGCACAAACTTTTCAGACAGAAGCAGGAGAATGACGGAGCCATCTTTCAGGTCAAAGATGGCGGGCGTGTTCCAGTTGTTGGTGCCGTAGATGTAGCACTGGGTGGGCGTCGTGACGACGAGGTGGTTGTATTTCAAGGCCAGCTGGATCACCCTTTCCGGCAGCTCCAGGTTTTCGAGCGTGTCGTCGGAAACATTTCGGACGCTGACTATCTTGCGCTCGGTCACGCTGGCCGTAAAATTGACGTAGTGGACGTGACGTTCGACGACGTGAGCGAAGAGCACGTGACCGTTGGCGCAGGCGCCCGCGAGCTGCGTGCCATCGCCGGACCAAGCCATATTGTAAACACATCCTGTATTCGGTTTCTCCAGAGATCGCGACCACTACAAAAAATCGGACATAGTCAGCTAACAACACTAATCTATCAAAAGTTATTTGATGGATTTGACAGTGGGTACTGAACTAGGAAGGCATGTCATATGTCATCATAAAGTTGACATCGCTGTTCGTTGACAGTGAATAGAAATCTATCAGCTGTCTGAGCTTTTCGCAGGCTCAGAAGGCTTTTGACATAACAGGTGGCAGTTCTAATTCATTTTCGGCTTTCAACGATGTCAACCTTACGACATATCTTCCTTGCGATCGATCAACTTCATGTCAGTACGGATCTTGAAAGATGTAATTTTCATTATGTGAATTGTCAATAATAGTCCTAATAAGTGACAGCAGGAGCAGTTTCTAGTGTTATGATGTAGGGAACCTGATTATCACGCGACCGGTCGGCCGGCGTAAGGGTACCGCATTCTGGCTGAGCGTTTGTTTACTAAATGGCCTCACGGAGTTAGGGAGTGACAGCTGTCGGCCTCACGGAAGGCCATAGGCGTCCGTCCCAGCGGGTTCTAGCTGTCAAGAGCGTGTTTATTTTGGATTTAGGTGTACAAATTCGTGTGAGAGGTGGATATGACTTGCTCGATGAGTTTCAAAACACGTCTTTTATGCCGCTATATGAATGAAATTTTCATGTACTATTGATAACAAAATTAACTCATACAGCTACATTTTGGCTGCGTGAATTGAACATTTCTGTCAGTGCCAAGGTGACAAAGCTCAATCAACCTGATTTCCGTCAATCATGCCTCGATTTAGCATTAACGAAAAAACAGAATTGTTATACAGCTGGAAAAAGGTCTTTCTAGACAGGTATACTTTGATGGTTGGCATCAACAAAATGACTGTACCGTCTGTGAAGAAGCAATGGGCGGAACACGGGAACTTTGGTAGAAGAGGTGGTGCCGGAAGGCCAAGAATTTCCACTGTGGACCAAAACCAAGCGCTGCTCGATCAACTATAATTTTTCGCTCACCCACACCCAC
Organism: Anaspis maculata; assembly: GCA_949128115.1. Lineage (NCBI taxonomy): Eukaryota > Metazoa > Arthropoda > Insecta > Coleoptera > Scraptiidae > Anaspis > Anaspis maculata. Next base: position 73,045,703 of record OX421964.1, read on the forward strand.
ATTTATCGAGAGAAGGCTTTTGGGATCGGACTGCAGCATCCAAGGCAGATTCAGTTCAAAAACTGCACCAATATTTTCAAATTTCAACTTGACTTTGATAGCTAGATATTTCAGAAATGACGACTCTGGGAGACATGACGACGATCGTCAAAAAGTCGAATCCACCCCAACCAAATGATAAATAATCACGCCGACTGGATTTAGACGCTGTATGAGTTTATTTTGTTACCAATAGTATGTTCGGTTGCGGACATCAAGCAACAGCACCGGACCCCGCAAATTTCCTTTTCTCTCCGCTCATGATAAATTTTGACACATAGCTGAATTTTAGCCCCTCCCATCGGCCCTTAGCAACGGATGATTGCGTAACCCTTGTACAGCCAAAGCTGTCGATAATCTAGCAACCCTATTATGATGCGATTAACTGATTAACAAAATTTTCTTTTGGAGCTAGCCTTGAAAACAAAATTACTATTCATCAATAGGGTGATTTAGAGGGAGTTTATGGCAAAATGTCAGTAGTGTCATTGTCATCTGTCAAGTTTCATCCATGCGGAGTCAACGTCAACCGGACTAACCTCACCAAATACTGTAATTTTTACATGTTTTGTTCACATACTGGTTTGTTCGGTGTTTACGAGATCGAGATTGTGATTTCTAATCATTTTAACAACGCCTTACACCTGTTACGTGCCCCAAATGCCCAATCCTTGTCTATGGCCCCAATGCAACTCCCAACAAACGTCAAAACATAACTTTAGATCCTTGCGCTGCCTGCCGGTGATCAGGTGAACGAATTTCATGCAATCATCCTATTGGAGCGACTGAATTGGCTGAATGACTAAGTCTGTTGATATGATAGCCAACTCCGAATGGGAGTCTTGTTTATCACATGCGATATGGGAGAAAACTTACTCCTAAATGGTCGCAAAGACGTAGGGTGTTGTAAGATCCAACCGCAAACAAATCGCCGGCCGGCGCCCAAGACACCGACGTTATGTGGTTGTCGTGGAGGCTACTGGAGAACAACAGACGACCCTGACTGTCCCACACCCTGTATCTGCAATCTTCGCCGCCGGAAACCATAAGCTCAGAAGCAGCACTCCATGCCAAACAAATCACCAGACCTTCGTGAGCTTTCCACTAGAAAAAAAAAGTTTTATTGGCACAAGGTCGAACACTATTCCGGATCCCGAGTACAGCTTTGAGAAAATGCTTCCGAAAATGCCTAAGGGCTGAATTTCAAGTTAGCGGTGCAACTTATTACGCCACTCATTTACGGCATCGATAAGCCAATCATCGTGTCGGATTGTGTTATGTTGCCACAGTGACCGGGCTTACGCTACACTTGCGCGGGCAGATCTCCGACTTGAAATCTAGCCCAAAGTGCAAAATTCCGAAAATCCAGTATTATGACAGATCTCTTTATATGAAGGAAACCCCTGAAAAACGCATTAGATCGTTGAAAAAACTTTCTCGCATAAACACAGCACACAAAATTTGTACGAGTATTGATCATGTAGAGGAGTTCTTTGTATTATTGTATTGGCTGATTGATTAAACGGTACGTATCGGGTGTTATTTAAAATTGGAAATGTATTTATGTCCGCGACTTGATCCATTTTTCCGCGTTGCCTGGCAAACCACCTTCAAGCGCAATTTGAATGAAAGCAACCAACAAACGGCATGAAATCTTTAACCTGCTTAAATTCAGCAATTGAATAGCTGAAAGTCTAAAAATAACTAACTAACTCATTCCAGTCTCTTAAGTACTACTGAACTTGGCCGATTGGGCATCATTTTTTTCAGTAACCACCGCTCATCTTCATCTAGCAGCTTCAGCGGGAAGCCGCCAACCAGTATTATCCATTCCAAGCTTAGAAAAAACCACAGTCGCCTGTGATATTTTTTCTTCAAGTCAAGACAGTCTGATAAGTTGATGGATTGAAAAAGTCAAAATGATTTTAATTAAATTTATCAAAGTGATGTTTGCTTTGCTGGATTGCCGTTTTAATTAACTTGTTAGGTTAGATTCTGCACTGACACATTATTTTCATTATTTTGCTTTAAAAACGCCGTTAGGCACCTTATTCCAATAGTGAGAAGTGTTGGGAAATGCAGTAAGAATATACAGTTTCAAAAATGACCGAGGAGGACCATTTCTAGCGCTGGGGTGTGATTTCGTCGCGAGTGATCTCGTGACCTGAGCTCGTCACGCCCTGTAAGAACTAGGTACGTTAATTCACTGTCTGTTCCAGATAATCATGATCTGCGATTCTCGCCGAAAAAAGCGCCTATACGTTGTTTCAGAAATATTGCTATCCCAGTAAGGTCATGAAAATCTAAATGCAGCTTTAGATTTAGTTACAAAAAACGTCAAATCAGAAGTGTAAATCTCATGGAAATTTCATTATTCATTTTCAGGTTATAAGTCAGATCTTTCACTCCTTTCAGTCAGATAGTATTTCTTCAGTTTTTTATCGAGTATCACGTGCGGCACCCCATTCAAGGTGCACTTGAAGAAAGATACATGCAGTTTTGATGTCGAACCGTCTCTGTTTCCGATCTCAGGACTAAAAAAAATAGGCACCTGGGGAGTCAGCAGATTTTGTTCTTGCCACAGTCTCAATCAACATTGTGCACATATCACACAGGTAGATAGTAAAGCAGTAAAGCAAACTCCATGGCCTTGAACGGGATCAGATATCAAGGAAGATCTGCTTCTAAAGCCGAGTTACGCTGTTCTACTTCAACTGAGCCTTTTAGTGGAGACAGAAGCACGAAATCTGGTAGGATATGGCACAACAGACTGTACCTACTCTTTTGATTGAGAACGGGCGCCTGGCTGATTTTTTTCTCGACTGGGCTCAGGGATCCACGGCCACTTTTTGGTTGTAAGTAGTGACAAACCTTGGCTTCTTTTTGCCAGTATGCGTTTGACCGTGCAGTACGTTACTAAAGATCAAAGCAACGCGCTGAATGTTGGCAGCTGCATTGTTGGAATCTCTGAAGAATTCTTCGTAACAGCGTCAAAGTATTTCACGTTCTATCGAAGATAAACGAACTGGATCCCCACACATGGCGTGAAAATTATCAGGTAATCAAAACCAATGAAGGAACAACACAACAGTAGGTATAACATAACAGAAACAACAGTAACTGTACAAGTAACACGTACAGATTCTTAAAACTTGCGTCGATAGGTGCTTATTACGATTTTCTTTCCAAAAGCTATCTAGGTGGACAGAAACATGACAGTTTGGACGACAGTAAAAAACTTCGCGGCTGATTTTGATTGACATGTCACACTGACTTGAGACTAAAACAATAAACGTTTTAGAACTAGACAAAGCTAAAGCGACTTTTACCATATACTTCCAATGCCTACTGGGATAGCAATCAATATGAAACAACGTATAAGTCAGTGAACAAATCGGCGACCTGCCGGCGACGCAGTCCCCAGAATGACAATTTGACAACACCGCGTAGTTCAGGTGAAGGTTTCATGTCATAGAGACACAAATTTTAACGTAACCTCCTTTCTATCAAGATTACATTAAACATCAAAAATCAGGGACACCAACAAAACTTGAATTTTTCATTACAAGCTGTGTTTTTTTAAGCTTGGAATGGATTATACAGACGATGTCTTTTGTCGCCCGCACTAGTTTTGACTTCAGGGAGGCTCACATTTTCCTATTTTTGCTGAAAAAGCCGGTAGAGTGATTATAGGTGATGTTCATATCTCGAAACGCTTAAAAATTGAAGCTGTAGCTTTAGATAAAAAAATCTCAAGGAACAGAAATCGAATCGAGATCAACATTTACAATACAGGGTGTTTCAGCGACCTTACATAATACTTCGGAAGGTGATTCCTCTCCAGAAAATAATAGAAAATAAGTCGAAAAGTGAGAGTAACATTTTTCCCTGAAATGCTTCCTAAGGGAGTTACAGCACTTACAACCCCTCAAAGGTACGAAGTTGAACAAAGTTTTTAATTATTTACTGAAAAACCGTCAAAGGTAGTAACTTCAAATTTGGTATAGAGAAGTTTCTCAACAGTGCAAATGTAACTGCAAAGTTCTAAACAAATCTAACCAGTGGCAGCAAAATTAGAGGGGATTGGGATTATGTTGAAATGTATTCATGACACGTCCGTGTTTTTTCACTTTTACGTCAGAACGATGCATCCTACGGAAAAAATGCAAGAGGAATAAAAGTTTTATATTGAACGAATCTATCTAAAACATTAAATTAAAAGCTCTTAGCTTCAACAGTTCTTGAGCTAATAATTGAAAATTTTGTTGAATTTTGTACCTTTCGAGGAGCTGTAACTCCCTCACGGAGCACTTGAGGAAAAAAATTCACTCCTACTTTTCAACTTATTTTTTTGAGAGGAATCACCTCTCGAAGTATTATGCAAGGTTACTGAAACATCCTGTATAGGGTGCATGGCATGGCATCAAAATTGAGATTAGCTCTGACTTCCGTAACATTAGTTACGAGTATTCGTAGGTGGGTGAGGAAGGGCATTCTGTTTCTTGATCTTCATTCCCAACTGCATTCTGAGGCCGATATGCCCCTAGGGTGGTCACTTTCGTTGCCACCCTATATCTTGAATGTGTCTTGATTCGATTCCGTTCATGGATTTTTATTATTTCAAGCTGTCATTTTAGTCACCTGAAATTATTTCTGGAAATCTAGTGAAAGACGAATACTAGCGATGTGCTCGACATTTTGAGAAGATATGCATTCTTTTTATAACAATGTTTATGAGCAAATTACTATTATGAATTTATGATCGCAGCCATCAGCTCACAGCTGAGAGAAAATTTTTCATTCGAAATTAACAGAGACGACGATCCCGCCGTTTCATTGTGTTAATTCCGACCCTCTGAATCCTTTCTCTTCAGTCCCGCAGACTATTCATAACTTAATTTACGGCCATTAAGAAACGTCTCCTCGCTCCTCTCATCTCTTACCCTTAAGGGTTTCGTGTTTGGAGCCAGCTGTTTGATGACGACACATTTCCCCTGGGTGTAGGCGATGCTCTGGCTATCCGGGGACCAGCAGGCTCCGTACACGGAACTGTCACTGGAAACCACAGTGGACCTCAGCATCCCCGAGCGGGACCAGATCTTAATGAATCCGTCTTCCCCGGCTGCGAAAGGAATATTTTACGTTCTCATTATAGCGCTTTAAGCAGTTTCTTTGGGTTCGTAAAAGTAAAAGTACAGTCGTGCATTCAATCTTTCGTAACTAGGTACAGATATGCGTTATTAGAAAGGCACTATTGCCAAGATTTCATTTCGTGAAACGGTTCTCAGTGTCATATTTGAGTGTTAAGTATGTCATATTTCAGGGGCATGAAACATTAATTGCACCACTGTACGTCATCAGATATACATTTTCACTTGAATGTTGGACAAAATGAGTTTTTGGCCCTTCGCAAAGTTGAGAACGTTCGCAGTTGCTATGCTGTAGCGAATCAAACGACGCATTTCATAGCAACTGCGGAGGTTCTGGACTTCGTTCGCAACTTCACGACTAACTTTGTCAAAAATTTACCTTATTTACAATCAACAGTGATATCACAAGTGCTTAGATTTTCATGATAATTTTGGCCAGGCGATCGCGAGTGCTGGTTGTAGCGATAAATGCCCGACTCCGTAGGAGGAGGGCATTTATCTAAGGACAACCAGCCCGAGCGAAACGCTTGGCCAAAATTATCTGAGAAAGTCTCGAGCACGAGTGATATTTTGATGATTATTACAAAAAAGAAGTCCGAAGTGACAGCTGTCAGATTTTGTTGTTTACATCAATTTTGTTCCGTTGCCACTGAAAGTGGGATTTAGATAAGTGAATATTATCCTTGTAGGTCTAATAATTGAGGGCGTTGTGTGTAATAATCAACACAATTTTAGGAGATCTGTATGGTTTTATGGCGCGATGTGACGGAGAAAAAGTGTCTGCCCTGAGCAGGATTCGAACCTGCGTCTTCCATTTGCCGGATGGGTACTCTAACCACTAAGTTATCAAGGGAGACAATAGTTTCTCCGTCACATGCCCATATGAGAGCCGCCACAGTACTCCCCCTCCAGAGACGTCGTTCGTCTCGTATGTCATCCGTGTTCACCGTTCTTATAAACCGTTGTTCGGTACCCCCCAGCTAGGGCGACGGATAGGACGTGGGTGGACGTAGGAAGAGAAGTGGCGTTGCTGTTCAATTGTTCGCTGTTACTTGTTTATTTAAGTAGCGTGTTGCGTGCGTGTTATTGTTGTTCGGGGTCACCACTTATGGCGCGATGTGACGGAGAAAAAGTGTCTGCCCTGAGCAGGATTCGAACCTGCGTCTTCCATTTGCCAGATGGGTACTCTAACCACTAAGCTATCAAGGGAGACAACAGTTCCTCCGTCACATGCCCATATGAGAGCCGCCACAGTTTTATCAAGTAAGTAGGTATACCTACTAAGGTGGTAGGTAAGTACAAATCTGGTGGGTATCTAGTAGAATCAGATTATTGTGAATGGATACTTGCCCGTTAGGAGTCCGGTGCCGTCGTTGCCCCACTGTCCTGCCAGGATCGCCCCCTTGTGCGCCTCGACGCTCCTCTCGATCCTGCCGGCCCGGTTCATTATGTGAAATTTCCCATCGGCCGATGTAATCAGAATTAGATCGCCGTGTTTGCCCAACGTGCCGCTCACTCTCGGCAAAAACTGCATGTCTATGGGGTAGAGGTCCTTGCCCAATTGGGTCACCGTTGTTGATTGATTGTTCGACACGGACCAGGACAGGATCTTGCCGTCATCCCTGCGAACAGCCACATAGCAATAAAACAAACACCAATTTTCTATTTACTCTGGAAAAAGATGTGAGCCAAAGTATAGATTTGATTTCATACATTATTTTTCCAATTGAAAAGGCAGATACCTACCTACGCTACGGGAAGGAATACTAAACTGCAGGGATGCAAGTGCGTAATCACTTCATCATGAACGCTGCAGTTAATATTCATTAGAAGGATCCTATAATTACCTACTTCGTGACTTGTTAGGTGCCCCTATTGTAATTTGTCCCTATGTCACTTTGATGCCATGTATCTTTTATTTTGAACGTTGATCTTAAGTCGATTTCTCTTCCTTGGCTTTCTTATCTGAAGCTTCAACTTCAATATGAGGCCTAGATTTTGAAAATTGACCAAGAATGGAGAGAGAATGTTATTACCGGAAGATCAAAAAGTCGTTTTTTATACCACCCTGTAAATAGACAGGATAACAGGGTAAGTCAAAAACCGTTCCGAGATATGAACAGCCCTATAATCACTTCAACGTCTTTTTTCATTAGAGCAAGCCATGGAAAAATGTGTTGTGTTGGCACGAATGGTACGATGCTAATTTAATGCTCACGCCTTGGTCGATGTGCTGTGTATCATGTGCTGCCACCGTCAGTTTTAGGCACCAATTTTTTTCCACAGGAAAACGCCGAAACAGGTAGATTTTCATTATTTTCAAGTGGGACAACTTGAACTCCCCACCCCACTTTACCCTACTTTCAAATTTCAAATACCATATTACCTCTCTTGTGATACATCAAATTGAAGATATAAAAATTCTCATTTTGACAAGCGCATTTTTTTTTATACCACTCCCATAATCTGCAAAATTCTCTCATTGTTAATAATTAAAGGAAAGTTCTTCCCCTTGTAACTCTCGATCATTGAGAATCGATTTTTTAGCAAGAAAACATCGATATTCATTTTGAAAAGGATATCTGGAAAACGTATTGCCTGCCACATTTTTATCGTCAACCCCTTTGTCCCCACCCTACCCTACTTCAAAAGAATTGAAGAATAGGTTTGAATTTTTTTTAAATATATTTGGCAGAAAGAGAATTTCATCAACTTCAATTTGATGTATCACAACATATAGGTAGGTAATGCTATTCGGAATTTTGAAGCAGGGTAGGGTGGGGGCGAAGGGTTTGAGGATGAAAATTCTGCAATACGTGTCTTAGAGGTCCCCTTTCAAATAAAAATTGACCTGTTTCGGCGTTTTTCGGGGAAAAAATTTGGTAGCAAAAAATCTGAAGTAGAAAAATTGAAAATGAGCACCTATACAGGGTGGCCCAACGAAAACAGAACAGAGGGGTGTTCGGGCATTTTACCTTATTTTTTTGAAAAAAGCTCGGACAGGTCGATTTTTATACCAAGGGGGATATCTGACACATACATTGGCGAATTTCTATCTTTAGCTAGTAGTAGATAGTGTCATTCGAAATTCTAAAGTTGAGGTGGGTAGGGGTGAGGGGCCTGAAGATAGAAATTTACCAATGTATGTTTCAGATGTCCCCCTCGATATAAAAATCGACCTGTCTGAGCTTTTTTCAAAAAAATGAGGTGAAATGTCCGAAAACCCCTCTGTTCTGTTTTCGTTGGGCCACCCTGTATATGATCACAACGAGGATTATAATAATCATCACATATCAAATAATATTATTCGGACTCAAAAGGAAAAGCCGCATCATTTCCAATATTCAAATACAGGGTGTCAAAAAAATGTGATAGTTTTTTTGAAACACTTTGTATTGGGAGATACAGAAAATTTTAAAGTACAAATTTGAACTCTACAGAAAAAATTGTCACGAAAAATTCTTTTCCCTGTCAATTTATTCCAAGGGAAAAAAATTTAGCAAGGGGGGGGGGAGAATCTCGGTGATTATCTGTACAGAAAAGTGACATTTGGCGGCTGCCAAGGCCTACCAATTTTAATAAATAGGTATAGGTACTATTGCTGATTTTATTACCATATCTTGGTCAACTTGACTTGTAATAATGGATAGCAAATCAACATTTCTGCTTTATTTCGGGGCGTAAGTACATAATAAAAGTTTAAGACACTACCTAACCTATACTTCTTACCCTGCCGAGTAGACTTCTTCAGTGCTGCTCCATCCGATGCATGTCACCGGCCCATCATGGGACGGTGTCTTAGCCAGCGATATCTTGAACTTCATCCCTTTTTTCTGGTCGTCAGTAATTTGCGACGAAGCTTTTAGAACAGAAAAAACCCTTTTAAAAAGACCACCTTCAGTCAAACACTGAGGTGTGTGTGTCACAGGTGTTTATAGCGTGTTGGTATGGTAACCGCCGGCGCGTATCCGTACCAATCAATGAGAATTTACCTGTTTAGACCGGGATTAACAAGCCAGGTCCAGGTGTTTGTTTCGGTGTTGCGGACACATGAGGTTAATTACACTCGTAGGTAATATCGGTGAACCTACAACACCCCTATACCCACGTCCTATCCTATGAAATTATGCAATGTGTGCACCGTGGAGTATTGTTCTCTCCAAAGCTGCAATTCCAAAGTTTCAAAGCTAAAACATAAAGTAGGTAGCAGGCACCGAAGTAGGTATTTTCTTAAGTTATAGTGTAAATTTCACAATAGTGCCTACTGTTTGTTTCAAAGCTGCATTTTAGATGAGCTAGGTACTTCTGGAGCTACTTACTTGAACTTTTGGTTGAACTCTTAGGATAGAAGATAGAACCCACCTACAATAATACCTAATGACCGCGAGACGGATGCCCCCATAAAAATTTTTTCCCTTCACGATAATTCAAAAAAGAAAAAACTTTCCTGGAATAATTTTTTCCGTAGTTTCTGAATATGTCAAGTGTATGTGATTTTCCATTTCATGCCCATGTGTTGCATTTTTTGTATTTTTTCAAAAAATCCTGTATTTCATCACCACAATCAAGGCACATTGTTATCCTTATTAAAAAAACGCATGGCATTTAAATAAAAAATCTGAAAAAAAATTAAAAATTCATAATGGCGTTTCAAAAAACAGTTTTTTTTAGAATGATGGATTGGTTCATTATAAATCCAAATACCTACCTATGTCTCGAGTATTCTGTTTTTCTTTTTAATGACATGGAATGACATACAATGACTGATGAAATAGCCGAGACATGACATATCTGATATCTGAAATGAATCCACCATTCTAAGAAAAAAAATGTTTTATCGAGATGCCATTGTAAATTTGTCAATTTTTCCCAGACATTTTTTTAGAAGTGTCATGTAAGTATTTTGTAATCAGGATTCAGGATAACAATGTGCATCGATTGTGGTGATAAAATACAGGGTGCTTCAAAAAATGCGACACCCTTTTTATTGACACTCCGTCTACCGAAAATCGAAAAAATAAAACTCATGCAAAAAGACCCTATTCATTTCCATTTAAAAACAAGAGGACGCGTAAAAACCTTTCAGAGAAACCTATCGCAAACAAACCGAGAAATTCGTACCCAACATCTCTCCAATGCTAAACCCAGCCGAAGGGCAAGGGCTAAAGCCTTCGGGCATGGCTCCGCACATCCTGTTGGTTTTCAATCACCCAAAATACAGCTAAACAAGAGCAATAGCCAGCAGTCGTCAATCCAATTACCAAACAATCCATTAGGACACACGAAGGGAGCTGTTATCCTCCTAGCACTAGTAGCAGAGAAGTGGAAATATTCGAATGCGGCGGTCAGGGCGGAGGACTTAGTCCGTCTGTAGATTGCGCGACCGCTCTCTCTAATCCTGTTTAACACTTTCCTCTGGAAGCACAGCATAGAGGGCCACATCTGCGCCGTCTTATTTATATGACCGCAGCCCCAAAAACCCACCCCCTGGCACCCCTTTTTGGATTGTTTGGTTAAGAGCTGGAGAGCAGCAGAGGGCGCAGAGCTAGAGACCTAGGCACTGTGTACTATACGGCAACCGTGGCAGTAGTAGTGTATTTGAGTTACGGTTTAATTTGCCATTAATCAAAATTGCCACATGCCAAGTTGTCGAAGACTCGGCTTAAGTTTCGCCTCTCTCTCGGATATTATAGCAGCTACACGCACTTCCTTAATCTGCACATACTGCGATGGCTTACTAACTGTGCTTAGGTAAACGATCGGGGGGCGGATCTAATTGGCATGCATAATTACCATGCTAAGCTGGGACAACAAAGTTCGGATTTGCCCTGTCGCACCTATGCCCAAGTATTTCCAAATTTTGCGTGCTGAGGTGGTCGTTTTCTGTTTGCTCATGAGCCTGGAAAACGCAATTTTAGTTTTCCACATCGCACACACATCAGCTTTCCTTTTACAGCAGTAGGTAGCTGTAAACTTGGAAGAAAGCTTTTTTGCCTTTGCTATACTATAATTTTTATGTAACACCAACGCAAGCCCAGAGCTCAAAGGGTTGTATTGTGGGTCGCATGAAAAACTTCCATATGACCTACAGTCTATTCCATTCAAGAGTACAGATCAGATTACATATAAGATAGAGAGTGTATGTTCTTGCTTTCCATTCACTGGCTAAGAAGCGAGACAAGTTTGGGTATATTGTATATAATACTCTGTAACCAAAGAGTTAGAGGACAGGAGACCCATCAAGCGGGTTTGGCAGGTTCAAAAACAGTGTACAGGGTTTCTTTTTTGGCCACTAGACACCGCTGCGAACGCTCAGGGTAGCTCAGGGCATCAAATTTGAATTTTGTGTGGAAATGCCGTGAAGCTATTGATTTCTACGTGATTCGATTGGGCAGCGATTCAGGCCGCGATCGGCCGATGAAGACCAGAAACACAGTCCACTGGAGTTATGTAGAAATCAGACAGCCTATAGGTACCTTTTAGCTGATATTTGAACACAATTAAACAATAAAAAAAAGATTCCAACGCGGATTTTCGTTGAAAAATACAGTGTGACAAAAATGCCGTACCAAACTTGCCGTTATCAGGTACCTATTCTAGCATGTTTTCTATTAGTGGGGGGTTAGCGGAATGATCTGTGCATTTTGTGATCAAAGCATGAAATTTGGCATACGTGTTCAGAAGACCCTCTTTTGCAATTTCAGATGTGGCGCCACGCAAGATTTTGCACCAGAGGCACTGTATTGCGGTTAGCATACCTGCAAGGGGTAAATTCTGCAAAAATGGTTCCTGGCCGGTCTCTGGTACCGCAGTCGGTATTTTATAGTTCTGTTTAGTTAAAACTACATGTAGAAATGAGTGAGGAGTACATTTTCACAAGCAAAGTTCCAAATGCTGCCTTTATACGTTGTTTCAATACATTTTAAGGCCAACTTTGTTTTAGTTCAGGAAACTTGGTGAAAAAATTGCCAATACCTCGGCAAAGATATGAACGTCCTGAAAATTTGATACTCTGTCCAGAATTATGTACCCTACTACATATCTAAAATTGCCAAAAATCGCACCTCGAGGCTTCGAGTTATTGGAGGGGGGGTAAAAAATTGCAGCTCAAAATGAAAAGTATAGAACCCGATGGAACCCGTCAATCCAATAGAGGCAAATACGTCGTAGTTCGACGCATCACAACCAGTTGATACAATTTTAGCACAAAAAGTGTCGATCATTGTTGAAGGGGGGTCGTGGGGAAGGGCGAAACTCGGCTGGGTGGCTCTTTTTCTTCCTGGGCCATGAAGAATCGATCCCGACAAGATTGGTATCTTTTCCGACTAAATTCAATGTGCTGAACTTGAATCCGATGTGTAAATTTGGATAAAAACAAGTTCGAACAAGTTAACTTGAGAAAACCTGTTTTTTCTTTGACAATTTTCACGTAACTTTTTTTTACTGTTAGAGGTATTCATCTATGGAAATATTTCAGAGGCCATTAGATTGAACTGTATTCTTGACGAAAATTATTCATTCGATCTGTAATTTTGTTTTCCGGCATAGAAAAAACCGATTTGAACTTTAGTCGGCACTGCCCGGCGTCTACTAATGACCAGAACACTACAGCATGCACCTTCAAGTAATAACTCAATACCCTGCATTGCGATTTATGACAATTTTGTTCATGTTATAGGGAATTCAGTTCTGCACAGATCCTCGAACTTTCAAAGATTAGTTATAATTTTTCAGACAGTTTGGGCTATTTTCATGTGAAGATGCATGGTGTAGTGTTCTGGTCAGTAGTAGACGACGGGCTGTGCCGACTTAAGTTCAAATCGATTTTTTCTGTCTCGAAAAACACAGTTACAGATCGAATGGATGATTTTCGTGAAGAATACAGTTCAATCTAATGGCCTCTAAAATATTTTCAAAGATGAATGCCTCTAACAGTAAAAAAAAGTTTTGTGGAATTTGTCAAAGAAAAAACAGGTTTTCTCAAGTTAACTTGTTTGAACTTGATTTTGTCCAAATTTATACATCGGATTCAAGTTCAGGACATTGAATTTAGTCGGAAAAGATACAAATCTTGTCGTGATCGATTCTTCATGGCCCAGGAAGGAAAAGAGCCACCCAGTCGAGTTTCGCCCTACCCCACGACCCCCCTACAACAATAATCGACACTTTTTGTGCCAAAACTGTATCAACGGGATGTGATGCGTCGAACTACGACGTATTTGCATCCATTGGATTGACGGGTTCCATCGGGTTCCATACCATTAATTTTGAGTTGCAATTTTTCACTCCCCCTCCAATAACTCGAAGCCCCGGGGTGCGATTTTTGGCAATTCTAGATATGTAGTAGGGCACTTAATTCTGAACAAAATATCAAATTTTCAGGACGTTCATGTCTTTGCCGAGGTTTTGGCAATTTTTTTACCATGTTTCCTGTACTAAAACAAAGTTGGCCTTAAAATGTATTAAAACAACGTATAAAGGCAGCATTTGGAACTTTGCTTGTGAAAATGCACTCCTCACTCATTTCTACATGTAGTTTTAGCTAAACAGAACTAAAAAATACCGAGTGCGGTACCAGAGAACGGCCAGGAACCATTTTTGCAGAATTTACCCCTAGCAGGTATGCTAACCGCAATACAGTGCCTCTGGTGCAAAATCTTGCGTGGCGCCACATCTGAAATTGCAAAGGAGGGTCTTCTGAACACATATGCCAAATTTCATGCTTTGATCACAAAATGCACAGATCATTCCATTTTTGGCCGTTAACCCCGCCACTATATTCCGTTTAGATTTGATTCGTTTGGCATCTGAACTTTGGTGAAAGTCTTCGCTAGGAAATGGCCTCTCATAATTAGAAAATTAATGATGATTGATTCTTCTCGTCAATTTCTTCTTTGTGATTTTTTCTTTCTTTTTCTGCTATTTGCCACATCGTGTTTCTTTTAATTTCCAAGGTTCTCAGTTCCCACAACTTTCAGAACGATGCTTCCCAGCTTTTTGAAGCGGTTGAATAAGGAAGCACTTAGATAATCAGTTTACCATTTTTGACAAAAATGTTACTACTTGTCACGTTCCTCACTCATGGATTGTGTCTTCAAAGCTTCACTATCAGTCTCGGCGATTTCATCTGCCTCGTGCTTCTTTGTTGTTTCTTCTCCAGTTTCATTGTCTTTAACGGATTCCTTGGACGTTTCGCCATCTGCTTATTGTTGAGGTAGGTCAAAACTGCAACCAGTGGCAGCATCATTATTACATCTTCCATCTGTACGATATTCTTAATTTTTTCCATCCAGTTCTTGGAATTACTCAAGCAGTCAATGATGATTTTGTCTGCATCAGCGACTTCAGTAGCTCTGCACCTTGAACATTGGAACCTTTTAGAGATTTGACCAATGGATAAGAGCACAGGAGCCGGAAAACTAGTTGAAATAGAGTTGGGTCGGGCCGTCGCGTCGGGATGGTTCGTTGCTTCTACAGGCATTTCGCGCCATACCAAAAAATCTCTGGAATAAACAACGACAATCAGAGCACTCAAAATTACAAATCAATGTTATTGGTTTCTCACCTCCACTGCATCTTGACCCAAGCGAGATGTCATCAAGTTACCGAATCCAACCATCTCATGTAAATAGTCGATCAACTCCAAAGTCGATATAAACCTAACATTCAGTCCATTGAGAGTGTTTACTGTTTGGCGTTATTGCAGAGAGAAACTTTGCTGCCGCTGGGTTTTTCTGTCGTTCTATTTTGTTGTCTTTCTTTAATGATGCGGCTCTATTTCACATATTTCACACATTCTTTGGTGTGAAATGCAGCTCGCATTTGAATTCGTCTATGCCAAATTTCCGTTTCAAAACAGTCTCTCAGGTATTCTTCTTTGGGCTCTGTTGAAAGATATAAAAGATGAAATTACAACACTCAGACATGGTCGTTAACTTCTGGACCGGATCAAGGCTTTATGCCTTATGGGGCTCGAGACTACGCCAATATGCACTGGGGGTTGAGGACCCTGTACCAAAAAGACCACGGAAGAGAAAGGCAAAAAAATGGACATTTTGGGGGCGCTGTGAAGCGGGGGCCCAATACTGCATTCCCCAAAGTCCTCCTCCTTAATCCTAGGCGGGTTAACTCTGTTCAACTGGATACCATGTATCTAAGTATGGGCGATTGACCTTTTTGGGGAAAATGGCCGTTTCGTAGAGGAAGTTTTAGGGAATTAATTGTAAGAAGAGGTGTAAGTTGCCGCAGGCAACGTCGGCTGTTACGTCAATTGGTCGCACGTCAAAACTGTCACTTTGCTGTCTTGTGCAGTCCCGAGTCCACTACAAGCAAATTTTTGTTCCTGTGAATCCTTATTGGGCCCCATGTTGATGGCCAGCGTTGTCGCAGACCTTTCTCTAAATCATCCATAGCTTCCGCCCAAGGAAGAGCAACAGACTGTCACATCTGCACGGAGGGAAACACACAAGCCCGTCGACCAGTCTTGCAACAAGCTAGCCTGCCAGCCAAGAAAAAATCACCTCGGGCTGGCCGTGCAGAGTCAACCACCACCTACCTTTTCTACTAGCTTTTTTCTAAATATTTTCTGCTTAGACTTCAGCTGGGGATTCGCATTTTTCATTCTCTAATAAGCTCGCCGTAGCTACCTTCGTGTTCGGGACGTAAACGTTGTCTTTTTTTTTACCGCAATGTAGTGCATTTCTGGGGGCGTAGTCTTACAGCTGCGCACCTCTGGAGCTAAATCTACTACAAGCCTGCTAAATACGCTAACCATAACATGAAATAAGTGAATAACCTTTCCACATCATTTCTATTTGTCAATTTTCCATGTCAATAATGTGGGTATTGTAGGTATCCACTAGTGCCCACCTAGGCTACTGAACGTCGTAGTATGTGTTCCTCTCAAAAAATTCCTCTACGATCAAGTACCGAGCACCAAGTGGCGTTTTTTAAATGTAAATTGCCTATAGTAAGTTCACTTGTACTGTGACTCTAGTTGGCTGGCCATATTTTCTTTTGTCTTGTCGTCATCATTTTATCAGCGGTCAAAGTCGGTTCTGGATCAACCGCGGGGCCTTTAAGAAACGCACTTTTGGACGCATGTATCTTGGAAACTACCAGAAGGAGAACTTTTCTGTAGCCAGGGATCTTTCGAGCATAGTTTGTTCTACATATCCTTTAACAGCGTTTACCTGAAAGAAAAGGAGACTCGAGAGGAGATTGTAACGGCACTGCATCAGTCAAAGCATATGTACATAAAGTGCTCGCCAATTGAAATGGTCCACCCAAAAAATACAGTCACATTCAAAGTGTCATAACTTTTGAATGAATAAACTATTTTGAATCGTTTTGTTTTCTAATTAGCTAACGTATTGGACTACAACATGTCATGGACTATTTTTGGTACAAGTGTTTCGTATCAATTATACAGGGTCCTCAATCAGGTACCGCAAAAATGGAAAAGTTTGAACAGGTCTCATTTTACAAAAAATAGTTTTTTGCTTTCTCCAAGTGTTCCAGAGGAGTTGTTATAACCGTAACTCGAATCGTTTTCAATTTTTTTTGCCTATCTGCTTTAATTACAGGGTGATCTGAAAAATGTAACCTTTTAGTTTTGCAGTAATAACTTTATTCGTTGTTGGCCGATTTTGGAAAATGAGGGCTCTTGTTGAAGCTAAAGGCTCAGGTCAGAAGGATCGAGGATCAGAATTGACTTTAGATGGAAATTCTGGGAAAGGGATTGAATCAAAAGTGAGTTGAATGACAAACTTGCTAGAGATCCGGTTTAGGGAAGGTATTAAACAAATAACAACTTGTCTTCAAACAAACCATCCTTTCTGAACATTTTAAGGTGTTTCTCATTTGTATGGGGCGAAAATTGAGACAATAAATCCAAATCAGAAATGGATGCTTCCAACGAAGAATACTGGACGTTTTTCACCTAAAAAAGACGAAGCCTGGGTTACGAAGATCAGAACTGGTGCCTATTTCTTTAAATGTGAAGGGAATATTCGACAATAAGAAGGTAACCTGGGTTACGTGCATTTTCAGTTGAGGAAGGTCCGGTATTATCTTCTGAAAAGTGAATTTGTAAAATGGGTCCTGCATCGACAATTTTCATCACCTCAAATCGGAAAATACCTCAAAGTGTTCGGAAATAGAAGTCTGTTTGAAGGCAAGTTGATTTTTATTTAGTTCTTTCCCTGAACCTGATTTCTAGGGTGCTTCATATTCAGGTCACTTTTGATTCCTTCGCTTTTTCAAAAATTTTGTCTCCAGTCAGTTCCGATCCTCGAGCCTCCTCATCTGAGTCTTAAGCTTCAACATGAGTCCTTATTTTCCAAAATCGACCAACAATTGAGATATATATGAATGCCAGACCAGAAGGTTGCATTTTTGAGATCACTGTGTAATTGGAGGAGATAGACTCAAAATTTTGAAAACTACCTCAAGGTATAGGAACAACATCTCACCTAAAACACTTGGAAAAAACCATAGACAAGGACAAAAGTAGAAGAAGGAAGAACCACTGCGCATCCATTTCAGCCGATATTGCATGGGGTCCGCCATTTTTAGGTCATAACGGCTTTTCCAAGGCGGCAATTTAAATGGGGGGAGTACGCGCGAGTCACAATCATAAACAGACGTCAAAACAGATGACAGTCATGAGACAATTTGTAGGTTATACTTTGTAAACGAAACAAATAACTCAAGAATTTCTGCTCACGGCCTTGACTAATCCTCATACTCATAGTCAATACTTCGCTCGATCTCCGACTTCGCATCTCTCAAGTCCTTCGGACAATTATAACAATTGTTGCCATAGTTGGATTGTGCTTAAATCGGAGACCGACTGTGAGTATATGGGCCATAGACGTATGGGCATAAGGCCCACGACATGTGCTTAATTTGAGCTACAGAATAAAATTTCAAGAAAAATATTCAATGTTTTACTTGAGATAAAATAATACAAGTTTGGAAAGTGTTTGTTGAACATTACACTGAATCAGCTCTTCGCTTCACGTTTTTTTTTTTTCTAGATTTTGCACCTAATCTTATTTTCAAATAGCATCTTACGAGCACTTTCCCTTAAGATAAAATTGTGGTGTTCCAAAATGTCATTGTCCGAAACGAGGTTCTGGCTCGGGTCCTGGGAGTGTGGATAAAATTTATTAACATTACTTCGAAATGCCTCGAACAAATCAGCAGCACTGAGCCTTTCTCATAAGACGTTTCCAAGCTATTTCTTCATCATTCCAATTGTCTCGACTCGAGCCACAATCGAAGCCCATTACCCCGTGGAAAACTAAAAACAAAATTTAGTTACCGGAGTGAAATTTGATTATTTAAATTCAGCGTTACGTATGAAAGGATATCTTCTCATCTCTGGATTCATCAATTGCTTGATGTTCTTGCAAATTTTGATAGGTATAACAAGACACCCTTTATTGATGCATTTGCTAAGTTCGATTAGGTTCGATCAAACTTTATTACACAGGAAAAATCGCAAAACGAACACTTCACACAGAGGCCTCGATATCTGTTTCACAGCTTTTAAGTGGAGATAAAACTGCGGACATCATTCTCCATTTCTTGACAATAATTCATCAAGTACAATGCACTCGACAATGCATTATTTATGCAATGCATCCCAGGAATATAATATTTGGTTATGAAGTAGAATTCGTGGAAACGAACACTGAATAACACTCAACATTCAATTCTATTGTTATCTTTTACACAAAACAAAATATCGGCGCCGAGAAAAGTTCGATCACAACAAATCAGTCTAACCTTAAACTTCGTAGCTGTCATCAAGTACACTGTCAGTACTGTCACCCACCTGTCATTATTGAAATTGCCGCCAGGAAAAACCGTTATGTAATCAAAATGGCCGGCCTACAAATTACACAGCCGCGCAGGTATCTTGCCTCTTCTACTTTTGTCCTTGTCTATGGAAAAAAACAAAAACCATTTTTTGTGAAATGGGACCAGTTCAAACTTTTCCATTTTTGCAGTACCTGATTGAGCGCCCTGTATAATTGATACAAAACGTCTGTACCAAAAACGGCCCATGACATGTTGTAATCCAATCCGTGAGCTAATAGCCCAGACTTTTTAGCATTTAACATGAAACAAATTAATCCACGTGCAATCTTCACGGTATCGTATCCACTTAACCTTACTAAACAACATACTAAAAGTCCCCAACTTTCCTCCGTGTGCGTCATAATTTTTGAGGGGGGAGGGGCAAAATTTTCAAAAAAAAATTCTAGGACAGAAGTAATCCAGTCAGTGGCTTCAAATGTATCATATTTGGATACATTGGGGTATAAGTGAAACTTAGTGACAAACCAGACGTCCATGGTTCCCGTGAGGGGAGCTCGGGAGGGGGGCAATTGGTGACCTGTGCAAGAGATTTGGTTTTCATTAATAGTGAGACAATACTGGCATGTTGGGTATCGTTTCCCACTAAATCTGACCTTGCAAATCCGATTATGACCTTCAAATTCTGATTGAATAATGTTTCGAGCAATTTTCGGCATAAAAGCGTTATTTTGGGACCTAAATAAAGCGGTTTTTCAATTTGGGTAATTTTTTTGTCAATTGCATTAATCATTTGGATTTACAATTGGATGAATTATATGGACCTTTCTGCACAAGACTATCATATTACAAACGCGAGGAAAGTGGTTACAAGGTAAAAAAAAATAATTTATTGAAAAAAATGTCGAAGTCCTAAATGTCACTCAAAAATATCTCCGCGCACTTGAAAAAAATTGTATTGTAGCTGTAATACCGGTTTGATTTTATCTTTTAAGGTTTCTTCTTGTAGCCAAAACAATTCTCTAGCTTCCGGAAAAAGAACACTCTACATTTAATTAATAATAATATAACAACAGCAACTTTACCGCGGGTATAGCTTTATTTTTCAGTTTCAAGCTGGCTTACGCCGAACGTCAAACCAACTCGATTTTATAGTGTTCAAGAAATGATATTTATGTCGAATGCCTGATTTAAATGCGTGAAATAGTTGCAGTTATCGATCCTATTTGAAATTTCAAACATTGATGTATTCAACGTGAAAATAACGTGCATTAAAAATCCACAATTTTGAGGAGCAATTTTTTTTTCAATTGCTCACAATCTGTTCAAAACAGAGCTTCAACATTGTTTTCACATCTGAATACTGTATTCAAAGTCTATAGCACAGCACAGGAAGATTTTTATAGCCGTGCTCTGTAAAAATATCAAATAATAATAATTATAATTTCAAGTTCACTAGCAGTCAAAAAAATCGCATCTCACTTACCATCCGTACTTAAAGCTTATTTGGTCCAATGTTAGCTTCGTTAAAAACTCGTCTATTGATTTCCAAACAATAAATCGATAGTTACTTCGAATACCTACCGATATCTATACTCATCCAAAATAATAGCAAAGTTATTTAGCACCTAAAGGTACTATAAATTTATAAGTTTATAAAAATAACAGATCATCCTCAGGTCATACTCAACAAAGTTGGGTAGATTCTCACCTGTTGTGCCCCTACAGCACTTACACATCTGCGAACAAGACAAGGAAGATCGCCTGCATCTACATTTTAGACCGCAGTTCTTCTTGCAGTTGCAAGACACTATCTTCAATAGTCTCCGCGGAGCTGGAGGAAAATGCGTCTTGACGGAGACCAACAGCTACTCGTACACGTGGGTGCTCCCGCGTAGCCCACCGTGTTGTTTGTTTATACCTAGAGTACCTTAGCTATTCTCTAGCGAAAATCCGAAGTTAATCCAAGGTCTAGGAGCCGCGATATTGCATGGAATGACAGACATACAGACGGACGGACGGACGAACGAATAATAAAATAAAATATCTTTGTCGGTTGTACATCTAGAGTCCTTAAGCTATCATCTAGCAAAAACCTGAGCGCAATCCGAAGTTTAGTAGCTGCGATATTGCCGAAGACTGCAGACGGCAATAACAAGAACACTACTAAAAACATGATGCACAAAGAGGAAAATTGAGAAACTGTAGTACCTTCTCATATCACCAGACCAGACTTAGTGAGTATGAGTATGATACCATACATATTGAACGTAGGATCAATTATTACAGATCAAAGTCAAGGTTAATAAAATTGAAGCGATTTTCCCGATATAATGCGTTGGACGTAAGTTCATAGAATCCTTATTGGAATTGCTGGACAATTTGCAATAAAGTTAAAAGATACGTCATTTTGAAGCTAAAACCATAGGGAATCTACTGCATATAATTATACCAAGTGATATTTATTGGTCGATGCAAAAGTAAAATGTTAACTGTAGCATAAGAAAAAAACACGTGAAAAAGTGTCACTATTGAGAATTCAAGTCTGTTAGTGTCAAATTTTCGACGAAAACTATTCCATATCATCCACTTTGATTCATCATCTTTCATTCAAGATCAAGAAAAGAGAAATCGATTAGGTGGTTGAGAACTAGGAGCATTTTTAAGCGGAAAGTGCACTTTGAGGTGTCTTCATCTTTGCCTGTCAAAAAAACAGTGACGCACACGGGGGAAAGTTGGGGACTTTTTATATGTTATTCACCTTATTCGTAAATGAAATGCATCATGGGAAACGGGTCCCCACAGCGTAGGTAAAGTAGATAACTCCTATACTGCATAGATGTCAGTTCGACTTCTTCCAGTCAAGTGTCAGTGTCGTATGTGAATTTGTCATTACGAGGTCGTTTACGTTCGTTCCAAGTACACGCAGCTTTCCGAATTTTCTCTCATCTTCGTTATTTGTCTTGTTGTTGCTGTTGCTGCTGTTGTTCCCGGTTATTGTTATCGTTTGTGGTTACTGCTAAATTGCTGAGTTTGATTTGTTACATGTTGTGAAATACCGACCTACTAATGGTGGAAAGTCGCAACAGCAAAGGGGTGTACAAGGTGCTGTGTACCTACCTGGCTGCAAGTCGGACACAGCCGAAAGTCGAAAGTTTCAATTCACGCGTTCACCAAAGACGAAAGAAGAGAGAGGTCTGGGTAAAGCGCGTAGAAAAAGGAGTTATGAAAAGGACTCATGCCAGCCTACAAAATGCTACAAGATTTGCGGCGTACACTTCATTACATCGGGGAATAGTGGGAGCGGTACGCAAAAGCATACCGCATTTTGGAGTGCAGTAACGAGATTTTGCATGGGCATACTTTATACCAAGACAAGCGATTTGACCCGCAGCACTTGATATTTCGTCCCTTAGGGGGCCAATGGGGGCCCTCCAAATTTTCAAGATGCAAGAACTTTCACAAAATGATCATTGAGTATCGTCATGATGTATGTCATAAGTGAAGCTTACGGGTCTATTAAAAATGTTTTCATCAAATGTCGTCGTGTCCGATTCATTCTTCACATTTGAAAAAAAAAATCTTTTGCAGAGGTCAAAAAAACTGTTTTTATTTTTTCTGCTGTGCAAGGAAACGATAAATTCATATGTTTTGTTGCGTTCCCAACTAAATCGCGTTCCGTAAGCCCAAATATGAAGACAATTTTTTCGCAATATCATTTTCCCAAGAAGAGGTGACCTCTTCAGTACACTTTTTTCAACAGCATTTTTTTCAATGTTCCTAGTGGATAAGACTGTCAATTTTCGCAGATATGAGAAGCTTGAACTCTTTTCTTAGTAATTTCCATGCAACATGGCTTCAAAACACACAAGAGAGCCCTAAAACTTTTTTTTTCTGCTGGGCCGTCAAATTTTTGGCATGTTGATTTTGTAGTAGGGGAGACGCACAAATAATTAAGATCTAGTCTAGGCGAATAAAATCTACCGGAAAATATACCTACTTACACCTTACGACTCTGCGTTTTGTTGTACTGCAATAAAACACGGCATGGAAGAATATTTTCTGTTGAAACCAAATCGCCTGCGCCTGCAGCCTGGATTGAATACTGGTCCGCGTCTCTCCTACTATAAAATCAAAATATCGTAAGTTGGACGGCCCAGCAGAAAAATATTTTTTTTGGGCTCCCTTGGGCGTTTTAGAGTCATGTTGCTTCGCAACTACCAGGAAAAGAGTTCGAGGTCTCCATTCCTGCAAAAATTACGAGTGATATCCAGTGAGGACATAGAAAGAAATGCTCTTGGAAAAGAGGTACTGAAGAGGTCACCACTTCTTTGAAAAATACCATTACAAGAAAAATTTCTTTATAATTAGGTTTAGGGAATTCGATTTAGTTGGGAACGCAACAGAACATATGAATTTATCGTCTCCTTGCATAGAAGAAAAAATAAAAACAGTTTTTTTGACCTCTGCCAAAGAAAATTTTTTTTAAGTGTGAAGAATGAATCGGACACAACGACAACTGATGAAAATATTTCCAATAGACCCGTAAGCTTCACTTATGACATACTTGACGATACTCAATGATCGTCATGTGGAAGTTCTTGCATCTTGAAAATTTGGAGGGCCCCCATTGGCCCCCCTAAGGGACAAAATATCGAGTGCTGCGGGTCAAATCGCTTGTCTTGGTATAAAGTATGCCCATACCAAATCTCGTTACTGCACTCCAAAATGCAGTATCGATGTGTTTTTAGGTGTGTACCGCTTGCACTAGAAGAAAAGATACGACGATAAACTGCCAAGGTCCGTCGTCTTGCTGGCTTGCACATTCCATCACTTCAGCGTTTCATAATGAGGGTACATCGCACCTTCCAAGCTGATTCAAGCACTGGAGAGCCATTCCACTGGAGAATGACATGAGAATGACTGAAGAAACCACAAATAACAAACACTTGAATAATACCATAGTGATAATAAATATTATTTTGTTTCTATGTCACTGGCGACGGGCGCGCTTTTGTTGTGTTGACATTATAAATAAAGTTCACATGAGAAAATCTGGTGCATTTTGGTTTGGGACTCAATCCCCCCAGATATCTTCACTTCGACATATCGTCAAAAGATGGCAGTGCAATTTCGAATAAGGTGAATATAGCAAAGTATTGTGAACCCAAAACTGAGGAGATTGACAGTGTTTTAATTTGTTTCATGTTTTGCCGTTTTTTTGACTAAAAAGCCTGGGCTATAATCAGAAAACATAAAACGATTCAAAATAGTCTAGTCATTCAAGAGTTCTGTCACTTTGAATGTGACTGAATTTTTTGGGTGGACCATTCCAATTGGGGAGCACTTTATTTCGGTAGCCGTTTATTGCACAGTAATGGCTGTAGCATCATTTTGTTAAAAATTTAACGATCTTTAGTCTGACTGCAAGACATTTTGTTCGTAGGATCACCGTTATTACGAGTTATTCAAGAAAAACGGACGATTTTCACTAATTTTCAACTTCTTTTTTTTTACCATGGTTCCAGACGAGGTTCCAGAGGTCACACAAGGTCACAAATTGGGATTCCTCATTAGGGCTCCCAAATGAACTAATATCAAAAGAAAAATTTTCTATGGAACCTTTTGCAAGCATATGTCTCTTTCTCGCTTCCCGCTACTGGCCTAATACGCAGTAAACGTCGACTTCATCGTTCTCCTGCCCTAGTTACTCCATGTCTGTAACTCTCGAGGTAACTCTCATTCTTACCGCACCGCTGTGAAAGGGTCCACCGCTCTCGCTCCAGGTCCGGTTTGGCGGATTTGCTAGTGTAAATTAGGCACTGGCGCACGCCATCTACTTTATTCTTGAATGGAATAGAGTATAGGTACCCACCTAAATAAAATTAGTTTATTTTGCAGTACCTACCAATTTACTTCATGTTCCTGCTGCTTCACTTTTAAGCCGGGGCATTTCGCAGCGCGACCCTGTTTACAGCGACGCCTCATCCGGCTGCTATTTCGGCTTTCCAAACAGCAATTTTTCAACGCACCGGCTTTTCGGAAGGATGGCACAATAACAGCAACGTCTTCCTCTCTACCACCAACAAAGTCCTTTTAGAACTCGACAGGGAAACTTTGGCAGTTTCCGTTTTGTTATTGATCATTGGGCACAAACTTGTCCGAGTAGCTCGTTTGACCTGTCTTTTCCGATTTTCCAGGGACGCAAATCGAAAATTAATCGACCGCACGGGATGTCATTAATCATTGTTGGGGGGAGGGGGGCGCAATAAAGGGCCGCGCGCGTGTTCGAGAAAAAGAAACAAAGTGCACGAAATTGATTTTTCGTTTTTGTGTTCGCTCTCGCGGTTTTTTCCAAAACTCGCTCCTTGCTGAGAAACTGATGGCTCTCTCTCCCGGAACCGTTATTGTAAATCGGCAGAGTGCACGAGGTGCATAAATATTTTCTAACAGGACATTTTTCAAGGAAATGTGCAGTTTTAAAACTCATGAAGCTCATGATTTACATGTAATTTCATAGGTGATAGCAGAGTAAGAGTACTTAGGTATACCTAGCAGCATATCGAAGTAACTACCAGACGAGCGTCGTAAAATCAAATTTTACTTTTACAGATTTATGGTGCACGATGCAGTTTCAAATGAGAGAGAACGAGAGCTCGAGTTTACGATATAAGTATATTATTATTTATTGGAGGAACTTTTTAAGAAAAGTGGGGGGGAGTTTGCAAAATTTAATATTATCTAGACCTACCCTTCTCTGGATTTCTTGCTCCACGTTCAACGTTCAACTCCAGTCTGATTCGAATGAGTTATGATGTCCCGAGTCTCTCTTTTCCGCAAGACTCCCAGGAACTCGAATCACACTCAAGTTGAACGTAGTTTGCCTATTAATTGCTATCAGGTAAGTATCGCATATAACATTGTTATTTGATTATGTATTAGAGCGTTATTGATTGGTAAGGTAAGTACAACTCGATAGTTGAAACTGAAGTGTTTTATTCTAGCATAAAAATCCTATATAAAAATGTAGATGACAAACAACAAGAAGTTATCATCAACTTCTTTAATATACCACATTTCTCCCTTCTTACATTATGCAATATTTACAAAATAGCAATCTATCATATTTACAGTAATTCATAACAATATACAATAATATACATATTTTTCATAAATCAATAACCAATTCGATTTCTCTATATATATATATATATATATATATATATATCTAGACTTTACAGGACTATTTACAGGTTTGTTCACATTTGAAAGTTCCGCAGAAACATCTTTACTATTTACAATTTCTTCCTGAACATTTGGTTTGATGTTCACTGTCGTAGATTGATTGTTACAGTTTTCATTAACTCCGTCGTCTGTGTGAGTCATAATTGGAGATTTTCTAGACTGAGACTGTTCACGAACATTAGTTAAAGTTTTCCTCATCTGATTAGAATGTCTCTTTCCAATTTGACCATTTCCAAAATCGATATCGTAAGTTACGTTTCTGGAACGTCGGACAATTTTACTGGGAAACCGAGTGTGCCTCCCACTTGGAACTCCCTACCTTTCCCACCAAAATTTTCAACTTGTTTGGAAACTCTTTTTGACGTCTGGTCTAAATGTGATGGCTTAGTAAGTCAAATCTGGTTTTCAATCTTCTGCCAAACATTAGGAAAGCTGGACTTTCACCTGTTGTCGTATGATTGGTATTTCTTTAGTCGAATAAAAAATCTTTGAATCGTTACATCTATATCCCTTTCTTGTTTCTTTGCTTTGAGTATTACCTTCTTTATCAATTCAACGCTATTTTCCACTAAACCGTGCTTTGGGGGTGGTACGATGGTGAGAACGATTGTTTTATTCCGTTCATCTTCAGAAAATGGTCAAACTCTTCAGAAGAAAAAGGAGGACCATTGTCCGAAATCAAATTATCAGGAATACCAAAACAAGCAAATGAAGACCTCGAGCAAGAAATAATATCTTTGGCTGTAGTATTTGTCATTTTAAAAACTTCTATCCATTTAGTATGAGAATCTATCACAATAAGGTATTTCTTTTCAAAAATTGCACCTAAAAAATCAACATGCACTCGTGACCAACATTTGCCTGTTTGAGGCCAGGGATGCAAAATGTTTTTCTGTAGTTTATCTTGAAACTCATTGCAAATTTCACACCTTGCACAAACGTTCTCAATGTCACGATCAATTAAAGGCCAATAACAAAAAGATCTAGCAACGCTCTTGCTTTTACAAATTCCCATATGATTGAAATGTATTGATTCTAGAATTTTTGAACGTAACCTCATGGTATTATTACGCGAACACACCACAAAATGCAACCTTGTTCCAAATGCAGTTCATTTTTCCGTTGAAAATAGGGTTCAAAGCATTTCGACTCACTTTTCTGAGGCCAACTATTAAAACAATAATAGTAAACTTTCATCAATACAGGGTCTTTCGCCGTTTCTTTTGCAATCAATTTGCAATCAATTGGTAGTTCATCATTATCTTGGTGAAAACAAAATATGTCCGATATCATTTTTATCCGAAGATATTGACAGTGACGGCGATAATCGCGATAAAGCATCTGCATTGATATTTTCTTTTGAAGGAATGTACCTTATGTCGTATTGATACGCTGAAAGAATTATTGCCCATCTCTGCAACCTACTTGCAGCCATTAACGGTATACCTTTTTTTCACCGAAAATTGCTGGAAGTGGTTTATGGTCTGTGTAGAGGACAAACTTCTTTCCAAATAAATATTCATGAAACTTACGTAATCCAAAAACGATCGCTTGAGCCTCGCGGTTAATTGAAAAATAATTTTTTTCTGCTTTTGAAAGTGTCCTTGCTGCGTGTCCTATAGGTCGAATACTGTTATCAGGGAAAATGTGACAAATTATACATGGGCAAACCAGAGACATGCAACAAATACCTACTTATGTCATAAGGACCAACGATAAAGGCGAAACTGAGTTACCGAGGGCCAATTTATCTCCGTGTAGTGTAAAATCGGCTCCAGGATTGAAGAATAGCTGAGTAAAAATCTGCAAAAAAGGAATAGTCGAGTCGGACGAGAAAGCAAATACATTTCTCTCAGTAAACCAAGTGAGACAAGAGAAGCCGGAAGTTGACATCTTGCAGATGTGTAAAGTGGCAGAGGTGATTTCAGAAGAGGATAAAGAAAAGTTATCTGAGATGCTAAACAATTACGTTGATCGTTTTACGACTAAGATCGAAGACTTGGGATGCACAAATCACATGAAGATGAATATCGAGTTGATCAAAAATGGAAGTGGTGACGTATATGCCATACAGGCTGAGTTAGAGCTAAAGACAAAAGGTAATGGAGAAGTAGAAGAACTAAGAAGAGTGAGGATAGTCCAAGATTCTACATCTTGGAATCCCAGTAAATGTTCGTTCTTCTGCGAAACTATAAAATATCCCGGATCTGAGATATCAAAAGAGGGGATTGAACCAGGCATTTCCAAGATTGAGAGTGTCCAGTCTTTTCCATGTCCGAAAGATGTTCATCAGGTAAGACAGTTTATCGGACTTACTTTTATTGCATTTTTCCTGTTTAATTGAACAAGATAATCAGGTTGTGAGTTTTAATCGACAAGATCCTCCTCCCGAAAAGAGAGTTGACTACACTTGTGTCTGTTTTTTGATGAACCGTAGCCGTAGGTACGTTTGTCATGCTTTTTGTCTCAATGAATTTGGTACAAAACCCAGTCGGTAGCACGGTGAACTCGGCCCCGCTTTCAAAGGCGAGGGTCCCGGGTTCAAATCCGCACTAGGCCAGATGGATTTTTTCACGCGTCCCTTAGTACTGGGGCATAGTACTATCGTACTATCGTATTAGTACTATCGTGCGGTGATGCCCCGGGAAGAGGGATGAAACGAGAAAGCCATCGAAACAAAACCTCACTGATAAATCCCACACTGATCCAAAGATGCTAGACTTCGGCCAAAGGTGTCCAACTCCTCTGGGTATCAAACTGTACAATAAAATACCGGCTGAAATCAGGGCGCTAAGTGGTCGGAGGTTTAGGCAGTCAATTGTCAATATTTTGTTGGAAGGCCCGTTATATTCCGTCCACGAGTACTTTGAGATTGATTTTTCTAAGTTGCATTGCTCGGGTAAGTGATTATGAATTGTGCAGTCCACCGGTATCTACGGATGCTTGATTTTGTTTTTTCTTTTCTGTGAAATTTGTTTTAGATTTGTGTTTCTAGTGTACCTTGGTACTATATATTTTTAGACATTTTGGCGTATATATTTTAAATGCTTATATTTTTTGAGACGAAGCCTGTGATACAAATTGTATTCCTTTTGGTGCAATAAATGATGATGACGATGATGATGAAGATGTGAATCTCACAGTACTTATTCGTTGTTATCGTCATCATTGTTATCGTTATAGAAAAACCCCACGGAAAAAAACTGCTAATAACCAAGTAGTTGATGCAGGGCAAAAAAAAATTGGTACAAATCAATGTCGGAACTTTACAAACTCACTGTGGTCGCAGGGCGAATAATTATGCTCAATAAGACATGCCGCTTCTGATACCAATATGTAACGAATTTGCGTTGACAGTCCGTTTGCGAGAGCTCTAGAGAATTCCATCGGCTTCGCAAATATTCTGGCAAGCTCCCGAAGCACGGCTGCTCCCTGCCAATTGTGCAGATGTGTCTTATTCGCGAGTCGTGATCCCCAGCGAGTTTTTTAACAGTGGGTGGTAATATAACGGAGTAGATGGTTTTCTTAGCAACTCCTGCAAAATCAAAATTGTAGAAGTTATCATTTTCTTCGTTTTATGCATACCAACCATCTAGTACGAGACCTAGTAAGTACCTAGACCTAGTCATTCAAGAAAATATCTTTGAGGAAAATCTTTAAGTCGACTTTTGACTTAGATATATCCCCAGTGAAACAATGGAAAAGTAATTGAAATTCAGTATTCAGTTGGACAAAGACAAAAATATGTACAATTTGTATTCGAGACGGGATGCTGGAGAGCACAATTTCACAACCCCCTGTTTTGTGTAGGTAGGTGCACCCCGTCATATTTATGTATGGACATGACGGTGTGGAAATGACAGCGGCCGGTTATAGAACAAAAACAGGCCGGTAATTGAGACACGTCACGGGCTTAATAAAATTCAAAATGCCCAAAACGCGCCCGCCATCAATTAAACGGACCATTATGATGAGGCACTAATTTAATTTGTCTGGGGAGTTTTTTTTTTGGTATGCTTTATAGCGTGGTCCTGCGTACGTCTGTCTATGGGGGTGTAACAAAATGAAATTAATTTTGGTGTAGGTAGGTGCCCAAATCCAGTTTAATTGGTCGCGACAAAGTTTTTTTCAGTTGGATTACAAGCGTGAAATATTGTGTTAGGTTGTATCATGAATTTTTAAAATTGTTACCTACTCGGCTAGCACTGACTTGAATAATAATCAGTTGAAAAAACCCTCGAAAAAACCAAACTTTTCTTCGCCGCGTCTGATACCATCGTAGGCAGACAAATGTCGGACACGACATAGTACGCCCCAAACTAACAAAATCTACATTTTATGATTGTCAACCTGCACTGTCTTGTGGGACATCTCCTTTTGCCACCAAGGTATATTTTACCTCGTATTTACCATCTACTCCCATTTTCATAACGTTGCGGGAGAAAAGGAGAATCAGAGTATTCCTCATGCTGGTTTGAGAGCTCCGAGGGAGTCACGCTGATGAGTGATGACTGATGAAGTAAGTACTTACAGAATAGAAAAGTGAAACATTTGCTAGTACCATTTTTTTTTATAACCAGTTACTTATATTACCAATTCAGCAGCCTAAGATACAAAGTCTGATAATTGTAAATGCGGATTCGCTGAATAGATACCTACCCCAGATATCTAACAAAGAACTCGTTTATTGACTTAGATGTTGTCTCGCACGTCTCAAGCCAATCTCGCAGATTAATGGTGAAATAACTGGATCATCCCTCCTGCAATATTTAACCACCCCATTGTTCTCCAACATCACGTCTCTCGAATAAACCACTCTATACATCGCCCCCCACGCATGACTCCCCCTCGTCTGCAGCACCTAGGTGCTGCTTGAAGCCCTCCTTGGCACGCTTGAAGGACGCATTTAAAATGTGACGATTTTCCTTCCGGTAAGAGGGCATTCGGCACATAAAAATTTAATCCGGGAGCAAACAGTAGAGTGGGCCAGTCGCACTACATCGACGTGGTAAAGAGGGGCGCCGGAGTAATGCTCGTGTGAGCGGAAACATTATTAAATCGACGCGGCGGGGTTTTTATGCACTTTATCCTGTCCAGAGGGGTTGTTGGATGGTTTGGCAAGGTGAAAACGGGGGAGGAGGAGGTGGTGCAGTAGAGTAGACTCCCCCGTCGGCATTGTTCCCTCTCCGAATCTAATGAATTGCCGACCATTGTTACTTCTGTGTGGGACTGATGGCGAGACCCTCTCTCGACTCTGGCAATGGGTGCGACCGTGTCAGGAGCTCCGGCGCATTACATTTCACTAACACAATGGCACAATTGCTTATAATTTGTCTCTAAAAACAATGGCCGGCGATGATGATGGGAATAGAGGTGTGTGTAGACAGACGGCTATAATATAGGGGTTAGCTACTACAGTACCTACAGTTTTAGTTGCATCAGCGTAGAGAGAACATGAATGGATAATAGATAGGTATCTACAGGGTGTTTCATGACTTATACGACATAGCTTAAGGATAGATCCAGTTTTTTGAGGCGAATCCGGATCTGGCTTCGAAATTTTTCTAAGATCCTGCGTTTCAAAGTTACAGGGTGATTCATGTATTTTGGTCAAAACTTTGATAGGTCATAACTTTGGAGCAAATGAATGGAATCGAATGAAATTTGACAGGAAATATCTCTTACCACGAACAATCACAATGACCAACAAGGCATGAAAAAATCCAGGGCCGGACTAAAAAAAATGGCCCCCATCAATTCTTGGGGCAAAAAAGCCATTTTTGCATCGGATTCCTAAAAAAATGCCATTGTATTTGGAAAGTTGAGAAAAAATGCTACAGAATCAGCTATCCAATACGAACGGCACACCTCAGTAGGTTTAATAAAAAAATAAAATAAAAAAAATTGAAAATTTTAATAGCGATATTTCCTGAATGATTTGAGATAATTCATCGCAATTACTACTTTTCAAACAGGAAACGAGCAACATTTAAAAAAAATCAGAACTCCTAACAATAGGTGATAAATACATTACATGTTATTAACAAATGGTTTTCAAAATACCCTCCCCCAACTTCGACGCATTTTCCACATCTCGTCACTAAATGTCTAGTGGCTTTTCGAATGGTTGGTGTATTGTTCCGCGTTTCATTAGCAGCGGCAATGATCTCTTCTCTACAATCCTTCCTGGTATTCATTTCCGTCTTGTAGACCTCTAGATCTTCCATGCGGCCCCATACATAGTAATCTAGGACTGTGAGATCAGGAGATTTGGGAGCCAGGAATGAGGACCCCCGCGACCAATCCAGCCATGGGGGTATTCTGCGTACAAGTGTTATCTGACGTTTAATGAAAAATGAGGCGGTGCCCCATTTTGTTGAAAATAGGCAAAACATTTTGGAGGAAGTTTAGATAGCCTTCCCCCGTCAGCCGTTCCTCAAAGAAATGTAGCCCAATTAAAGTGTTGTCAACCACTCCGCACCACAAATTCAGTGAAAACCTCCGCTGAGAGTTCTTTTGTACCGTGGCATGAGGGTTTTCGTGTGCCCATAGTGGGAATTTTTCAGTTTCAGTTTTGAAGGTTTCTCCATTTTTTTCGTTTTTCCTCGGTTCCGTTTCGCCACCCGCGTTGTGCGAGGGCGATTTCGGACTTCTCATTATTTTTATTGTGTATCACTCCATTTTTCAACCCACAACCTACCCTACCGTGACGCGCTGGACATCAGCGGACCATGCACAGAGAGCGCTTTCTTCATCTCACTGCGCTGGACGTCACAAGGTAGGTCCTTTTTCATTTTTTACTTTAATACCCAAGACAGTGCATCCCAGCTAAAACATCTCGGCGTGATTTTCTCAGAAACCGTTCAACCAATACAATTCTTCTTTTTTTGTGGAAATAAGCCCTAAATCTAAGCTTCAATTAGAGAGGTGCCGGTGTCTGCAGCTGCTCTACTTCCCAAAATATGGCAATTTGAACAGGCCCCGAAACAACAGGCACATAATTATGGCGATTTATGATTAGGAAGAAGAACAATTCTACATCAGAATGCAATTGGAACACTGTCTTAATTTTTCATCAAACGCCAAAGAATACTTGGATGCAAAATACCCCCATCGCTGGATTGGTCGCGGGGGTCCTCATTCCTGGCTCCCAGATCTCCTGATCTCACAGTCCTAGATTACTATGTATGGGGCCGCATGAAAGATTAAGAGGTCTACAAGACGGAAATAAATACCAGGAAGGATTGTAGAGAAAAGATCATTGCAGCTGCTAATGAAAAGCGGAACAATACACCAACCAGTCGAAAAGCCACTAGACATTTAGTGACGAGATGTGGAAAATGCGTCGAAGTTGGGGGAGGGTATTTTGAAAACCATTTCTCAATAACATGTGATGTATTTATCACCTATTGTTAGGAGTTTTGATTTTTTTTTCAAATGTTGCTCGTTTCCTGTTTGAAAAGTAGTGATTGCGATGAATTATCTCAAATTATTCAGGAAATATGGCTATAAAATTTTCAATTTTTTTTATTTTCTTTTTTTTACTGAACCTACTGAGGTGTGCCGTTCGTATTGGATAGCTGATTCTGTAGCATTTTTTCTCAACTTTCCAAATACAATGGCATTTTTTTAGGAATCCGATGCGAAAATGGCTTTTTTGCCCCAAGAATTGATGGGGGCCATTTTTTTTTGTCCGGCCCTGAATTTTTTTATGCCTTGTTGGTCATTGTGATTGTTCGTGGTAAGAGACATTTCCTGTCAAATTTCATTCGATTCCATTCATTTGCTCCAAAGTTATGACCTATGAAAGTTTTGACCAAAATACATAAATCACCCTGTAACTTTGAAACGCAGGATCTTAGAAAAATTTCGAAGCCAGATCCAGATCCACCTCAAAAAACTGGATCTATCCTTAAGCTATGTCGTATAAGTCATGAAACACCCTGTATATTTCAAGTTCCAATGAAGAGTCAAGAATCTTCATTTCATAATAAGAAGTGTGATTCTTTGGACGTCTCTTCAGGAGAACCTACAAGATCGCTTTTCCTACAGGCAAAGACTGCATTGGAGCGGCCTCTGTAGCGAAAAGTTGTCTTCTTATCAACTCACCAACGGCTGAGACTATTAGCAGTAAGCACCCTTTTCCAGATAAGTCCAGTATGAGAGAATATCAAAATCTTGAGCGGACAATCTCAAAAAGCCAGGTTTTTCTTAAAGAATCTGAGAATTTCCCTATAGTTAGCGAAGGAGGCACTTTCTTCTCTGATGAATCGTGTCGCAAGTTATCGCTTTCCTTACAAACTGGAGTTTTCGTTCATAATTTTTCTGTCATTTTTGGAACACTTTATGTACCAAACTCAGAATATTACAGCTTCTGCAACGGATTTCGCAATAGTCGGAGTTTTACTACCTCTTTCTATAAAGAGTGCCGCAATGGAAACGATGATGGTGAAGTCGACTTTGTTAGTTTTGCAAACATTTAAATGTAAGTACCTACTTAACTACCTTATAGGAAGAATGTCCACAGTGATGGACATTTTTCATTTATGATACCCCGTCTGTCGCTTAAAAGTCCTATTTGCAAAGCACATATTACATCCTCACGAGCTTAATGAAATATTTGGCATTACTATTATATATGCGACGTGCAGCACGAGGCATCCAATGTAAAATACTCGTAAAATATTAAAATACCTGCCGCCCTTTCAGAGGTGCCAGCGGGGAATGCTTCCGGCATCAACATTTTTATAATGCCATGCAAAAATACAGTATAACATGATTTTACAAACGTAATGGTATATTTGTTACGTACGCTGGTATGTACCTGCAGGCAGAAATATAGTAATAGTGATTTAATTGATGCCGATCACAAAAATCAACAATAGCGTCCTTGAGCAATGTTTTTTATTGTCCCAAATAATGATTATGGATATACAATATACATGTTATACCGTATGATCAAAAACTTTCCTCCTCTAGGTAGGCTGTGGTCTGGCCATTGGCAGGCAAACGAGGCTGATTTTGGCCAGGCCACAGCCTGCGTAGAGGAGGAAAGTTTTTGATTATACGGTAGATGGTACAGTAGCCAGATTGAGAGCCAGATGACATCATAAAATGGGTGGTTCCCCACAAACCTGCATGATTGTTTGATATTTTGTGAATTTAAAACTTAAAAATTGTTAGGTAGACGACTTCCACATTGCCAGAGACCATTGCAGACTGGCTCAGGCGCGCGCGCGTATGACAGCTGAAAGTTCTCTCTCACGGCCTTGAAAGGTTTCAGGTCACCTTCGACTTTCTCGTTTGGCCAACCGTGCAAAACAAAATTCAACACTTTTGAAATTGTTTTGTCTTTTTTCGACATGGCTGCCAATGCTTCCGCCGAGAGTACTGGTTCTGGGACGTTTTCTAGCATCAGGACTTCACCCATTCTCGGTTTGTCGAAATTCTTGCTCTCCAAGGGAATCCTGCTCAAGCTGTCAACTGGGCCGATTTTCTTCTCCGGTACGAAAATTAGATCAAAGTCGTACGCACTCAAAATGATGCTCCATCTTTACATCCGCGGCGAAATATTCTCGGGCGTTGGCTTAGTCTTGCCCAATATACCCAGCAGTGAACGATGATCACTTCTGAGCTCAAACTTTTGACCGTATACATAATAGTGGAATTTCTTAACCCCCACGACCAGGGTTGAGGCTTCTCCGTCTGTTTGGGCATAATTGCGCTCGCATTTTGAAAGCGTACGCGAATGAAATGCAACTGGAGCAATTCTGCCATCTTCTTGGGGGTGTCCAATCACTACGCCCACACCATAGCTACTTGCGTCACACGTCATCACCAAAGGCTTCTTTCCATCATAGTGCGATAACACTGGATTTTCCATCAGAAGTCTCTTGCACGTTTCAAAAGCTTTCTCGTGCCCAATAGTCAAAGTGTCAAGAGCCTCCTTCTTACCTCCACTTTTTACAGCCGAAGAATTTATTCTCCACTTTGCCTTGGTAAATGTTCAGTGTTGTGAATGTCAGAGTGTTTTGTATTTTATTATCGTGTACATATCATTTTATCAATGCCTTTGTATTTTTATTCATTGTTATACAATCCATTCATTTTGACGCACCATGTAAATATTGATTGTTAAATATATACTACTACTACATTTACTACAAATGCTTAGCAACACGGCTCTTTTCTTAACAGCATCCATCACCGCCGTTGGCCTAAAAAAAAATTAAGAAGATCCAAATACGACAGCCATGTCTCTAGTTTCGACACATCGAACGCTTTCATTGATCCAACAGACGCCGTCGCCATTTTGTTCACAATCTATCCTACCGACTGCGCCAAAAATGTTATGACTCGGACACATAATTGGTTTACTCGAGAGCTTTATTCATTTAACTTTATAACGTAAGAATAATATGAAATAAGATTACAGTATGCCGCACATTTCTGCAGCCGACTCACTTGGCTCTCCATTGCAGACTAGCTCAGGCGCGCGCACAATCGCACCTCACGGACGTTCCAGGGTTGGGCAAGGACACCACAGGAGCAGAAGCTTTTTGAAAAAAATGAAGGATTTGTTGATGTAGTCGGTCGGTCAAAATGTTGGTAGGTATAGTAGGTTCACTTGTACCGTGATTCTAGTTGGCTGTGAGATTTTGTTTCTAAGTTTTCAAATCTGATATTTGAAAACTCCCTAGAACTTGGCAGTTGGTTGCATTGATTTTTGAAAGTTTAAGCTTGACGACAAGATCAACAACTTCACCGTTTGTCAAATCGAGTGTCAAATAGACTGAAAATCACGAGTTTCACGAGAATTGTGGTGAAATTATGCCCATTACTGTGAAAACTGTGTTTGCGCCTCAGCTTGTGTCTTGAACAATAACGTCCAGTGCCCATTTTAAAGTCCTCGAGAGTGCCATCAAGAACTCGCTTCTGGGAGAAAAAATGGGCGGAATAGGTGCTGGGCATGTACCCCATAACGTTCAGCTTTGCGGAGAAGACGTGAATCTATTTTCAAAAACCACATAATATGGAAGCATTGTGAACTATTCTTGGTTTTTAAAAGAAGTACCCACACTCTGGAAGGCTGGAAATGATGGGAAGCTGAACCCTTCTAATTTTTGTGGGGATGGGATTCATCGACGTTAATACTTGATTCCACTGCTTAGGACATCGTACTGGAACAAGAAATTTGCGGAACTTGTGAAAGGTGAACTACATCCACTCCATATTTGCAATTTGCAAAGTTGATTTAGGTAATTTTTTTATTTTTGACAGCAACAGTCAACATACCATCACACCAACATAACCTATCTTTCGAAGCCAGACGCTCAGGCGCACACTAGGCAGTTGGACGTGAAGTCTACAATGCCAAACAGTGAAATTTGCCCAGCCTACTAGAATCACGGTACAAGTGAACCTACTAATCCTACTATAGGTACCTATCTACCTTACCTACTACATTAACCTACCTAATACATTATACCTAAAACATAGTTCTTTGTTCTTTGAGCTCTTGCAAGTTTAGTAGTCATTAGCGAAACAAAAAGATTGCCATCCAGTTTAAAAAAAAAAGTTTTACTCCTTTCCAGCATAATCGTTGCTATAAAATGGTATCACTTTATTTCTATCATAAATTCATCATTGTACATATTTGCGGCATAGTTCGTTATTTACATTGCAATTTTACATTCAATTTTAGCTCAGAAAAGTTTTGGGGACACATCAAAATTATTTTTCAAAGAGATCCGTAATTTTTTATTGTTCAGTAAATTGTTGAAAACAGGTTGAAAAAGTTACAAAGTTGGACCAATCGGAACATCCGACACACGCCAGCGTGACTTAATTCTCGTCCACACGCCGTTATATCCGACCTGATCTAGGGATCAGCAGGACGTTAAAGACAACTTCGTCGGTATAACCGACGACGTTGTACACGGGCTTTGGAAGCGTTGTCGCATATGGAAATCCAACCAGTTCTGTAGGACTTGGTCGTTTGGTCGTTATAAGCAGCTTGTCGTTATAAGCGACGTCGTTATAAATGACCTCCATTGTATTTCTACGTCGCCCAGCTTTCACAGTAGTAGCACTAGTAGCAGTAGCGCAGCTTTAATGAACAACAATCTAATTTAAGG
This sequence comes from Anaspis maculata, assembly GCA_949128115.1. Classification (NCBI taxonomy): domain Eukaryota; kingdom Metazoa; phylum Arthropoda; class Insecta; order Coleoptera; family Scraptiidae; genus Anaspis; species Anaspis maculata. Next base: position 73,084,101 of record OX421964.1, read on the forward strand.
ATAAAACGTTCCTGCATGTAGAGTACTCGGAATACTAGAGGAACATGTGGGCGGAGCCTAACTGCGCGAACTGAGTTCATCTAGTGGTGCACCTAGATTTGCAGTGGGATTTTAGGTTCGCCTGTGACCTGGTAATGGTCCACCACTCCAGCTGACGGTGTTGCTTCCCTTATTTTAACACATGGACTCGTCCAAAACGATTTTTGTTTTTTTGTTCAGCCCCGCCCACAGGTCCCTGTGGTGTGCCGTCAACTCCACTAGCCAGCACGTAATTAGGTTCTGTCAGCTACTTGAAACAACTAGAGATGGTCGATGTTTGTAGAATTTTGTATAGTGGACCGTGACTCGTGAACGGGGTTCTTAATTTCAGAGGCGACGAAGATGCAAAACGTAATAGTGGCGCCGTCATCCGGAAGCGTATCAAGGTTGTCAACGTCAAAGAGGGAGACACAGTTGATGACGACGTCCTTCAATCAAATTAGACTAAAACTATTTGTGGAATAGAACTTTCACGTTGAAGAACTTGACGGTCGTAGGACACAGGAAAAAGCAATTTGCTGCTGACCCTCTTTGTGAGGGGAGGCGAAGTGTCAATCAAGCTTAACCAAGGGTGTCAGTCAATCCAGCGCGCGATTCATACAAGAATATATTGACGTGTCCGAAAATATTATGCTAATAGATTCTTTGCTTATACCCACACAACACTTTCCTCATATATCAACCCGGACCATATTGAATTCGAAATTATATTGGTTATCGCATGTCATAGGGGGTGTGGGGGTGATAGTCACACCACACTATACGCCGATGTATTCCCCCGTGTGCAGCGTGGGACTAATGAAATTTTCTTGTTTGTCGGAGGGTCGGTGCGTGTATACGTGTGGAGTTTCTTATCTCGGGCACAGCTTGGGTTTTTTAATTTGGCGCTTTGTGGGGTGGGTGTATATGGGTTTAGTGGACGATAATACGGTCGTAATGGTCGCGGAGCGTATCTCAAGTGATGACAAATTGAGTTATTGATAACAATGCGTGCGGATAGATAAAGGGCATGTCCGGAGGGTGTCCTTTTTAAGGGAATATCTTCCACCATGAACAAGAGTAAGTACAGTTTGTCGGAAATATATACACAAGTTCTTCGCTTCCGCTGCGGAATTTCCTGCCCGTTTCAATCACTTGTGTGCACACCTGTAATTAAGGTGTCAACGTGAAACGATTGAATTGCACGGCGTTGAATAATTGACGAAGCGCTTAATTATTCATGTGTGACGCAACGGCCTGGATGCTTCGGGCGCGCCTCCTCTTGATCGGAATGTAGGTGTATACGGAAAATCAATGGTCGGAAGTGATCCATCCAGCTTTTCCGAAAAGCAGCTCGTGAACATATGCTCCGCTGTAGTTTTAAGCTTTGAATGACAACTCGCAGAGAACAAAAATCGAGTCTAAAATATCTGTGACCCGAGTTTGTAAAAGAAGCAAAATCATTAGGAAGCTCGTTGGGAACTGTGACTTGAGTCACGGGTAATACCGGCATTTAAAATTACACTAGCTTCAAGGCCCGGGCCTAAGTGTAACCGGCATGTCTAACGGCTCGATACCAAGTTGGGGCTGAGACCGCCGTAAGTGCGGTCACCATACCAACGGCGGATACCAACCAATCAGACCGCTGTATTTGGCGAGTTACGCCGTCCCAAACTTTGCGCCTGCAACTTGGTATCGAGCTCTTAGTCAGTAATTTTTTAGATTTCCTCGGCTAGCTCCAAAACACGATGGTGTTTTCCTGTTGTTTTAAGCACACAGCAATTTTTTTCTTCGCAAGCTGTGTAAACTGAACGCATGGTAGTACTGTTAGTGAATAGCAGCTGAAGCTTCCAAGAGACGTATACAAGTAGCATGCGTGAACCTTTCCAATTTTACTTGAGCTGTTAGGTTTGGGTAACGGTTACCAAAGATTTCCAGTTTGCGCGCATCAAAACGGCAGCCAAATTGTCAACTCAACAGTGATTTTGAACGCCTTTCAATTCACGTTTCCCGTGTCGTGCAAGTGAGATGGCGCTATGCAGGTATCTAATGGAGTAGTAAAAGAGGGATACAGCATACTTCCAGCGCATAGATTGACGCATACGTTGCCAAATCAATCCTCGATTTGAATAAAATAGGCTTTGAAAATATTATTTACAGTCACAAATTCCAAAAAGTTTTTGACATAATAGTTTAACAAACAATAAACGGTATTTTTATTTTCTAAATTATTTATATTTCCCATTAAAATTGAACTATTGAGAAAAGGAATTCTGACAACACTGTGCTGAAGTGGACGTCAAGTGCAGTCTGTCAAATTTTAAAAGTCAGCCGTTCACTGTCGACGTTGACGTTAACCTATCTTTCTCGCGGTATTCTCTGAGCCTTGCTTCTATCTTGTTTGCTTTGTTTTTTTGATTAATATTGTTGGTTTTGTTATTATTATTGTTGTTGTTGATTTTGTTATTGTTAATATTGTTCAAATATATTGTTACTGTCAAACAGCCGTAACCTTAGCCAGCCGATACCATACCAACATGCGTACTTTTATGCGTACTCGTATATCCACATACGGGAAACGTGAATTGTTATTCTCTTCTAACTGTAGTGGTTCAATTTTGTGCCCGTATTGTAAGGTGTTTGTATTTGTGAAGGTCTCTGGCCCATTGGAAGTTGCAAAATTCAATATAAACCTTGAAAATAATCGATTCCAATACAGATCCAAATGTTAACTATATTTTCCCCGCTAGAGGCCAATAAGGCCATGCTATCGCGTCTCATGAATAGCTTGACATTGACATTATCAGGCTTGAAAGCAGAACTGCTGTCAACATTAAAACACTGCTTTGGCCAAACATTTAATCGAATTAACAGTCCATGGACGAAAGATTATACAACTGCTCGTCTAGTTACGCCGGCATTCCCTTATTGGCCAACACAATATGCGCCGCTTTGTCCTTCCGACCGAGCTTTGTGCCGCTTCTGTCGACGAGGTGTCCCTCATCAGCAACGGTTTCCCGATCGAGAAGTGACCGGGCGCTGAGGCATTCGAGTCGTTAGGATCCGATTGTGCTCTTCGAATTCCCCGCCACTGCTCCGCGTTCCAATTCAAATCTTGGCCTGATGGAGATAATCATCAGCATGTTTCCAGAATCCATGAAACGCCAACGTCCTTTGATGATGTTGGCGTAGGTGGGACATTGTATGCACGTACAGAATATATTGTTTACGATACATGCCCGCAGTAATTACGCCACGCGATTAATTATCATTTCCTCTCACACCAACGCTTCGAAGGTGCTAGATACACAAAGTTTAATAGACATGACGTGGATTATGCAAATAATGCATAATACACCCGATGATAGACCTCAAGTGTCAGGAGAGTGAGACGAGAAGCATGTTGGGTGGGTCCTCCAGACACCCGGTTGCCTGCTTGTCTGCCTCACTTTGCATTAATTTATATTAAGTCAACTCCGGAGGACAGGTGGCTGAAAACACCTCTTCTGCCTTAACTGAATTATTTGCAAATTGCTACTTGGCGGCGGCAGTAGTGGTGGGTGGCGCACACCGACAATGGCGCTGATAATTTTCCAGGTGTGCTCTCTGGTGGAGGATTTGAATTTTAACGGAACCGTTGGCGGTGCAGGTTCAAATAAAGATGATAATAAAGGGAGGGCACGCGCGCGAGCGCCAACCACCAGAGACCATTACAGTAAACATCACAATAACAGTTGCAATTGTGCAATGGAATACAATGAGCGAGGACAATAACAATAGAACAGAAACAAAAGCCTTTGATCGGGTTTGGTCATCCAGTTTTGGTCTTTGTGTGCATGTTGTGTGTGGCGGGCTTCGCTTTACCTATGGCCGTCCGACGTGTAATGCGAAACCGCAGATTCAAGGTCCGGACACCTCGTTTTTCACATTTTCCGAACAGTTTTACTCGTTTGCCATAGATAGGACGTATAGGTATGTAACTACATAATGGGATACTTGCCAATGGAATAGATTCAGCTCGAAATATTTTCGATTGCTAGTATAAGTGATAAGGGGACTCTACTGAGAATTTCACAAAAATCCCGTCGTTTTCCACAGAAAAAAAAAATTTGAAAAATTCCTCCTAAAAGCTTCGCGCCAGGACAGGGATTTTGAGTGGGGTTGGTCTGACTGTGTGACAATGGAACAATCAAGAATGTCGGGGATGTCACTGTGACACTGTCAATTTGAACATGCTATCGCAAAACCGGTTTCCTATCGAATTCTCTTACCGTGAGCATTTAGACAATAAAGTCGAACAAGTTTCGAAGAAACTGACTCCAGAAACCAAAAAGTTTCTAACCAGAGACTTCAAATCAACGAAGAACAATTTTATTCCAAAGACAAATATATCGACTAATGTTCAAGAATACAATATCAATTCAATTACCCCACCCTCCCACTATTTGAAATGCAGTGTGCAAGCCACTGATGCAGAGAGAAGAAGAGAGAGACGAGAGAGAGTGTCGCTCTCGTTAGAACAGATCATAATAATTTCATGAACCTAGATTGTTGAGGAACCTGTATAGCGGAAACAGACCAAAGAGTTCTTTCTACCATCCTTGTGTGATGGAATGCATTTTCAGCGACTTTTTAAAAACTTATTCTAATACTTCGACGCGAGTAAAATATTTCTATATTAGGAACTGCCTGAAAACGCGGCAGGAATTCGGGTTCTCGCGGGTCAAAGGTGGATTCTTGTGTCGTGCTTTGTCGAGGCTGGGTGTTCCGCGGCGTCGTCCTGAAATTTTTTTGTTATCAAGTGGGTGATTTTTGACTTATTTTATCAATATTTGATCCTCTGCATTCAGTTTTAAATTTTACTACGCCTTTTAATACGCATGTAGAGCCGAATTATGAATTTAAAGTCGCATGACTTTGTTGCGGGCGTCAATTTATTCGTTTCCGGGGATACAGAACAAAGAAGAGGACCGAAAAAAGGATTTCGCGGTTTTTACAGCCCAGTTTGAAGCGAGGATGAAGGCACGCGTCTCGTATTTTACTAAATTTCTGGGATGATCAACGGCCCTCTTGGCCCTGGACGTGTGTTAGGTACTAGGTACCTACGCGTTATTTTTCCTCTGGATGATGTCACACGAATGAAAGAACGCAAATTGGAGCTCGAGCGCGAAGAAACCGAGAGGTATCGTCAAATAATACCGCGGGCATGGGACTGTTCTATTGTTGCAGCCCCGATTGCTGGAATTTATTCTCTATTTTTACAAATTCCATATCGGCAGCACCGTAAATCCGTGCATATTATTTATTCAAAGGTCATAATTAAATTTACGTTCTGATTTTTGATGTCATTTTTGTGGTCTCCCGAATTTTGTAAACTTACTGATTTTCATGTCAATAATTTTTGTGTGTAGCTTGATTGTCATGTACTTACTTAACTGTAATTTTTGTATGTCCTATTTTTGTCTGTGTCATGATTTTATTTCTTTTAAATGTCATTGTTCGCCGTCTTTTATGACTCTCATATTTTTATGTCATGTTTTATGCTCGCTGCTATGTTTGTCATATATTCAATATAGGTATTTTACAGGATCCTACTAACCACCCCTATTTTGTCTTGTTTAGGGTTTTTATGCATTGTTGATTTGTTGATTTATTATGCATTGTTTACTGACGTGTTTTAAATTTGTTCACTGATGTTTCTGCCATTTTGTTTTTACCAATTTTACTTACACTGCATACCGGAGTTCATCAGTGAGTTTTTGTTATTCATTTGTCACATATGTGAGGATTTTCTTCTCAGGGCTCAACTCAGGGGTTTCTTTGACTGGGTTCTTCCACTGAGTGCCCCTTTTCCGAATCCGTCACTCTCCTTTTTTTTTTTGACTGACAGTATGACATATTTTGTTGTGATGTTTTCAATTATTTTTGTCCATTTTGTCTATTGTGTGTCATTTTATAACTCTGTCAGTTTCATTTTGTTAGGTGTTTCATGGGAAGAATCTGATTCATCTGAAATTGCTGAGGATTTCAATGAAAATTCATTTTGTTTGCTGTAAATTCGTGTTTTTATTCAATTTTTTAATACAATCCTTATCCCCAAAGTTCCGTTCTCGTCGAGAGTAGAACCTGAGTGAAACGAAAACGTAAGTAAACCGTAGGTAAGAGGTCCAAGTTAAAAGAGGGGGGGTGACGACAATCATAGCCAAGGGTCAAAGTCAAAATGAGGGGAACAGTTCACTTGAGAAAATGTTATCCTGCGATCTTCGAAGATATTGTTCTATGATATTCAGAAACATCACTCTTGAGGTAATATTGCTGAATGATCAGTAGGTTCATTGCTTCACAAGCCTTCTGTGGACACCCAGATAGGAGTCTTCTGTGACTTTTTAGGCTTATGCCCATCGAAGATGTTGTTTCATGATAATTGTCAATATCGCTTTACGATCCTCAAGGATATATTACTAGACGATGCTCGAAGATGTAGTCTTTCAAACCAACTGTTCTACAATCCTCAAAAATTTCGTTCTGAGAGTAACAGCTCTGCCAACTTTGGAAATATTGATCTACAAGTAAAAGCCCCAAAACAGGTCGCCTTAATTTATTGCAAAAATTTGAAGGAAATTCAGGATTTCTACCCTATTTTTCTCGCTGATATCATTATGCGATTCTTGGAGTCTGCTCTTGAAAAATCGAAAATGTTGCTACACGATTCTTGAAAAAACGTCGCTATGTGATTCTCAAAGATGTTGTTCTATGATTCACGTGCTCTACGCAGCATGATCCTTGAATATTTTGCTGTACAATAAAACTTCGTACAGAACAGAGCTTGGAAAAACGTCACTTGATGATATCAGATGTACGATCTTTAGAAATGTTACTCTAGGGCTTTCTCGAAGATACAAGACACTGTCCTATAATATCCGAAAATGTCGTCTGCGTTCCACGAAATTTGTGCTATAATGGTCAAAGATCCAATCCAATCCAATTGATAGTTCCAATCTCCAAAAAAAAAAATTGTCTGCGATCCTCAACGATGATGTCAATAACCTTGGAGAATATTGCTCCATAATACTGAGCAATATCGCCAAGTGGTTGTCAAAGATCTTGCTTCACAGTTCCTGAGAAAATCAAAGGTCTTCAAAAACCAGAGATTGCAATTCTAAAAACTTCGTTGCAAGTCTTCAAAAATATCACTTTACGGTTTTCAAAAACATCGCTGTATGGTGCTGTATGGTGACCCGAAAATAACTGTGCGAAGCTCAGGATTTGTCTGAGTAATGTTTAAAACAAACGAATCTCTACAGCGGTACCTTGGCACCCTGTCTGCGCTTGCGCGAGCGTTTCATGTCAATTCAACGTCGAAAAGGATGCGCATTGCGCAGTTGTCACGTCAGACATACTTGCAACGATGCCATAGCGGGTGCCAAGGTGACGGTTATGTTCCCGCGACCTATAGACCTACAGGGTTGCAATCATGTACTTTATGACGTGAGTTTCAAGGCACCAGCTCCCTGTCCAGTATGTATGTACGAAATAACATTTTATTGTTCGATGCTTGGAAATGCTCGGGAATATTCCTCTACGAGTGTCGTGAATCTTGCTTTACGAAGCCGGACGAAGACAGCTTAGTTCACAGAATACTTTGTTGAAAAATTACAAGTCGATTGAACAGACTGCCCTGAGAAATCCTCAAATTTAGCGCGACAGGATCCTCCAGCATTTCACCGAATGCCCCCTCCCCTCTTCTTTTTAGGGTCAATATCTCCCGCCACCAATTCGCATTTTCCGAATCGGCTATCATCCGAGATGGATGGAAATTTGCGTATGAGCCGTAAAAATAAACCGCGGATTATACGATCCGCTACCCCACTTCCACCCCTCCCATCGAACCCTCATTTCAAAGCTTTGTGAAACTTGACGATCACGCACCGTCGTTCGCAATCAAAAGCGATGACGATCGGTTGGTTCGACACACATACCTACTCTCTGTTTTGCAAAAGTGGACGGAGGGGGTTGATGGAAAATAGCGTTTGCGTTGTTTTTTTTTGCGCTGCGCTATGCCGTTCATGTAATACGGCAGAAAAGGCAACTAACGGAGTGGACTGACCCGAATATAAATCTCACCGTGTGCGTGCGTGATCATTTCATGTGGGGTTGTATAGGTACACTCATAAAGGTGCTGTTGGTAGCACTGCATGGCCGGATGGACAAATGCCGTGGGGTTGGTAGCAGTGGTGACACACAACACCTGTGCACTTCCGGCGAGCACGGCGTAAGGATTACCACCCCTGAGCGCTTTGTGCGCCGGGGCTTTGCTTTCCCAGGAGAACGGCTGAGTCACGTGGACTTCAGGATCGGTCTTCTGCATTTTTCTGTCCATCAATTCATGTTTTTCTATGTTCTGGTCTTAGCTCAGTCAGCTAAGCTATTCAAATCCCGAATCTCTCCAACTAAATTAACTGAAGCAATTTATTCAGGTTATGTAAGTAGAATTCAATTTCATTGAGTCCAAGTCTGTTGGATACTTTATATTGTCAAATCGGTTTAGCTCCTTTGAATTTGCAGTGACTAGATACTATACGAAAATAATTCGATTTGAAATGGATTGCTACAGACAATAAACTTGGCTAAATACATGAGAGAGCACTGCTGTGCTTATATGCAGTCCATCCCTGGTGAGTTTTGCGAGGGTGTGGGCTCCGCTTCCATTCTTGTTGGCGCGGCCCCCAGACGGATGCACCAAGGTGGATTTTAACTAAAAAGACGGGCATTACGTGCCCGGGTTAAATGCAAGAGCCTCTGTGAGCGCAGCACCACTTTAGCCCCTGAACGACTGTCAGTTTCAATACAAAACTAAATAAATTACCGCCGCTTACTGCTACTATACACACGACATGAAAGGCCATCACACAGGGGGCATCAGATGCACTTCTTCAATTAGGGGATTGCTTTGTTCAGGTGTCTCCCTGGTGTGACGTGGCTTGCTGGTAGCTCTGCTGCTAGCAGCGCGGCAACATTGTGCATGGCCCTGTCATAAATTCATAACAACGTGTACAACGGCGTTGCAGAAGTGCTGATGATGACCCATCATTTATTTCATGTGACACGGAGCGATCTTTCATCTAGTTTTGGATGGTTTCTTGATTGATCGTTGCCAGTGATACGGGTAATGTATTTGCTCTAGAATGGGTAAGGCAAGGATCTTCGAAACAATCGTGGATGTTCCAATCGGTTTTATTCTATATAACAATAGAATGAAGAGGCGAATAACTCCAGAAGTCGTGTAAGGGTGATACAAGACCACCCTAGTCTTGCTCGGGGGCACCGTAATTGGATGGGATCATTGACGAAGAGGAAGGTAGGTCTCTTGGAAGACTCCCTGGGTCGAACGTGACTAGATAACGAGTGTGCGCTGACTCAATTCTTTAAACGTAAAATCTACCCACAAGTAAGTACCTTTGAACCGTCTATACAGACGGCAGCAGCTCCCACTATACCAGGGGGATATAGGTAGGTACCAGAAGGACTATACCAGCTCTGGATAATGCCTTTTGGTCCGAACAATGCGCCAGCGACTTGGCAGAGGCTAATTGAATCTTTTGGGGAGTGTTGACATTCAGCCCAATGTAATGTCAGCAGTGTCAGGAAAGACAAGGCAGTTCCTTACCTCGGTTTTGTTGGAGAATTCGAGGGTTGACCCTGCGAAGCGCTTGAAGGGAGCTCGCAGGGTCAAGTATGCAAGCCCGACAGCCGTAATCTCGACTATTGAAACCCATAGAGTTTCAATAGTTCCAGATTTCTTGACGTCTTGACAAAGCGGAACTTATTCATGATCCAGCCCTTACAGCTCTTTTACGGCTTTCTTTAGCTGTCTTTTCCATGTTGCTCGGTTCATTGCTTGACTCCTCTTTTTCGTGAATTCAGTTTCCTTGCCATATCATCGACAGTACCCACCCACCTCTTCCTAGGCCGTCCTTTCATTCTCGCTCCTGCTAGCTCTGCTTCGGATACTTTCTTCAGTGCTCTTCTCTCTTGGCCTTTTGTTCATTCACTCTCAGTCCTGGCCTGGCGTTCCAGTGATTCAAAACTGTTCTGTTGATGTTCAACCCGATGTTCTGTCGGCAGAGACAAGGCAGCTCCACCTCTCGACGTGAACTATTAGGATTTGGAAATGGGGTCTCATACGATTTTTTTTTATTGCTTCAAAATGTTCTACAAGGTGAGTTTGCTACATGAATGATAATAGTTCGTCTCAAAAGTCTTTACCTTTTTTTTTTAAATGTTGAAAATCGAGGCGGGAATAACCCCGATTAAATTTCAACGTCTGATGACGTAGGCGGACGAGTTGAGTTTGCGCAATGGGATGGTCGTAGCTGGAGCCTTGTTGCCAAATTGTGTGACAATAAGCAGTCAAGATTTGGATGAATATTTTGATATTCCTTGGAAAAAAATCACTTTGACAAAACAACACGTTGGGTGGTATGTTTTTGGATACAATGGAATACATTTTTGAGGCATGAACAATCAATTTTGGTGTTTGCAATGGGAGTCTATTATAAATCTGGCTGCTTTGCAACAAGGCAACGTCATTTGAACGACGCTGTTGCCACCTTATTAGTTGTCTTTTTTGACAGAATGGTGGTTGAATCGAAATTATTTGTTCGGTACATTCTGCAAATAAACAATAATGTCATCGAAAACATGCATTTTCAAGGGATATCACAACACCTCTTCAAGTGCCCCACAAAAAATTATCATCAGCGTACCCAAGTCTCAACCCCTGAGGAACAAGTGCTATACAGCTACCGGCGACAAAAGCCCAGCCCCATGGGGCGGCAGATATTTTTGCTGTGAAGACCATTTCAATGTAGGTAGAATCGTTGAACTTTGTGACCCCTTACCTGCAACAGTTTGTTTTTTCACAGCTGGAATCCGATGCCTTAAACTAGAAGTAGTTTAAGGCATTTTACTTCTAGTTTAAGGCCTTAAACTAGAAGTAGAACTAGTAGTAGTATGTATAAGGTTGTGGGCTCGGTTGTGGGCTTGAAAACCATTCAAGGAGAATATGTAGTACCCCCCTTCAGAAATTGAGCTGAGAAAGAAGCCTCAACTAACTCCTTTCACAAAGAAAAAGAAATATGAGCTATTGAGCTCACTACCTCACTGGCAGCAGATCGTAGAGGTATGCAAAGAAAATGATCCCAAGCAACACTTCGAAATGGATGTGGCAGGAAGTGAAATTATATGCCACCATCTAGGTAGGTGTTAGCAAGGATCTACAGCAGCTATCGTCACCATCAGCAACATAGCAAATCGACAGGCCGTAGAACTTGATGGTTCTTCCAACTGAGTTGAACAACTCACCGCTTCGCTTCCAAAACGAAAATTTGGTACTCTGCCTGCAAATTAGCCACACCCAACATGTTCTGTTTCACATTTTATTCAACTTCATTATAACATTCAGTTGTCGTATAAAAATAACATAACATTCAGCATTCATAACATCGTAACATTCAGTTAACATTCGTATAAAAATTAAAACAAATGAACCTGTTCTTCATATACTATTCAGTTTTCAGTATTTAATTATTTATAATGTGCATTACAGTGTACTAATACTAATTAATAACAAATCCTAAATATGTACTAAATACTCCACTAGATCCATTACGCATGGACCAAAAAACTGTTTGAGAACAACTCTTTTCCAAGCAAAAGATCATTTTTTGACTCTCATGTACCTACCTATACTATTTTGTCAAACTGGCCACTTTTTCACACGTCACTTCCAATAAAAGATCACTGCAGTATTTTAAAAAGGTTTTATGTCGTAACTTCTCATGTCGTATGTTAGTGGTACTACTCTTAACTTTGAAAATTTCCTGGAGTGTTTGTCCTTTAAGGGTAGTTCCCACTTTGGCTAAAGCAGATTTTCTCCAATAGCACTCTGTGGAGGTTACTGATGGATTTTGGTTTTTGTTCAGTAGCCAATATAGGAGGGCGACGCTATGCTTACAGCCTCCTGTAACAAAGGGGTGACGGAAAAAAGATCGAAATACAAAAGGTCGAAAACAAAACATCGAATGCATAAAGTCGAGAAACAAAATAACGAAACCACAAAACATCGAAAGTACAAAAGGTCGAAAATCAAAAGATCGAAAAGTGAAATATCGAAAAGCAAAAGGTCGAAAACCAAAAGGTCGAAAAGTGAAATATCGAGAAGCAGAAGATCGAAAACCAAAAGGTCGAAAAGTGAAATATCGAAAAGCAAAAGGTCGAAAAACAAAAGATCGAAAAGCAAAACATCGAATAATAAAATGTCGAATAGCACAATGTCGAACTGGAAATACCTGTTTTAAATGTGATTACAATTCGGATCGACTGAGGAGCTGTGACTCTCTCAGAGAGCACTTGAGGAAAAATTTCACTCTCACTTTTCGACTTATTCGTCAGAGATAAATCACCTCTAAAAGTATTATGCAAGGCCACCGAAACACCTGTATATTCTTTTAAATCTGATCAGCGTCAGCGTAAATTAACTTAAGACTTATAAACCTGTGCACGCATGGACCTTGTCAGGTTGAGTGATTTTTTTGCAGACCTGATTGGGTTTTTTGACGCAAAATCCACTCTGAAACTTGAAGCTGTGCACATGGACCTCGTCAGGTCTAGTAGTTTTTTTTTTGAAGACCTGATTTGGTTTTTCGACGCAAAATTAACTTGGACTTATAAACCTGTGTACATGAACCTCGTCAGGCTCAGTAATTTTTTTGCAGACCTGATTCGGTTTCTTTTGACGCAAAATCCACTCTGAAACGTCAAGTTGTGCACATGGACCTCGTCAGGCTTGGTATATATATTTTTTGAAGACCTGATTTGGTTTTTCGATGCAAAATCAACTTGGACACATGAAGCAGTGTACATAGACCTCGTCAGGTCTAGTAGTTTTTTTTTGAAGACCTGATTTGGTTTTTTGACGCAAAATTCACTCTGAAACGTAAAGCTGTGCACATGGACCTCGTCAGGTCTAGTAGTTTTTTTTTTTGAAGACCTGATTTGGTTTTTTGACGCAAAATTAACTTGGACTTATAAACCTGTGTACATGGACCTCGTCAGGTTCAGTAATTTTTTTGCAGACCTGGTTTGGTTTTTTGACGCAAAATCAACTCTGAAACGTCAAGTTGTGCACATGGACCTCGTCAGGTTTAGTTTTTTTTTTTTGAAGACCTGATTTGGTTTTTCGACGCAAAATCAAGTTGGACACATAAAGCTGTGCACATGGACCTCGTCAGGTCTAGTAGTTTTTTTTTGAAGACCTGATTTGGTGTTTTGACGCAAAATTAACTTGGACTTATAAACCTGTGTGCATGGACCTCGTCAGGTTCAGTATTTTTTTTACACACCTGATTCGGTTTTTTGAAGCAAAATCAACTCTGAAACGTCAAGTTGTGCACATGGACCTCGTCAGGTTTTTTTTTTTTGAAGCCCTGATTTGATTTTTCGACGCAAAATCAACTTGGACACATGCATGGACCTCGTCAGGCTCAGTAATTTTTTTGCAGACCTGTTTCGTTTTTTTCGTTTGACGCAAAATCCACTCTGAAACGTGAAGCTGTGTACATGGACCTCGTCAGGTTCAGTAATTTTTTTGCAAAACTGATTCGCTTTTTTGACGCAAAATTGATCTATACTCATAAATCGGTGTACACACCACACAGATCTTGTCAGGTTCAGTATTTTTTTTTCAAGGCCTGATTAGGTTTTTCCACAGAAATAAATTTGGGCTAGTTGATTTTTAACTCAGTGCTTCTCTTATCCCGTCCCAAACTCTCAAATCATTTGTCTTTACAACAATTTTACAACAACACCTAATTTCGCGCTCAATTTCGATTTTCACGGTTTTTCTTTCTAGACCTTTTCTTTTCGATTTTTTGTTTCTCGATCTATTGCTTTTCGACGTTTTGTTTTTCGACCAATTGTTTTTCGACCAATTGTTTTTCGACCTTTTGTTTTTCGACATTCTGTTATTCGATATTATGTATTTTCGACCATATGTATTTCGATCATCATCACTTTCGATATATTGTAAATTCGACCTTTTCTTTTTCGACCTTATGCATTCGATGTTTTGTTTTCGACCTTTTGTTTTTCGTTCTTTTTTCCGTCACTCGTAACAAAGTTACACAATAAATTTCAATTCAATTCAAATTCATTGATACCAAACTACAAAACAATGATATCCTTCACTTCGTCAAACTTGAATCGTAAGAAGTTTGCTAACAAAATAATACCGCACTCTACCTGAACTAGCCGCACAATCTCTCAAGGTACATGAGACAACCTCCTCTGTTCCTTCTTCAATGATGACTGTAACAGCATATGGAGTACTTCGGACATTGTGCTCCCGTGTTACGTTGGCTTCTACAGTACATACCGTTTTATCACGTTTCACCTGTACAAACCCTATAGGTCGCGGGAACAAAAATGGCTGCCTAAAGATGGGTATATGGTATGATGTTATCTTCACTAGTAGGTACTTGGTAATATAATTTTCTTTGGTTGCAATAAATACAAGGATAAATTATCGAAGAATTGTCGCTGTATTGAAAAAAATAATGCGCTGAACTCAAAATTTGGCTGAGTAATGAGTAGAAACGAGTGAATCTCTACTGCGCTACCTTGGCACCCCCCAATGCGCAAACGCCGGCAAGAAGCTGGCAAGAGGCGCTTCGTTCTCGGCTTCGTTGTGCCGGCGTGCCTGCAACGTTGCCATAGCGGGTGCCAGGGTGACGGTTATGTTCCCGCGACCTATTGCTTCGTCTCCATATATTTGTTTGCTACTTCTGCAAAAAAGGAAAGATTAATTGATTGGGATCAGGTAGGTGCTAGAGGCTCGCTTGCTGCTTGCTTATGAGTCACAAAGCCTTACCTGCTAGTCACATTTCTTACGCCATGTGCGAAAAATCTGCATTTCTTCTATAAAAATTGTCTACCATGTCCGCATCGACTTCTGGGAGATTTCTGTCGTTGGCTTATTCGAAACCAGCTTCCATTTTTTCCAATTTAGCACAAAAAACAACTTGATACGTTCAGCAAATATGACCGCAAACTCTCACAACAAGAGGAATCAGGAATGTGAGGTTAGATAAATGACAGACGTAAATAATGACAACGTGGCAACGCTGCTTTATGTCAACTGCGGTCTCGCTTCCATTTCATTGGTGGATGAGTTTAGCCGCGAATTCAGTCGATTTAAACAGAGGGAGTGTGAAGAGCCAAATGTCAAGTTCTTTTCCCTGGGCCGATTTTGTTTTTGTTTAATCTTCACAGTATTTAGTTTTAGGTTCTTGAGCATGGATTTACATAAGAAAATCGCATTTTGTGATTTTCGTATAAGACCCCATTAGCCCTGTGAGGTGATTAAAGGGCGTTATTCATTAGTCGTTCCCGCTTCCCGTATGTACCTACCTAATTGAATTGTTCGATATTTCTGAGAGTTACCTACTTCATGACTGGTGGAAATTCCTGACGCCCTGGCCAAGCAGAGTAATGAAACAAGAAATAGTTCAACTACATGGAGTTTGGTTTTGTTTCAGAATTGTTGCGTAGGTGTAATCAGGGGAAAATATTCAAAGTGAAAGTTGGCCAGGTTCCAAGTAATTCCTATGAATTTCTAAAGAAAAAATGATGATGGTAACCGAGCTAGAAAATTGTTGAAATCATTGTAATTCTTGAACGTTTAAATTATAGGGAGCTGCAACATACCTACCTACCTACAGCCTGCAGCAAGTATCCTTCATAATTATTCCAGTCAGATTTGAATATGATTCCGTGCCAAAGGCTACATAACGGTTCACATACACATAATGACCTGAGAATTCCCAAAGCTATAGCTGTTTCGACGAATCGCTCCTCGTCAATTTTTAAGATCCCTGGTAAATTGCTCCCACATTACCGCGAGGAAATGCAACTCCCTTCATGTCCGCTTTCTCTTCGAATCCATCCAGGTGATTCCAACACACACACACACACACACGTAATGAAGCCGCATGGACGGTCCTGCCTTATTTATGAACACATCCTTATAAATTATTCCCCGGAATTGCGGTCTGTAATGTCTGGAGTTTGTGAGCTTCTTTTAACTGAGACAAATGCAACCTAAGTAGAAGGTTGCGTGCTGAAACAGAATTGCACCCTTAATGGTGTTTAGTAAGATAACGGAGGTTGTCAATCAACTCTCCCCTATGTCTTTTAAAAAAGAACGGGACGTCTCTTATCTCTGCAAGACATTCTCCCGAAGAGATTATTCGAGGTCAAACATATAAAGAGGGGCTGCCGAGCTGCGTAATTATCTTCCTTGATGGCAGGGGAAAGCAGGAGCAGGAGCAAAAAAGTTTTGTTTTGTTGACTTTTTCAATTAACAGTTGTTTGCTTGCCACTTTTCTACAATTCAAATCGATTCATACAGACCTACGCAGAGCGAAGCTCTTCTGAAATATTAAATCCTCGAAACTTCTTCATATCGTAACTATAACGCGAAAGATTTATATCCACTTTACCGAGTGTAAGTTGGATTTATCTCCGCGGGCTGGCACACTCGATTTATATGAATATGCAAGTTGCCAAAACACTCTTTCGGGCTCCCCCCTTTCTCGCGTTCTTCCTCACGAGGAAGTTGGGAAACTAAGTCCCGGAGAGTTAAGCTCCAATTTCGAGCGGTTTTTCGCGTCGATAATTGCCCTTTTATGGCCCGCTCTGTAGGTTAAAACAAAAGTTGTTCGGGCGCATCACGGACTATGCAAGCCGACCCACCACCACCACCACCGCCGCCACCATCAGAGAGCAGCAGGCTCGCACCCACCCACTCTCTAACGCCTGCTCGTTTTGGTTTATCTGCAAATCCTGAGGGGGATTTGATAGAATTAGAAAACTTTTAAATCCTAGGGAAATGTTCAACAACTTCATTAATGTTTGGCGGAGCAGCAGCCTGCTGGGTGGAAAGGGCCGGTTGGTTACTAATCCCCAAAGTGGATGCCAATTCGGTAGTACCAGATGAGCACTCACAGGGCCAGCCGGGTTAATTATTAATAATTTTTAAGTTTGCCTCAAACACGTTCGGGCTGGATTACTATTTACTCGTAGAATTCTGTTGAAGGCTTACAATTTTGAATTCGTGCCCACTTATTGGATTCACTTCGTTGGCTGATACTCTATGATGTCAGCAGGACTGGTAGCAGTGTAGCTCCACTGCCTATCTGTTCTTTTTTGCTGATTTGAGAAAGATGTCTTTGCAAATGATAGTTTGTCCCTCCGCAACGGTCATCACATATCACAACATTTAGAATATGAAAAAACTAGCCCGCCACGGCGTTCACAACAATAAAAACAAAAAATATAAAAATGTCGACAAAAAAAAAGAGAGAAAGAAAAAATGTAAATTATATTTACAATGATAAGAAACTAGTTACGCGCAATAATCATAACACTGGCCCAATAGGCTACTGACCACTGGTATTATTTTGAGATTTTACCATAATCGAGCTGTCAAGTAGACATCAGTAAACCCATTTTAAGAAGAGAAATTTAACTTCTTCCACGCGTCTATTTGTTACAGTGGTTTTGAAAATCCGCGTGACGTCATAATCCCTTTCATAAGCGCTGCGCGTGGAACGGACACAGCATGCGAGAGTCGCAGTGAGAGGAGCAGGGATGGATATACCGGGTGATCATTTGAAAACTATCCACCTGCAATATCTCCCGATTCCTAGTGCAAATGTCTTTGAGCAAAAACAGGTCGATTTTTATATCGAGGGGGACATTTAAAATATACATTGGAGAATTTATATCTTGAGCCCCCTCGCCCCCACTCACCCCAACTTTGAAATTTCAAATGACACTACCTACCTTGTGATGCATCAAATTGAAGAGAATTGAATTCTCTTTCTAAAAAAAATATTTAGAACTTTTTCAACCCTACTCTAAAATTCTCTGAGTGTCCAAGTTAATATTCTTGACCTCCATTTCCCTTCAATACTGTCAACGTCGTCCTGCACAGCATGAAAAGAAATTTTCTATTAAAAAAGTGCCACCCAAATTCACCCCTTCGCTTCCCCCACCTGACTTTAAAAATCTGAAATGTCAATACATACCCCCTTTGTGATACATCAAATTAAAGGAAATTGAATTGTCTTCTTGAAAAAGATTTTTCACAATTTTTAAAGCCCCCCCTTTCCCCCCTAGAGTACTCCAAATGACCAATTTATTGGGGGAGGGGTAGAAAATTTCAAAAAAATTCTTTTCAGGAAGAGAATTCAATTCCCTTCAATTTGATGTATCACAAAAAGGATAGTGTTTTGTTAAATTTGGGAGTTGTGGTGGGGGGAGAGCAAAGGGGTGAATTTGGGTAGCACTTTTCCCACCAAAAATTTTCTTCTTCGATGCTATCTATGATGACGCCGACTGAATTAAGAAAAAAATTAGGGTTCCAGAATATAAAATGGGACAGTCCGAGAATTTTTCAGAGAAAAGGGGGTGGAGTTAGGAATTTTGAAAATATTTTTTCCAGAAAGAAAATTAATTTCCCTTAAATTTGATGTATCGCAAGGTAGGGAGTGTCATTTGAAATTTCAAAGTTAGGGTGAGTGGGGGCGAGGGGGGTGAATATAGAAATTTGCCAATGTATGTTTTAGATGTCCCCCCCCGATATAAAAATCGACCTGTTTTTGCTCGAACAAATATTGACTAGGAATCGGGAGTTATTGCAGGTGGATAGTTTTCAAATGATCACCCGGTATGAGGCAGTAACGTCAACAACGTTCTATTTTAATTTTTTCAAGACACTTGGAATTGAGATATCGCGCTGCGGTTTTCGCCATAAATCATATGAAAAATTGCAGTTTTATTGAAAAAAAAAATCGAGGTCACTAGCCTATTGCAGACCCTTAGCTTTCTCCCTGCATACGGGGCAGACCATCATTTGCCTTCTTAGCAACTCGGTCTTGCAACTAACGCAGACACTGAGCCTTTACCGGTGGATCGTGCGCTGCGTGCTCCAAGGGGTTGACTCGCGAGACGATTTTCTCTTTGATAAGCTTGTTCTTCTTAGGTACCTACTCCGATCACCGCGGCGTCAACATTATCGATCTAACTTTCCGGGAACGGCCACCGATTACCTACATAATCTCAATCGGGTACCGCCAACTTTTCGTCACTTCCACACGCTACCGATTCGCATATGTTTGCACTTTTTGCTGTCTATACGCGCTCGTGAGACTCACTGTCACATTCTTGCGTATCTGGGCCCCATAACGTGTTGCTATTTCAGGTGAACAGAGAGAAATTCCCGTTTAGCGGAACGTGTTTGCTTTGACAAAAGGTGATGGTAATTTGTATCATCAGGCCACAAACTTTACATTTGCGGGTTGAGTTTGTAATCTAAGACGGAGCCAAAGTCTATGAATGCAAGCACTCGCAAGTCTGTTTCTGAACGAGTGATACACAACTTTTTACATGCCGAATTGCCGAATATTCGATTTTTTGGATACTGAAATCATTATCAAACTGGCTCAGCTTGACGTCTGTCGCTCTTGACAGGCGCTTGGAGTTGACAGCGAATGTTAACAAAACTTGAACAAAAATAAAATGTACCGGGTGTTTATAACCGACTGTGATCGCATCGCCTTTGGAATCTGCTTCCGATCACTACAATTGCGCCTGTTACTACGTTTTTTGGCGTGACCCATGCCTGTCGCGATCAAAGATTCTTATAAACACCCCGTATATGTCGTAGGCATAACGCGATTTTACGCTTTTCACAAAATGCCTAGGCCTTTATTATTATGCCTGCTTATTTTCCGGCATTTCCCATTTTGCCTGCCTTGAGTTAGTCAAAACCCGAGGGCGCCAATTCTTTGAGTCGGACAGTCCTTCGCTGCATTGTGACCGCACATGACTGAGCTCATTGGGGCTCAGAACGACACTTGAAGACACAAGAGGGCTCAGCAGGGTTTATTAAAACGCTATAATGTAGTCCCAAGGCAGGGGTGCTCACTTAGGTTTTGGAAAGTAAAAGGCAGCTCATTACACAAGAAGACACAAGGGGGCTCAATAAAGGGCTCTAAATAACATGAGCATGAGCAAATACAAGAGGGTCCAATTGAGCTCTGAGAGCCATGGAAAAATGCAAGGGGACCTCGAAGGGGACCCAGCAGGCCTTCAAACGATATTGAAGACATTAAGGGGATCCAGTAGTCCAGCGGAGCTTTATACAACAAATGAATGCAAAAGAGGGTTACTGGTACTCTCTAAGCCAACATACTACACTTAAGGATACAAGAGGGTCCGATAGGGCTCCAAATGAGGTATCACATGAAGGCACAAAGTACAAAGTTCCTACTAATGCTCCGAAAGCTACAGAAAGATGTAAGGGGAATCAGAGGAGATTCAAAAGACGTTGAAGAAAACAAGGGGTCCCAATGGAGCTCTGGATAACACAAGAAGGAAAGAGGGGGCTTACTGAAACTCTGATAGCCATAAAAAAAAACATAACGGGGCTAATTAGGGCTTCAGACTACACTTTCGAACATAAAAGAGCTGGATAGGACACCGTATATGGCAAGCAGACACAAGGGATTCACACTAAGGCTTCCAACAAGGCAAGAAGGCACAAGGGGGCTCATTAGGGCTCCAAATGATACTTGAAGACACAAGGATGCCCAATGGAGCTCTGCATAACATGAAAACGCAAAATGGGGCTTACTGGTACCTACTCTGAAAGCCATGAAAGAACATAAGGGGGCTTAACAGGGCTCCAATCATACGTGACGACAAAATAGGGCTCGATAGGGCTCCGCACATGACATGATGGCACAACGCTGCTTGCTGCTCCGGAAGTCACGGAAAATGTAAGGGGGCTCAGCAGGGTTTCAATTCACATTGGAGACATAATAAGGGAGCCCAATGGGGCCTGGATAAAACCAGACGGCAAAAGAGGGCCAAGTGGAATTCTGGGAGCTATGAAGCACATAAGGGGGCCCATTAGGTCTCCAAATGATACTTGAAGACACAAGGGGGCCCAAGGGAGCCCAGTGGAGCTCTGTATAACAAGATAACGCATGCAAAATGGGGCTTACTGGTTCCTACTCTGAAAGCCATGAAAAAGCATAAGGGGGCTCAACAGGGCTTCAATCATATTTGAAGACAAAGTGGGGCCCGATAGAGCTTCGCACATGACATGATGGTACAACGCTGCTTGTTGCAACGGAAGTCACGGAAAATATAAGGGGGCTCAGCAGGGCTTCAAATCACATTGAAGACACAATATAAGGGGGCTCAATGGGGCCTGGATAACACAAGACGGCAAAACAGGGCTTAGTGGAATTCTGAAAGCTATGAAGCACATAAGGGGGTTCACTAGGGCTCCAAAGGAGCTCTGTATAACAAAATAACGTAAAATGGGGCTTATTGGTACCTACTCTGAAAACCATTAAGAAACATAAAGAAGCTTACTAGTGCTCCTGAAGCTTAGTGTACCTACTAGCAGAAGCGCTCGGAATAATGCAAGGGGACTCAGCAGAGCTTTAAACAACAATTTTCAAGACACAAGGGAAGGTACGTTTTCTTCGGGAACGTTTTGAAGGGGGCATTTTATCTGCCTCCATATCGGTGAGCTCGTGTTTTGCCAAACTCGTAGCAGGTAAAATGGGAAATGCCTGAAAATTATCAGGCATAATTAGAATCATATGCTTGGAATCGCGTTTTGCCGGCGTTTTGTCATTTTGCTTAGGCAGAACGCGAAAGAGTACTAGTGATATTGATTATTTCTTGTTTTGCCGGCTTTTTACAAAACGCCTAGGCGTCTCACGAAAAGCCTGAAATCACGTTATGCCTACGACATATGTACCAAATTTTTTCATTTGATCATCGAAAAATCTTGAAAAATAAAAATAAGTGCGGACTTGTGTCGATCGTTCCAAATTACCTAGACATAGTTTTATTAGTTAAAGGATCTCCGTTTCCCGTTTGTATTTGAAAAAAATTGTTCTCTTAATCGGCTCACATTGGCCATAAGAGTTTTTGTCTTTATTCATTAACCTCTACAACAGTGAAAAAATGCAAATTGAGACAGCACAAACATCCAGACTTCGTCCGGGAATCGAACCCGGGGCTCCCGTGGTCGCAGGCAGCCAAACAACCACCTGCGCCACGGGGCCGTATGCTGAAATTCGTTAATGTTACCGAAGATTTGTTATACCAACCTAAAATCTCCATAGTTTTTGCCGGCCTAGTACTAATTTTCAGGCGACAAGCGCTAGAGGGCACTGTTGTTTGCCCAATGCACGTGGAACGCGCAGCTGTGGGGGGGGGGAGGAGCCTGGTTGGACCTTTTTTTCGGCTAGAACCACGGCAGCTAACGACGCATGAAAGTTTCGCTCTGTCCTAGCGACCGTTTCTTGAGCGTTTCGCCGCCGTCTAGCCCTTCAAGCGACGTTCTCAACAGATGGCGGTGCAACCCGTCGTTTAACAATTTTCACCGCTGCTTTTCAAGTGACGTTTAAGCAAATGTCCGTACAACCCGTCGTCTAACAATAATCTTCATCGTTTCTCTTCAACCATGAAACTATCTCCGCATCTCGTTCACGAGTGTTTTCCTTCAGTTTCAAAGGTTTCAATGAATATTAACACGAATTGTAACATACCTACAGAAGAATTTTTCCAGTAAACACATCAATTTTTTGCTAAAGATATCTTGTTTTATTCTTTATTATAAGTAATTTCTACAATTTCAGTTCCCGTCAGTTGCCGCCAGTTCCCAAATAAAAACCATTGTTTCGTTTTGGAGTCAAGTGTTCACACCAGGTGTTAGTTGACTCTATTGACTTTACCGAGTAGTCAAGAGCCGTCTACCTACTCTAGGTTGGCGCCCCAAAAAAATGAAATAACAAATAAGATCACACCGCGAAACTCGCGACCCGCTCTACACAAAACGACTGGAAGCATACAAATAGCTCGTTCTGGACTTGGATTGCCCCGGCTCCCGGTTAAGAAACAGTTACACCATGTATGTTGCGTGCACACCAGTATGATCAGTCAACATGGTTGAATGCATCAACCTCACACAGCTAGAAGTTCGTAAACCAAGGTTTCGAAGTATTTTCAGTGTCTCTGATTTTTTTACGCACACGATCGTACGTGAAAGCACCTACATGAAGTATTAAGTTAGCAGCGGAACATAATGTCGCCCTGGAGTTGGCTGGGGAATGTCTGGTTGCATTGAGTTGCAAAGGCAAACGCTAAATGCCAATAGATTCCACCTCGGATTCCACGCAAGATTCTACACAACCAACTGGTTTATTATTTTGCTGACGGCTTTTCTGTGCAAGGCCATTTCTCTGAAACCCGTCGTTTCAAAGACGACAGCCACATGGCTGAGCTGGGACCGGGCTGACAGGCGTCTTCGTGCTTTTGGGCTGAGAAAAGAAATTTCTCTCGATGAAAAAACCACGACGTGGAAACCGCGTCGCAGCCTAACCGTTTGAATTTGCCTAAGAAGCCCCAGGAGTGCTCTTTCAACTCTGTGGGTCACGTGATCTCACTCCTTAAGAACTCTGCTACAACTTTACTTCGCATTTCCAAACTCGCGAACTAGGATGATATTATGACAAGACGAAAAGATCAAAATCTCTGTGATCAAAAATCGACCTGTGACCGTCAGATATATGTCATTCCAAATTGGCAGTTCAGACAGCTCGAAAAGCTGTCATTGTAGCTTCAGGAAAATGTACAGTGCGTGAACCATTCCGCGATGCTGACTCTGGCAGTTCGAAGGTCGATCCCTTTCCGCAGCTCCCTCGCACTCCTCCACAGCAGAACCTTCGGCCACGTGCCCATAGTGATCGAACATTCCGGCCGCGGCGACCGAGCCTACGACATCTACTCGCGTCTGCTGCGCGAAAGGATCATCTGCCTGATGGGCCCCATCACGGACTACACCAGCTCCTTGGTGATAGCCCAGCTGCTCTTCCTGCAGGCAGAGTGCAGCAGCAAAGCCATCCACATGTACATCAACTCCCCGGGTGGCATCGTCACCTCCGGCCTGGGCATCTACGACACCATGCAGTACATCCTCCCGCCGATCTGCACCTGGTGCGTGGGCCAGGCCTGCAGCATGGCCTCCCTGCTGCTGGCTGCGGGCACCAGAGGGATGCGGCATTCCCTGCCCAATTCCCGGATCATGATCCACCAGCCGAGCGGCGGCGCGACGGGCCAAGCCACCGACATCAAGATCCAGGCCGAAGAGATCCTCAAAATGAAGAGGCAGTGCAACATGTTGTACGTCAGGCACACCGGCATGGCATTGGAAAGGTCTGGGGTAAAAATATTCGGTCTTCACGTGAAAGCTGATGATTGCATTTTTCAGAATTGAGCAAAGCATCGAGAGGGACCATTTCATGAGTCCCGTGGAGGCTATGGAGTTTGGTCTGATCGATAAAGTGCTGACCAGCCCACCCAAGACCGGATACATACCCGAGCTCAACAATATCTTGCCGAAAAAGGCGAATGATTCTTTTGCGCGAGCTGCTGCGAATGTTGTATCTTGAAAACGTGCATATTATTTTGTTCAATTAATTGTGAATAAAACCATGTTATTCCGTCTAGACTTTGCCATAACAAAATAAAAGATCCATTCAAATTAAGAAGTGCATTTGCGAAAATTGATAACGCCAGGGATCAGGGCAAACACTTCTTTTTTCGGGAAGAGAAGAATGCGTTTTACGCAAATTCAGTTGCCCGTGTGTGCTATTCACCCAGTTCCGGATTCTGGGTATGAGGCGTTTCGTCCATTGGACTTTGTCCTCGAGTCTGCTCCATTCCTCCTGCCAAGCGGCCAGAAGCCGCTCTCTTGCTTGGGTCTTCCCTATTCCCCGCTACACAGCCCCTCGTTCCGCTGCCATCAGGGTCACTGGTGGAGTACCCGCCAAGACTAAAGCGGCTTCTTTAGAGGTTGTGTGATACGAGCTGCCATATGCCTTTGAACCCGCTCAATTTGTACCCTCCAGGACTTCACACTCAGGCCTCTTTCCCAGACCGGAGCTACATACAAGATCGTTGCGTGAATCACCGCACTCAAAGTTTTCCTGACACTTGTCCTTGGACCCCTAACATTTGGCATTAGCCGACAAAGTGCATTTTCCGTTTTGCTAGCTTTCTCCGTGGTTTTCTCCAAATGTATTTTGAATGATAAGCTCCGTCCAAGCCAGACTCCAAGGTATTTTATCGCCTCCTTCGCTTTACTTTCAGTGCCTTCCACGCAAATCCCAACATAAGGTGCCTTCCGTCTGGTCGCAAGCAGAACCATTTCTGTCTTTTTCGGCGCCAGAGACAAGGCCTTGCTCTTAAGCCAGCCGGAAATCCTCTCAACAGCTAGCGTTGCCCTCTTCTGTAGGACTCCCTCACGCCGCTGTTTACTTCCCACTGCTCTCTCCCGTCTTGAATTTTCCTCGTTTTCGCTCATTCAAGATAAACTGCCATTTCGCAGAGCTGAAAGCGTTTCTTATGTCGAGTGTTATCAACGCGACGTGCTACCTGTGTTCATAGCTACGTTTTCTGGCTTCTTCTGGCTTGACGGCCTCAATTGTAGATTTCCCTTTTTGGAAGCCGTATTGGCATCCCGAAATTCCGCTTCCTTTCTCAAGCTCTGGCCTCAGCCTTGCCAGAATCAGGTGCTCCAGGAGTTTTCGAATGCAGTCTAGCAGGTAGATTGGCCTGTAGCTACTCGGGTTGTCCAGGGGTTTGGTCTCCTTCCGAATCAAATCAGCTGCGCGATCTTCCATTCTTCGGGGAAGTTCCCTGTTCTCAAAGCGTCGTTTAATACATCCAGGACATACGTTCTCTGTTGCGCTGCCATTTTCACCACCGCGGACATGGGATTTGGTCTGATGCTGGCGATTTTTTGTTTTTGAGCAATTTTCACTTCTTCCACCCAGAAGACGATTTCGATCAGTTCCTTGACTTCTTCCCATTTTAACCTATCCCTGTCGCTGCCTATTCTTGGAGCAGCTAGTCTTGTCATTCCGTGCTTGAGCATTGTTCTTCTTAGGTCAATAAGGCTATTATATAGCTTTTCTAGGGTTGGTTTGTCGGATGATACCGCCTTTGTGACGAGGTAGTACACCCTACGGTTATTTTTTGGCCTCCATCTAGCTCTGTGTCCTTTTCTATGCTGGCTACGCTGCCTATTTACAAATACAAATAATTTATTGTCTTTCAAACTTTTAACAAATTTATGACAAAAGAACAAAAGCAAGACATAAAACATAGATAATAAAATATGGAAGTACAATTAAAAATATGACCAAGTGTATCAATGTCATTCGTTCCTACAAAAAGCTCGGATCCTTAGTGCATTCATAACAAAACTACAAATATCTTTCATTACTTTACCCCGCACATTTTCATCTAAAAATACAAACAAATCATCGGTGTTACTAAGATTTTTGGATATGTATGCAGATCTTATGTTGGAGTAGAGAGGACATTTGAACAAAAAATGATTCAGATCTTCATTTTGGTTGAGATTGCAAATGGAGCATATCTCATCAGCAGCTATTCTGTAACATGTGCCCTTGAACGATAGCTTTATGTATTTGTCGCTAGCAAGTCTCATTTGAGCGATCAGTCTAGTGTAGTGAATGGGCAACCTCAACCGCAGATAATCTTTGGGATTTCCGTCTAAGTTAAAAGTGACAAACCGACCCGAAAAGCTGGAGGACCGAGCCCTCTCAATGTCTTCCCTTAGGTACTTATCTCTATAGAATGAGAGGATGTCACCCCTGCACAAGTCAAAACTTCTGCTTTCCAAATTTAACCACGACTGTCCATGACCCGCCTCAACAAAGTACTCTTTGACTTGCGAAGCCCAGTTGTACCTTGACTCACCCGATTCAATCGCGGCCAACCTATCAAAGCATAATCTCGGAAAGCGTCTGTTATTCATTCTAAGAATTCTTTCTATCCACAGTAGCCTTTTGAAAAAATGAACTTGTATCCTTTCTATGAGTTCTACATATCTTAGACCATAAACCGCTACGCAATGTGAGATGGAGCTTATAACTATTGCTTGATATAACCGGATACGCGAATCCCAACAGTCAACCTTAGCTCGAGACATCAAAGACATCACCGTGGCCGTTTTAGCTTTTGTCACTGCAGCCTTGGATGCTTGTAGGAATACCGAGGAGGAGCAAAACTGGATTCCCAGGTAAGTATAGCTGTTTGCCGTTTTTATTTTCTGCTCACCATAAAGAAATGTTAAACCCCTGTCCCACCCAGAACAACCTCTACCAAAACAAAGGACGCTACACTTTTCAACATTGACTGTTAATCGATTGTTCCGACAGTAAGACTGGAGAACTCGGAGTTTGCGGTTGATATCAGCAGGCGAATCACCCAGGATGACCAAATCATCGGCATACAGCAGCAGTACAATATCGGTATAGTTGTTGATGTTCAAACCCGTAACACCCGACTCCCGGAAGAATCCTCCCATATCCGAGATGAAGAGAGTAAACAGAAGTGGGCTCAAAGTCCCTCCCTGTAGAACGCCGGACGTTACACCAAAACTTCTTGTGTATTCACCGCTAACCCTGACACGCATAGACGCTGCCTATTTGAGCGTTTTGGTTTCGAAGCTCACTCACGCTTTGAAAGCAGTCCTTGAATCTCACAGCAATTCCTCGATACATTCCAAAGTCAGCTGCCACGCAATGGGCTAAGGTCGGGTAACAGAATATCCCAGCCAAAAATATCCCGGCAATAATATCCCAACCAAAAATATCCCCGCGACAAAATATCCCATGCCAAAAATATCTCCGCCAATAAAATCACGGCCAAAAATATCCCCGCGACAAAATATCTCATGCCAAAAATATCCCCGCGAGAAAATATCCCAGGCCAAAAATATCCCCGCCAAAAAGACCCCACCCAGAAATATCTCCGAGACAAAATTTCCTAATCTGGAAATATCGTAAGGAGAGGTTTTTTTTATAACAGCTCTTCAGCCACCGGATCTAGGACAAAAACGTCCCCCGCAAAACGCCCCCGGAAAAAAATGTTCCCCACAATACGTCTCGTAGAAATTACGTCGCCGGGGAAATCACGTCCCAAGGAAGAGACGTCCCAGGGAAAATACATCCCCAGGAAAATACGTCCTCAGGGAAAAACGTCCGCCGGAAAAAAGGTCCGCCGGAAAAAACGTCCCTGGAAAAATACGTCTCCCTTCTGGATTACTCTGGATATTCAGTCTGATGAGCTTCTTTGTGTCGTCATATTACTTCCGAAACTCCAGTGGAGACTGTATCTTGTGTTCTTTATGCGTGCTCAGCAGGGCTTCAAACGATATCGAAGACACAAGGGGGCCCAGTGAAGTTTCATAGCTTGACATAACATGAAGGCAAAAGGGGGGCTTACTGGTACTCTGAAAGCCTATAAAAGGCTAACTGAGCTAATTAGAACTCTATACTATAGTTGGGAATACAAGGGGGCCCGATGGGGCTCCGAGTATCACATTAAGGCACAAAGTGCTTACTTCGGTGCCTACTCATGCTCCGGAAGTCTCGGAAAGATGCAAGGGGGCTCAGTAGGGCTTCAAAAGACGTTGAAGAAACAAGAGGGCCAAATGGAACCATGTGTAACACAAGAAGGCATCAGAAAGGAGCTTACTGGAAGTCTGAGAGTCTTTAAAAAGCACAAGAGGATGATAAGAGCTCCAAACTACACTTGCGTACACATGGGGGCCCAATAGGGCTCTGTATGTGGGTTTCCAAGTCTGGGGGCTTACTGGAACTCAAAATGCCACGAAAAAACACAGGGGGCTCCAAACGTCACATGAGAAGACAAGGGGCCCAATAGAGATCCAAATGCTACAGAAAAATGCAAGGCAGTAAGGCTTCAAAAGATACTGAAGACACAAGGGGGCTCATTGAAGCTTTACATAACAATGGAGGAAAAAAAGAGGGCTTACTGGTACTCTGGAAGCCAATAAAAACATAAGTGGGCCAATAAGGCTCCATCTCGGGCTCTGAACTACACTTAGGACACAAGGGGGCTCGATAGGGCTCCGAATATCACATCAAGACACAAGGCGCTCACTTATGCTCCAAAAGTCTCGGAAAGATGTTAAGGGGGCTCAGCAGAGCTTCAAAAGACATTGAAGAAATAAGGGAGCTCTGGACAACAAGTAGGCAACAGGGGGCTTACTGGAATTCTGATAACCATGGAAAAACATACCTAAGGGGGCTAACTAGGGTTCCAAACTACACTTCAGACACAATAAGGGGCCGATATAGCTCCGAAAGCCATAGAAAAACTATAAAGGAGGCCCAATGAAGCTATATAATAGAAGAAAGCAAAGGGGGGTTACTGGAATTTTGATAGTCAAAAAAAACATGATGGGGCTCATCGGGGCTCTAAATTATACTTGAAAATACAAAGAGGACCCAATTTCGGGCCGGATATCACATAAAGATACAAGGGGCTTACTAGTGCTCGGAAAGCCTCGGAAAAGTGCAAAGGGGCTCAACAGAGCTTCGAACGGTATTGAAAACACAGGGGGTCCAATGGAGCTCTGTGTAACAAAATAACTTGAAATTAAACTTACCGATACCTACCTATTCCGAAAGCCATGAAAAAACATAATGGGGAACAACAGGGTTCCAACTACACTTGAAGATACAATGGGGGCCCAACAGAGGGCTCTCAACATGACATGATAGCACACCGCTGCTTGCTGCTTCGAAAATCATGAAAAATGCAAGGGGACTCAGCAGGACTTTGAATTATATTGAAGACAGAATGGAGGAGAACAATAGACTTGTTATCGGGTTGGTCTAAAATTCTATATTTATATCTAAATATATATTCTATAATCTATCATCTATATTTTTGTCCGGGACATTATTGGAGGGGATATTTTTGGCTAGGATATTTTTGGCCTGGGATATTTTGTCGCGGGGATATTTTTGGCTGGGATATTATTGGCGGGGATATTATATCGCGGGGATATTTTTGGCTTAGATATTATTGCCGGGATATTTGTGGTGCGATATTTTTGGCTGGGATATTTTGTCGCCGCACCAGGGGCTAAAGCAGGTTCTTTAGAAGCTTCAAACACGTCGCGTGTCTCTTCAACTACAACCTTGTTAATGTTCACCGGCCATTCTGCGTTGATCAGCATCTTTGTCGTGTCAAAGTCAACACATTTGGAAATTATGTCTCCGATATTAGTCTCGTCAACTCCGTTTTCCAAAGGTAGAGAGATCTGATTTTTTCGTTCCGTTATTATAATAATAATAATAATAATAAAATAATAGGTATTTATACATCTTTGATGCATGTGTACATTAAAAACAAATGTGATGCACTGTAGACTTGTCCCTAAAAATAAATTAAATAACAGAAAAGCATAGACAAAAGAAAAAAAACAAGAAAAAATAACAGATAACAGCAATAACAATAACAACAGTAGATATCAGATCCAGGTACGTGGTAAGGTTAAAAATATCATTTATTCGGTCAATGCCTGATCTTATTCAACATTAAAAATTCTTCCGTTGTATAAAATGCATATTGCATATTTTGCATATTTTGTTTTCTATGCAGGTTTTGCATTGAGTCTTTGGGTTGATACCTATCTGTAGAGTCTCAATTTCGCCTCGTAGCTTGATGTCTTCTTTCTGCCGTTCTGCTTGCGTCTTAGGCGGCTTATTTTTTCTTGAAGCGAGCCCACATCTTCTTTTCCGGTTTGGACTGCCTGTACTTCCGCATGTTTTTCTTCTGCACGTTTCATTATGTCTTTTTCAACCTCCCTCTGGCTCCGGTTGTGTTCCGTTCCGATCTCTGTGTAGACTCCTCCCCGACGAGACAAGAGACTCCGTACAATCTTCCTACGATTGAAATCATAGGCGTGGACTCGACCACTGATCCGTCAGAGATCGAGGCCGACGAAATCTACAAAACCCATTGCAACAGACTGCTAAACTTTCTTGAAAAGCCCTCCACAGCTGAAATAGACACGCCCTACAGTAGAAGACTGAAAAGAAAAAAGAGGAAAGCGGGATCCCAAGCTCACAAGTTGACATGACTGCAATAGATAACTCAAATAAACTGACAAAACAGCTGGCAACTTTTTGCAAAGCAAGCAACAACGTTCACAGAGAAATAAAACTTTTGTCCGTGAATATCAAAGGACAAGTTGGGAAGGTGTCGAGAGAGCAAAAACAACTTAGGGCAAACACCTGATACCGTGAGTTCAGTGAGTTTTTTTGAAATATCTAGTGCAGTGCCGATGCTGCCGACTGATGGCACACGTTCTGTCTGAATAGCTTCACCATGCAGTTTTTGAAATTTTGAGAGTCCGGCAATCGATCATTTTGTAAGTCAAATTCATGGTCAAATTCAAGAGATGGCCGTGTCGTGATAATTGTCGGATCTGAAATATGGTCTCGAGGAACGTGTTCTGCATGTTTCATCTTTTTGGAGGTTGTGTTTTTTTCAAACTCTTATGACGCAATAGCTTTGGGGAAGCGATCGTGACTGTAGAGTTTTGCAGATAGCAAATTTGCTTCTATGACCGCACTTGCGGCCTAGACTTTGGGTATCACGGGTTCGATCTGTTCAAGCAATGTTCATTAGCACAGGCTTGCCACCTTTCATGACAAAAACACTAGTCTCTTAACGATCGTGAATAGATAGTACTTTTTACCTTTATACCTAACCAACCCCCACCCACCTTCGAGCAAGTCCTCTTTCATTCCCTCTAATTTTTCGCTTCGATTTTTTCCGCGCGCTACCAAGTTAATTTGAAAGCGCAAACTGCGCCCTTTCTCTGTGCAGTAAAACCTCCGGAGCGAATTAATCGGCCGCCGCGCTCTTGATGCTATAGGTGCAAGTTTCAATTAAATTTTAAGACCACTCTGACCCGATTCGCAATCATAAAATGTGTAATTTCAATCAAAGCCAGACACTTCAAGATTCGTTTTGCATAAAATAGTGCTGAGAGGGTGGCCGTTAATTTTCTCTTTTCAGACAAAGAAAAGAGACACATACAGCAGTCGACTGGAGTTGCAACAGCAGTAAAACTTCCGCTTCCGTTGAACCGAATGAAAATGCCGTTGATTTCCATCAGCAGATCTGCACATCAAAGGTCGTCTATACAAAGCGCGTGATGAAAAACAATCGGCGATTCGGAAATAGCTACTGACGTGGCATAAAAAATCTACTATGGACAAGCTTAGTGGAAAATGAGAAATAATGGCCCACACCGAGAGTTTTTGTTTCGGGAATTGCCGCGCGGGGGACCTCCAAAGTAATTGAGTTGTTGCAGTGAAAAATGCTCGCAAAAATACCAAAAGGGAGGAAGAGAGGCCGCGAACACAAAAGCTTACCTGCAAATGAACAATTTTTTAATTAAAACTAGTCGTGTTGGTAAAAACCACATAGATTGCCATACAGAAAATAGTACAACTTTTTTAATTAGCGGTGCAAAATGTTCGTTCAGTTATTGTGTTATGTTGAATAGGTACGCGATTTTTTTCAACACAATGTGTTGGCGCGCCGGACTTTGAAAAAACTAATCAACAAATGACCACACCCCTGCAGTGTGCTGGCATTAAATTTCCATCTGCGTTATTGGGTCAGATGGTGGTGAAACCATGATTCTGCTACTGCAACTAACCTTGTCGTGGTAACGTGACCGGCTGTTAAGCGGCAAATTGAAGTAAAAACAGCTGTTTCGAAAGAACTACGGGTATTCACGATGACTTCCAGCTCTTTCACGCAGCCAATAAAATTCTCGGAAACGCACACAACGCCAAGAATTCATCTTCGGTTGTGGAGCAGCTCCGCTCAGTTGAGTAATCTGCTTACATATGGCATAGTCAGTTCGTCGGACCCCTCTTCACTCGGGGCTCCAATTTTGAATGGAGCAACATCAAAATCTCACTTGACCATGAAACTTGAAAGCTCAGTAGTACTCTAGATCCATAGTCATTGGCTGGTAATCTTCAGCAACAGGAACTTACCAGTATGCGCTCTTGATGTCAAGCGAAGACATGTAACATGCTAACAGTCTATCTAAGATTGCCGAAACGTATGGAAGATGATGTTGCGTCCTTCTGTACCCGTGATCAGTTTTCTGTAGTCAACACCGAAGCGGTAAATACTTGACTTCTCCACCGTAACTACAGGTAAGGCCCAAGGCGTTGACGACGAAACTATCACACCTTGGTCCACCAAAACTGTTACAAATATGAAATACAGTTGAATACCAACAACATCTTAGCGGGATCCTCACAGCTTTAATGTAACTCACTTTTCAACGATTTTGGCTGTGATCGTCGTTGCCCCCCTCTTTTCTCACGGACCCTACGTCTCAAGTTCTTTGTTCTAAACGAGAACGAAAATTAGGGAAAGCTGTTGTAAATTCAATGGAACACGGATAAATGGACTAACAAAGTGGATTTCACCTGATACAAGAGGACTGACACAATGACAAAATAACACACAAACAAAACAAGAAAAATAATTTAAATCAGTGCAAGTATAATACAACACAACACGAAAGTGGATGAATAAAATACAACAAAAATAATGAAACATGTCAAACTGTTGTAAAAAAAAAGAAAGAGTGACTGATTCAAAAACAGTCACCCAGGGGAAGAACTCGCCAAAGAAACCCCAGTGTACAGTCTGGTGTCTCCTCAACAAAATTACGAAAGAACTTGTGCAGAGAACGTCAACATTTTCGTTAAAGCTCATTGGATCCCCCCCCCCCCCCGCAATGCCAAGTTTCGCTTCGCTTCGCTTTGCAATAATAATTTACGCTTTGCAATTCAATTTACGCCACTCCATCACAAACTCACACATACAAAACTGAAGAACATTTGTAGACAATATACAAAAATACTACAATCAACTGAAGTATGTTGCATCCCCAAGGTACACGAGACGCTGGAACAAAATCCTTGAGCCCAAGAGATAACTTTATCTCGCTAAAGTTGCAACAGCAACAAAAACTTACTAGTATGCGCTCTTGATGTCCAGTGAAGACATGTAACATGCTAACAGTCTATCTAAGATTGCCGAAACGTATGGAAGATGATGTTGCGTCCTTCTGTACCCGTGATCAGTTTTCTGTAGTCAACACCGAAGCGGTAAATACTTGACTTCTCCACCGTAACTACAGGTAAGGCCCAAGGCGTTGACGACGAAACTATCACACCTTGGTCCACCAAAACTGTTACAAATATGAAATACAGTTGAATACCAACAACATCTTAGCGGGATCCTCACAGCTTTAATGTAACTCACTTTTCAACGATTTTGGCTGTGATCGTCGTTGCCCCCTCTTTTCTCACGGACCCTACGTCTCAAGTTCTTTGTTCTAAACGAGAACGAAAATTAGGGAAAGCTGTTGTAAATTCAATGGAACACGGATAAATGGACTAACAAAGTGGATTTCACCTGATACAAGAGGACTGACACAATGACAAAATAACACACAAACAAAACAAGAAAAATAATTTAAATCAGTGCAAGTATAATACAACACAACACGAAAGTGGATGAATAAAATACAACAAAAATAATGAAACATGTCAAACTGTTGTAAAAAAAAAAGAAAGAGTGACTGATTCAAAAACAGTCACCCAGGGGAAGAACTCGCCAAAGAAACCCCAGTGTACAGTCTGGTGTCTCCTCAACAAAATTACGAAAGAACTTGTGCAGAGAACGTCAACATTTTCGTTAAAGCTCATTGGATCCCCCCCCCCCGCAATGCCAAGTTGCGCTTCGCTTCGCTTTGCAATAATAATTTACGCTTTGCAATTCAATTTACGCCACTCCATCACAAACTCACACATACAAAACTGAAGAACATTAGTAGACAATATACAAAAATACTACAATCAACCAGATTGTTTACTACAATCAACTGAAGTATGTTGCATCCCCAAGGTACACGAGACGCTGGAACAAAATCCTTGAGCCCAAGAGATAACTTTATCTCGCTAAAGTTGCAACAGCAACAAAAACTTACTAGTATGCGCTCTTGATGTCCAGTGAAGACATGTAACATGCTAACAGTCTATCTAAGATTGCCGAAACGTATGGAAGATGATGTTGCGTCCTTCTGTACCCGTGATCAGTTTTCTGTAGTCAACACCGAAGCGGTAAATACTTGACTTCTCCACCGTAACTACAGATAAGGCCCAAGGCGTTGACGACGAAACTATCACACCTTGGTCCACCAAAACTGTTACAGATATGAAATACAGTTGAATACCAACAACATCTTGACGGGATCCTCACAGCTTTAATGTAACCCACTTTTCAACGATTTTGGCTGTGATCGTCGTTGCCCCCCTCTTTTCTTACGGACCCTACGTCTCAAGTTCTTTGTTCTAAACGAGAACGAAAATTAGGGAAAGCTGTTGTAAATTCAATGGAACACGGATAAATGGACTAACAAAGTGGATTTCACCTGACACAAGAAGACTGACACAATGACAAAATGGCACACAAACAAAACAAGAAAAATCAAATGAATCAATGCGAGTATAATACAACACAACACGAAAGTGGATGAATTAAATACAACAAAAATGATGAAACATGTCAAACTGTCTGTAAAAGAATAAGAAAGAGTGACTGATTCAAAAACAGACACCCAGGGGAAAAACCCGCCAAAGAAACCCCAGTGTATAGTCTGGTGTCTCCTCAACAAAATTACGAAAGAACTTGTGCAGAGAACGTCAACATCTTTGTTAAGGCTAAAGGGGACTAAAATTGAGTACCAAGTGTGCGACAGAGAGAAAATACATCAAAAGTAATAAAATGTTTTTGGGAAAACTATCAGTCCGATTTCAGATATGAAAGAAGAGTTATACTCAAATTTAAATTCTATTTGATGCACTAGTCAAAAATCCAAAAAAAAATTTCAAATTTTCATTTTTTTTTTCAATTTCACAACTTTATTTTGATTTTTTTGAAAATTGCAGGTAGTCATTTTGAAGTACTGAGAATATCAAACATTAATCCGTTTTTAGAATTTCTGTAGCACAAATGGTGCCCTCCGAAACACATTTTGAAATTCTCTCTCTGTTATTTGCCGCCCGCTGCAGCTGTTCTCCGCGATGAGTCATCCACGATATAGGTAGTGATCACTTTCTGCACACATGGTGTTATGATGTTTTCTGAGAAATAGGCGATGTAAATAGCAGTAGTCAAGATTAGTGACATTGTGGTATTACGCCGATATATTCCGTTGCTACGATATTTGAAATTATAATTTTTTTTTCAAGTTGATAATTTATCTCACGTGATCACACTATCTAGATCTACAATCTACTGATACTGCAAGATAATTATGTCCAATTATAAAGGGACAAACATTGTAAAATCATATTGCAATTTCAAAACAATAGATTGCACAAATGTATCTGAAACTATATACACTGAAAGTAAATAACAAAACTGCAAAGAACTACTACTACTACTACTACTACTACTACTACTACTACTACTACTACTACTACTACTACTACTACTACTACTACTACTACTACTACTACTACTACTACTACTACTCCTACTCCTACTTCGTCTGAAGTATATCTGTCTGTCTGTCCGTCCGTTTGACTCCTGTGTGGATATCTGTCTGTTTGTTTGTGTGCCTGGCTGTCTGTGTGGTTATCTTCGTGAATGACTTTAGCTCATTTGATTTTGGTTGAAATCGTTCCATTAGAATGCACTGGTTTCGTATATAAAATTCGTATTATGTATCGTAGTACGATACGCGTTTGAGTGTCGAAAAGTGGCCAGTAAGAACCGTTAATGGGAAAAAAGCCATGGCATTTCAACATTCCCGAATGGACATGCTCCTACAAGCTCGCAGATCGATGATCTCAGGCAGTAAAATTTTGATTATAGAAGTCAGTCAATTTTGTTTTTATTTTGTCAGTCCATTAATTATGTCCTTGTACTTGAAAATAGTGAGTGTGTGTCCGTTTTAGCTGAGAGTTTCTCTCCAAAGAAAACTGTTGATTGGTCTGTATAGCTTCCTGTATGGTCTTTTGTTTTCCCGACTTAAGACATTCCACCCCAATGATATTACCATTCTGAAGTAGCCCGTCTGGCGATTCCGCAAGATATCCATGGGTCGGGTCCACAGACAGGCCTCATAGTTCAACTTTATTCCGTCAAGTTCAGTTATAATCAAACCATATAACTTTTTTTTTTATAGTGCGATTCTCTGAAAAATTTTGTTTCATAAAGGCTCTGTTACGTTGTTATAACCCAGGCAACAGCCAATTGCCGACAAGAATTTTCACATAACAGAGCGTTTATGGAGTGTTATTTTTTACAGAATAGCACTACTCCTTTTTTTTTCTCTATCTTGAACGGTAAGGCCGCTAGGGGATAATTATTATGCTAGGATCGACCACTCTGTATCTTCCCATAGCTTCCCGTTACTAGATTCAATGCCTGTTCTAAATTCTCATTAAAATCAAAGATTGAAATTGGCTGCTCACAATGGGCGACAGGCTGCTGAGATAAGGTGCTTGTACTTGCACCAGGGTGCACCGTTGGTGTATGGGTGAATTTTTTATTTTTTTTATTTTTGAATGTTTCAAGAATTTGATTTCAACAGAAAATAGTTTTTGTCATTTTGTGAGCTGCAGTTTCCTATAACATTTGAAAAGTATACATCTCTGCCGGTCAGTTCCACAAAAAAGATGATCAGCAATCAGGGCTGATTGCAGATTAACCGAACTTTTCTCTGCTGAATGCTAGGTGATTAACCACAAAAAATCCCTGAAATCTGTACTAGACCCATCGGCCCGTATTCATATCCCACTTTCAAGCTAAAAGCGCTTTTAGTGCGATGCGCATTTAGGGGCATTTCTCATATTTCAGTGTTCAAAAATACATTATTGCGATTGGGAGCGATTGTATGTACTCAATTGCAATAAATTTGCGAGTTAATTTGTATTTTTGAACACTAAAATATGAGAAATGCCCCTAAATGCGCATCGCACTGAAAGCGCTTTTAGCTTAAAAGTGGGATATGAATACGGGCCATCATCTTTCCATTATTAACAGATGAACCAGCATTTCCATTGATCAGTAAGCTACAAATTGACAAACAAAAATCGCGAATCAACTGATCTCGAATCATCTTTTTTGTGGAACCCAGGGTGTAACTGTTACTTTTTGATTTACAGGCCAACTTGACGGATAGCGTTTTCCATCTCTCGTTATACAGCGTGTCCCGGAATTAGTGTTACAAAACTCACAGGGAGATAGAAAATTGAAAAAAACGGGGACTTTTGTTGATCAACATACCCTCGCGAACGCATATTAACGGAGATAAAGGCCTTCAAAGTTGTTTTTTAAAAAGAGTTTTTTTGCATAACTTTTGAACCGTTCAACCGATGTTATTCAAATTCAAACCAAGATTTACTAAGACAAGTGGTTATTGAACAATAATAACGAATTTCATCAGACATTTTCAGGGACGAAGATATTAGGGGGCACCCGCCCTTCCCCCCCCCCCCTATTTTCAACACTCCAGAATATTTTTGAGAGCAGTTAAAATTTTTGAACTTTGCGTTCAATTCAACGAAGAAAGTTACTCTTGAGAAAATTTGGTAAGAGGCTCCATTTTCAAGATATTTGGGTTTGAAATATTGGAAAACATCTCGAAATCGCCACTTTCCAGGGCCCAAATTGTTTTTCTCTGAAAAACTTCATGTTTCTCAGCGAAAATGGTGGTTTATCAACTTAAAACACCCAGAAAACTCATTCCAGTTGACGAATGATGGGTGTTTTCGAATTTTAATTTCTAGGCCCAGGAAAGTTGCGATTTCGAGATGTTTTCCAATGTTTCAATCCCAGATATCTCGAAAACGAAGCCTCTAATCAAAATTTTGCAGAAGTAACTTTTTTGTTCAAATTGAACGTAGAATTCAGAAATTGGAACAATTCCCAAAAATATTTGAGAAGGTCAAAAATAGGTGGAAAAGGGGGAGGGCACCCCCTATTATCTTAGCCCGTGAAAATGTTTGATAAAATGCGTTACTTTTGTTCAATAGACCTGTTTCAGTGAACTTTAGTTCAAATTTGAATAAAATCGGTTGAACGATTCAAAAGTTATGCAAGAAAAACTGTTTGTAGAAAACAACTTCGAAGGCCTGTATTTCCGTTATTATGCGTTTGCGGGGGCATGTTTATCTAAAAAAATTCCCTTATTTTTCAATTTTCTATCTCCCTGTGAGTTTTGTAACACTTATTCCGGGACACCTGTATACATTTTGTACATAAAACAAAAAACAAAATAAAGCCTCCTACTGTACTTTTTCTTCTTTATAGTAATTTTTCACTTATCTCACTTATTCATTTCTGAAGTATATTTATATTCCATTAATATCAAGTGACGAAGCTATGATTAATTGAAATTAAAAAAGTAACCGATTAGGTATTGCCTAGTTGCTTGTTACACTGTTGGGATTTTCGACGGGACTGGAGATACAGTCCAGGCATTAACTCTGCAATTACGACAGAGGTCTTATTTCTCGCGGACTATAAATATTTTATGATGATACCGGACGGGAACCGTTTTCGCTTGCAGGAGGCGGCACGCGGTGAACTTCAAAGGGAAATATTCAAAATTGATTTCGGTCGATACCATTCATGATATTTGAATTTTGGAAAAAGGTCAATATACAATATTCATCACAAAATAAAATGACTACCTTAGATTTTGAAAAACTTTTTTGAAAATTTGAGAAAATCGAATTTTTTTTTCCGAAAAACACAAAAATTTAAATTTTTGACTACAGCATCAAATAGTAATATATTCTAAAAATAATAACGTTTGAATTTTCAAAATCGGTCTATTGAGTGAATTTTGAGAATGTTAATAGTTTCCGCGCCATCTCGCGTCTCAGAAACACATTATTTTATCGTCCCCTTTAGCCCTCAAGCTCATTGGATCCCCCCCCCCCCCCGCAATGCCAATTTTCGCTTAGCTTCGCTTTGTAATAATAATTTACGCTTTGTAATTCAATTTACGCCACTCCATCACAAACTCACACATACAAAACTGAAGAACATTAGTAGACAATATACAAAGATACTACAATCAACCAGATTGTTTACTACCATCAACTGAAGTATGTTGCATCCCCAAGGTACACGAGACGCTGGAACAAAATCCTTGAGCCCAAGAGATAACTTTATCTCGCTAAAGTTGCAACCTACTCTACAATCTAGTAAACAAAGGTCTAGTAGGTAGGTCTAGTTAACAAAGATTGGGCAGTTGCCTCTGCTTTACATTTGGTATTCAAAAATACCCAAAATACCAAACAGGACTTGAAATCATGGCAGATATAATCAATTTCACGACTTTCTGCATTAGAGCAAACGCGCGAAAGTGGAAATTTTCGAGAATATGCAAAGAATTGTTGGTTTCCTTTGAGTGATTTGCAGTGTGGACGATAAGGGACATTGTCTTCACTGGTTGGTAGGTCTTTGTCAAGGCTATTAGGTTTTTGCCGGCCACTGAGAAAATTATGCCGAAAGTCCGTGATGCCGTTAAGAAATGGAATGTAAAAAGGAAAAACCCACTGCCCAAGAGGAAACTTCTTCTTTAGATGGACAAGATAGATAGTGGGACAATGATTTATGGAGCTGAACTGCACGGAGACAAGACAATTTGAGCGTGAGTAGGCAGCAGGTACCTTCAAGGAATAATTTTTAATGTTGAACAAGATTAGGCATT
This sequence comes from Anaspis maculata, assembly GCA_949128115.1. Classification (NCBI taxonomy): domain Eukaryota; kingdom Metazoa; phylum Arthropoda; class Insecta; order Coleoptera; family Scraptiidae; genus Anaspis; species Anaspis maculata. Next base: position 73,124,956 of record OX421964.1, read on the forward strand.
GACTGAATAAATGATATTTTTTAACCTTACTACGTAGACGTACCTTACTGTTTTGTCTGCCAGCATGTGTCTTCATACCTTGCTTGCTGTTGCAGTAGGTATAATAAGTAGAGCTAGAGCTAGGGTAGGTACCTAGCAGCATTCCAGTGATGTACATCACAAGATGTAGCCTTTTGGGCGGTGGGCCTTTTCATCTGAGTAGTATTCTGCCGAGCTTCGACATCATTCATTAGTAGCCGCCAAGAACCTAACAGCCTTGGCGGAGACCCACCAACCAGTAAAGACAATGTCCCTTATCGTCCACACTGCAAAGCATTCCAGAGAAACTCACGATTCCTGGCGTATGCTCAAAAATTTTCACTTTCGCGTACATGATACTTCGACACAGTGACAGGGTGTCACATTAAAAATTGCACGTGTAGACAACTGGCTGGCATCCCTTTGTCATCGTATGATTCGTACCAACACAACACAATTTCTACATAGTTTGCTCTAATGCAGAAAGCTGTGAAATTTATTATAATTAGAGTTTTTGATTTTATTAGGAAGACTGGAACTAATGGCAGATGGTTTGAGACTTTCCGAGCAATGAGGAAGACTAGAAGTAATGGCGGAAGAGTTGAAAGTTTCTTAACAAATGAGGAATATTTGGAATGATGGCAGATGATTTGAGAGTTTCTGAACGAATTTAGGAGACACCAAAGTGACAAGGGGTTTTAAGTTGATTTGGTCTTGCGGTATTTTGTAGTGCTCAATTTCAAGCAACAGCAACGTCCTGTCATCTCATTCAATTGATCGAATCACCATCCTCGCCATTCCTGATTCCCGGTACCACCCCTCTCCAGCAATTTACCAGGACCCCACAAAATTGATAAATACATCCACGTTGGACGAGAGGGATGATGTCCCTTGGGTTCGACTTTCACATACATATACAAAAATATACAAACTACGAAAATGTTATTTGGTGGCGCAACATTTACCAAGGCCCTTCCATTCTTGCTAGCGCAATTTACAATGAGCATCAACAAAATGGAATGCGGTTTGCGGTTACGATTTTAAATAATGAGGCATTCGAATGATGAGGCATGACAGGCTCAAAGTGACACGGATAAAAATTGATAAATCAGGCGGATCAAAATAATGACATAAAACCTCAGGTAAAACAGAGAATCCCAAGTAACAATACAAACAAAACAGTAACAGTACGATAAAGTAACTCAAATTGAAAACAATTGTTGGGTATAATACCACGAGTGCAATGAAAATTACCGATAATTCTGAAAAATGCGTGTTGCCAAACTGCATGAGTTTGTTTTCTCTGTTGTTCGAAAGCTAAAAGAGCCCGACCCCGCAGGGAGAAGCATATTCGGAAGAATATTTTCCGAATCATTCTACAAATTATTCACATATTATTTCACACGACAATAAAATTGATGATACATGAACAGCCACCTAACTGTACTGAGACGCAGAACGCAGAACAGAACAGAGAACCAGAGGCTGACGAAAAAAGTGTGAAATCATTATGACTGCGCAATCCCAAATCGTTTCACTTTCTTGCACGTGCCTTTGGGTCCCTTGAGTACTCGCTTGAGCATGAGCATCCCCATACAGTGTTCAGAGTCCAACGCTAACACTGGACACGCATCATGTTTGTTTGACAGTAGGTGTTTAAATGATGACAGATCGATTGAATTATCAATATGGTCTTTCGGATTATCGCTTATTAATCCTCAAAATTTGTGTCCGAATTATCGCGTTTTTGACGTATGAGGGAAATATTAAACAGATACAAAAAATTTCAAAAACATTAGAGCACCTCACCTCGGGTTCCACCAAACTTTTATCAACGCGATAACTTCATCACTCTCATAGTAAGTAAGCAACTGGCCATACTATCGGCTGGTGCATGGCTACTATCAGCGTGATAGATTCAATCTGCTCTCAAAGTTTTGGTGGAACCCGAGGTGAGTCTTGTGAAACCACCGCAAAATTAAACAAAATGGTAACCAGAAAACCTTGTACAAAGCTGAGAATATTTAGGAAATAAATAACTGAATATAACAATAAATAAACAGACTCGCCTTATTATTACACAATCTTCACCTGTCCTTGTATCGAGGCCGCAAGCGAGCCCTCTGGCTGTTTTTGTGCTCCCAGAACGTAGCAAAATCCGCCCGCTCTCGCACGGCCAACACCTTCGGCGATGCACTCGAGGTTTAAAACTATACCAGATGTTATTTCAATTGTGTGTATTGGAATTTTCGAGAAGCGACGAATTTCAGCTTCATTTATAATTATGAAAGAATCCATTTCCTGACAGTCTTCACTGATGATTTGTTATTGTGCTGATGTTGCTCAGCTGTTGCTCCTCGACGATAAATTTTCTCTTGGAAAATTAAGCTGTTTATCATGAAGGCTGAGCGCATTTAATGACAATCGACCGGCGCCCTTACTGCCACGGAGTGTTAAAAAAATCTTTTGAAGAAAAAAGGAAAATCAGCGCTTAAAAATTACCTTCTTTTTCAATATTTCCTCTTTAGGTAACTCAACGCATGAACTGATCTCGTTTCAGTCAGCCCCCTCACTTGCATGCCTCGCTGCGTAATTTGAAGAGAACATAGTCTTTTGCTCCGTTTCCTCTGGCGAAAGTGAATGTCATAGGAAAAACGTTAAGGGCCTTGCTTGCATTCATATCAGTACCTATACACAACCTTCCTTCCCTATAAAACAGTCTACTAAACGTATGGACGTCACGTAGAGACACGAGAAAAACGTTCGTGCACATATTTTCCCCGCGAATCGCTGCTGTTGCTGATGCTGCTCCCCGAGACGAAGAGATGCAGGACACGCACTTCGTAAGTGGGGCAGGGGAGATGCCGCCGCCGCGCGTATTCCACCTGCCCCTCGCAGGATTTTTCCCGCTCCCTTTTTTACACCGCCTCGGGGGGCCGGTGCGACTGCCTGGCTGTCATCGCGCGGTCTTTCGCCCTGTCAACTCCACCACGAAAAGCCCTTGTCTGCGAAATCTCGAAGAGTCGCAGCAGACCTGGGGGCTCCGGAAAATCCCGTCTGATCTCTCCTTCGCTGCGTGCTTCGTCCGTGGGCGGATGTGAAAGGCGCGTTTGTTATTTTCTTTTGCGTAATTGCCGACACGGGGATTTGGCCAGGGCATCGGGCCTGAGCCGCCGGATTGCCCGCGACACAAACATTCAATTTTATCTACCTACACGAGAAAAATCTAGTCTGAAGAGTACCTACGTACCTACCTATAATCCAGTCTGAGCTTGAGGGCGTTAGAAATATTATTTACACATAACAACTGAGCCAGCTTTTACAGAATGATTTTATACTTGTAGATTTCGCATCTTGGCGTAGATCTTGCAACCGCACATTGTCCAAGCGGTGCTCGCCATTTTAACTTGACCCGAAGGCTCAAATTAAACGATGTATTCAATACTACATACGATATCGTTTTGAATGTGACACGCTATGTTCCGAATGGCCTACTGCCTGTGCACGCCGTCAATCGGTTACGAAGTTCGTGCTCGTATCCGAATTTTGTTAGCACGCCACTTCCGTGTTTAGTAAATATCGCCCAATCCCTTGCGTCCCCTGTCCCTTGCGCAGCCCGCAAGCTAACATTCGCTTCGTATCAAATACGACAACCTTTGGGCTTGCGTAAAATCGCATCATCCTTGTCAAGAATAATATATCTTTGCATCTTCCCCCTAGGTCGCTGAAATTTCAACAGGATGGCGATGGCGGCCGTCGCCAGACGACAGCCCAGCGCATCCACAAGCACGACTTTTCACGGTCGTTTTGATTCCAAAGGCGGAAGACGAGTTGAAGGTGGCGTGCTAGTAACTAAGTACACAATACGCAAGCTTCGTACTATGATGGCCCGACTTCACGGAAGAAAGAAAACGAGTTACGAGCCTAGTTATTTAAATGTAAAAAGTTTGCAGCTGCAAACTTTTGTTAGAATATAAGTCGAAGAGCAGCCTCTTTGTAACAACCTCGAAGCCGCCGGACCCAAACAGATGTTAAAGCTATGAAAAACGGGCCGCGGTCTGTAAGGGGAGAAGTTGACATTCCTCGGGTGACAAGGCAAGACTAATAGAGTGAGAAGAAAGCAGAGCTGAGGGTTAGTCTGGCCGATGGTCGAAGAGACAAGAGAGTGCCTTTTGAGTCTCGATGCGGGATGGGTGTTAAATAGAGTATAAAAGAGTTAGCCAATTTCCCGTAGCGAAAGATTGTATTAATTTGATTGAGATTTTCAGCACCGTCTTTGTTTGAAGTAATTTAAAACCCACGTTGGAATGATGCGTAAAAGGGTAGTTATTTGTGTAGTGAACCATGTGCCAAGAGGTAGTTGTGGACTCGATGCCATCTCCTCGCAGCAAAAGGTTAGTGCACGTCATATTACAAGAAAAGCGAAAGGTGTATTTTGAGTGATTTATGCTTGTCGAAAACAAAGTGATTGAATAGGCGACTAACGCCCTTGACAGGGTGAATACTTTTGCCCTGGCCGAAAAAGCCATTGGCATTTAGTGATTGATAATTATGAATTCCGTGTTTATCCATCTGGTGGTGTGGTGTTTTGGAAAACAAAGTTCGATGATTGAGAGGGTTATTGAAAAGGTGACCGCCCAATTAACACGATATATACCACACTTGGAAGTCCGCAGTGTCGCTTACCACAAAATTAGTTGTGCCATAATGGCGCTGAAGCGAATGAGAAAAGCCAACATGCTATGAGATCCCATAATTGTACCTATTTGTTTTATGCTGATAAGAAGGAAACTCTCTGCAAAAAAAGGCTACAAGTGACATTTGTGTGATTCATAAAGGGCCGAAGTCTCAAGTCTATATGAGTTAATTCAATCTTGGAAAAAGCTACCTGTTGAAATTCCGGGCGGGCGTATATCGTAGGGTTGTGAAATTTGCATGTTTGAATCAAAACCGCGTTGGCGCGATCGTGAAATCGGGGAGTTTACTAATGATAAATTTCATACGGTGGTTGAAAGCCAAGCATACATCGTAAATTGTGTCCTCCAATTATCTATAAGAAATCTGCCATAATTTCCTTATTGCTGGTGAAGCCAGCTACCTCTTTCCTAAATGAGATAAAGTAATCCACCGTCCCTGTTTGAGCTAGTTCACAATTTTCAGTCTGTTCCAGCCTACGGCAGCACTCATCTTCATTTACAAGACGGCCAAAATATTGTTAGCTAGAATAGCGGATAAGGAACCTTTTGTAACTAGACCTCCCAGAGTTATCGTGAAGAAATAATTAGACGAGACAACTCGTAACACCATAACGGTATTTAACAAGCGGGAATTGTCACCACGAAGAAGAGTTCAACCGTTTTAAGAGCTAGTGACTATTGTTTGATTGAATTGAAAAGTTATTATTTATCAGAAAATTGCGAATTGCGAAAATTGAGTAATATCTATTTTCAAATAATTTGTGAAGGTAATCCTTTGAAAATAACAAGTAATTGAACATCAAGTCAGTTTATTGATTGTAGTAAACTCAACGCTTGAACTCACTCAAGATAACGCCAGCTGTGTGCACTACCTGTGTCAATTTAGTTGGGCCACGTCAATGCGACTAATTCACCTGCAGAGGTGCAAATTTACTTGTCTAAATTTTACAAGCTCATTCCAAGCTTCGGCTAATTATTTACCTGTGGGTCATGTAGCTTGCTGAGAGAGTTGTTTAAGATTCACGATTTGAATTGCCTGTATCAGGAAGATAAAGAGTTGAAGCCGAGTTTCAATTGGAAGTCGAAGCGTCCGTCAAGGGGTTGAAATCCATGCAAGACTGGAATAGGCTTTCTTTTAGCTAATTAGACCACTCGCTGTGTGTGGCCGTACAAGTTGATGATGTTAAGTAATCCTAAATTGATTAGGCAATAGAGGTCAACCACCAAAGAGTTTATAACTGGTCAAATGTGGCCTCAGAACTATGCCATTTGTGATATTTGTTCATCTAGGGATTTCCAGGGTAATATGAGCGTATCAGCAGCGCCAATTAGGCCATAAATTCTGTATCCTAGAGTCCTCGGGACGGGCCATGCGAACTAGAAGATAGGCAGGACAGTGTAGTCCCGAAAATTAAACGAGGGAATTTATTGTTCCGATCTAAGTGATCTTGTTGTTAAATAAATTGAATTATGATCTTCAAATTCGTTGGTTATTCTTGTTTGATTCATGTCTTGAAGCAAGCTCACGCCACGATTCCATAACGCACTGGGGTTTGGGGCTTTCGCGGGGCACCGAATTGATTAGTGTCATTGATTATTTATCTAATCAATTAATTGAGAAAGAACACAACATAGGGTCATGCCAGTAAGATACAAGTAGTGCGGCGCCGATCTAAGAGAGCGAATACTAATGTCAGCAAAAGAAACAAAAGGAGTAAGCGTTATTTCTTCATAATCACTAGTCAATCAAGTAAAAGAGGTGAGTCTGTCTCATTATAGTACCTATACGGAATTCGTAAACTAGACGGCGTGTTCCCTATGCTCGTGCTTGGTGGCACACTGACGGAGCTCTTGGCCATTCGATCAGAAACCTGCTCACACAATCATGTTGATGTCCGTTCCACGTGTCCTTAGTTGCCATCCTGCGTTGCGATCTTCCTTAGAAGCTAATGGACAGGGAGCTGGTGCCTCAAAACTTACGTCATAAGGTACATGATTTCAGCCCTGTAGGTCTAATGTGCGTTGATGAGGTTGCTAAAAATTCCTTTGTCTTACATGTCAGACAGGAGGCTTTAGGCTGGTATAAACTTGTCAATTTTCGAAAAATGTCAAAAATTTATGTCATAAGGTACATGAATGAAACCAACGGGCTTTTGTGTGGGAACATCCCCTCAATCAAAAATCGGGTTATAAGACAATCTCTCAAGTTTTCACAATACCTTGAACAAAAGTAGAAATACATATTTATGAACAAAGTATAATGGTGTCTCAATTTTCCCCAATAACTCTTCACTGACCAAACACTACTCTCAGTGACATGCGTTTCGTTCGCAAGAACAAGAACTCTACAAGTCGAGGCAGAAATTTCAAAACACGCAAAAAACACAAAGGGAAAACCTGACATCCGCCTAAAAGAACGGAAAATCAACATCATGTATGAAATTCTCTTTCCACTTGCCCGGTGTCAGTGGAACAAATTCCCTGGCTACTTTTCAACCAATGCTGTCACCCAGGCGACGGCTTGCCGGCGCCGGTGACAGCTAGTCAACATAGAAAGAGCGTTGTGAGTACCTATAGTGAACGCCCCGGGCGACAAGGTACTCTCCCGAGGGCACATAGTACGAGGGATGCACGTCGACCGTGGGCCTTGACCTTATGGTCTTTTGTGAGGCCCGTGGTGCCATCAACGTATTACGCCTTACTTGAACAGGTACGGGGACGGCACAACATCAAGAAGTAATTCTTTTCTGCCAGGTTATCACCTGCAAAATCAACCCGCATCTGAGATTTCAAACTATGGCCACAGAATAGAAATAAGTGCTTCGCACAGAAGCCGCACTCCGGTCGGCTCTTTTGATGTTTTCGGTTTACCGCCAGGGACCTTAAGCACTACTGATTTAAAAGGCCCATCGTCTATGCTCGGCACACTCGTGATGTTCCGTCGATGTGTGCGATGCCATTGGCGGGTTGGCGCCCGCCCAAGCTATGACAGTTGTATGTTTGTGTTGTTTGTTGACCAGGATATAACATCAACTGTACCCTGACAGACCTGTGTCTGTGTTTCTCTGCTTTCTTACTCTCCACACCGCATAGCAACAATAATGCAATAGTGCAATGTGTTATGGAAATCGGAAGAAACGCCGGCCGTCGGGCACCTTTACTGTCAGAATAAAATTTGTATCCACAACCCACATACGCGCAAGCGGTGCCCCATTTTCTCTTCTTTGCGGAAGGTAGAGGATTCTCCTCAGCCAAGGCCACATGAACTTATCACCAATTCACCACCACAGAACCGTAGTGAGGAGTCCAACAGGTGAAACACGAACACAGGTACAGTTGAGGTTAGCTTTTTGTCAACAAACAACAGGAAGAGCGACGTATTAAATGACATTTAGCAACCGTCATAGCTTCGGCGGGCAGCAATCCGCCAATGACGCGTCGTACACAGCGACGAAGCCTCACGAGTGTGCCAGTACACACGATGGACCTTTAAGGCTAAAGGGGACGATGAAATAATGTGTTTCTGAGACGCGAGATGGCGCGGAAACTAATAACATTCTCAAAATTAACTCAATGGACCGATTTTGAAAATTCAAACGTTATTATATTTAGATTATATAACTATTTGATGCTGTAGTCAAAAATTATTTTTTTTATATTTTTTGAAAAAAAAAATTTGATTTTTTCAAATTTTCAATTTTTTTGTTGAAAATTTAAGGTAGTCATTTTATCCTCTGATAAATATTGTATATTAATCTATTTTCACAATTCAAATATCATGAATAGTGTCGACCGAAATCAATTTTGAATATTTCCCTTTGAAGTTCACCGCGTGCCGCCCGCCGCCACCTGCAAGCGGTTCCCGTCCTGTATCATCATACAATATTTATAGTCCGCGAGAAAAAAGAGCTCTGTCGTAATTGCAGAATTAATGCCTGGACTGTATGCCTCCAGTCCCGTAGAAAATCTCAACAGTGTAACAAGCAACTGGGCAATACCGAATCGGTTACTTTTTCAATTTTAATTATTAATAGCTTCGTCACTCGATATAATTGGGATGTTCTCCAGAAATAAATGAGTAAGATGAGTGAAAAACTACTATAAAAAAAGTACAGTAGGAGGCTTTATTTTGTTTTCTAGTTCATGCACAAAATGTTTATAACGAGAGATGGAAAACGCTATCCGTCAAGTTGGCCTGTGAATCAAAAAGTAACAGTCACAGAGATAGGAAACTGCAGCTCACAAAATAGCTAAAACTAATTTTTGTTACAATCAAATTCTTGAAACATTCGAAAATTCAAAAAAAAAGTTCACCCATATGCCAACGGTGTCTGTCGCCCATTAGGAGCGCCAATTTCATTCTTTGATTCTAATGAAAATTTAGAACAGGCATTGAACCCAGTAACTGGAAGCTATGGGAAGATACAGGTGGTCGATCCTAGAGTAATCATCTCATAGCGGCCTTACCGTTCAAGATAAAAAAAACGAAATAGTGCTATTCTGTAAAAAATAACATTCCATAAACTCTCTGTTATGTGAAAATTCGTGTCGGCAATTGGCTGTTGCCTGGGTGATACAACGTAACAGAGCCTTTATGGAACGTAATTTTTTAGAAAATCGCACCATAAGAAAAAAGTTGTATGGTTTGATTAGAGCTGAACATAACGAAATAAAGTTAAATTATGAGGCCTGTTTGTTGACCCGACCCATGGATATCTTGCGGAATCGCCAGACGGGGCTTCTTCCTCATCAGAATGGTACTATCATCAAGGTGAAATGTCCTAAGTCGGCAAAACAAAAGACCATACAGGAAACCATACAGACCAATCAACAATTTTGTTTAGAGAGAAATTCTCAGCTTAAACGGACACACATTCACTATTTCCAAGTACAAGGATAATTATATTGGACTGACAAAATAAAAAAACAAAATAGGTCCCTTCGTTTCGGTTTTTTTGAGTGCGCATGTGTGGCGCGAATTTCATAGTTTCGTACACCGATATTGAAAATTAACACTAAAAAATATTGTAGTGTACCTAAAATTCCACAAATAATTTGCTTGAATGTTAGATACCATTTTTTATATTCAAAGGAAATGTTTCATTGAAATTAAGTTCAATGATCATTTGTGGAAGTTCAGGAACAACGAAAAGGGCAACAGCGCTCAAAACAACAAGACATCGGCGCCAACTGTCACTTGTGACAATCATGATGACATTTCTCGTTTCTACCTGACCTACATTTCATTTGCTCATGTTTTGACGATAAAACACAACTTGTTGGAAATGGCTGTACCGAGAAGGAAGTTCAAAAAAGCTACGAAGAGATGCATTTACGGTGTGTGTAGAAGTGACAGCCAGAAACCAGTAGTTGGTCAGGCGGCTAGACAGAACATGCAGCGTTGCCATTCAACTGAAAAGTGTACGAATGTTTACAAAATTTGGAGCCTTCAAGCATGCGCACCTGCCCAAACGAAGTAGCCTATTGATTGACTTCTATATCAAAATTTTACTGCCTGAGATCATCGATTTGCGGGCTTGTAGGAGCATGCCCATTCAAGAAAGTTGGAATGCCATGACTTTTTTCCCATCAACGGTTCTTAGGTACTGGCCACTTTTCGACACTCAAATGCGTATCGTACTACGATACGTAATACGAATTTTATACGAAACAAGTGCATTCTAATGGAACGATTTCGACAAAAATCAAATGAGCCGAGGTCATTCACCTCGGCCACCACAAGATAACCACACAGACAGCCAGACACACAAACAAACAAGAGAGATATCCACACAGGACTCAAACGGACGGACAGACAGACAAACAGACTTCAGACGGAGTAGGACTAGTAGTAGTAGTTCTTTGCGGTTTTGTTATTTACTTCCAGTGTATATAGTTTCAAATACATATACACATTTGTGCAGCCTATTGTTTTGCAATTGCAATTTGACTTTACAATGTTTGTCCCTTTATAATCAGATATGAGTATGTTGGAGTATGAGTATGTTGGAGTATCAGTATATTGTAGATCTAGATAGTGTGATTACGTGAGAGGAATAATCAACTTGGACAAAAATTACAATTTCAAAAATCGTAGCAACGAAATATATCGGCGTAATACCACGATGTCACAAATCTTTACTACTGCTATTCACATCGCCTATTTCTCAGAAAACATTATAACACCATGTGTGCAGAAAGTGATCACTACCTATATCATGAATGACTCATCGCGGAGAACAGCTGCAGCGGGCGGCAAATAACAAAGTGAGATTTTCAAAATGTGTTTCGGAGGGCACCATTCATGCTACAGAAATTCTAAAAACAGATTAATGTTTGATATTTTCAGTACTTCAAAATGACTACCTGCAATTTTGAAAAAAATCAAAATTATTTTGTGAAATTTAAAAAAAAAATTGAAAAATTTTTTTGGAATTTTTTTTTTGACTAGTGCATCAAATAGAATTGAAATTTGAGTATAACCTTTTTTTTATATCCAAAATCGGACCGATAGTTTTCTCAAAAACATTTTATTACTTTTGATGTATTTTCTCTCTGTCGCACACTTGGTACTCAATTTCAGTCCCCTTTAGCCTTAAACCAGTAGTGCACTTCTATCTCCCTCATATTTTTGATATCCTTTTCAAGTGATGCTTCTGTGCCAGGCACTTATTCCTATTCTGTGCTATGGCTATGTGGCTTGCGGGTTGTGAAGAAGACGTTGAAGCGAGCTTTTTTGCAAAATAACGGCTCGTCCGTCGTTGAGAAAAAGGATCATTGTCAAGTATACCTAGGGGCATTATTTGTTGAATAACGTGCCTTGTATCAGGATATTATGATAAAAATGACGATCAAGTATGGTGCAAAACATAAAAAGCTCGGGACATCAACAAAACTCGATTTTTTTTTTCATGACAAACTGTGGTTTTCAAAGGCTTGGGCTTGGGATATATGAAACCACGAATTTGACGTTGAGACCAGTATGACAGCGTAGAGTTTTTCACACAACGGAAAGTTGCATTAATCCGAGCTATGCTATAACCGAACGCTTTTGTATGTACAGGAATTTTCCCGCATAGTGCAACGAATGGGCGTCGCAAGCAAGAATGCGATTGCAAAACGAAAAAACCACCAAAACAGACCTGATTTGATGACAGATCCAACGGCACGTACAGCACACCACACATACGTTTAATCCAAGAGGTGCTCAAAGGCTCACAGAGCGCCCGGTCCGGAGCTCACTTGATCTTTTATATAAGAGCTCTGTTTACATCCATATACCGACGGAACAAAAGAGTGCAAACAAAAGTCCGGTGCAGTATCCATTATGTCAAAGCCATGTTGATCTAATATACTCAAAACAAACCCCGCGGGGCTAAAAAGTCGCATGCGGACGTGGCAAGCGAGGGCAAAAAGTCAACTCATCGTCAGCGGCAAAGAGCATACACCCTGGTCTTTTGCGCGCAAAACGTCCATGTGAAGTATGATTCCCTCTCATTAATCGAGCAAAAGCTTTTTGTGCAGTAGTGGGCAGTGCGCGGTGCTTGCGGTGCTTCACCGGGCATTTTTCTAATACACGTACACAACAAAACGCCGTTTGTGGTTTTTTATCCATCAACCGAGCTCTTTTTTTTTGTCAATGTCGTAATTTCCTCAAATAAACGTAAACTTGATGAAACTGGAAAGCGCGCGATGAAAATTCTATTGGCGGACAACGCAAGGCGGGAGAGGAACGCCGGGACGCATAGCAGCAGTAAAAGCTCAAGAGCTTCCGCGATATGTACGTCGTCTCTGGTAGCAGAGTGTGGCTCCGGCTTCATTGTGCTTCAGTGGCAAATGCATTTCCAGACATTTTCGTGTGCTCCTCTGACGCTATTAAAACTGTACACATCCCGTTTTATTCGCTTTACTGCCGCCTACAATGCAGTTTAGCGGAACGACCTACGCATTGCAAGTTTTATTGCTTTTCTGGAGCACCATCGGGCGCGGGTCTTGAATTATGCCACGTTGCTCTTTCGAACGATTAAAATCAATATAGGGTGCCCATTTTTCTTTTATTACTTATTTTTATTGTTCCAGGAACTGTGCCATGGCCTGGATCAACGATTAGGGAAGCCCGGGGCAAAGAAGCTGGCCGTTGCGGAGCTTAAGGAGCTGCGAACTGAGTCTCCTAACAACCCCTGGTTCCTACAATTGTGACAATTATTTTTAGGTACCCCTACAGCTAGCTAGCAAGCTACCACTGTGGATATAAGGCTGCTGTTAGTGAGTTTTCCGACAGAGACAGCGCTACAGAGTACTTAGAAAATGTCCGGCACTTACTGGATGACACGTTTCCAGTGAGAGATTCAAGCAGTGTCGGACTGGTCCACCGGGCAACCGGGCAAATGCCCGGTAGGCCAATCCCCAGTTTAGAGGCCAAATTGTCCACATTTGAAAAAATTGCACTTTGAGGTTTTTTTTTTAATCCAAATTTTTAATTTTTCATCAAAATCTAGTCCACTTTTGTTTGTGCATATCATGCATTGATTATTTCTTAGTAGTCACTAGTCGTGGAATGACAACATTGTATGTGTGAGGCTCCCGCTGCTCCCGCGTTGGTTTGTTTTATCTACCATCTAGTCGTGCTCTTTCTTTACCGTCTATGTAGAAATTACATCTTTAGCCACATGCAGAAATCATTGACAAATTCGCAAGTAGATCAGTATCTTTGAAATCAAAACTGTTGATGAGCTTTTATGCAAAAATCCGGCTGGGTTTCAATTTTGTTCGCTATTATTTCTGTAATTCCTGGACTAATGTTAGAATAATGTTACGAGCGGCGATTCTGGATAACACGCGATCTTTCTAGACTCTTCCCGTTAGATCGCAGTGTACTAGTGCGGAGCGTTCTAGTGTGTTCCGGTGCGCGCGTGTAGGGCTTTTTCCCGTAAAATTGTATGGAGACTTCAGCAGTGGGTCAAGCTACATCTGTCCATTTTGGCGAAGGCGCCGGTTCTAGAGCACGACAGAATTATTATACGGGTAATGTGCAAGATTTTTCGGGAGCCGTATGAAAACCGTATGTCGGGTCACTGTGGAGACTGCGAATGATGAATCAGTCGGACCTATACAGGTTGTCTCAAAAATATACCGACAACGTTCTAAGGCAGCTTCCTCTCATCAAAACAAGAAAAAAAAATCCCATGAACATGGGTCCGGAAACGCTTCCTAAGGGAGCTACAGTTCCCTAAAGGTGGGACCCTGAAGATGGTTTTTATTCAATATCTCCGAAATCGTTCAAGGGAAATCAATCAAACTTGACACATCCACTAACCTTCTTAGGCCCATCAAAATGAGGTAAAATTAATTCCAAAATAATTTACCAGGGGTGGGTAAGGCTGAGGTGGGGGGGTAAAAATAACCCTAACTTCTTTGAATGTGGATTGTTTCCAAATTCAACAAAAAATTATGGAATATTGGAGTTTTCTACCAAAAAAAGTCCCTCTGTTCAACCTCGATAGATGCACCGTTTACGAGATATTTGAGTTTGAATGTATGAAAACGTGGTCAGAGATGCTGATTTTTAATTACGATATTCAAGGCGAAGGAAAAACTACTTCAAAGCAACTTCAGTTTTGTTAGGCATTCAAATTTTGTTAGGTATAAGAAGGTTATTAAATGTGTTAAGTTTGATTGATTTTCCTTGAACGGTTTCGGAAATATTAAATAAACAACCATCTTCAGGGTCCCACCTTTAGGGGGCTGTAGCTCCCTTATGAAGCATTTCCGGACCCATGTTCATGAGAGCTTTTCTTCATATTTTGATAAGAAGAAGCTGTCGTAGAACGTTGTCGGTGTATTTTCCGGACAGCCTGTATAAGGCACCAATCGTCGCCTCACGAGCAGTTAATTATTGGAATGCGAAGTGGTAGCGAGCAGATTAAAAGCGAGTAGTAATCACAGCAATATTCCTGAGTAAATAATTGTTGGCGTGTATTTATTGTAGTACGCAGTAATAAACAGTGTATGTTTTAAAACGATCGTCTCAATTATATTCGAACCCGTACGCGAGATACGTAACAATAATAAATCTTTTTCTTTCGTCCGTTGTTTTCTTTATCGTAGTGTATTTCAAGCAAAAGTTTTGAGTTTGAAGAAATCTATAGACAATTTGGTCAGCGTCTTTTTTTTGTTATTAGCATTATTATAATTATTATTATAATTATTGAAAAAAGTCGCCTGCGGCGCTAACTGGGGGCGGGCCCCTCTGACTCCCCCTTCGGTTTCGAGGCCACTTTCATTCTTTGCCCGGTAGGCCAAAATTTGCCAGTCCGACGCTGGATTCAAGGATATTAACAGCGCGTTTATCGCAAAATAAAACGAACAAAGGCATAGATTTCGAAGCCTAGCTACAGGCTATAGGTGAAGAATATTTCCTCTACTCAAGTACCAAATTCAAGTACATGGAGGCACCTTAATATTGGTGGAAAACTGCATTTAGACCAATACAATCACAGAAATAAATGACTTCTCGGAGGAACTAATTGCCGAATTGTCCGCTGTTGGAATAAAATCAGAAAAGCTAGCAATACTATCGGTTTATCGATCACCCTCTGGCAATTTCGAGAGATTTCTTGCTACGATGGAGGACGTACTCGACCTACTGACTAAATCAAGTAAATACAGACGAATCGTAGTTGCAGGAGACTTCAACGTTGATTTCTTGAAAGACAGCAAAGAGAAAAGGCGACTTTTGAAAATGTTTTCTACTTTTAACATAAGTCCAACGATGAATACAGCCTCAAGAGTCACACGTCAGAGCGAAACTTGCATAGATAACATCCTAATCAATTTCAGCATAGAATAAAATAAAGGACGAACAATAAACCTTCACTTAGGAGATCATTACTGCCAAATACTTCCGATACCGTAAAAAATAAGAACTGTCAACGGGATAAAACACAAAAAATCAGGACAATGACGGACAGAGGAATTCTGCAAACTAAATTTAACTTGGCTTCATTGACTGGCAGAATCTTCTGATAAACAAAACAGCCGCTGTATCCTTTGAATGTTTTTTCGATATATTCCTGGCTCTCTTCTATATGAACTTTCCCGAAAAGGAAATGAAAATAAGTGCTGACAAGAAGAAGGTCGACTGGATGAATGATGAAATATCCACACTCAGAAACAGATTGAATGCCTTGGACATAGTCAGGAAGATGAGAAAAGACCTCGCTGCACAACACTTTTATGACGACTGCAAGCAAAAACTCTCCAAACGCAATAGAAAATGCTAAGAAATTTCACAACGAAGAAATAATCGTGAATTCCAATAATAAAATCAAGGCCATATGGAAGATAATGGAAGAAGAAACTGAGAAAAGTAAAGCTACAACAGATAAGGGCCGGCTAAAGAGCAATGAACTCAGCGAGTTCTTTTCGACGGTCGGCGCAAGAATAGGCTCAAAAATTTAAAATACAAACACAACAGCCAAGGATTTTTTACAAAACACTAAGCAAAAACATTTAAATTCGTGCTTTTTGAAACCTACGGATGAATGTGAACTAACTGAGACAATAACATCACTCAAGAATAAAAAGACGCGAGATATCTACGGTATGAACAACCAGACTTGTGAAATCCTTATCAGAGGAGCTCGTTGGGCCTTTGTCCATTATTATAAACAATTGTCAAGAACAGGGATACTTCCCAGAAGCCATGAAAAAAGCAAGAATAATACCAATTTATAAAGGAGGGAGCACTGAAGACCCAGAGAATTATAGGCCTATAGCTATACTTCCGGTCCTCTCTAAAATTTTCGAAGAAGTAACAAAGAGAAGAGTTGTTGACTACTTGGAAAGTAAAAAATACTAGATAATTAACAACACGGGTACAGAAAAAATAGATCAACTACCACAACTTTACTGAATTTGATGAATCGTATAAAAGAAGCTAGAAGCACAAGACGATAAAGCGCCTGCCCAACTAATTTCTTGCAATTTGTCCAAAGCGTTCGATTCGGTATCTCACGACATTCTACTGGACAAGCTGGAGCACTATGGAATTCGAGGTCCCTCTTACTACATCTCAAAGAGCTACTTATCCAATCGAGAGCAACAGGTCTATTGGAAAAATAGATTTTCCAGAGAAACTTTAATCTCGTATGGTGTACCGCAAGGCTCAATAATAGGCCCCATTCTCTCCATCATTATTTTATACCGTATGTTCATTGAAAAATTCAGATAGGGGCGGCTATGGAACTTCAAACGTATTTCCGTTACTTGATCCAGGTTAACCACAACAATGAAATGAAAACGTCAGTGAGTGACAATTTTTAGGTTATGTAATTGAAAACTCAAAAGTCAAACAGACATGTAAGTGTTGAAGACTACAGAAATTGTTGAGGATGACCCCATTTCCTCGCAAACATGACTGAACTCGTGGTCTAGTGTTTTCAAATGGGTTCTGAGAGATTTGGGGCGTAATATTACCGCAGTCTTCAGTGATACGTTTCCTTAGCTGTTCAAGATTTTGGGGAAGTGTGTTGAATATCGTGTTTTTCTGGAGAGGAAAAAGGAAGTAATCAGGTAGGATCAAATCCGCCCTTTTCTTCAATCTACGCTGCCAGTTTGCCGGAACAAGGCTACAATTCTTTGAATCGTCGTGAAGACATCATTCTCCAAGATCATGGAATCTGGGAACTTTTGCCTGAATTTGACTATACATTCTTTGCCCATTTTGATGACCTTCATTGCTGGAATATGACTTGATCGTGGATGTTTTGTGTTCGGAAGAAAAAGCCATATTTTCGAAATTGACAGCAATTGAAAACTCGATGACATTCCATTCCAATTTTATGAGCATAAATCAAGTCACGGACATACACAGTTTTACTCTCCACAGTCACCCCTTATTGAATTTTTTAATGAACATACGGTATAAACAACCTCAGTGCTGACGAGAAGATGTTTTTTTCTATCTTTATGCAGATGATACCATCTATTTCTTAAAAGCTTATACAGTTTCTGACTTGAAAGAGAAAGAAGCTGAGATCTTGGAAAATAGTAAAGCTTGGTTTAGCGCGAATAAACTTCAGATTAATAAGAGCAAAAATCAATTTCTCCACATGTCACCTTTTCAAAAACATTACCATTTGAAATTTCTCGTATTCACGATAGACAATAAGCTTGAGTGGAGGGTTCACATCGAAAGTATCAAGAAAAAATTACTACAGCTATCAATATCATCAGAACCGTCAAGAAATACTGGATGTCCCGAAAATATATCGACAACGCTCTAGGGCAGCTTCCTCTCATAAAAACAAGAAAAAAAGTTATCATAAACATGGGTCCAGAAATGCTTCCTAAGGGAGCTACAGGCCCCTAAAGGTGGAACCCTGAAGATGGTTTTTATTCAATATCTCCGAAACCGTTTAAGGGAAATCAATCAAACTTGACACATCCACTAATCCTTTTTCAACAAAATGAGGCAAAATTAGTTCCAAAATAATTTACCAGGGGTGAATAAATTATAAATTTACTAAAGTGTGAGGGTAAAAATTACCCTAACTTTTTTGAATGAGGATGGTTTCTAAATTTTACAATAAATTATGAAAAATTGGAGTTTTCTACCAAAAAAAGGTCCGTTTGTTCAACCTCGATAGACGCACCGTTTACGAGATATTTGAGTTTGAATGTATGAAAACGTGGTCAGAAATGCTGATTTTTCAATCACGATATTCAAGGCGAAAAAAAAACTATTTCAAAGCAACTTCTAGGCCAGGCGGTAGGTCATTCTGGATAGAAAAAATTCCGACCAAAGCTTTTATGGTGTCAAACTCTTCGTAAGGTCAGTAGGTACCTAGCACTGAGTTTCCGCCCAAAAACGAGTTGTGCTGATTCCTCCACATCTGCTCAAAGGTAAAGGATATCTTGAAGGTGCAAAAAGACCTGTTAAACCCCCGTACTTTTTCATTGCATTTGCCTCAATGCAAACTTACAACTCTAACGCAAACATTGGAAGCATTTGTCATCATCTCTGTGCCAGTCTTACTGTTGAAAAAAAAGATTTCTTTGTGCGGGTCAGATAAATCACATTTAATTGTTTTTCCACACAATCGAACGATGGAGCAACATGTATTTTGGATGTTTTCTAATAACTTGTACTCACTGAGCCCATTGATGGCGTTAAAATTTCAATAACAGCATTTTTGAAGATGTTGCCCGTGAAGAAGTGAATAATTTTTACCCGCCTGTTCAGCAGGAGTTTTTTCAATTTTACCAAACACCGTTCTCAAAAATTTTATAGGAAATGACAAGCTGGAGCTGTTTTCTAATGATATTATATCTGGCTCAACCGCAACACGCTTTTTGAAAGTGTGGGAAACTGATTTCTTTCGAGCGATTCTATTTTACCCGCGTGCAGCCATGCCTACTTGACATAGACCGGACTGATTACACAAGCTTGGAAATGTACTCTCTTCCAGCTTTGAAACACGACCATTAATGATGAAATGATGTATGATTTCTTCATGAATCAATGTACAAAGTCTCAATAATAATTGTCGCATTTTAAAGCTGGAAAAGAGTACATTTCCAAGCTCGTGTGATCAGTCCGGTCTATGTCAAGTAGGCACGGCCGCACACGGGTGAAACAGGACCTCTCGAAAAGAAAACAGTTTTTTAGACTTTTAAGTGCGTGCCGCGGTCAAGCCAGGCACGATATCGTTAGAGAAGAGTTTGAGCTTTTCATTCCTTATAAAATTTTCGCAAACGGTGTTTGGTAAAATTGAAAAAATTGCTGCTGAACAGGCGGGTAAATTTTTTTCTTTTTTTTGCTGGCAACATCTTCAAAAATGCTGTTATTGAAATTTTAATGCCATAGATGGGCTCAATGAGTACAAGTTATTAGAAAACGTCCAAAATACATGTTGCTCCATCGTTTTCTTGTGTGGAAAAACAATTAAATGTGATTTATCCGACCCGCACAAAGAAATCTTTTTTTTCAACAGTAAGACTGGCACAGAGATGATGACAGATGCTTCCAATGTTTGCGTAAGAGTTGTACGTTTGCATTTAGGCAAATACAACAAAAAAGTACGAAGGTTCGACAGGTCTTTATGCACTTTTGAGGCATCCTTTACCTTCGCGCAGATGTGGAGGAATCAGCACAACTCGTTTTTGGGCGGAAACTCAGTGGTAGATAACTACTGACCTTACGAAGAGTTTGACACCATGAAAGCTTTGGTCGGAGTTTTTTCCAGATTGTAGTGATTTTACCGATATACCGCCTGGCCTATTCATTCTTGTTGGGCATTCAAATTTTTTTAGGCATGAAAAGGTTATTGAATGCGTCAAGTTTGATTGATTTCCCTGTAACGATTTCGGAAATGATCAATAAACGCACCATCTTCAGGGTCCCACCTTGAAGGGCCTGTAGCTCCCTTATGAATGGAGCGTTGCCGGACCCATATTTATGGGAACTTTTTTTTTCTTGTTTTGATGGGAGGAAGCTGCCCTAGAACGTTGTCGGTGTATTTTCGGGACACCTGTATAGTTCACAACAAGCGACACGTTTAGCGTATTTTGCGAACTGCCATAGCATCCTAACATATGGAATTCTTCTATGGGGAGCCTCACCAGCCGCGAAGGATCTCTTCATCCTACAGAAAAAAGCTGTACGGGCCTTGTGTGATTTTAAACAAACAGACAGTTGTAGGAACGCCTCCAAGGAAAATTGAATACTCACCCTACCGTCCATGTATATTTTTGAATGTTTGAGATACGTGCATAGAAACATTGGGGCTTTTGAGAAAAATGGAAAACACCATGAGTTCAATAAAAGGAACAAGGATAAGCTTCAAACACCTCTGCACACTATGAAGAGAACCCAACAAGGAGTAGATTATTGGGGCTCCAAGCTATTTAATCGGCTTCAAAGTGAAACAAAGACACTTACCCAAAATCAATTTGAACGGCGGATCAAGCAGTTTCTGAAAGAGACCATATTCTATTCTACGATATAGAAGATTTCGTCGACGGAAAGAGACCGGTTTAGTACCTTCAATCACATTATTATTATTTTAGCTGTACATAAAATGTGTTCACTGTATTTGTCTTATTGTGTCCAATACACTGTAAATTGTATTATGTGATATATGGTTATGCATATTTGTGACTGCCATGTGAACTTTTGATGGTTGAATATATTATTATTATTATTATTATCGATGCGATCAAAGGATTAGCGGAAGGGACATTGGAGATTATTGTAAAACAACCAAAAATATGCGATAGGTGGAAAATCGAAATAAATGAATCCAAACTTGGTAGCAATTGGTGTCAGAAGTGAGGGATATTTCTGAATTTATAAACGGCAACTGCTTCTTTGGAGAAACTCGATCTGAATACGCCGATTTCTGGGAATATCAAGAAATTGTTGACAGACCACACCAAAAACCAAGAGCATGTCCCAAAGAGGTATGGAGAAAACTTTGGCGAACGAACATCATGGCGATGATGCAGGAACAACAGAAAAACGCCTTGAAGGAGTTAAGGGAAGCTCTCGATGAACAAGATGACAGACGACAAAAATTCATGAGAATTCTAGAAGCAGTAGCCTAAGGGCAGAGTCGCGACTTGTCTCTAGTCGCCTGGAAGAGTAAGAGCCTTGAGAAAGGAAACAAGGAAGTGGCACTGAGAATGTTTATAAAGACCGCTAAGGAAATTATTCCACTTTTAGCTGAACCCGTTGAGGAAGCCGCTAACTCCGAAAAAATCGTGTGAGCAACACTAAGCGGATCACCTCGAGGGCACGTCGCTGGAATGTTGAACCCGCCACGGCTGCCATCTGTACCATGAGTAAGACATTGATCAACTTGGACAAGATCGAAACCCCGGTAAGATCATTAGGAGAAACCCTGGGCAAGTGTGAACTCGTAAATCGGATCTCACGCTGTGAAGACGTGTCTGCCAAGACTTTGGCATGAAAATTCTTGGAGAAAAGTGTAGATGTTTTTGCTCGACTGAACAAAGCAAGGAGAAGGAACTTGCGACGAGATTCATCTAAGAAGAAGCTGCAGTCTTTGAGATTGCAGGTAATCCCAACGGAAGGACCAGCGTGACCCAGCATCGGATCAACATCGAGAACGCCGCACCAATTTGACAGGCTCCCAGACGCCTACCATTGGCGAAGCAAGAAAAGTGGCGAAGCTCTTGAAAAACATGTTCGATGAAGGCGTGATAGAAGAATCGACAAGCCCATGGTCACCACCGGTTGTTGTGGTTACAAATACGGGAGTGCGCGATTTTGCGTGGACTACCGCAGACTCAGTGATGTGACAAAAAAAAAAGACAGCTATTCACTGCCTCAGATTGACGACACTTTTAGCACGCTGTCTGGATCGAGATGGTTTTCGACGCTTGACCTGAAGAGTGGTTACTGGCAAATGGAACTTTACAGCGACGACAAAAAGAAGATGGCGTTTTCTGCCGGGAGCTGCATTTATCAGTTAACTGAAATGCCGTTTGGACTTTGTAATGCACCGGCCACGTTTGAACGTCTAATGGAGTGCGTCTTGCGAGGTCTAACATCTAACTTCTAACTAGTCTAACTTGCCTAGTCTACCTCAACGAAATAATAGTCATCGGTCGAACATTCGAAGAACATCTAAAGAATCCCCGAGAGGCATTTTGACGTCGTTGACGTGCCTTATTCATTTTTTAAAAGAATACAGGACCGTACTCAAAACTTTGTTCTTCGAGTTTCTATAAAAAAAGTCATCCTGTATATAACCGAGTGTCTAGGCAGAATGCAAACATCTAGCTGACTTGTGACAATCCAGAAATCTCATCGCAGCCTATCAATTCAATTAGACATTTTTGATTTCACAAACTTGAAATTAGGACATCAGGCTAAAGAGCTAGAGAAATAACGACGGGCGGTTACGGAGAAAACCAAGCAACTACTTGGAACTTAAGGGGGCGGGAAGGAACAGCAAAAGTATAAAAACGAATAAAATAAGAAGTCCCAAAGTAAACATTCGCCGCTCCGGCCGGAACGGATCGGGAAGAGTGATCGAATAAAACAACAAATATTTTTTCGCCGCGCTCCCGGCCGCCCTCTCGACTGACGTTTTCTTTGATGGGCCCCAATGTCAGAAAGGATGGAGAAATATTTGTTGTGTGTTTCAAACGTCCGTTATTTTTCCGACAACCTCTCCGTCCGCATCAATCTCCGCTGATGGGTCCAATCCGCTAAACCTATGCGAAAAAAACCTTTACACGATAAAAAAGCACCAAACGAATTTTTTTACGGATAAAAAAGAGTGCAGGAGACAGAACGTTTGATTCGAGGTTTGGTTTATAAAACGCACCTACACAAAGAAGGATCACATCGTGTAGAATTTTGAAGTTCTCGTTCAGTTTTGAGAAGTTTTGATTTTTGCTAAATATTGATGATTAACCCATTTTCGCCACGTTGCCGACGCTGCAGCATGCTGCGTACTATGCGCAGCAAGACCCTGCAAAAGTGGAGGTTGAGTAAAAGCAATGCACCAGAGATTTGGATGAAGTCCGCTGAAATGGGCGACAATATGCGAAAGACATTGGAAAAGATTAATGACAGAAACAAAACCGTTACAAGACTTAAAAATTCCACGTGCCTGCCTCCAGATCGCGTGGTGTTGAGCTGCACAGTGCATACACACCGCGTTGCAGGGATACTTGCGGTGCCGGTGTGGTATGAAAAATATTTTCGCCTTTGATAAATCGCAGGGGCAATTTATAAGCGGCAAGGCCTTCTCTCTGCAGGACGCATGATGAATGTTCGCTATTAATTATGCAATAAATATGCAACCAAACTAACTACCGGGCAGTTTCGGTATGTAGAACACGGCATAATCCGCGTATTAATCAGAGGAATAATAAATTCTCACGTGGACATCACAGAGTTGTCCAGATATCATCGTCGGCGTTTTGTTCGCTTTTGCCACGCAAATTCGAAGTAGAGCATTTTCGTTCGTTATGAATAAGCGCGTGCTTTGTGTTTTATTGTGACAGTGCGCGTTACGTTTTCCTCGGGTAATTGAGACGATTTCGTGGAAGGGCAGTCAGTCTCGTCCTCCACAGAGCATTAATTAACTGCCTCTGATGTGGACTGAGTAATTTCCTTGTGCACCGCTTTGAGCGGAGTTTGTTTTTGCAATGACAATTTTTTCTAGATATGCCACTGAGAATTTCCAATTCCAGTCTTGTTTGGCAACTGACATTCTGTCACTTTTAAAAAGTCCATTACCCGATTGGAATTAAATTCGAAATCCAGCGTGATCAAGGTAGCCTTGAAGTGAGCTAAGGATAACTGGGATGGTCCCACGACTGATAGTCCTGATAAGAGTGTATGGTATTGCACCAGTTTCCCTTACTGCCTTACTTTACTTTAAAAAGCTCAATGGCCTGTTACGTTGCAAAATGCTTCGTAACAAGTTTCTTCGATACGCGCGAAAATCAAACAGTCTAGTAACTTTTATCACTTTATTGCTGTAATGGTTGGGACATGCTCAGAAGCGAAGTAGCCCTTATCTTTGAATGTCTCTAGAAAAACCGTCACTGTCGCAAAACGTTCTGAACTCCACACGTTCACCATATTGTCTTGTTCAGCTGTTATGTGACTTGAATAGCCGTATCTCGAAAAGATCCGCTATCAAACTGCTGGTATGTTGATTTAATTCCACATTTTCTTATTTTTCACATGGCTATTTGTATTCCAGGCCAGTTGGCTACAGCCATTTAGCTACCATTGGTTAATTACCACCAGTTAATTACAGCAGTATCTAATCACTGATTTACGCTATTCATCGCACTGGTTATTTCCAACCTTGAACATCTTTCATCTCTAATTTCTTCAATCTTTATTAACCTTCTGTGTTGATACCTGGTTGAGTAGTTCATTAATTTACCATTATCTTACTTACATTCATTTAACTTATCTTCTATAAAATTCTTTTTGGTTTGCAAAGAAACGAATATTACCATCATTGTTTACTTTTACTTGAATCGTGTGAAGTGAACTTTGCTGAATAAGCTCAACCACCTGAAAAGTAGCAAACGTTTCTGTCTGGTTTTGAGGTAAGTTTTGAGGCGAACCAGCCGCTTAATTATTATCGCTCCTGTGACGCAACCAGCAGCTGGTTGGCGCCCAAAATTAAACACAACATACACCCCCTAGCACCGACTAGAGTGGCCGGCACTTGACGTCACCAGGAGACCTCCGACTCGTGACAGGCCTATGCAAATCCTTGGCCTGTTTGACGATCATCCACCCATTACAGAGAAGACAAATTTTTAGCGCTCCATTGCCTTCCGTTTCCACTTTTATACCCCCATTCGTCTCAAATCAACTTCTACCCCATCCGGCCAGCGCTTTCTTGGTCTTCCCTCTGTTATGTTGCCCTTCGGGTTTCTTTCACAGGCTGTTTTGGCGTGGCGTCACGCCAAAACAGGTGGCATACGTAGGTAGATACTACAAGACTCAGCCATCGTAATCGTGCTCTTATGAAATCGGTCTTTCCGTAACTACAAGTCTCTCAGTTTGTCATTACTCATTAGTTCTCGTTCGCCATTGACCTCTCTGTTGCACTAAACCAAACAATTTTCTCAATACTTTTTAGGCCAGTCAACCTGGCTCAAAAAGTGTCTCATATTTACAAAACGTATACTCTGGCTGAATTTTTGCATACACCTAGGGAATCCCCCACAAAGCCCCAAACCGCGAAAATCCACCAAAATTCCCTTGAGCTTTCCGAGATAAAGGTGTTTTTCTATATCTCGGTTGCTATTGGTTGTATTTCGATTTTCTTTTTTTTTGAAATATTCGGAAAAATATTTGGAACAAGTTGTGATCAGAACTTTTCAATAACTTGTCGAGAAAAAGTGCCAGATGCCGAGAACCGTCGTTTTTTAGAGGGTGGTTTTTTTTTACAATTTTTTATCTGCTTTTCTGTGATAGTTATGGAAAAAATTTCCAACAAAAGTTGTAGCTCCTGTGAATCTCTACAAGTTTCAACCAAAAAAATTTTTGT
The DNA here is from genome assembly GCA_949128115.1 of Anaspis maculata. Taxonomy (NCBI): domain Eukaryota; kingdom Metazoa; phylum Arthropoda; class Insecta; order Coleoptera; family Scraptiidae; genus Anaspis; species Anaspis maculata. Next base: position 73,150,733 of record OX421964.1, read on the forward strand.
GCCGCAAAAATTACCCGCCCCAGAGGGCGCTAAAGTCAACCTCGTTTGGAAAATATTTCCAGGTGTAGGGGGCATCGATTCCAACTCCACCGTGTGGGGATCTAAGGGCCAAATTCTCATTTATGTTCGTACTAACTTTACTAATAATTGATGAATAACAAAACCTTCAGTTGTACAAGGTGACATTTTTGAAAAGGACCCACCCCCCATATTTCGCTGCACAATTTTTTCCTGGAAAAAAACCGGAACAGGTCGATTTATATTTCGAGAGGGACATCTAAGACACGCGATGACAAATTTTTATCTTCAACCCTTCGCCCCCACCCCACCCTATTTTGAAATTTCAAACGGCATCACCTACCTACCTTGTGATACATCAAATTGAAGGTAATAAAATTCCCTTTCTGTCAAACATATTAAATTGTCTCGAATCACCTCTCCATCCCCTTTCAAAATTCTCTGATTGTTAATGCAGGAAAGTTTCTCCCTCATCATTACGTAGGTAACTCCCGATTTTTGAGTATCCGATTTTCCAGTAAAAACAGGTCGATTTTTTTTTCGAAGGGGACACCTACAACACGTAGTGTCAGATTTTTATCTTCAACCCCCTCGCCTGGACTCCGCCCCACTTTGAAATTTCAAATAGCATACCTATATGTGATACATCAAAATTAAGGTAATAAAATCTTCAATTTAGTCTGATTTTTTTTTATTAAGTCACTTTCAACACTTCTCAAAATGATCTTTGTTTATAAATTAAAGGAAAGTTTCTCCCTTATCAACAACTACCAATTCTTGAATTCTATTTCGGATAGAACATTCAGGACACGTATTGCCAAATTTTTATCTCCAATCTCTTCGCCCCCACCCTACTCTACTTTCAGATGGCATCATCTATCTTGTGATTCTTGCGATAAAGAGGATACAATTTTCATCCTGCGAAAAATTATTTCATATGATTTCTAAACCACCTCCCACTCCTCTTAGTCGTAGCGGTACACCAAATTATTCTGCACCTCTAACGATTTCGATTATTTTCAGCACAGATGTTCATTGGACCTATTCAAGCGTTTTGACCCGGAGCACCACCAAATTTGCTCCTTAGGAACGGAGGGGAGGGGGTATCTTCAGAATTTGAAGCTTCAGGTCTAGTATGGTCCAATGAAGGCCTACAAAGGCAAGCGAGTAGTCATTTTCGGATGATTTTTATTCGCTGATGTCGATATTGACGTGAAAAATGGGTTGCGCAATCATTTGACATAGATAATTGGTATTAATAATAGATAATAATAATAATAATAATAAAACGCCTTTATTCACAATTGCATAGCAGCGGAGTTTAGCTAGCGCTATTCTTCCACTCAACTGCCATACAACGACCAAAATACAGTGTCTGGGAGAGTATTGACAGATGGAATTGAACACAATCGTTAATTGATATAAATAAAATCCAAATAGTAACAGACCAGAGATACAGCACAATACACAAACTAAACAAAAGAAAGCAGAACACGAGTCACAAGCCTCACTGTAACGAGAAAAAAATGATCTTGGCTTTTTTTCGGAACTGATCAACACTTAAAGACTTTAGAGAGTTGGGCAGCGTGTTGTAATTGCTTGTCGCATTGTAAGTAAATGACTTTCTGAATAAAGATGTTGAATGTTTTGGAAGGCTCAATGTATTCAGGTGGCGAATGTTCAAATCATGTAGTTGACCCCGAGATAGAAGCTTTTCTTTTAGATAAGGAGGAGTGGAGGTCTGAAGGACTTTATGTGTGAAAACCGCAATCTGCAATTTAACGCGATTTTCAATATTTAACCAATTAAGTTCTTTGATTTTTGCAGAAGTCCTGTCATATCTCCGCAGCCCAAACACAAACCTGCAACAAGAGTTCTGAACCCTTTGAAGGCGAGTTCTATCGACAAAGTCCAAGCACGGCGCATAGACGAAATTGCAATATCCTAGATGCGAGAGAACCAAAGAATTGCATAAGTTTTTTCGGAGTTGATGATTTAGGAGGTGACGACTCGCATAAAGCAATTTCAAGCTACAGTATGTCCTTTGTAAAAGCTTGCTCATATGTACACTGAATTTTAATGATGAATCAAGAACTAAGCCGAGATAATTAGAAGACTCCACATTCGGAATGGATTTGTTGTCAATGTGAAAAGAGATATCGTTTTCGTTTATTATTGAACGGTCATGTTTACTTCCAAACAATAAAATGGCACATTTCTTTATATTCAACGTGAGATTGTGTTTTTGCGAGATGTCGTGTATCATATCTACACTATTTTGGATGGTTTTTACTGAGTCGCGCAAGCTGGTTTTATTTAAACTGTGATAGAGACCTATGTCATCGGCGTACGCGTGAAAATTTATATTTATTTTATTCAAAATTTCTGTCGTATAAATGAGGTAGAGAAGCGGCCCTAGGATAGACCCTTGCGGAACTCCAGTAGGCAAAAAGGCGGATTCAGAAAATGTATTGTTGATTTTAACAATCTGTCTTCTATTAGATAGGTACGACCGTATAAATTCACAAGATGAATTACAAAATCCATAGAATTTCAGCTTGGAGCAGAGCAAGTCATGTTCGATCTTATCAAAGGCCTTGGAATAATCAAGCAATATCATGGCCGTAACTTTGTGATCATCACATGCTCTAAAGATATCGTCAGTAACCTGAGCAAGTGCCGAGATTGTGCTATGTGAGGCTCTGAATCCTGATTGGTGTTTGTTGAAGAGTTTCTCGCTATTGAAATATTCGTACATTTGTTGAAATACAATTTTTTCTAGGATCTTAGATAGGGCTGGGAGAATTGTGATTGGTCGTAGATCAGAAAATGACTGTGGGGTGCTATTTTTAGGTAGTGGTATCACTAATCCACATTTCCAACTTGGAGGAAAGTAACCACTTTCCAGACAGGAATTGATAAGATGGGTAACGTATTTATCAATGAAGGGCATACAAAGTTTTATCATTTTTATGGAGATGTTGTCAATACCATACGCCTCAGATTTTATGTTGATAATCGCTTTACTGATTTCTTCTACGGTGGCTAACCTGAACTCAAAATTCAAGCTGCGCCGCAGTTTACTTTCATTATTGAGGTCTATTAAATCCTGGCTGTAGTGATCGACTTTGTTGACAGATGATAGATAGTTGTTAATTTCCTGGGGATTAGATAAGTTTGGTGGTATATCGTATGTAGTCCCAGATTTAACGTTGAAGTTTTTAAGAGTACTCCATACTTTTCTGGAATTCAGTTTACTTTCCTTGATAACAGACTCCAAATAAGATTTCTTTGCCGCCCTAATTGCAATCAAAGTAGAGTTTCTGAGTTTTTTATAAGTATTCCAACCTAAATCAGTTCTTGTTTTTTTGAATTCACTATAAGCAGTATTTCTGCGCTTCATTAGAATTTTTAATGACTGAGTTAGCCAAGGTGCTTTTTGTTTAGTCACTCTAGCAACTCTCAATGGGGCATGTAGATTAAAAATTTGTCTAATAAACTCAGAAAAAACACTAACTTTGTCATCGATATCATCTAGGGTGATCATAGTGTGCCACGGTAGGTTGCGAAGATCTTGTATGAACAATTCATGATTGAAGTTGCTGAAGTCTCGATATTTGATAATTTTAGACTGCTTTTTCAAAGTTTCTAAAGTAATATCACAGTAAATCAAATGATGATCACTTATTTCCTCACAGTTTATCAGGCCCTCGTTTTGAACCAGCCCAGGACAAGTGACGAAAATTTGATCAATCAGGCTCGCAGAATGTTTAGTAACTCTTGTCGGCTCTGTAATTAATTGACAAAAACCGTAAGCGTCAAAAGTTTTGCCAATAATATTATGATCCAGGAAATTTACGTTGAAGTCACCGACACAAATTATATCATCAAACTCAGGGAGCATACCTGACAAGCAATCATCGATCTGATCCGCACAAGTCCTGACATTGCCTGTAGGAGGGCGATAAATTACTCCAAAAGCCAATTTTTTCCCATCAAAGGAAAGGCTCAACCACAATTGTTCCAGGCTTGCATCCAAAGAGCTGCTAACCGACAGGACTTCGCACTTTATGTGGCTTTTTACATAGACCGCCACTCCTCCCCCTCTAGTCAACCTATCCTTCCTAAATACATTATAGCCTTGTATAGAAACAACATCGTTTGTAACCGCGGGAGACAACCAACTTTCAGTCACAGCCATTACCGAGAAGTTCTCTCCTTGAACCAACTGCACCAACTCACCAAAACCGCCAAGAAGTGATCTCACATTGAGATGCGCGAATTTATGAAGCATTGTGACCCATGCTCATTCCAGTGCCGCCGTGTATATCTCTTCCATAGTTGACCAGGCTTCTAGTGTGATTCAGTCTTCTAATGTAGCCAGGACATTTAGGGTCTCTTGCTGAATGGCATCTTTCTTCAAAGTTCAGTAGCTTGCAGTTGGGACAGTTAAGTTGATTTGCAGTGCAGTCCTTCGCATCATGGGCTTCTCCACATTTGTGGCAACAGGGAGGTTGATCCGGATCACAGTATTTGGCAACGTGACCGAATCTGCTGCATCTGTAGCACATAGCAAGATTGACGTATTCGCTGGTATGGATTTTGAGCAGTTCGAAGTTCAAAGATGCTTTCTTGACTATGTACTTGAAAATGTCAGGTTCAGTTTGAATTATGACGTTTTCCTTTTGGGGATTTCTGCATGTTCTTCGCGTGATCACGGTGATGTTGTCAGTTAGCTTCTCCTTTCCAAAAATATCCGTCATATCTTGATTTTGTTCCGCCAACCCATTAATAAGATCTTCATCGTTGTAGCCTTTCTCGATGCCGTTCAAGATTATCATGGGATTTGTTGATGGTGTTTCTGTGATGTTGATTTCTTCAGTATGTTTTGAGAGCTGCTTATGGAGATTTTCCTTTTGCACTTGATCATGGCTTTTTATCACAATTGATCCAGACTTAGTTTGTATGATGTTTTTCAAGGGGTCACGCATATCATTTTTGAGGTTAGCCTTAATCTTCTTCCATACTGCATCACTGTTTTCTTTGGATTTAGGTTTTATGATCGTTTCAAAGCGTTCTACAGGTTTGGGAGGCGTTGACCATTCAACCGGTTTGCTTGTTACTTCCCCATTTGGAAGATTATAGCTTTTGGTAGCGGTGGCATAAGTTTTTTCGCTCTGTTTGATGACGGTTGTTGCTTCAGTTCTACGCTGGCGTATCATTTGCTGTAGGTGTTGGATCTTGACCGAGTTCTCACGTTGGGTGGCTACCAATCTAATGTTTTCTTTTTCTATCCGATGACCTCTTCTGATGATTTTCACGATGTTGTTGAATATTGCATGAGTAGAGTCCACGACGCTTCGCTGATCACCTCTCGTGAACACCATTTTTCCTGCAACTTCTCTTGTGGTAGCTTTGCGAATATCACCTAGTGACTGCAGGATGCAATCGTAGAGCTGGTCTTCCTCCGAATTTTCATCCACATCCATTTCACAATCCGAAACAACAGCCCCGTCGATCTCCTCATTCACACCATTCTCTTCACAACTAACCTCGTCATCATCGGTATCCAGCTTTCTCAATTTGTTTGGGTCCATTCTCTGCTGCTTAGGGTTTTTTCTATTATCATCTCCCGGCGGTGTTCGGTCTGGCCTCCTCGACTTGGAACCACTAGTCTCAGAGGTTTCTCCATCTTCGTCCATTATACAGCAATCTACACCACTGGCGGCGAACACTCTTATCGCCGGCTTTACTGATAACAATATTTTGGATCCGAAAATTCTTCAAATTTGTGCGACAGGGAAGGCAGCAGCCACCAGCCGCGGTCCACACCCCGGTGGGACGCTCACCAACTCCAGCAGAAGAGCGATGCACAATTTGACGCTAATTGATCGATTAATTCCACCAAAACCGGCGCTTTTACCAGCAGCGGCAGCAGAAACGTGTGCTATCGTAGGCAAAAACTCTGACGAGATGAAGATGAAATCAAGTGATCATCTACTAAACTTTGTAGGAACTTGTTTTTTTGTGATAAATACATAAAACTTGGTACGGCTGCTCATTATTTCTTACTTTTCAAATATGGAGGGAGCACCACGCGTTCCGACGGTTGACGTCACGATGCAATGTCAAAAAACATAGTGGTCGCCATTTCCAGAATAGTCGATACCAAATATCACAAGCTGAAAATCTTTGTTTCCATAACACAAACCCAGACCTACTGTGACGGGAATCGAACCCGGGAGCTTTACTTGCCGAGCGGGACACGCATTCCACTCGACTAGCGGGCTTTATTGTTTTTATTATTATTGTGTAATTCCGGACCAGATGTGGAACACCCTTTTCTTGCTTTTTTTGCAGAGAGTGCAGTCGCCCACATTCGGATATAGGGGTATTCCACATTAGCGACTAATCTTTTGGGCTAAGTGGAACTCAAGATTTTCATATTGTGCTTTTTTAGACATATTTACTTCATTCATATTTGCCTACCCCCTAACATTACAATCATAGGATTTGCATTTACTTCTTTGTTAGCCATTTAGAACAAAACGGTATTCCAAAATCGGTTACTTTACTAGTCTGAATGATCTCGCGCGGCTGCGAAACCTGTATCCTGTATGAACCATACTGAGGGGTTCCTAGAAGGACGAAACATAGAGAATGTTGATCCAGATAACATGATTATTCGTATGGACAGACTTCAAATTACATAGTTAGTTTTATCCGAGGATGTTGACCGTGGAAATTTGGGGGTGAAGAAACCTCACAGTTCCCTCTAACAGGCATCTGGTTTACCACTAGCAGCCCGCCGTTTCCCCAAATCCACAGAATATGTTATTGAATCTTGAAAGCAAATGGTTTGATGTGAGAAATCAAAGAAATTATAATAGGTATATCGACTATTCTGGAAATGGCGACTACTATGTTTTTTGACATTGCGTCGCGATGTCATCCGTTGGAACGCGTGGTGCTCCCTCCATATTTCAGCGAAGAGCATTAATACCAATTATCTATGTCAAATGATTCCGCAACCCATTTTTCACGTCAAAATCGACATCAGCGAATAAAAATCATCCGAAAAAGACTATTCGCTTGCCTTTGTAGGCCTCCATTGGACCATACTAGACCTGGGGCTTCAAATTCTGAGGATACCCCCTCCCCTCCGTTCCTGAGGGGCAAATTTGGTGGTGCTCCGGGTCAAAGCCGTGTTGTTGGCAAATACGAGCCGCCTACATTACCTTAGCAACGGTGATTGTCGCTGTGACCTGGGGAAACTCCTTCGCATCGCAACGTGACAAAGAAAGGCCAAGACCGTTAGTTGAGGACGTTTTGTGTGGATTTTGGTAATTTTGTTGGCAAGTAGATGAGTTGATCTACGTTTAGACTTGAAAATATAAAAATGTGACGAAAATCCTCAAACTTGCATGGGCTTGGAATGTATGGTAAAAATCTGCAAAAAGTAGCCTTTTGAGCACAAGAAAAGGACCTGTCAGGTTTTCAATGGTATCAGTGTATGATTTTAGACCAACGAAAGCTTATACTAACCTGATTTCACGAAACAACTCTTTCTCCACCATTCTTGCATGAGTGGGCAATGAAAGGCTGCAGGGGACTAATAGCGGGGCAAAAGCTCAAAAGATGAAGAAAATGGGTGCCAGAGGCCTCAGTGAGTTCTACGTGCTACTAAGAACATTCTTAAGTAAAGACAAATGCTCAAAAGAACAGTGGTAAGATCATCTTCTTACCAGATAAAGAGGTTACAAAGACCGTGGAAATGTTTTGAATAATTTACAATCAAGTGACATCTTTTTATGGTGAGAAAAATTCATTTCCCTTAGACTTGAATCATCTTTGATGATTTTGTGGTATTTTTGCAAGGCTTCGAACGAAGAGAACTCCTTTCACAGTGAGTGATGGTATCGACCACAATTCATTACAGAACAACTGCAGGAAGTTTGAATCAATCAATCAATCGAATCTTCAAAATCGTGATTGAGCCTCTGATGGTCATAGGGGAATCTCAAAAGTTCAGCAGTAAACCATACGAAGTCGATTTTGGTACATGGGTGCATTCAAAGTCATACCTACATACATATAACTTTGTAATGCAGAAATTCAGAAATAGGGAAGTTTGAGGATCTTTAGAATACCGTTCCTGCTTGCTTCATGTAAAATTTTGAGAAAATCTGCTCACCGGTTTTTTCATAAGCTCCAAAAAAGTGTTCCCTTAATTTTGTGCGTAAGTATATGATGCCTTTGGTTGACAGGCACATGTTTGGATCGTATGATATTTTTTCAGTGCGAAACAGCTTCTGTTTTTTTCGAATTGCTCCCGTCCATTCTACTACCATTTCTTTCTTCCTCCATATTTCTACCAAAAGTTCATGTCGTTTTTCCCATAGCTTTGACACCGTTCAATATGTTCCACTACCGCATGCAAACTCAATTTTTGTACCTGGAGTCTTTCGTAGATTACACCTTCTCCCGCCAGCACTTCCGCATCTTACTTCCTCTCCAGCAGTCCCACAAAGTGTTTCCTTCATCTTCTCCGCATCTCCCAGTAAACCTCCTTCCTTACTTTTGGACATTGGTATACTCGTTTCTGGTCGTAGATACTGGTTTTGGCAAGTTTTACATTTTGGATGAAACTTACGCATGTTTCCATTTTCCCGTTTCTCCTCTATGTTTTCAATATTCTCGATCTAATTTGATTACAAAGCAGTGTTTTTGTTTCTGAAATACTTGGAAAAAAAAACGAGCGAAACCAATTAGTGGTGATGCAGGCTGGTTGGAGGAACATCGCGCGGAATCGGCGATTAGCAAAGTTAAAATGGCGTTCTCATGTAAATCGCTATAGCGAGAAGAGGTGTGCCGGCGGATTTTCATGGGAGACCTCTTACTTGCCTGATGCTGCTGCACACTGCAAGGGTCTTAACGACGTTGCCAACTTAAAAGTTTATAGTACATAGTTGCTTGCAGAAGGCCTTACGGCATTGACGTTGCGCAGGTAAAACTAGTTAAAGTTGTCTAGACTGTGAGAGCAGAACTTTACAGGGGGGAAGATTTAAATTTAGTGCATACTTCGAAATTACGTTCGAGCAACTAATAAATTAAGAGCAGAGCAAGAGGAGCAGCTCCGGTTAAATATTGGATGCACCGGGGAATCCCTCAGAGGCACACCACCTGCTTAAAGTTCGGAGAAACTTGTGATGGTGCGGTGTAATATGAATCGTTGCGAAAGTGCAATGGCAAAAAGATTACCTGTACTCCCATTCAATTCAAATGAACCATTTCGCGTTGAAAGGAGCCCAACCATTGATTCGCTTTTGCTATCACAATTATTTCTTTATCCCACAATTATAATTTTTGATATTACTGAACATCAACTGACTGCACAGCGTGTATGGTTTGAACTAGGTCGGGAAGTTTGCACCATCAATTTCAAAGTTTAATAATACAAAACGTACCTGTATTATAGAGGTGAATTTTAAATGACGTTTTGTGCTTGAGGCACACGGTATAGGTACAAAACAAAGAGGATATGAGATATTGTCATGCGAAATTCGCTCGCGCCGGGATTAATGTGCAAAAGTCCAAATGCAGAACATCACTCCAACAAATAATTTCGCTAATTCCGTGGCAAAATACAATTTCCATCTCGTTACTGTGCTAAATCGCGCACAATCTATAATAGCGAACATCCTCCAGGGAGAACTTCCACAATAACTGATATTGAGTTCGCACAAGATATGTGCGCTTGATTTATTTACCTAATTGTAAAGTTTAAATTACCATCCAGCGCAAATCGTTATTAGTATGGGAGAAACACCAACACACATTACTACTTCCAAAAATAACCCCATCCGTTCCGCAAAAAATTAGCAACACTTGCTATGGGAGGCAGAGAACTCAATAATTGGGATACGTCGTCGGTAGAACACGCGTGCCAAAACGACCAAGTGATGGTACGAGATAATTTAAATCATCACCAACTTCAACTTTTAAATCGCGCGGGCTCTCTCTCCTTCTGTTGTTGAAAAATGGTAATTGCCAAAGTTTCCAACTTTGGCGCAGCGCCGTCTGCGGTCGCGGCTGTAAATTCCGTTGGGTATTAGTTTAGTACACAACACGAAATAAATTGATATTCAACCCAATTTATTGTCACAGTACAGGGGGGAGGATTTCGGTCAAGCTGACAGCAAAAACCTGATGTGATTCGGTGCCAAGAGGAAGAACGGTTCGGCAATCAGGTACGACATGCAGCAGATGAGCAGGATGATTTCGTAGCGCAACCTCGGATAGAAGAGCAATATACAGGGGAACAAAGTGGCGGCTATCAATCCTGTTATTATGACCAACGGGAGAAACTCATCATCTTCTGGCTCGGCAGGTGCCGGTGTCTCTTCCAAAAAATCAACTCGGTTCAATACCACTTCTTCCATGCCGCTGCCTTGGTTTTCGACTAATAATTCATCCATGATGTTCATTGCATAGTAGGTACCTGTACGTGAAAGAAACGCCAAGAATTTGAGAACCAAAAGGATTTGAACACAAAGTTATGTAACGAGAATTTTGACAAGCACGAATGTAAATCTGGCGTTAGTACGTCTGATACGTCACAATAAATCAAGTATGTCCAACAACGACATGACCAGGTGTCCAACAGTTCTTGTGAAAACATCTGCCAGATGCCTTTCTGTAGCACTGTAGCAGTCTTCTTCAACCCGATTTTTTTTCTCGTGAGTTTCTTCAACAAACGGTAGTTGGTTTCTAAGGGTTAGACTCGCTGAACTTTTCAGCACGTATCAATCGCACCTGATTGTCTTCATAACTAGATTACAACAGTAGTTAATTTCTGACAACAAAATCCTCATTCAAAGATTGCGATTGAGTTTTACTGTTTCTTTGTGCAATTTCGTACGAAAGAAGAAAGCTGAATTTGTTTACAAGATTTCTCTGCCACTCATACATTTTCCCAAACTGTCCTGGACCTTTTTACGATGAATTTGGAACACGCTGCATACTTGAGCAGACTTCGTCTCGTAGCTTGTCTTGTCTTTTCAAAAAGTACCTACGCCGTACCTACGTGAAGAATGACTTAAAGTCGTCTAAATTCAAAGTCTTTTTCATTATTTCAAGTATAGGAAAATATTTTATGAATAACGAGAAGCCCCGTTTGTAACTAATATACCTTCAACTTAACTAAACATAACTTTTCAACTCATAGTCATAAGCATAAGGTGAAGAGGATAGGAATAGTCCTCAGGTAGGTACTATACGTTAAGGAAAGTGCTACGAATTCTCCTCCAGAATTTCCTGTGAATGTAAGCGATAGAATCCAGACGACTCTTCCTAGCCTCAAGAAACTATCTCCAGCACGGCCACATGGAACCGTCTACATTACTGGGATGCTCTACAATGCCTTAAAGGACCCCATTTAGAGTAGTCGGCCACAACTGCCATCCCCCGAAGTATCCAATGGGATGGGGCTGGGAGCGTTCATCACCCAGGGAAGTGATCATCTTGTGAACAAATGATAAATTTATAACATCAAGGCAAGAAAGTTGAGGTCGAGGCAGGAGGTACTTACCATCGGTAAGCTCTCCCCTGCTTCTCGGTCCTTTTCTTATTCAAAGTGCTACAATCTTCGAGAACAGTGGGGACGTGAGAGCAAAGGTTGGCTTCCAAAACACCATGAGTCGACCGCCCTGTTCCCCCGTCTCGTCCTTCTTCAGCCATCTCGATCCTCTTCAGCCTTCAACTGAACGGGTGTTTTTGCATAAATATGCCAAAGCAGCTGGAACGTGAGGGCAAAGGTTCAATTGCCAACCATTCCAAGAACAGACCATAGTGGTTTTCTTTGCTCCTACTCCAGCTTTGACTCTTCAGACATCATCAATGTCTTCACTCAGTTGAGAGCTGAAATCTCAAAATCAAATCCAACCATTTCAGCAATACATCAGGCCACATAGGAGCAGGGGAAGTAACAGCAATCCGGCTTTTTATCTCTAGCCATCGGTTCCTCCACTTCTTAGGTCTTCAGCGGTAGCTCATTAGTTCGGTTGTTGTCTTTTTTTATGATAAACCTGCGAGTTGAAACTGGCAGCTTGAAGGATTGTTCGGCATTAGAATTGTGGGTGTACTTTCGATGCGATTCTTCACCTAGCCAAGCTCAATCTTGTCTCGCTGATTGTCGATAAGTTGCCTTCTTGTCTGTTGCCATCAACGGCGGCGGTATCTGGATTATTTGTCACAGACTACCTGGTCACCTTCGATTTTGAGTGATCACTTCCAGCTTCTGTAGTCGTTGGAACTTCCAGCCTAGCCGATTGCACTTTTTGACCGAGAGTCAAAATCTTCGCCTGGTTCTGCCAGCTGTTAGCTGTTAGCTGAGATCTAAAATCGAACATATAGTGAGACCTTCGATGAAAGCAAGACGTAGATGAATCATGGGCAAGGCCGAGGGCAAGGCGTAGTAGTCAGAAGTATAGGTGAAGTCTCATGACACTGAGAGAGATCGAAGCATGTGTGTCGCCGGCCAGGCACGATGGGTATGAATAATTCATGATCATGAGGCAGGGTACAACCCCTTGTGGGAAATAGATAGTCAAGAGGAGTGACTAGAACACTTGTGCTGATTGTAGACTGTTGAGGATGGATGCACAGCTTCAACTGAGAAATCATAATTTAGTAAAGCTGACTGGGGTTGTTGGAGAGGTTCTTCCTGTGGAATATTGGTGTCGTTTTCCTTGATGGGTGATCTCGACCAGTTCAACTGTAGGTTCCTGAATCCTGAGAGAAACTGACTTATCAAGTCCCCCGTTAAGTCCAGATTTGATTTGGAAACACGACCTGTTTACCAATCGCTGGCGCTGTGGAGCCTCGAATCCAACTCCGCGTGAATAACCTTTGTCCAAACGACCAGGATAGTGAGTCGCTCATTCGTTTTTTTGTCCTAGGTGAACTTCCATTCTGCACAGTGTGATGTGATGATGATACGTTCCCCCTTCCCCCCTGACATTTTATTTGTTTGGCTTGTGATCGTCTTAACCCTTAGTTGTGCCCGCTTTTGTTCAGGAGTGGAACGACCCGAGAGGGAAGAGTGAAGCTCGATGAAACACGCTTATTGCACAGAAAGTTACATTTACTCAAAGCAAAAGAAGTGCGAAGTTATTCTTTTATGGTTCTTTTCACAAAACACCTAGCATAACTGACATGATGGCAAAATGACACAAAATATACAAAATGAACAAAAACAATAAAATAACAACAACATGAAAATCATGAAAATCAACACAACGAAACAATGAAAACACTTGAAAACAACATAACAAAATATGTTGAACTGTCAGTCAAAGAAAAAGAAGAATGACGGATTCAGAAAAGAAGCACACAGGGAAAGAATGCGCCAAAGAAACTCCTGCGTATTGCCAAAAGAAAAGGGCTCTCAAATGTGTGGTGTCAAAATGTAAAACTCACTGATACTTTACTTCCCTTTCCCAAAGCAGCAAAGCAACGCAAAACAAAAGTACGCAGACTCACAAGGCAACAGCTGAAGACATGTTCGTAGACAGAGCATAATAAAACACTACAAAAATAATCCAAAATACTACAACTACACAACGAGGATCATTTTGTTGCGAACCTGTACTCGGGGATCCTGGAAGAAAACCTATCGCACAAAAGCTGACATGTGCCTCGTTGCGCGGTCGCAAGCGACTAAGTTGCAACCAGTCTTCCATATCTACCATTGCAGTTCCCCCCCTGGCAAATAGCATCAAATCACCTCAAAACAAACAAAGCAAAATAAATGAACATGACTCCACAACAAAAGGTACCGTACAACCTGCTTAGACGGTAAAAGCCCCCTGACACATAGGCAAAGAGTAAACATTGTAAAACAGTCATTCAGCAAACATTCAAACATTTTGGGCTAGGTAGAAGTGGTTGATAGTACAGGAACGATTTTCACTTTCTATTCGGGAAAATATTAGTAAAATAGGTACGATCGCACGCAAAATAAACGGAGACAGTGTTTCGCGCGGAGTGTACCGATTTAATGAATTTTAGCCGTCTTGTCACTGTGACACCAAGCCTAAATTCAGTAAATCGGTACACTCCGCGCGAAACACTGTCTCCGTTTATTTAGCGTGCGATCGTACATTAAGGCTCGATCATACTCGAAAGCGCCATTTGCAAAATAACAGTGAGTAATGAACAAACAAAATGGGAATATATGAGAACCACAACATACGGAGGACACGAAATATTAGTATAATAATATTTGCACATAAAAATGGAATAGTAAAATAGCGCAGACAAGAAAATGCGTTCAAAAGTCCATATTTCTTTAAGAAGATCTGGCTAAAAATGATTCATCTACAATGACTACATCTACAAGAAAGATTGTTGAATTCAAATAAGTGGAATGTAGAGTAGGTAAGTGAAGGAAAAAGGACGTAAATAAACGGGGGAGTTTCAGTAAGTAAGTGAATCCAGTTATGGTTATGGGGTCTTTGGACTAAGTTCGAATTTGCAGTCTTGAACTGCTCGGCTCCCGAGTCGGCTCCTGTTGATTTTTATTCTTCATCCTAATTTTTTGTGGACTTCCTCCGCAGCAATTGAAGAAAGACGTAGCCGACATAATATCAATGAAGCAAGACATATTTCTTTGCTACTGAAGACATTCGCCAGCTTGATTGCAACACGTGAAGGAAAGCCGAGAGGAAAGCCCTGTCACACGAAAGCTTCTTGCTGGTATGCGGCTGATGCCGTGCTGCCACAGCGGAAAATAAATCATTTCTCAGGGAGAGTTGCATGATCTCCCGGTTTCACGAGACGCGCGCGCGGAGGATTTATCGGAGTTGCGTTGCACCTCGCAATGTTCCATCTTGGCAGCGCAGTCTGCTCTGTGAGACGTCTTTCTGGTAGGCAATTTATACGTCTCGCGAAACAAGTTAGTCGTAATGCACGGAATGATTCCATTCAAGTTTTCCTGCTGAAAGAGCTCAAAAAGTTGTCGATTTCTTCCCAGCTACCCACCTACCTACCTATCTACCCACCCACCCACCACATCGCTGCAATGAAAAGAAAACCACCGCGACATTACAACGCATTGCAAGAAGCGCTGCAGCTACTGTCGTCCGCCGGTGGCAATAAAAGACGTGTCTGCTGCGGAACGATGGAACATGCCAGCCGAATAAAACCTGTAAATCTGTTTCGTGTCGAAACTATCCCCTGCCATATTCAAAACACGCGGCACGCTACTCTGCTGAAACGTCAAACGTCCCGTGGGAATCTGGGTGGAATACCCCCACCTCCCCTTCCACCGTCGCCAGAAGCCCAGCCCGTCCCGGGTTCTGTGTTCAGTAGTTTTAAACTTCCGGCAATAGTTCAATCAACGTCCATTCAGGATAAACTAATAGCGTCCCTAATGAATTAAAACGGACGCGACTGGATGTCAGCCGTGGAAAAAGTAAAGGGTGGAAACATTATACGAGTCTACTGTATACAAGGCTAATTTTACGGTAAAAAAAGAGAAGAAAAGGGACTGCTCAGCTTTGTGAATGTGATTCCTGAAAGTTCTGAAACAAGTATTTGCTCAATAGTTCACAGTTTTGGTTGTAGCTCGAATTGTACATGCATGCTCGGAAAAATTCTTCGCGGGATTGATTGTCCATAACACATTGTCTGATCGTAGATGAGCAACGAGATAAAGGACCTCGTGAAGAACTGTACTAAAGAAACGTTTGAAAAGCAATCTCGAAAGCAATATACCTACAGGATGGTCAAGGCTCAATTTTTAAGCCTTTTATTTTCATCGTTTTAAGCTGTTAATGGATTAAGAAGTTTCCTTTCCAAAGGCTTCTGTGATTCTTTGAGAAATACACACAGTGGTTGATAATTTTCAATGATGATTATATCACAAACATCATCATCCAAAATCACTGCGAATGACGAAAACCGAGTGCAGCTAAGTCCCACCTTTTGACCGCCATGTCTTAAAAAATAAACGTCATTAATTTTTTTTTCAATATTACTTCCCCGACCCACCACCCAACGAGGAGGGGAAGTATTGTGAACGCGCTGAAATTTTTTTTCGAGATGTAGACGGATATATCCATTTTGAGGTCCCCCAAGACGATTAAGAACATTTTTGGAGTGATGTCTGTCTGTGTGTGTGTGTGTGTGAGTGTCTGTCTGTAACCTTCTACGATTACAGCCGCAGCGTTGATCCGATCGACTTGAATTTCGGCATGCGGACATTGTTGGTCCCTGGAATGAGCCCATTAGTTTTTTGCTGTCATCTGTCAAACGGAAATGCCACTAATCAAAATGACTGATGTTATACATCACGGAACTTGACTTGCAATATACCAATTGAGAGCCCATATAAAAATGTATTCAGAACAATTGAAAGTTTTTCCCTATCTGTCATTTGTTAAATAATAAAAAATGTCAAAGTTCAAGACTTCACCATTTAATTATTCAAAATCTATCAAATGGATTGGGACCAAATTTGGCAGCGAGCAACAAAACAAAAGAATCAAATCAAGTCTGAAGTTGCAATCTTCCACCATTTTCCAGTCGAGCGATGTGAATTTTCAAAATTTCCCCTAGCCGTTGCCACCTGAGAGGGCCTCTCGCCCGAATTTTGACGACTCGCCTTTGATGCAGGACTTGACTCAAAAACTCATTACTGCTCGGCGATTAACTTTTTTCGAAAAAGTCAAACTGATATCAAAAGTATATTAGATTGGGCGTCGTGTAGACCTATTTTCAAAATTGGCACGGTTCCGGTTTTCTGACGGTAATTTTTTCAAAATGAAATTTGTATATTCCATGAATTTAAAAAAACTACACTGCCAACTTTGACATGCGGTGAGCCCCACGAAATATCCATTATTTTGGGTGCAGACATGCTGCGAATGAAAGTTGGAGAAAAGATTAAATTAATTTTTGTGAAGAAAATTTTCAAAATCGGACTCACGGTTTCCGAGTTTTCATCTGTAGAAAAACCGCAAATTTTCCAACTTTTTATCCCGTGAACAGATTTTCACCATTTTTTTTTCAAACAAGAGGTTACTGGCTCTTCAACATTTTCCAATAGTTTTCTTCTCAATTTCCCGGGAATTTTCCTGTTGAAAATGTAAAACAGGCCTGGGTTATGGAAACCGGATTTGAATGATGGAGCTTTAAGTGAAGCCGGAATTGACGATCTGAACAATAAGATGATTTGGAAAAAGATTTGAGGTTTTTCCGGAAAATTCGAATTTTCAAAATTTCCAATTTCCTGCAAATTATTTTCATTCTTTCTGTGATGCCAGTTCCAGATCGTTCACTTTCATCCATGTACCATCCAATGCGTCTGACTGCCTCACTCGCTTTTCTTTCTACATAATGTTGGTTTCTTGTGAAAAACTGCAAATTTCTATAACTTTTTAGCGCGTGAACATATGTATTTATGCCAGCTTCTTTTAAACAAAGGGTAAGTGATTCTTAAACATTTTCAGGCAATTTCTCTTAAAATTCTCTAAGTTTTCCGAGAGTTTTCCACTTCAAAATGAGTACCCGGCCTGGCTTATGGAGACCGGACTCAAATGATGGAGCCCTTATTAGAAAAAATATCTCAATTCTCCAATCTTTCTCCCAAATTCTAACTTCCCACATGAAAGGACGTCTCGTAATAAAATTTCCATCCGTTCTTTGCTACCCGTCGGGGAAGTTTTGGAATGACACAACCGATTTTTTTTTTCGTGTTCTTGAGTGGATTATATCTATACAGGATTATTCAAAAGTGTCGGACCACCTTGAAGGTGCGTAATATGGAGGTGTAGTAGAGTGCCGGGAAGTTGTTAAAAAAATTAAGTTGAAGTTACGGCTCGAGTTGTGGGGGAATAAAAGTTAGTCCATCGATCGCTTCTATTTTCGTTGTTTCAAAAGATTTTTGTGAATTTTTGTGGAAAAAAAAAAATGGGTACAAAAAATCAACCTCTGAATCTGTCATTTTCTGTTTCGTATACAGGCGAGTCATGAATCCTGGAACTTATTTTTTTCTAAAAGTAACTGCAAACAGTCATAGTGGTCCTATAACCTATGTAGTGCAAAATAAAACGCAATTCATTCTAATACAATTTTTTTGCTACTGGTTTGTTAGGAAAACTAAATTATCGACTAAATTTTTGTAGTTTATGACTCACCCTGTATACCTAGAAAACCGAAATTCAATACAGATTCGGAGGGTGATTTTTCGACATTCGTATGATTATTTTTCCATTAATAGTAAACTATGGCTTGGAATACGATAACACCTCCTCTGTATATTTTGTATAACTAGCCACGGGTTCCACCAAAAAAATTAAGAGCGGTTTTTTAAGCTAAACCGAGTTTAAACGGATTTTTTTCTGGTCAATACTGGTAGATTCATTATGTAAAAAACGTTGATTCGCAAGTATACCACCCTTTCGTGATTTACTCAGCTTGAAACCTGAATTTACATTGATCATTTGGCCAAAATCCATCAAAAGAAATCTCGAGTTAGCTATTAGCTGGTTAAATATTTTGGTGGAACCCACGGTAGGTCATGAACCTTGAATAAACTTGAAGATTAAATAATCTTGAAAATTGAATAATCTCTAAAACTGAATAATTTCGAAAATTGAATAGTTAAGTTCAAAGAATGAATACTCACCCTTAAAATTATTCAAATAAACATTACTTCAACATTACTTTTTTATCCGTTATTGTAGAGCACACAATGAAAAAGGAATCGATTTTTGAGATCATTAACATTTCATAGCTTGAAATTTCTTCTTTCTAAAATCTAATATAAGATTCGGAGGCCACCATAAAACATCCTATAAAATGCGATTCCTTAATTACTGTTTGGCACATTTTGGCTGATTCAAAGAAAAAAAATATAACCAACTGAAATGTTTCAGGAATATTTTCAAAAATTTCAATTCAGATATCAGTCAAACGCTATTCCAGATAAAGTCACTATTGCAGTTTTGGTGTTCTAACTGACCATTCTAACACTCAATAATAACAACGTAATCTAATGAGATGCAGCTAGGTACCCATTTTACTTTCGAATTTCGATGGAGCTTGGAGCATAATAATAGGCAACACAACATACAACAGTAACCTTCGCTGAGCTGAAGAATGAGACAAATGATCGTACTCAATGCGAAAGAAAGAAAGGTCCGACCAAACCTATAGTGGGGTCGGTACACATTAAAAAACCGTACTATACGGCATTTAATGATACAGAAAATTCCTTTTGCATGAGTGTTCTGCAAGGTCTATCGAACGATATTAGAAGGGGAAGCACAAAAGCTTCCCCTTGAGGGGGCCGCAGGGGGCCCTGTCAAGTTGAGGGTCCAAGAACTCCTACCAAACCATCTTTCAATTTCGTTGTATCACTCAAATGGGGATGATGTGACTCCATTGTGAAACTCGATGGCATTGGTCGCCATGTCTCTTTCATCCTTCATGCTTGAAAAAATAATTTCTTCGGGAGGTCAGAGAAATCACTTGTGCTCTCCATGTGCAGTTTGGGATTGATTTCCTCGACATAATGTTAGGAAAATAGTTCAGTCTATCCACCCCTGCGATTATTTCAATAACCTCCAGTTGGACACTGAAAAAAGTACGTCTGAACTGGATGTTGAAAAATACCCACTTCTTAGCCTACCAATCAACCCAAAATTTAGAATTTAAAAAATTGACTTCATAATAGGATCTTGGGAATGCCAAATAACAGGTTAGGACACAAAACACGCCAACTTCGCATCCTGTTGTATGTTTGAAAAAATAAAAAGTGATTTCTTTGACCTCCCGAAGAAATTATTTTTTCAAGCATGAAGGATGAAAGAGACATGGCGACCAATGCCATCGAGTTTCACAATGGAGTCACATCATCCCCATTTGAGTGATACAACGAAATTGAAAGATGGTTTGGTAGGAGTTCTTGGACCGTCAACTTGACAGGGCCCCCTGCGGCCCCCCTAAGGGGAAGCTCTTGTGCTTCCCCTTCTAATATCGTTCGTTGGGCCTTATAGAACATTCATGCCAAAGAAATTTTCTGTATCATCAAATGCCGTATAGGAATGGCTACCAACCCCACTACTACTGCGCATTTTCCTATACTAGTCAAATCTTTTTTCTAGAATAAGGATATCAAGTTCAAGTATGTTGGCGGCGAACTATTGGATTGCAATACAGCCTAGACTTGCTTCATGGGTGGCAGTTATGTATTAGAGGAAAAATTAGACCCCTAGACTCGATGGAACGAAATTAAAACTTACATCTCTAATCTCGAATCTCTATATGGCACTATATCCCCAAGCGACATTTTTCAAAATATTTGTTTCGAGGGTAAGTTTTACCCCGCGTTCAGTAAATTTTCAGGATATACCAGGAAAAATACGCTCATCAATTATAATATCATGACTATATAATACATTGAACAAGAACCAATCAAAACTCTTGAAATGCGCATAGGCAGCCAATCAGCACGTCTCTACGCTTACCACCCCGGCAATACAGGCGTCCTCCTTGACGTAAATATTATCGCTGTGGTACCGTGGTCCTTCCCCCTCTCCCAGACCAGGGCAGTGGCTGTCATTCAGAGCGCATTTACGCAATGTCAGTGCTGTCAGTTGTCACTGGTTGTCACAATCAAAATATATGAAACTGAACATTGCAAGAACGTTTTCCATGCATTATAGAGCATTTTCTACCATTTAAAGGTATAAGTATTCCCACTTTCCTAGTAAATTTTCATTCCACACCGTTAGTTGTTAAATTTTGTGCTTTTTGATTTATAGGAGAAGAAAAAAAGAAGCCCAAGTTTTGTTGAACTGGGAACAGGACACACGCTGTTTAATTTTCCAAGAGGAATCTCAATTTTATCTACTCACGGCCTTCACCAAAAATGGCTTATACAACGGCTTTCAAATTACAAGCAGACGCTTCTGCTACATCAAAGAAAAATTGATAAAGGGATCCATAGTACTCAAAATGGAGTTGTATAATATAAAGTTGTAGTAAATCAGTCTTCTCCACTTGTTTTTTATATCATTTACTCGAGTTTCGGCTAATTAAATATATAAAGCCATTTTCAAAAATAATGTGACATAGCATAGAACTTTATGTCTAAGTAATGATGTAACAATGAAGAATAGACGTAACAGGTAAAACAACAAAAGAAAATGAAGGAGAGGATTATAAAATTGGGAGTAGAGCTGGTATAATGTAGATGTTGTCAAAATCGGTTTGTTCGTTGAGGAGGCTATCTGGGTCAAGATTGTATTGTTTTTTTATTTGCAAAATTTCAGAAAATTCAATTAGGTGTCTGTTGTCAAGTTTTTGGATTGGTTTCAAACAATTAAAAGCAAAATCATGGCCCTCGGCAACTACATGTCTTGTAAAGTTTGATTTTATATCGAACGCAGGTAGTTCCCTGCGGTGCTCATTTAGTCTAATTTTGAAAGATCTTATTGTGCGACCTATGTATATTTTGCCGCAGGAACAAGTTAATTTGTAGACTCCACTAGAATTTAGAGGGTCAATGGGGTCTTTGGTTTTTACTAAATGGGAGCTTAAAGTGAAAGGTGTTTTGAAACTAATATTGATGTTAAATTGTTTAAAGAAACGTGAAATTGAAGTGGAGATGTTGCCAAAATAAGATAAAGAAAAATAATTCTTTTGAGTTTTTTCTTGAGTCAAGCTGAAATTGTTTTTTATTTGATGTTTTAAGAGCTTTTTCTTGTAAAAAGATTCGAAGACTGCTTCGGGAAATGCATTGTTGGATGCAATTTGTCTTATGATATTGAGTTCAGCTGAAAAATCCTCAGGTGTGAGGGGAGTGTTGAAAAGCCGATGAATGTAAGTACTGAGTGCTGAAAACTTATGAGTTTGATGGTGGCATGAATCGAAAGGAATTATGGTGTCTGTATATGTCGGTTTTCTGTGAATTTTGAAAACGTGTTTTGAATTAACTATAGAGATGTTTAGATCCAAAAAAGAAATGTTGTTATTGTTGCTTGTTTCAAAGGTAAAAGTGATATTATTATGTAATGAATTGAGAAATGAGAGGAAATCTGTTAGGTCTGACTGGTTACCTTGAAATAAACAAATGATGTCGTCTACGTATCTGTACCAGTAGATGATATGATTTTTGAAAAGGTTACTGGTAGAAATGAGAGTTTTCTCTAGCCATGTCATGAAGATCTCAGCTAATAATGGTGAGAGTGGTGAACCCATACTCAAACCCGAGGTTTGTAAATATATTTTATTGTTAAATTTGAAATAGTTTTGTTTTGTACAGGTATGTAGCATATTGAATAGATTTCTGGTGTTTACATCATTTAAGCTGGAATTGAAGAGAATATCTTTGACTAGCTGTAAAGTATCGTCGACAGGTACAGATGGGAACAAGTTGACTACATCAAAAGAAACAAGAAAACTGTTGTTGGGGACTTTTATTGGACTTAGGTTTGAAATAAGGTTTGAAGAATTTTTGATTGAATAAGGTGATGATAACTCCAGGTTAGATGTTAAAATCTGATTGATGGTTTTGGATAAAAGATATGTGGGTGAATTCAATAGAGAAACTATAGGTCTGATGGGTATATCTTTTTTGTGAATTTTAGGTAGGGAATATAGCCGAGGAACTCTTGGATTGGAATAAACAAGAGAGTTCTTGTTGATGTTGAAAAAAGACAAGGTGTTGGATGAATTTTTCAAACATTCTTTCAAATTTCTTTGGTATGAATTAGTGGGGTCTTTAGTGAGGACTTCAAAAGAAGGTGTGTTGAGGAATGTTTCAGTTTTATTGACGTAATCAGTTTTATTCATCAGAACGACGCAGTTCCCTTTGTCAGCTTTGGATACTATTAAATCATTATTTGAAATGAATTGTTGTATATTCTGAATGGTATTATGATAGATGTTGGTAGACAAATTGTCCGTGTTGTTACTGGTGGATCTTGTCAACTGAGAAATGTTTTTCTTTATTTTACTTGAAATATAGTCTCCTAAAGCAATTTTATTGAAATTCTGTTTATCAAGTTTGTTCAAAATAACTTCACTTTCAGTTACTAGAGTGTGTAGTTGTTTTTTGTTGATCTTGGTTTTAACTGGAGCAAATTTTAAACCTTTACTCAGGAGTTTTATGTATTTTTCAGGGATGTTCTTGTCAGAAATGTTCAAAACTCTTGGATGAAATTGATGTTCTGAAAATTTACGGTTATATGTTACAGGTTCTTTGATGAATCTTTTTTGTGATGTTAAAATATCAATCTTATTAGATAGCCTTTCAAAAGAATTTATACCATATAGCTCAACTCTCTCTCTCAACTCATTGTCCATAGCGTCCCAAATAGCAGGGTGTAAAATGCTGATGAGGTCCAGGTGTAGGTAGCTTGTTTGGAGAAAGGCAAGGTCTCTTTTCTTGTACCAGCTGTGAAGTTCCGCTTTCAGCCAAGTGATTTGTCCAGCTTGCAGGGCTTTTTTCGATGACAGCGATGTTAGATTTGTCTTCAAAGAGATGAACTTTGGAATTAGTCCTTTTGTAATGCATGTTTTGATGAACCAAATGTTGAGGGAGTACTTCTTAATTTGGAAACGTAACGTCTTGTAGAACTGGATCTTCGAGCTTCGACTAGCTGATTTAAAATTGATAAAGGGATCCATAGTACTCAAAATGGAGTTGTATAATATAAAGTTGTAGTAAATCAGTCTTCTCCACTTGTTTTTTATATCATTTACTCGAGTTTCGGCTAATTAAATATATAAAGCCATTTTCAAAAATAATGTGACATAGCATAGAACTTTATGTCTAAGTAATGATGTAACAATGAAGAATAGACGTAACAGGTAAAACAACAAAAGAAAATGAAGGAGAGGATTATAAAATTATAAAAAAAAAAAAAAATTATAAAACCGACATATACAGACACCATAATTCCTTTCGATTCATGCCACCATCAAACTCATAAGTTTTCAGCACTCAGTACTTACATTCATCGGCTTTTCAACACTCCCCTCACACCTGAGGATTTTTCAGCTGAACTCAATATCATAAGACAAATTGCATCCAACAATGCATTTCCCGAAGCAGTCTTCGAATCTTTTTACAAGAAAAAGCTCTTAAAACATCAAATAAAAAACAATTTCAGCTTGACTCAAGAAAAAACTCAAAAGAATTATTTTTCTTTATCTTATTTTGGCAACATCTCCACTTCAATTTCACGTTTCTTTAAACAATTTGTCTCGGCCCCGTTCATTGAACACTGCATTCGTGTGCATTGAGGGTATGCAACCCAAAATATCCCTGTGTCGTCCAAGTCCTCACCCCTCACCCCCTGTTCGGTGTGCCTGGCACTTGGCTGTCAGGCGCAAGCGTAAACGAGCTCCAGCACTTTCTTCGGCCGTCTTCGGCATTCTTCGGTTTTCTTTCCGCTCGTGCCTTTGCCGCTTCGTTCGAAGCGGCGTTGATCTCCGTACGTCGAGCGGGAAGCCACGCCGTCTTTTTTTTTGGTCATCGTTCTCGCGGCCATCTTGTCGTGCCATCGGCGTACATTCGTACTCGACCAGAAGCCCATCCAAGGCCCATCGCGTCCGATAGTGACTCCTGGAGGAGCTCTGCAGCATCTCCAAGTCCAGAAAGCGGCAGTTTTCACCGCTTTCACCGGGGAGCGGCTTGGATCAGCCAGCCGCACACAAAGCTCCAGTTTCGGACGGGATCGAGTCGTTCGTCCGCCATTTTGGTGACGAACACGGGCACTCGTGCATTTCACCAGGAAATCCACCACCAGAACGGCCATCCACCACGACACCGCCTTCGGACTCCGCCAGGACGACGCCGCCACCGAATAAGATCCCGTAAGTTCCATATTTTCCATTGTTTTTACCATTTACCGTTTATTCCCGTTTGCCGGGGTGTATACTTTCAGTGCAGTTCGTCTCGTTTTCAGGACGCCACTCGGCGCCAGCGAATCTGCCCCCGATCAGAACCACTCGGATTTTTCATTTCATTTAATTCACATTGTTTTTTTTTTTTTATTGTTTTGTAATTCTGTCTGTTTGTGTTTTTTTTTTTCTTTGTTTTGCATTAAAGTTTTTGATTGTTGTTGTGAATTTTATTTCTGACTGTCGCTTGCTGCTTTCCTAATCCAAGAGTTATTGTTTTAATGCAGCCTTCATCGGAAGGCTGCCGTCTTTATGTGTACCGCGCTAACATATAAATTGGTCCTTCGTAGCCGGATACAGGCTAAGCATGGTACAGTCAGGAATTTAATTCACCTCACTATTGAAACTTTAAAGTCACGGGTCAAACCCACGTGACACTTGTGCGTTGGTCCAGCGTGTTGATCAATTCGTTTTTCGCCCGTCTCATTCGCACTTTTTCACCTGGGTTGGGTTCGCCATTCAGGTACGCCAACCTAAGGGTCAGTTGCTTTGTTTTCATTTTTCTTTGTGTCGTACACAATGGACGCAACTTTATCGTCCATCGCGATAGCTATTGCGCGCCTTGAGCCCCTTCTGGAACAAGGCGTCACAGCTACCACCGAGCCAAGCCTCCAACCGGCATTTTTAGCCACGTTTGACATTGCGGCGGAAATTTACAACGGTTTCAAGAGCACGGTCAACACTGCCCCTCTCCCCAGTGCCTCCGAGGAGCAGAAGGCTACATTTCTTGAACGTACACTCCGGGCAGACAGCTTGTATGGCAAACTTGCTGCGGTAAAAGCCTCGTTTGCGAATTCAGAGCCGACTTCCTCGCTCTCTCGCCAAGCCTCGCAAACTTGGTTCGAGACAGGCCGGAGCAATGTCCGATTGCCAAAAATCGCGTTGCCGTTGTTCGACGGAAAGTTAAAATCATGGCCACCATACTATGATCTATTCACGGCGTTAATACACAGAAACCAGTCTCTCTCAGATATTGAACGGTTTCAGTATCTGATCTCGTCTTTATCTGGTGAACCTCTCTCAATGGTTAAACACCTGCCATTGACGGGAGATAATTACATAATTGCGTTCGACTCGTTGGTTGAGAGATACCAGAACGACCGCGTGCTAGTCACTTTTTACTGGCAGTCGATGATGAACGCCTCCTCCGTCACATCTGACTCCGCGCAAGCGCTTCGCCATCTTGTGAACACGTTCAACGAAAATTTAGTGGCGCTCGAGCAGTATCCGCATATCGACCTGTGGGATTTCACCCTGTCGAGCATGCTGCTCCAGAAACTCGATGAGTCGACGCGAAAACGTTTCGAGGTGCAGTCAGCTGGCACCCCCTTCCCCAAATACGAAGACGTCAAGTCTTTCGTGCTCGACCAATGCAAGGCTTTCGAGGCAACTGCCTTAAATTCTAAAACGCAATCGAACTCCCGCTCCACACGGGCAAACACCGTTACCGTGAAGCCCGAGGTCAGCCGCAAGTCGTGGGCCTCACATACGTTGGTGTCTCAGACTTCATCTGCCCCAGCGACGTCGCATGAGTCAGCATGTTCTCATTGTGGGGCGAGAAGTCATAGAGTCACCGCGTGCAAGACTTTTCTGTCAATGTCCCCAAATGACAGATATTTGGCGGTCAAACAGAAAAGGCTCTGTCTCAACTGCTTGAGCACCAATCACGGCGCTCCAAAATGTCCATCGTCGTATTCGTGTCGGCAGTGCCACGCAAGGCATCACACCTTGCTGCACTTCCCCAAGCCACATAGAACTGCAGGTCATGAGTCACCCAGTTCTTTATCGAATCCAGTTGAATTACCGCAAATCGTTTCCCCTGGTCTTCCAGAAAATGTCGCGAATTCGGTGACGAATCTCGCCTCAAGCCTCAAGGCAGCTCATGTTTTGTTGGCCACGGCAATCGTTCACGTTCGTGACCGGTGGGGAGGCTACCAAAGCCTCCGTGCGCTCATAGACCCTGCCAGTCAGGCATCGTTTATTTTGGACTCCTGCGTGCGCAAATTGGGTCTATCCCCATCAAATCACAATGTGCCCGTTTTTGGCTTGGGTCTCACCCCCGCCAATTCGACGTGTGGCACAGTCACTTGCCAGGTCAAGGCTGATGATGAGTCTCTCCCAATCCCTGAATTGGAGTTAATTGTCCTGCGCAGGATTTGTGGTAACCTGCCAGACACCGCTTTGAACCCGGATCAATTCCACTTGAACTTATCGAATCTGGCGGATCCCACATGGTTCAAGCCAGGCCCCATTCAAGTGTTGTTGGGCGCCGACGTTTATCCGTCAGTCGTGAAAGAGGGAATCGTCTCGTCAGGTCCGTCACAGCCTGTTGCCATAAACACCATTTTTGGCTGGGCTCTTCTCGGTCCCTTTCAAACCCCGTCAAAACCTCTGCATTCCTTTTTGGTTTGCACTCCAACTGGAATCGACGAGTCTCTGCACAAATTTTGGGAAGTAGAGGAAATCTCGTCACCATCGTCCAAAACACGTTTGTCCCCAGATGATGAACGTGCAGAAATTTGTTTCCGGGACTCTGTCTACCGTTGTCCGTCAGGTCGTTTTGGGGTTTCGCTTCCCTTCAAAAGGGAGTCCCCCACCTTTGAACATTGCAGGTCTATGGCTGACCGCCGTTGGTTAGCTATCGAACGTCGCCTGGTCCGTCAGGACACACTCCGTGATCTGTACATAGCATTCATGCGCGACTACCTCGACCTAGGTCACATGACCTTGCTGGACGCCGAACCTCCAGATTCTGAGGCGTATTACATCCCTCATCATCCGATCGTCAAGATCGAAGACGACAAGCCGAAAATTCGCGTCGTTTTTGATGCTTCGGCGCAAGCGCCGAATCATTTATCTCTCAACGAGACGCTTCTCGTCGGTCCTAAGTTACAACAGGACATAGCAGCTTTGCTACTGCAGTTTCGGTGTGAGCCGATCGTTTTTACTTGTGACATCCGTCAGATGTATCGGCAGATACTTATCTCGCCCGAACATCGCAAGTATCAACTCATTCGCTTTCGTTTCTCCCCTGATCGACCCATTGAAACGTACCAATTGAACACCATTACATATGGTGTTTCTTCGGCACCGTTTCTAGCGGTTCGCACGTTGCTTCACTTGGCAGAACAAAGCGCCTCGAAGTTTCCATTGGCTTCGCAGGCAATTCGCCGTAATTTGTATGTAGACGATCTACTTTGCGGTGCGAACTCCGTGGAATCAGCACGGGAATTACAAACGCAGCTAATCAACCTGCTCCAATCGGGTTGCTTTGAATTGCGCAAGTGGGCAAGCAATCACCCTGATGTGCTGCAAGACATACCACTTGATCACGTTCGAACTCAGCCGTCCACTTTCAGTGACGTTGCTGACAATACTGTAAAAATTCTTGGCCTCCAGTGGCAAGCGGCAACAGACACCTTTTCATTCACGGTTCATCCAAATGAACTACCGTGCACAAAACGGTCCATCTTGTCGGAGGTGGCTCGGATTTACGATCCGCTCGGCTTTCTGTGCCCTGTTGCATTTTTCGCCAAACATTTAATCCAACGGTTATGGAAACTTGGCCTTGATTGGGACGACACCCCTCCAGACATCGTATGTCAGCAGTGGTTGCGTTTTCAATCCGAGCTATCGCAACTTTCGCGGTTGCAAATTCCACGGCATACTTTTCCGTCGCCTGCAGACAGGTGCCAGTTGCACGCCTTTTGCGACGCATCTGAATCTGGGTACGCGAGCGTGTTGTACGTTCGTTACCTTCGAAATGGTGTTCCCACCATTCGTCTCCTAACCGCCAAATCAAAGGTGGCTCCAGTCAAATTGCTGACCGTACCCCGTCTCGAATTGTGTGCAGCGGTCCTACTTTCCAATCTCGTTGCCTTCACCGTTGCAGCGCTCGCAGGAACCGTACAGTTCGATGCCATATTTGCGTGGACCGATTCTACGGTTGTTCTCAGCTGGCTGCGTTCCTCTTCGCACCGCTGGAAAACATTTGTTGCTCACCGTGTTGAGCATATTCACCAGCGTGTCCCGCCTCAGTGTTGGAGACATGTCTCAACATCGGACAATCCCGCCGACCCAGCTTCGCGCGGATTGTTTCCCGAAGACATGCTTTCGTGCTCCCTCTGGTGGTCTGGCCCACCTTTTCTGTCATCAGCGGATGACACATGGCCGGATGACAAATTCTCCGTGTCCTCCCCAGACATTGCGTCTGAAGAGCGAAAGCTCGCTTTGGTCGTGCGTGTGCCGCAGCCGCCGCCGATTGACATCGACGACCTCTTTTTGCGCATATCCTCCTTACGGAAGATTCAGGGCGCTGTCGCCTATTTCTATCGGTTCTGCAAATGCAAGTCCGATGAGAAGTTCACAGGACCTCTCTCGGATACAGAACTCCATTTTGCCTTGTTGTACATTGTCAAACATGTACAGCAGAAGGTATTTGCCGTCGAAATCGCGTCGTTACGCAACGGCAAACCCTGTTCAAGACCCTTTCGAAAACTTTCACCCTTTCTCGATCGTGACGATGTTCTCCGCGTCGGCGGACGTTTGAAGCATTGTCATGAGTTGCCATTTGCAACCAGACACCCTGCTCTTCTTCCATCTCGTCACGTCTTGACAGGACTCGTCATTCGACAAGTTCATTCCCGACATTGCCACCCGGGACTCAACAATACCTGCTATCTCCTGCAGCAAAATTTTTGGATATTGTCCACGCGACGCGCGGTACGGCACTATCTTGCATCGTGTTACCGGTGCTTCCGGACTAAGCCGCAAACTTTTTCTCCCACCATGGGCGACCTCCCCTCGGCGCGAATTTCTCAGCTAAAACCTTTTAGCTGCGTCGGGCTCGACTATGGTGGCCCTTTTCCAATCCTTATGTCACGCGCTCGCGGTGTCAGAACTACGAAGGCGTACATCTGTCTTTTCGTGTGCTTCGCCACCAAGGCATTGCACGTCGAGGTTGCCTCCGATCTCTCAACAGATGCTTTCCTCGCCGCCTTGCGCAGATTCATTGCCCGGCGCGGTCGTTGCTCTACCATCTATAGCGACAATGGCACAAACTGTGTCGGAGCTCATAGGCAATTGACGACGTCAATGCAACTCGCCGCGGAATCCGAAGCCATCACTTGGCGCTTCATTCCTCCCTCCAGTCCCCACTTTGGCGGGCTGTGGGAAAGCGGCATAAAAGCTGTCAAAACACATCTATCTCGCGTGATAGGTGATCAAATACTCACCTTTGACGAGCTGACCACGTTGGTCACCCAAGTTGAAGCGTTGCTCAACTCACGGCCACTTTCGGAGCTGGGCTCGGATCCAAATGATCTGTGCCCATTGACGCCTGGTCATTTTTTGACGCTCGAGCCGTTAACGGCCCCACCTGACCCAGATTTGTCCCACCTCAAGATCAGCAGGTTGTCGCGATGGCAGTTGGTCCAATCCATGCAACAGCGTTTCTGGGCGCGTTGGCGCGACGAATATCTACACACGCTGTACCAACGCGGCAAGTGGCACAAGTCACGTCACCTTGAATCCGCAGATGTGGGGTCTTTAGTCCTCATCAAGGACGAAAACGCTCCCCCTCTGAAGTGGAGGTTAGGCAGAATTTCAAAACTCTTCCCCGGCAAAGATGGCATTTGTCGTGTCGCAGATGTCCGTACTCAACGCGACGTTCTGCGACGCCCAATGGTCAAACTTTGTCCCCTCCCTTCAGGACAGTGAGCATTCTGTGTTTTCACTTCCGTCATTGTTTTCACTATGCTCTTTCTTTTTGTATCATGTTTGATTTCATTAATTTTTGAACTTTGAAAATACCCCGAGTGGTATTTTGGTGGGGAGTATGTCTCGGCCCCGTTCATTGAACACTGCATTCGTGTGCATTGAGGGTATGCAACCCAAAATATCCCTGTGTCGTCCAAGTCCTCACCCCTCACCCCCTGTTCGGTGTGCCTGGCACTTGGCTGTCAGGCGCAAGCGTAAACGAGCTCCAGCACTTTCTTCGGCCGTCTTCGGCATTCTTCGGTTTTCTTTCCGCTCGTGCCTTTGCCGCTTCGTTCGAAGCGGCGTTGATCTCCGTACGTCGAGCGGGAAGCCACGCCGTCTTTTTTTTTGGTCATCGTTCTCGCGGCCATCTTGTCGTGCCATCGGCGTACATTCGTACTCGACCAGAAGCCCATCCAAGGCCCATCGCGTCCGATAGTGACTCCTGGAGGAGCTCTGCAGCATCTCCAAGTCCAGAAAGCGGCAGTTTTCACCGCTTTCACCGGGGAGCGGCTTGGATCAGCCAGCCGCACACAAAGCTCCAGTTTCGGACGGGATCGAGTCGTTCGTCCGCCATTTTGGTGACGAACACGGGCACTCGTGCATTTCACCAGGAAATCCACCACCAGAACGGCCATCCACCACGACACCGCCTTCGGACTCCGCCAGGACGACGCCGCCACCGAATAAGATCCCGTAAGTTCCATATTTTCCATTGTTTTTACCATTTACCGTTTATTCCCGTTTGCCGGGGTGTATACTTTCAGTGCAGTTCGTCTCGTTTTCAGGACGCCACTCGGCGCCAGCGAATCTGCCCCCGATCAGAACCACTCGGATTTTTCATTTCATTTAATTCACATTGTTTTTTTTTTTTTTATTGTTTTGTAATTCTGTCTGTTTGTGTTTTTTTTTTTCTTTGTTTTGCATTAAAGTTTTTGATTGTTGTTGTGAATTTTATTTCTGACTGTCGCTTGCTGCTTTCCTAATCCAAGAGTTATTGTTTTAATGCAGCCTTCATCGGAAGGCTGCCGTCTTTATGTGTACCGCGCTAACACAATTTAACATCAATATTAGTTTCAAAACACCTTTCACTTTAAGCTCCCATTTAGTAAAAACCAAAGACCCCATTGACCCTCTAAATTCTAGTGGAGTCTACAAATTAACTTGTTCCTGCGGCAAAATATACATAGGTCGCACAATAAGATCTTTCAAAATTAGACTAAATGAGCACCGCAGGGAACTACCTGCGTTCGATATAAAATCAAACTTTACAAGACATGTAGTTGCCGAGGGCCATGATTTTGCTTTTAATTGTTTGAAACCAATCCAAAAACTTGACAACAGACACCTAATTGAATTTTCTGAAATTTTGCAAATAAAAAAACAATACAATCTTGACCCAGATAGCCTCCTCAACGAACAAACCGATTTTGACAACATCTACATTATACCAGCTCTACTCCCAATTTTATAATCCTCTCCTTCATTTTCTTTTGTTGTTTTACCTGTTACGTCTATTCTTCATTGTTACATCATTACTTAGACATAAAGTTCTATGCTATGTCACATTATTTTTGAAAATGGCTTTATATATTTAATTAGCCGAAACTCGAGTAAATGATATAAAAAACAAGTGGAGAAGACTGATTTACTACAACTTTATATCAAAGAAAAATGTCCTTCGGTTTCATTAAATACATTGAATCCAGATACAACTTTGCATGTGAAAACTCTCCCCAGCCTGTTACAATATTTGAGTGAATTGTGATAACATAAAGTGTAGGCAATAGTTTTTTTATCTATCCATGCATGCTTTACTGGAGTATGTGTCTTGAATCTCAACTTCGTGTCACTAACTTACCGTTCATGCAATAATCATGTTTTTTTAAGTATGTTCCTCGACTCTCAACTTTGTCTTACTTCCGTATTGTTTCATTAAATTATTTAAACAAATTCAGTACAAATATAACGCATTTTACTCAATTGCCTTTTACAAATAATTTGTATTGAGAAAAATTGTATGCTACAAAGTGTCAATCGATCGAAACGTTCCATCTCCATTGCTTCATTTAGAGAATTTCTTGAAGCTTCTGCACTTTCCAAGATCAGTCTAAGGTTCCCTTTATGCTGAAGAAGAAAAAACCTTCAAGTATTTCAATAAAATCAATCATAACATTGTATAACCTGTCGCCCTCTTGTCCATTCTCTGGTATAATATCCTCTGATTTGTCCATTTCGCAGTAGCACCCTGAATTTGGTGAGAAATTCCAGTGTAGCTGGATATACATATGGCATGAAAGCCACTTCTGATTCTGAATAGGTCTACTGCACTTTTTCATAGCACTTTTTGTTTGAAAGCGTTTTTCATCTTCCGATTTCCAACTGCAACTAACCTACAAACTCGAACGTCAAACAATGACGTTTCCAACTTTTGACTTTTACCGACGCAGCATCTCGAGATCTTCCGTTGCCAACGTTAAGAAAAAAGCACTATTGCGCTAATAAGAACGCAGTTTATTATGATGATGAAGTGAATATTAAAAACCATTTTGAGTAAAGAATAAGATTACCCTGATTAATCAGTGTATACCACAAAGTTCTTTGTAAAATTTCAACCATTTGAACAACACTGGTAGAACCCAGAATCTTGGGTAGCGCTCTGTCAATTCATTAGGTTTGTTTTGGCAGCGATACACAACCGTTTCCAACCGTTTGGATTCTGCGCGCTTCCGTTAAGCCGTTCGGGCAGTGTAAACTTCGAGTTGCCAACTGTTGGTAAGCTGTTTGGGCAGGTGCCTCCAACGGTTCGAAAACAGTTTGTGGACGGTCAGAGGAGTTTGAGAATTAAAAAGAAACTGGTGATCAGACGCATGCGTACGCCTTTATTCGCAATCGGGCGATCTTTGATTGATGGCGTGGTGCGTAATGTGACAGTGTGACAGTAAAGGTAAATAAAGACGCATTTTCGAGGTTAATTTAAAATAGTTTTACCTGCTGAAAGCTACATATTTACATTAATTCGGTAAATTTATCAAGGGGTTTCTGATGCGACTGACAAAGTTGTTGACGGGAATCGGTTTTATTTTTAATTTTTTTCGTCAAGTAGAAACTCCTCCAAAAAGAAAATGTACGGATATTGCTATCAAATTTTGAAAATTTTTGATTTTGATTTTTGAAAATTCAAAAACTAGATAGCATCGACAATGTGTCTTTCCTCAAGAAAGTCGCATGTCAAATATGAACTTTTTATTTAAAAAAAAGGCACCAAAAATGATTTCTCGTAGACATGAAAAAGTGAATTAGTAGAAGTCATTTTTGGTACCTTTTTTTTCAAAATAGAAAGTTAAAATTGCATGCGACTTTCTTGAGGAAAGATACATTGTCGATGCTATCTAGTTCTTGAATTTTCAAAAATCAAATTCAAATAATTTAAAATATTTTGGAAATTTTCAAAATTTGATAGCAATGTCTGTACATTTTCTTTTTTGATGAGTTTGTACTTGACGAAAAAAATAAAATAAAACCGATTTCCGGCGACAACTTTTTTAGTCGCATCAGAAACCCCTTAAATAAGACCTCGGCTTGGCGGGGAAAACTTGACAAGTTGTTGTGTCCCTAGTTTCAACTGGAACCGCTCGCTACGCGTTCTTGCAGCAAAAACTTTCCAACCACTTGAAAACTGGTTGGAGTCGAGTATGCGCGCTGAATCACAGTTAGCAAACCGTCCGCAACTCGCTGCCAAAACAAACCTATTATATAGTCTTATCAAATACAATGCGTCGTACGCTTAATCGTCAGATAATTTTTTAATAATATCATTTCGTTATAATCCCAATGCAAGAAAATACAACTCGCCCTATGGGCTCGTTGTATTTTCAGCTTTGGGATTATAACTCATAATATTACTAAAAAATTATCGACAATAATCGTACCACTCATTGTATTACTACTGATAATATCTAAACTTAGGTATATTTTTTCCCCACCACAAAAAAAGTTTGAAAATTCGGGTTTTCTTGAAAGGGGTAAAATTCACCCTCGACACAACTGTGACACCGTAAAAAATCCTGGAGGTTATATCTGATGCTCCAGCCCCTAGGGAAGTTTATATTTTCATTTCATATACTTATTTTGGAGCCTATTTATGACTAAAAATCGAGCCAATATGCAAAAACCTTACCGTAATACCGTAAGTTCCCATGCCAGTGTTTTGTGCAGGAGCACGTTCAGGAACTCCAGGCCAGGAAGTAGGTAGAAGCACTCAACTCAATGGCAAACACCACAACAGACACCAGTTTATTGATATGCAACCAGAACCACATGAATTGACCACAACAATATTATGTATTTTGTAACCGAGATATTGTTAATTTAGCCGATGGGAACAGACGTGTACGCTAAACCTGGAACCGAAACCGAAAGCCTCCTTCCTTACCCTTACCTCGTTTGACTTTGACGGAAGACGGCATACGGCATACGGATACGGCATCTTCGTCTTCGTTCGTCCACGGGCTCGACAGAAGCTTGCACCAGAGAGCTTGCACGTTACACGGACGCCAGTGGTACTCAAACATGTTAGGTAATCATGTTACGATAAGGAGGGGAAAAGGCGAGGGAAAAGGTGATGGTAGATTCAGTGGCGTACCATATAGTTTCTTTGCAGGGCCGGATCGAGACCGATTTGCTTGGGGGGGGGGGAGATCTTGAAATTCTGACCATCCATGATGTCGACTATTATTACAGTAGTGACCAGTGGCGAGCCCAGACTTATGGACAGAAGAAAGGAGGAGGATCGAGAAATTCTAGTGCATAGTACCTATTTCAAGGAGTCTGAACTAGATGATTGAAGCATAGAGGAGAAAGTAGGGCCGCAGGCGTTTTTTTGCCATAATAATAATAATACTGACAATAATAAGCACAAAAAGAAGACCTCCTTGATTCATTTTGTTGTTGTTTTTTTTTCATTCATTCAGTGTCGGCCTATTTCTGCAACGAGGTCCAACCATAGGCGTGCGTAGAGGCTGTTTTTTGGGTGTGCCAGTACCTTACTATGTAATATTAGTAGAAGGAGACAGGGGGTTTGGGATTTGGCGGTTTTGGTGGATTGGTATTGGTGGGGTACAGTTACAAAGTTGAAGAACAAAGTAGATGTACGGATTGCGAAGGGGTGCGCAGCGCTACTAAAATTTTCTCGGAATTTTGAGTGGACCCAGAATGAGTGGCTATTTGGACCCCCCATCCCCATACCTTTGCTGACTGACAACGTCAAGGAGAGAAGTTTTGAGTCACTCAGCTTAGCTGAATGCCGCCAATAGAGACATTTTATTGTTATAAAGTGCTCGCCAATTGAAATGGTCCACCCAAAAAATACAGTCACATTCAAACTGTCATACCTTTTGAATAAATAAACTATTTTGAATCGTTTTAGTTTTTCTAATTAGCTCACGTATTGGACTACAACATATCGTGGGCCGTTTTTGGTACAGGTGTTTCGTATCAATTATACAGGGCGCTCAATCAGGTACCGCAAAAATGGAAAAGTTTGAACTGGTCCCGTTTCACAAAAAATAATTTTTGGTTTTCTCCAAGTGTTTCAGGGGAGTTATTATAACCATAACTCGAATCGTTTTTAATTTTTTTTTGCCTATCTGCTTTAATTACAGGGTGATCTCAAAAATGTAACCTTTTAATTTTGCAGTAATAACTTTATTCGTTGTTGGCCGATTTTGGAAAATGAGGGCTCTTGTTGAAGCTGAAGGCTCAGGTCAAAAAGATCGAGGATCAGAATTGACTTCAGATGAAAATTCTGGAGAAGGGATTGAATCAAAAGTGACTCAAATGACAAACTTGCTAGAGATCCGGTTTAGGGAAGGTATTAAACAAATAACAACTTGTCTTCAAACAAATCATGATTTCTGAACATTTTGAGGTGTTTCTCATTTGTGTGGGGCAAAAATTGTGGCAATGAATCCAAATCAGAAATGGATGCTTCCAACGAAAAATTCTGGACGTTTTTCACCTAAAAATAGACGTAACCTGGGTTATGAAGATCAGAATTGGTGCCTATCTCTTTAAATGTGAAGGAAACATTCGACAATAATAATGGCGTTTTCGACTGGCTAGAACCGAGCCGGTTCCATTCCGACGGAGCATGCGCAGTTCATCAGAGCAACTTTTCGGCGTGTTCGACTGGGAGTGGCATTGCTCCCGTGCTACTTTTGCTGTGTTCGACTGGGAATATTCCTACGTCATTTGCACGGAACCAGCTCCGAATTTTAGAACTGTCTTGGTAGTCAGTTCTACTGTCAACTTGATGTATCAGTGTCGATTTTGATGCTAAATATGAGTCGTGGTCATACCAAAAGGAATGAATTTGTAGCGATGCATTCCTTTTTACAATTTTCTCATGAATTCCTGTTCGAATCAAGCAGTGATGGAAGGTATGAATGCTGTGAAAATAATGAGAGCGAGAGGGAAAAGAAACGGAATGAAGCCGTCTGTGATGGAGCCGAGCCGACGGGGACAGAATGGAACGAATGCAATTCGGTTGAAGAGTAGCTCGGTATCAAGCAAGTTCGGAACTGGAACAGTTCCAGAGCAGTCCCAGTCGAAAACGCCATAAGATAGCCTAGGTTACGTGCATTTTCAGTCGAGGAAGGTCCGGTATTATCTTCTGAAAAATGAATTTGTGAAAATGGGTCCCGCATCGACAATTTTCATCACTTAAAATCGGAAAATACCTCAAAATGTTCGGACATAAAAGTCTGTTTGAAGGCAGGTTGATTTTTATTTAGTTTTTTTCCTGAACCTGATTTCTAGGGTGCTTCATATTTAGGTCACTTTTGATTCCTTCGCTTTTCCAAAATTTTTGTCTCCAGTCAGTTCCGATCCTCGAACCTTCTCATCTGAGTCTTAAGCTTCAACAAGAGTCCTTATTTTCCAAAATCGATCAACAATTGGAATAGATATAAATGCCAGACCAGAAGGTTGCATTATTGAGATCACTGTGTAACTGGAGAAGATAAACTTAAAATTTTGAAAACAACCTCAAGGTATCGGAACAACATCTTTCCTAAAACACTTGGAAAAAACCAAAAACCATTTTTTGTGAAATGGGACCAGTTCAAACTTTTCAATTTTTGCAGTACCTGATTGAGCACCCTGTATAATTGATACGAAACACCTGTACCAAAAACGGCCCATGACATGTTGTAATCCAATCCGTGAGCTAATCAGAAAACATAAAACGATTCAAAATAGTTTATTCATTCAAGAATTATGTCACTTTGAATGTGACTAACTTTTTTGGGTGGACCATTTCAATTGGCGAGCACTTTATTATTGTTATACGAGTTTCATGAATTTGACTTATAGGTAGGTATTACAGTCATAATAGTCGTATTTTTATTGAAATACATTCACACTCTTTCATAAAAAATGAATAATGCAACAAAACAAACAAACTAAAATAGAGCTTTGACAAAAGAAAAAGGAAAATAACTAAGTAAATAAGTATGCCACTTGGGCATTAGGGTGTGCCAGGGCACACTTGGCACACCCCGTGCGAACGCCTATAGGTAAAACACCAACGCCAGTGAATGCTTTTGGAAATTTTACATTGTGTGTTCCAACGCAGACTAGGTACAGATTTTTATCGACAACCAACATCGCATGGGGTCGGCACCATCGTTCAAATTTTATGTGCTATATGCGACACACAAATGAAGAAGCTTGTTTTCAAGACGTAAATCCGACTGCCCTCGGTGGTGGGAATCGAACTTCCGACTCTTGGCATGACATTCGGACGCCCTGACCACCACACCACAAGCTCCTGATTTTGTTTTCTTCTTTTTTTTAGAATATCTTTATCGAGGAGAAAATGCCACAAGTAGATTATATATCCTTACCAGGGTGAGTCTCAATAGCGCAAGGACGAAAAATTCAATTAAAACTCAAGAAAGCAAAAATATTCGAAATAATATATAGAACATGAACTTCATCAAGTACCTAGGTAGTGTTCCAAAAATTATCTTATTCACAACCAATGAACCGTGGATTATGGATTATCTGCTTCAATCTGCTTAGTTAGCACAATGACTATGTTTCCGCAAAGCAGACTTCTTGAGTTCAATTCTGGCTTCATGTTATCAGTTCTACCCTACCTAGGGTTCCCAACCGTCCTACTTTCGGGAGGATATCCGGTAGGACATTCCTACTTCAGCACGAATTGTCCTCCGTCCTACTTGACTATCAAGTAAGACACCACTTCGTCATTTTCGACATTTTCACCTAAAATGTCCTTATCACAAAACCAAGTGCATGAATGTTTTTGGGCAGTTAGGTACCTACTTCTATTTTACGATTATGATCAGTTCCAAGTTTCAACTCTATAATTCCATAGGATAGAATGCGGATAACGGGCGGTTGTGGATCTTAATTTCCGCCACTTTTGTTGCTCCCACTCTCATCGAGTCTTGTTGCCTTGATTTTATTCAAGGCTCGACAGCCTGATTTGATGGAGTTGAAATTTTACCATTTTTTTCAAACAATAAGTAGGTTAAGTAAAGTAAAGTAAAGTAGGTAATTGGTTCTTGAGAATTTCCAAACTTTTTTTGTTTTCCAAGAGTTTTCCAGTAATAAATACAAAACCGGCATGACATATCGAGACCGAACTCAAATGATGAAGACTGAAATGAAGCTTGAATCTGACGATTTTTACAATAAGATGATTTGAAAAAATCCGAGGAGAAACTTTGGGTTTTTTTCGGGAAATTCGAATTTTTTCAATTTTTTATTCAATGATGCCGCAAATTTGTTTTAATATTTCGCTAAAATATCAACTTCCCACCCAAAGAAACGAGTAGAAGTTTTTTTTCGTGGGTTCATGAGCACTAATTGGAGAAGTATTGTGATGCTAAAACAGATTTTTTTGTGTTTTAAAGCAAATCCAGGTTTGAATCTGGAAAAAAATTCACCTGCGGCGCTGTACCAGTGTGCTGTGCACCCTGGTTCCCATCCTCGATGCTTTGTGTCTCGAGTATCCTACTTTCTCACTTTCAAGAGTTGGCAACAAGCAGGGGGCGTGGATAGTGGATAGGGTCTTCTCATTTTATTTTTGGAAATTATTTCAATTTTTGAATTCCACGTTCAATTTAGAGGAGAAAAAGTTAATTGGGTACGTCTGTTTCAAAATTTTGATTAAATGCTTCATTTTCGAGATAATTGGGTTTGAAACTTTGGAAAACCTCTAAATCGCCACTTTCCAGAGCAGGTAGGTACCTATCTGTTTTTTCTGAAAACTCCTCGTTTCTCAGCAAAAAATAGTGGTTCATCAAACTCAAAACACCTAGAAAACTTATTTCAGTCGAGGAATCATGAGTTTTCTTCCATTTCAATTTTCAGGCCTTTGAAAGTGACGATATTCCAAGATGTTGTCCGAAGTTTCAAAACCAAATGTCTCGAAAATGAAGCTTTATTTTTTTTCAATGTTTGGCACTCGTAATAATAAATAAATAACGGATAGTTATAGAGGTAACCTGACACCCGCAGACATCAGAGGCAAGTCTCCCAAGGAAATCATCCGATTCGGTGAGGAATTGGATTTCCTGGGACATTAAATAGAAGCATGGTCACGCACAAAAGATCTTATATGTCGCAGTGCAGAAAGGATCCTCCGAGATCAAACGACCACCTCTTATCTACAATCTATAGAGGTAACGGTAATAACAGCCAGTGCCGGATCTAGGCTTTTTTTGAGGGGGTGCAAAATCCAATTTTGCCGCCCCCTCCCCCATCGACACGCAAAAACTATATAAAGGGAGCTCTACCGAGCGGAGCCCCCTCGTAGCGCTGGAGTTGTAAATTTCTCAATTTTGAAGAGGCCGTTTGAGCAAAATACCCCGCTTTCCCTTAAAATTTTTACAGTATAAAAACATCAAATTGCTCAAGTACTGCAGAACATTTCTTGTTACCCCTTTTCCAAGTACTTTGCTTTTCTTCATTTTTAACAAAAATAAACGTATTCGAAACAAAAAAATATTATATTATCAAGATAAGAAATAGAGCATTTTAGTTTTCTGATCTAAGATCCGTCAGGACTTTGTTTCGGCTTTGCTTTAGGCGCCAAATTATGTTGACACGCCAAACGCTACCGTCGACCGGCTGCCGCCCACTCCCTCTGTTGCGAAGAACTCGATGCCTCTTAACACTTTGACTCCCAAGGGGGTATTTCGAAAAAATCTCCCCAACCCACAAGTTTTTTTTTTGGTTTTCAGTTAGTTTATTATCAGAAAAGTACAAAAAAAATAAAATCCAAATTTTTTTCGTAAAAAAAAATTAAAAGGGGTAAAAGGGCCGTGATCAAAATTGGTACCTAAGCACAGTTTTAGATAAAAAAGTCAATTCTTTGGATTTAAAATACATACGACATACGTGTATACAATTTTTGGGACACGATTTTTTTTATTTTGAAGAAGCAGTTCATGCACATTTACCATTTGTCGCATGCTTGGCATTTTGTTTTCACCCGTAAAGTCCCCTGAGCACCCCTAAATTGTAACCAAATGTGGGCACACGGGTTCCAGGGTAGGTTCAGTGTGTACCAGAAAGAGTACACGTGGAAGGTCAAGTGTTTAGACTAACGTATCTCAAATTGCACAATATAGACTAGCGTATCTCCATATTGCAGTATAAAAACTGGCGTATCTAGGTTTTTGATGATTTTCTGAAAAGTAGCGCAAAAGGTTCTATCAATAGAGGCATCGAACTGTTTGAAGATGTTTCGTTTTCGGGAAACCTGCTTAATACTTCCACAGAAAGATGAAAAACAGAATGTTACTTTCATCAAGTTTTTTATGGAAATGAGATTAGACCTTATTTTGCCGCCTGTTCATTCGGCCGCCCGGTGCATATGCCCCGGTTTGCCCCCCCACCCCTAGATCCGGCGCTGATAAGAGCGAGGACGAGGAAGTGATGGTTATTGAAATTTAAGGCGCGATTATTGGTGTTTCACTGAGGTTGCACTTCACCTCGGTGAAACGTGTAGCTTACTTTCGATTTCGAAGGACCCATACACCTACTCTACTACCATCAGTGACATGCAGTTACTGCAGTTAGTCATCCTCCATCCTCTGTCACTTTAGTCAGTTTTAGAGTGGTTTTAGAGCCACTGGACAGCTGGTGCCGCGTGGGCGTGCCCTGTGTGATAACCATTCTCCGCTCCCCGGTTTCAGTTCCCCCCTGCCCACCTTCTCCTCTGCACGTCCGTGCCGACGTGCCGTGTTCCGTGTTGAACCAATGGTATTCGCATTTTCCGGGTTGAATTTGATCCGCGTTTTCAAATGTGTTTTTTGGAGACTTTTTTTGGCTATACCGCCTCTATATATATCTCGTTCCTGTCTCAGCAGGTTTCCCAAATTTTTCACTGGTGTAGACCTGATTTCAGTGATACTTCATTGCGGAAGTTATTATAATTACGGTTGGGTGTCTAGAATATCCGGTGCTTAGTGATTACCTAGACTACTCTATGCCTAGACCAAGTGAATAGTGGATTAATCGCCATGCGCCTGCCTGCAACGCTGGTGATCATAAGGCCAGCAACAATGACTCAACCTACGGTACGGTAAGATTTTTGGTCATTATTCAGATTTCATAAGAGTAGAATTCATTATAACGCGGTATAACGCAAACTTCACTGAGGCAGGCATTTCGAGAATTTCTAATTTGCAGGCTTGTATTTTATTCTTATGGCAGTTTGAGCAGAAGCTCACCCCAATGACTTGCTAGGGGCTCTACCACCCCACCCCTAGCACAAGCCACAGGCACAGGACAAAAATCCTGTTAAAGTTCGAGTGAATGATACAAAGTACCTAGGCAACCAATAATACATCTCATCCAGCATCAGTCACGCTCCAGTGGTGGCCTAAAGGAATTGGGGGCCCGGGGGCCCTATTTTCGGAACCGGGGAACAGCTCATCAGGTGATGTTGCCTAGGTGACAGCCAACCACAGCCCTGGTTGCCTTTCAACTTCGCATGCGAACGGATCACACGTCTCCCGAAAATAGGGCCCTTGGTGGGCTCCGTCATGTTGAAGAGTAGAGGACCTTCATCAAGCACAGAATGATCAGGAAATGACAAAAAAAAGTCAGATCGAGTTATTCAACAGGTGAAATTAGTAATAATAATAATATATAATAATTTTGGAAAAAAAGCATGAATAATGTCTGCCCCTGTTGTATGGGTAGCAAGGAAGACAGCCTATAATATACCGAAAATTATGATTGTTGTGTGGTAGACTAGCCCACAGGGAATGGTCAAATGGAACATAATTAGGTGCATATGGTTTTATTTCATAAAAATATTGTATAATAAAGGTTTCACAACACTATAAAAATTGTTCCCCAATGTTTCCAGCAGGGAAAGTACCCATAATGGATGCTGCATTCCCGCGAATTATTGCCAGACTGATGCGTTGGAGTAAAAACTCGCTGGATCTTTTCTCGTGATTTTGTTCAGTGATCCGGCATCCTATCTCTCTCATGAATTTCAAACCATCCAAGTTCCAACATCCCATGGTTTCAATGACTACTGGGATGAATTGGAGTTGTTTGTCCATGAATTGAATTGTCCATTGGGGAACAATTTTTATAGTGTTGTGAAACCTTTATTATACAATATTTTTATTAAATAAAACCATATGTTCGAGCTTAAAAAAAAATTAGGTGCATATCCATGGTGAAAACAAATCGAAATTTCCCGTATACCCAGATCCTCGCCCAGATCAACTTAAAGTTGTACCGGATGCAGAAAAAAATCTAATCACTGAAAGTCAAAGAACGTGCAAGAAACCATTTGGCAGGAAAATGAGAGAAACCAGCACAATACCGTCAGGGGCGGTTTTCACCCCATAACCCGGCTAGCGCCAACGGGACACTTGGGAACTGTTTTTAGCGCATTTTCGTAAGAAAATGACGCTTATATGGCCGGTTTGTCTGTCTGTCTGTCCGTCTGTCTGTCTGTCCGTCTGTCTGTCCGTGTAGAAATTAAGAAGTTGTACTCCTTCTCGGGAAATGAAGCCAGAGCCTTAGACCTTTTTCCGATTAATAGCTTAGGCCCTCAAGGGTGGCCTATTTTTTATCCATACATAGTGATCATTACTATTATCAAAAAACGAAGATTTACTGTGCACTTCTAAGAAGTTGAACTCCTTCTCCCGGAATGAAGTTAGAGCCTTGGAACTTCGTCCGATGGATAGCTGATATTCCAAGAGTGGCCAATGGGCTTTTTTTTATACATACGCCCTTCTAAGAAATTGAACTCCTCGGGGAATGAACCTGGAGCCCTGGAACTTTTTCCGATGAATAGCTTAGGTTCTTAAGGGTGGCCAGTGGGCAGATTGGATTTCATGGTTGCGCCGCCATCTTGGCCGCCATATTGAAATTTCTTATTAGTGGAACGATTTTCATGAAACTTGGAACTTACCCTTGTCACGTGTGATCATTCTTATTTCCAAGCTAAATTTCATGATTCCGCCGCCATATTGAAATCTCTTTATTAGTGAAACGATTGTCATGAAACTTGGAACTTATTCTTGTCTTGTATAAACATTCTTATTTTTAAGCTGAATTTCATGGTTGCGCCGCCATCTTGGCCGCCATATTGAAATTTATTATTAGTGGAACGATTTTCATGAAACTTGGAACTTACCCTTGTCACGTGTGATCATTCTTATTTTCAAGCTAAATTTCATGATTCCGCCGCCATCTTGGCCGCCATATTGAAATCTCTTATTAGTGAAACGATTGTCATGAAACTTTTAACTCATTCTTGTCTTGTATAAACATTCTTATTTTCAAGCTAAATTTCATGATTCCGCCGCCATCTTGGCCGCCATATTGAAATATCTTATCAGTGGAACGATTGTCATGAAACTTAGAACTTATTCTTGTCTCGTATGAACATTCTTATTTTTCAACTAAATTTCATAATTCCACCGCCATCTTGGCCACCATATTGAAATCTCTTATTAGTGGAACGATTGACACGAGGATTGACATCAAACTTGGAACTTACTCTTGTCTTGTATGAACATTCTTGTTTTCAAGATGAATT
Source organism: Anaspis maculata (assembly GCA_949128115.1). Taxonomy (NCBI): domain Eukaryota; kingdom Metazoa; phylum Arthropoda; class Insecta; order Coleoptera; family Scraptiidae; genus Anaspis; species Anaspis maculata. The sequence continues at coordinate 73,195,596 of OX421964.1, forward strand.
TCATGATCCCACCGCCATCTTGACCGCCATATTGAAATCTCTTATTAGTGGAACAATTGACATGAAACTGGGAACTTACTCTTTTCTTGTATGAACATTCTTATTTTCAAGCTGAAATTCATGATTTCGCCGTCATCTTGACCTTTATATTGAAATCTGTTATTAGTGGAGGTGTCATGAAACTTGGAACTCACCCTTGTCGCCTTGTTTTTTTTTTGTGATTAGGAACCTGCTTCCGATTATTTAGCCGTATGCTCGGCCGTATGGTTTCAATTTCAGCCGTAAGCGCAGCATCGCTCACCGGATTTTTTGGCACAACGCATGGTATGAAAGCCAATGAGGTATGCTGCACTTAACAGCTAAAATTAGCAAAATCAAAACCCCACCTTAAGACCTTGACAGACCGCTTCTTAGAAAAATTCTGCACTAGACTTTTGGGTTGGACTACCGAGACTGGCAATGTATTATTGACTGCCTATACGCTTTGCGGTTTATTGTTCGGAGTGTATGTTTGTGTGGTAGAGTTGTGCATCAGAGTTTTGCGTGATTTGACTTTGCGTGGTAAAATTTTGTGCTCACTTATCTAAACATACGTACGCACGACGTAGTGGTAAAACTGAAGAGTTGGAGTCGTAAGACGTCGAAATACGCTGCTTTCCGACTTGACATCGTTCACATCGGCATCAGGATCAGGAAACCAGTAGGTCTCCATATTGTTCCACAACCTGCTGGAGACCACGACGCGCGAATAAGACACATACCCGCACAATTGGCGGAGGAGCCGCGCATCGTGAGCTTCGCCAATATCCTCGAAGTCTATAGACTTTTTTAGATCTCTCGCGAGTAGGCTAGCAATCGTTTCTGGAATATACCGGACCAACAATGGAAGTGACGAGAACCTTCGATGCCTTTCCGGAATAAGTCTGGAATATTTTGGAATGCAGAAGCGGTTATATGAGGAGCGGCTTGAAGCCGTAGAAGGAAGGTAGAGTTGAATTAAGAGAAATAATGCGGATATAGGGAAGTCAACAAAAGCGATACCTGAGAGAGACAATTCAAACTGCCCAACAACTGGAATGACCTCGGAATGATGGTACCGAAAATTTTGTTTTTTTTCCAAAATGACGTAACTTTGTATTGACACAACCGATTTTGAATTTGTTTTCACATTTTTTCAGATCCATTTTTCAGCAATCCATCCCATTGACAATTCTTTGTTTTTAATTTAATTCACTTTTTTACAGGGTGGAATGTGAAACATTGCTAAATTGTGCTGAGTTCCACCGATCCCCGTTTTTGTGAATTTTTTTTTCTCGAATTTTAATGAATTATTCGAGAAATGGGGTACTTTTGCCCATTTTTTTTTATTGGCTTAATCGATAGTATGGTTAAAAATGATGTATGTACCCGTATTTTTCTTTTTCCCAAATTCCAAAAATTGCGGCCGCAGTGCCTGTTTTGAAAATATATTTGTGACGTCACAAATATACTAAAAACTAAACCAACAGCACTGTTAGATTGAGAACTCAAAAAACGGTTAGAGTAGTGGCCTCACAATATCTGAAAAATACAGATAAAAAAATTTCACAGCAGTTTCCCGACTGTTACCAACTCTTTAAAAATTGAAAAAATTGTTTCGTAACCCGCTGGAGACCACGACGCGCGAATAAACACATACCCGCACAATTGGCGGAGGAGCCACGCATCGTGAGCTTCGCTTATATCCTCGAAGTCTATAGACTTTTTTAGTAACTCACTCTAGCCTCTCACTAAATACCGGAAATAGTGAGGAGCGAAGTCCGAACTTTTGACCCTTTATATCTTTACAAATAAAGTCATTGATTTTTTTTTCAATATTTTTTTCGTGTTCTCGAGTGGATTCCATATACCGCTCTGGACTTGAATGCGATACTTTTGAGACACCCTGTATATAATAATAATAATTTCGTCTTTGTTACGGCAAAGTCTAGCCAATGGCTACTCTACTTAACTACTACTAACTAATATGTATCACAGACAAAGAAAACTGACATTTTGAAACAAAGGAGTGGAGCTCTTTGAAAACTTCCAGAAAGATTCAAATATCAAAAAAGTATTTCAGTGAAGGACGTGATGAGGATGCGAATAATGAGGCATGTTTAAGGCACAAGAATCATCAGGACCCTCATTGTGGAAGTTTGTTTTGCTGACTTGGGTTCAGAAACTTGTATACCATACCTGATGGAATAAAGAACCTGGATGACGCACAACTGCTAATTACAAAAAAGCTCGCCTACATCAACCAAAAACTTTCTCCGCCCTTTGCTCAATGCTCATCCAAGAAAGTTACCATGCTTGAAAAGCCATGACGCAAGCAATCATTACAATTCGTCATGCCGACATTACAACAAGTCGGTAAACTCTGACTCTTGGTGTGGAAGACAAGGGGTCGTCGCCATCAAAAGGACGCAGGGTGCATGGCTTCTTGCAGTGCGGTCCTCTTGTCGATGGTTTCTTCTGCTTCTGGTCACGTGTCGCACGCCATCCAGCGATTACTTTCATTATTGTAGATTCGTTTGTTGCTGTAACCCTTGGTCCTGCCTAAATACTTCCCTTTGACTGCGGTGGTGCGAAAGGTGGCCCCTCTTTGGCTCTGCCCGATGCATTTTAACGCCGATTTTCACGGTTGCTGCTCGTTAGTCTTACTTCAGTGGAAATGTATAGGATGTAGTTAAGGACGGAAACGGAACGTGTCAACCGAGGGGGGTCGCTCTTTAATCCGATTGCGCCCTCCTCTGACATGCGTGAAAGAAGCGAAATTAATGGCATTGACGATTCCGATGATGAAGCCCGAAAACTTTCGGAAAGCGCTTTTGGAAAATGTTTCCGTTTGTACAGAGCTTTTTAAACTGGTAAACTCCTTCAATTTAATCGGTATTTATCTCGGAGCCGTATGCCGCGCCCGGGAGAAGTAGAAGGCAAAAACAAAACAGTCCGGTGTATAGCAGCGGAACAGAGCAGGGGCTTATCCTGATCGCGCTCCGTAACAATTTACTTTGGTAAATGGTTTGGCACTAGGGCAATTATTCGAATTTACGACGTCAATTTCTATTTTCTGCGAGTTACACACATCTGCCCTGAATAATTGGAACACACAATGCTCCCGCCCGCCTGTGTGTTCTTCATCGTCCGCCTCTTGCTTATTGCTTGATGCTCGTGCCCGACGATTGTAAAATTGCTTTGTGCGAAATAATCCAGATTTGATCCGCATAACTTGCATTGAATCTCCGGTAAGCTACAGGGTCGTTGGGGGATCCCTTCCTCGCGTTTTGTATATAGCTACCTACATCCGATCAGTGCCGGTTGTGCGGAAAGCTGAACCGTGAAAGAGATTATTCCAAAGAGGAAATCGATGGAAATGTGTGCTGCTGCGTTCCCATTAAATTTTTGTTCTTTTAGCTGCGGATCCCACGGTCCGGCTCTTATAATCGGGATTGATTGCCAGCTGACCGCTCGTTGTTCTAAAGAGGCCAAAGGACGTGGTCGTTCGCTTTGTTTATTCGCTAGTTTCCGTCAGATGAGATTCACTGAACTTAGGTAGGCTTTGGTCTTGTGTCTCACTTTCGTATGCTTTCGTACTTCGTAATATTTTATTTTTATTTTTATCTGCATCGTTTGGTTTGGTTGCTGCTGACGCTGACCTGGTGGGTTTATTTCGCAATTCCGCACCTGTTTGCAACCCTTCTTCGTGCGGCTGTCTTCTTCCTATTTATTATTTACAGGTTTAAGCTACCACACTAGCTATTGCTAGCCTAGCCTGTGGGAGGATTGACGCAAAGAAAAAGAATGGAAAGCCAATTTGAAGCATATCACTGCACAGGTGAAAAACACTGAAACTTGCTTACGCCGGGTTGCTAACTTCGAGTTTGACTTTAAACTCGTTTTGGTTTCTATGGAAATAATTGTTGCAACAATCAAATCTATGGCAACCAAACCATGTTTTAAGTTCAACTCGAAGTGAGCAACTGGGCCGACATAGGATTGCAATTTTTCACGACCATGAAACACAAATAATAAAGATAAGTAATTCCACTTAATTGAAGTGTAGGGGAGGGTGTTCCACAATCAGACAAAAATTTTAAAAATTGCAGTGAATTTTTTTTTTACGTTTTTCCTGCAATGTTTCAACATTACCAACTTCCAATATATAGCAATGGTATTGAACTAGTGAGACGTTGAAAAAATATGATTGGATTAGAGAAACGAATGATTGAGAAAAATTGATTTTGTCTAGGTGTTCCACGATCAGACGGTCTAGTTTTTTGGATTCCCAAATAAATCAGACTCAAGTAGGTTACTGATCATATATTTATTTGTGGGTTATATAGTTTATTTGTTGAAAAATATGTGTAATATGAAATGTTAGAATACCAAAAAATACAGGCAGAAGAAAACAAAGCAAAAAGAACACTTCGTAGTCTTCGGAATCAACTTCAAACTTCAAAAAAGCTCTTTGCCGAGCTGTTATATCACGACCCAGAGGTGTAGGCAAAATAAGCCTAATATTTACCTCCTTAAAGCCTGAGTGTCACCATACTATTCCCATGCTAGAAATCTACACGCTATATATTGAATATTTTTATATGCATATTTGCATTATATACGTTGTTTCAGATTGATTGCTATTTCAGTAGGCAATGGAAGTATATGGTGAAAGTCGCTTCAGCTTTGTCTAGTTCTAAAACGTTTATTGTTTTAGTCCCAAGTCAGTGTGACATGTCAATCAAAATCAACCGCGAAGTTTTTTACTGTCGTCCAAACTGTCATGTTTCTGTCCACCTGGGATAGCTTTTGGAAAGAAAATCGTAATAAGCACCTATAAACGCAAGTTTCAAGAATCTGTACGTGGTACTTATACAGTTACTGTTGTTCCTGTTACGTTATACCTACTGTTACTATTGTGTTGTTCCTCCATTGGTTTTGATTACCTGATAATTTTCACGCTATGTGTGGGGATCCAGCTCGTTTATCTGCAAGAGAACGTAAAATACTTTGACCGCTGTTACGAAGAATACTTCAGAGATTCCAACAATGCAGCTGCCAGCATTCAGCGCGTTGCTTTGATCTTCAGTAACGTACTGCACTGTCAAACGCATACTGGCAAAAATAATCCAAAGTGTGTCACTACAACCAAAAAGTGGCCGTGAATCCCTGAGCCCAGTCGAGAAAAAAAGCTGCCAGGCGCCCGTTCTCAATCAAAAGAGTTGGTATAGTACAGTCTGTTGTGCCATCCTACCAGATTTCGTGCTTCTGTCATCATGTGCAGGGTCCATGTCACTAACCTCTGGACTACAGTAACACCAAAATGCTCAGTTGAGATAGAACAGCGTAACTCGGCTTTGGAAGCAGATCTTTCTTGATATCTGATCCCTCTCAAGGCCATGGAGTTTGCTTTACTGCTTTACTATCTACCTTTATGATATGTGCACAATGTTGATTGAGACTGTGGCAAGAAGGAAATCTGCTGACTCCCCAGGTACCCATTGTTTTTAGTCCTGAGATCGGAAACAGACGGTTTGACATCCAAACTGCATGTATCTTTCTTCAAGTGCACCTTGAATAAGGTGCCGCACGTGATACTCGATAAAAAACTGAAGAAAAACTTTCTGACTTAAAGGAGTGAAAGATCTGACTTATAACCTGGAAATAAATTATGAAGTTTCCATGAGATTGACACTTTTGATTTGACGGTTTTTGTAACTAATGGCGTTTTCGACTGGCTAGAACCGAGCCGGTTCCATTCCGACGGAGCATGCGCAGTTCATCAGAGCAACTTTTCGGCGTGTTCGACTGGGAGTGGCATTGCTCCCGTGCTACTTTTGCTGTGTTCGACTGGGAATCTTCCTACGTCATTTGCACGGAACCAGCTCCGAATTTTAGAACTGTCTTGGTAGTCAGTTCTACTGTCAACTTGATGTATCAGTGTCGATTTTGATGCTAAATATGAGTCGTGGTAATACCAAAAGGAATGAATTTGTAGCGGTGCATTCCTTTTTACAATTTTCTCATGAATTCCTGTTCGAATCAAGCAGTGATGGAAGGTATGAATGCTGTGAAAATAATGAGAGGGAGAGGGAAAAGAAACGGAATGGAGCCGTCTGTGATGGAGCCGAGCCGACGGGGACAGAATGGAATGAATGCAATTCGGTTCAAGAGCAGCTCGGTATCAAGCAAGTTCGGAACTTAGTGCGGGCGCTAAGAGCCAAAATCGAGATGAACCTTGCAAATGGTGATGAAAGCATGAAATTCGGTACACATACTCAGAATGAGCACCTCTCTCAGATAAGAGGTGGAGCCACGCCGAATTTTCACCGGAAGGGGGCTCGGGGGGCTCCAGAAAGTTGAAGGTGCTAGGGCTCCCACTAAACAGCTTATCAGTTCGTTTTGATAATCAAAAAGGAAACTTATGAATATATTGTAAACATTGCCGGCGTTTATCGTATTGTCCCGGGAATTTTTCATTATGAAAAAAAATAAGTTCTTCGGCAGAACATACAAATTGGTTTTATTTTATTTTGACCTACAAAGAATTAATAAAGGGATGTGCAACACGTTGATTCCCACAAATTCGTATCCTCTGAATTCGTTTGTGAAGTCAAAATTTTGATGGTGTATTGTATATATGTATTTTGATGCTTCTTGAAGAGAAGCATTCCAAAGAGTAAGCTATTTTCAGCACTAAGTTCAAACAGAATTTTTTCAATGTTCGGAATCTAAATTACTGAATTCCTTCCAGCAATGCATACCCTGAACCCTTCTTTGGAAGTACCGCGTGCGATTGAACGTGGAGTAAGTCCTGAAACACTATCAGAATTTTTCTTCTGTGATGCTACTATCCACTCTCGACCGGGGCAATTGGGTTCCCACACAGCATGCGCGGAGTGTATACACGATGCAGGGTATTTTCTCGGTTCAGTCAAATTTTTTATGATTGAAATTGTGTCATAATATTGAAATAACGTGTATACACTCCGCGCATGCTGTGTAGGAACCTAATTGCCCCGGTCGAGAGTGAATAGTAGCATCACAGAAGGAAAATTCTGATAGTGTTTCAGGACTTACTCCACGTTCAATCGCACGCGGTACTTCCAAAGAAGGGTTCAGGGTATGCATTGCTGGAAGGAATTCAGTAATTTCGATTCCGAACATTGGAAAAATTCTGTTTGAACTTAGTGTTGAAAATAGCTTACTCTTTGGAATGCTTCTCTTCAAGAAGATACACCATCAAAATTTTGACTTCACAAACGAATTCAGAGGATACGAATTTGTGGGAATCAACGTGTTGCACATCCCCTTATTAATTCTTTGTAGGTCAAAATAAAATGAAACCAATTTGTGTGTTCTGCCGAAGAACTTATTTTTTTTCATAATGAAAAATTCCCGGGACAATACGATAAACGCCGTCAATGTTCACAATATATTCATAAGTTTCCTTTTTGATTGTCAAAACAAACTGATAAGCCGTTTAGTGGGAGCCCTAGCACCTTCAACTTTCAGGAGCCCCCCGAGCCCCCTTCCGGTGAAAATTCGGCGTGGCTCCACCTCTTATCTGAGAGAGGTGCTCATTCTGAGTATGTGTACCGAATTTCATGCTTTCATCACCATTTGCAAGGTTCATTCACCTAGTGCCCCGACTAACTGGAACAGTTCCAGAGCAGTCCCAGTCGAAAACGCCATAAATCTAAAGCTGCATTTAGATTTTCATGACCTACTGGGATAGCAATATTTCTGAAACAACGTATATATTTCAAATATTTTTACGTACTAGACGTCAGCAGTCATCAGAATGTCAATGTCAAAGACATGGATGGGTACACCCAAGGCAAGGTAAAATGGACTTCCGCCACAATAACACGGCTCATAGAGCTATACGAACTTCAGCCGCTTCTGTACAAGGTAATGGTGATTGAATTTTATCGTTGCCTAAATTTGTGAAGTAACCAATCCATAGGTGAAATCAGGAGAGTGGGGAGAGTGTCACAACAATAAGGCGACTCGAAACGAAGCTATTGCGGCCTCGATTGCGGCCATTCAAAAGGACCTCAAACATGGTGGCCAAAGAGAACAGCGAAAGGACCTCAAAGCTGTTGGCTGAGCAAACTCTTTCTGAAGTTCACATTGAACAAAATCGTAACGAATTCAGGAAGAGTCCGTTTCGTGAACTCCTTTATGACAATTATATGAGCTTCTCACTGTCTGAAAATGAGGATTCTAACCACCAAGTGATTGTAAGACATCTCCTGCATGTTACTGAAAACATACCCGGTTGAAAATTAATTTGGTTTCAGTTTGATAATAAAAGAGAGAGCTCGAAGTCTCCTTCCTTTTCCTTGCCACAGCACAGCTCTACACAGTTGGAACGGATCCGTTCTCTTGTGCCCCCGGAAAGGAGCTCTCTCTTTTATCATCAAACTGGAAATCAATCGTAAGTGTGTGTTACAATCACTTGGTGGTTAGAATCTTCATTGTCAGACAGTGAGAAGCTCATATAATTGTCATTATAGGGAGTTCACGAAATGGACTCCTCCTGGATTCTTCAATTTTGTTCAATGTGAACTTCAGAAAGAGTTTGCTCAGCCAACAGCTTCGGGCTCTATTCGCTGTTCTCTTTGACTATCATGTTTGAGGTCCCTTTGTCTTCTTTTAAGATGTTTCTTGAGAAACAACAAGAAGTGGTGATATAAGTACCACATCGGTTTTCCCGGGGCACCACTTCCACTTGGTAGTGTCCGTTGCTTATTGGCATCCTAAAATTGGCTTTGCAGTTATTGATTTTCTTTAATATTTCTTCAGTTAGAAATTGAAGTTTGAGAGTATTTTCCAGGTTCCTTTATATGGCCGCAATATCTTTGTTTCGGGCCGGCTTGTTGTGATACTGTCCTGACTTCACCTACCAATTGATTACTTTACAAATGTATACGTAACTGCATAATTCAATCACCATTTCATACATTTCACTCTGTACGCAAAATACCAACGGCTCTAGAAGGATGTATTTTTTATACAAGCAATGGAAGGCTATAAAGTTGCCGAATAATGAAAGACTAGTTGTCGTGCGAATTATTTCATGGAAAAAAAAATCAAAGATTTATTTTTTAACTAGCTTTTACCGGCCCGGGCAGAGCCTTTGTAGTGAACAATACTCGTGGGACCAAATAACAACTGATGGTGACCAGCTAGCCATATATGACGTTGTGCAAGATGGCTATTTTCGTCTGCTTCCTCATGAAGCAGGATTTTTGTCATGAAATGCCTCTCACCCCTTTCTCCCAAAACTGCACATGGGGAGACCGAGGCAGAAGTTGATGGAATATCTTGGTCCTCTTCAGTATCTTCAATTTCAGCGATCTCCGGATGGTCATTCGTAGTTGTGTTTGTGTTATTTCCTTCTGTGAAATCTCGTGTCATTTCACCTGGGCGAAGTCGTCTTCGGTAAAAAAAAAACTTGTCGAAGGGGTGAATACCAGTGGCCCTAAAACCAGACATATTTGCGTATTTAAGGGCTTTAAAAAAAACTACATGATATGGAAATGAAACATAAACAAAGTGTACGTCACCGAGGTTCTTTTCGAGATGAAAATCTGCTCGGTGTGGCTTCTGTGTCCCTCCAGGATCGCCAGTGGCCGGATCCCCGCCCCTGCCATAGCGAAGCGGCACCCAGGTGGCCCCAAAATGATGTTGCCGGCTAGCTCACTTTTGCCGACGTGGCACCACTGCTGGGGAGGGCTTGAAGCGTCGCATCTGGTGACTTTTTGCAGTGCAGCGGACACTGGAGTGAAGAAGGCAGGAGGGGGCTTCCCGACCGACGTCCTGGAACAACACAAAATACCGGCGGGTTATTGGGCCTCGACAAAATGTAAATAAAAAATAACAATAAATTTACTTCGAGGTCAACGACCTCGATCAGCTGTGAGCCCACAGGTGTAGATCAACTAGTGTGGCAGGCACTGCCAAGATGATATGCTGAAGGCACAAGATATAAACAAAAGCTAACCGGAGGCTAAAGGCTGTCCGGTTAGGGTCACACTCAACAACGGATATCTACGATTTTAGCAAAATAAGTAAATTATGAAAATAGCGAGGAAGCTGAGGCCAACAGCGACATGCAAAACACACTTAAGGCAACCACTCAGCTTTTGTACGGCGTCTTCGGGAGAAAGTGAGGAATCGCCACTGCCGAAGGCCTCGGTCACCGCACCTCGACGACGGAAAGCCGGTGGGGTTCATCCCTATCGCCCAGGGCCGGTTCCGCACGATTCTAAAGTCACCGCTCGGCCAATTATTCTGCACAGGCAGGGCCGACCTGGGCTCGGCCAAATTTTAGCCGTCACACGTTTCCAGAAATTGGATTGGAATGGCCATTTCCTGTTGGTCGATCGCCCACATTCATGTTTGAGGAACGCGCCCCTGAGCTTTGATGAATAATGGACCAAGCAACATCCCCTGCTGTATAGCTCATACTGAAGAAATCTTGTTGAAACTTGCACTTTACAGAATCAAAATTTTCTGCTCTGTCCAATAGGATAATTCCGATTCTTCCAGCAGGCTGAAACCCATTCAAAAACACACATTTTATATTAGGGCCTGCTGACAGGCCCCTTGGACGCTCGTGGAAGCTCTGGATTCATGATAATGCTTGTCATTACGATGAAAATGGCATATTCACAAAGTTTTTCAGTTGTGCACGCCCAACCGAAACAGAACGTATTTCATGTTGATGATAATCAGTTGACGGCCCGCTAGTCGAGTCGAGCGTGTTCGCTCGGCAAGCGGACCTCCCGGGTTCAATTCCCGGGCAGGAGGTCTGGGTGTTGTGCTGTTTCAACGGAATTTTCCAAATTGTGCTCTACTCAATAAAATGCAGCAAATTCATATGGCACAAGAAGTGCCGATAAGGAGGAAAACAAACTTTTTTTTATGTTGATGATAATCGATGAGCATTCACGAAAAGAAGCACGTTCAAGGTGGCTTCCATGGGATCTCGCCTTCTTCTATTTATTAAAGATGGTTCGGCATTTCTTCACCAAATTCAGAATAGACCATTTCCGCATGACGTCACACGCACGTGTCGAACGGCTGATTCGGGGCAACGTCAAACTGATGTCAACTATACGTCCCAGTTTGTCAAAACTTTGTGGCACGAGTGACTCTTACACACCGACACCGAGTGACAGATTAGGTTTGTTCGCGTCGCATGAACCTTCTGCACTTTTCTGCCCTAAGTGCACTTTACCGTTCGCGTCGCAGAAAAAGTACAGTTTGGTGGTGTTCGCGTCGCCGAAAAAGTTCTCAGTGCCAGAAAAAAGTGCTGCACCTTCTACACCCAGTCGGAGGGTGGTGCCAAAAGTTCAGAACCCAGAAAGTTTGCCATTTATGACATTTGGATGATTAGCGCCTGATTTGACGTTAGCTTCTGTCTGTACGATGGACTTGTGGAAAGTTGCTGAAGAAGGAGACTTCGTATATTTTGGCGATCAAAGAAGAAAGATCCACCAAGAAGTGGAATGACTTGTTCTACATAATTTTTATTTGCCTTCTTCATGGTGTTGAAATATAACGTCCGTCCGTAAAAAATGTCTGTTTCTCTGTCATCGTCCTCGTCGGTGGAAAGTTGCTGAAGAAGGAGACTTCGTATATTTTGGCGATCAAAGAAGAAAGATCCACCAAGAAGTGGAGAGACTTGTTCTACATAATTTTTATTTGCCTTCTTCATTGTGTTGAAATATAACGTCCGTCCGTAAAAATGTCTGTTTCTCTGTCATCGTCCTCGTCGGAAGAAGCTATGTTGTGTGTAATCAGTCCAAACATCATCATAAGAGCGTTTCGGTTCTGCTTGGCGATTGCTTCGCTCTTGGCAGTCTTGGCACAGCTCTTGGCTTTGCTCGACATTTTACAAATGAATTCTGAAGCTATCACTCAGAATTCGGAAAGTATCAACACTGTCAACTATCAACTATCAAATCTGGTTCTACAAGATTTATTGCACTAAACCGTTCGCGTCGATTTGGTGTTTTAATCTGTACCAACTACACCTCGTACATGTACTTCAAGGTTCATATGAACTTTTGGGTGCCAAAGGTTCATGCGACGCGAACAAACCTATTGACATACTACCAATCTGACTGACGCACATGACTGACGTAGCCCACGTGCCCCGTGACAGATAACGCAGATCTGACTGATGTTGCCCCGAATCAGCTGTTCAAGACTGAGCTGCGTGACGTCAGTGGAAATGGTCTATTAAATTCCGCGATGGCACCCAATCCCTGATGCGATGCATATCACCAAATACGTTTCGAAATCCTTAATGGGGCGCGTACAACTGAAGAAGTTCGCAAATATGCTTGCACAGCTCACAAATCCGCTCTTGGCCCGACCACGGCTCCATTTTCACCGTAATGACAAGCACAGCATAAATCCAAAGCTTCCGAAATTTGAATGCATCAATTATTTTGGAAATCGGTACTTCCACGCGGAAGTTTTAGGGATTTAAAAGCCATCAACCTGCCGCGTTGCACCCTGTATAAGCGCATTATCAGAAAATTTTATATTTTTACAAACAGTGCGCTGATACATTGCTCGTACATGAATGCTGGCACGTGGTAAGTGGCTGTTTTGGTCCTGGTGCTTTCGATTTCGAAATAGGTATAGCTCACTGTTTCGATCAACGCAGTTACAATTTCTACGGCGTCAAGATCTCAAGCTAAACTGTTTTAAATCCGCAGGACGAGCTATGAATCCAACAAACTCGAGCAAGAGCGTCGTTCCCAGGAAGGCGATTTCGGAGATGTACATATATAGGTACATCCGCCCGTCGCATATACCCAGGATATGGGAAATACAAGAGCGTGTTGTGTCCTATGGAGATATAATGTACCCGGACGGATTGAACCCGGATTTAAAGGCGCCACCCTTAGGAATTGGTTGCATAATGCCTCCCGGCAACATCCACGTAGCCCGGCTCGGTCGGTCCTCTCCTCCACCTTTACACAAAATAGGTAATTCCGCCCATTTGAATTGCCAATAGCATCCGTCCTAGAGCTCTCAATTCTGGACCTGTGTGTATACACGGATAGGTATAGATAGGTGTATAACGTATACGGTATAGGAAATAGATTCTGCCAAAGCTCTGCCGCCTGCGTGCCACGGGGAAAAGGCATTAAATTTTAGTTTTAGCATTAAACAAACTCGCACCGGGGCACACGTGCCATAAATAAGAGGGCTTCTGACAACGCGGAGCGAAACCAACGCGCGCTTGGCTCCCGGACCACGGGATTGCTCTCTTTCGTTTGCTTTATTTGCGGGACTGCTACACAACACGCCGGGAAAGAGAGAGGTCATCCACTTTTTGCGTATATACACTGGTTTTGTTTTTGCGCGATGTGTATAGGAAAGGGCGGATTCGGATATTCAATTAGCGATGGGATCTGTGGGCTATGAGAGAAAAAAGGTTGAGATCTGGTGGAACGGGAGGTGGCCCAGGTTCCGGCGGAATAAAGTGGTGTCCATGATGAATGTTCGTTTTAATTCGATTTTTTGCTGGGCACTGCTATTCCAAAATAGGAAAAACCAGGAAAAACAAAAACTGATCCTGTTGATATTGTCATTATTTAACGCATTGCTGTAGTAAATAAGCTTATCTAAGTCAGCCTTATCGCTTATCTACGCTTGTACTGAATAATCAACGTCGTTTACGTTTTTCGATTAAAAATTGACGATGAGCTCGCGACAGTTCTTTGGGATATCGACCAACAAGAAATGGCCATTCCAATCCAATTTCTGGAAACGTGTGAAGGCTCAAATTTGGCTGAGCTCAGTCCGGCCCTGCCTGTGCGGAATAATTAGCCTAGCGGTGACTTTGAAATCGGGCGATAGGGATGGACCCCACCTGCTTTCCGTCGTCGAGATGCGGTGGCCGAGGCCTTCGGCAGTGACGATTTCTCACTTTCCCCCAAAGACGCCGTACAAAAGCTGAGTGGTTGCCTCAAGTGTGTTTTGCGTGTCGCTGTTGGCCTCACCTTCCTCGCTATTTTTATAATTTGCTTATTTTGCTAGAATTGTAAATCTCCGTTGAGTGTTGACCCTAACCGGACAGCCTTCAGCCTCCAGTTAGCTTTTGTTTATATTTTGTGTCTTCAGCATATCATCTTGGCAGTGCCTGCAACACTAGTTGATATACGCCTGTGTGCTCACAGCTGATCGAGGTCGTTGACCTCGGAGTAAATGTATTGTTATTTTTGCTTTACATTTTGTCGAGGCCCAATAATCTGCCGGTATTTTGTGTTGTTCCAGGACGTCGTTCGCCCCCCCCCCCCTCCTGCCTTCTTCACTCCAGTGTCCGCTGCACTGCATAAAGTCACCAGGTGCGACGCTTCAAGGCCTTCCCGGCGGTAAAGGCTTCAAGGCTAGCCGGCAACATCATTTTGGGGCCACCTGGGAGCCGCTTCGCTATGGCAGGGGAGGGAATTCCGTCAACTTGACAGAGCCCTCTACGGCTTCCCTAAGGGGAAGTTTTTGTGCTTTCCCTTCTCAATCGTCCGATAGGCTTGGTAGAACATTCCTGCAAAGTCAATTTTCTCTATCATGAAACGCCATACAGTTACGCTTTTGATGTGTAGGTACGACTCAACAACTATCTTGATATTTTATAATTTTATCAAATAACTTGATATGTTCCTACTTGATAGGAATGCTATCTTTAGCAGAAATTGATGGTTTATGCTTCGCTTGGTGCTAAAGTGCACCCTCTTCACCTGCCTGCCGTTTTCTGCAGTTACATTGTAATCGACGTTGAACCATTTCCAATAATCATTCACTGGCAGACAGTGTCTTCCGGAATAAGTAAAACAATTTTTTGCCTCATTGCTTTCAACAGACGTGTGTTTCCATCGAAAGCATATCCAGCGATAGTAATACCAAAAGATTTAGCAAGCTTCTAAATGCGATCCTATCTGGATATTACATCATTGGATGTAAACTTGTCATCCCTCCCAAATATTTTGATAGGCAATTATGATGGTGAAACATCTGACAAAGATTGCGCCATGATTACATAAGCATAATTATATTTTGTTCCGTTCACAAAGTAGCTCTGAATATCATGGGCTGATGTCGCTGGAAAACTGTTGTTTTGGGGATTCCTTTGTCAATCGGTAGTGTAAGTCCGGTGATTCTGTTAATTCTTGAGCCATATTCGATCTTAGCGTTGATTCGTGTAGCGTCTTCACTCAAAAATACATATTTATTTTTGGAACTTAGTATGTGCCTTGGCTCAAATACTCCCGTGAAAAGGTAAAACCTAGTAACTGCCTTTGGGCAAATTGTGCAGGAGAGCGAAAAGAAGTTCCCAGTCGTGCCATAAGGATTTCTATGGCAAAATAGAACAGATATTAGCGGTAATGGGGGTTTTCAAGGTTGAATTTTTCATATTCCATAATATCTTCATGATTTGGGTAGTATTTTGGAAAATAATGCACTTACTATGTTTTTCCATTAGGAATACCAGCATATTACTTTGGAAAAACCTAGCACAATGGCTTGCTATTGAGGAACTTCTGAAAGCTATCGAATCTCAAATACAAAGTATGAACGGAAGTATGGATTCATATCATCCATCAATGAACTATCAGCTCGACTGAAAAACAAGCACAAAAAATTGGAGAAATCCAGTAAGAGCCATGCTGGGTTTATCTAGATCATAATATCCTGAATAAAACACCGGAAAAACCTAGTAAGCCACCCTCGAGGCCACCCTGCTATGTTTATCCATTGTAAAATATCTACAATGCCGCAAAGATGCTAGGTTTTACCTTTGGAAGGGATACGTGCTATGTTTTTTCACTGTAAAGTAGACTAGAAATGCACTTACTAGGAAATTCCATACGTTCTAATTTATTCATTTTTTTGAATATTGATCCAAAACCAATATCTGAGTGAAGGAAATACTTAGAAGATTCCGAATATGTGAAAAACTCATTTTACCAAAAAATGTGGGTTACTAGGTTTTACCTTTTCACGGGAGAATATCCTTTAAAGCATCTACCTATTATTTTTCACTTTTTTTCGGGAGGAGGGGAATGCTTTTTACGCACGCCCCGGCTGGATGGACACAGAGGGAGTGTGGGACTTGTCAAGCGTCTTTCGCTACATCGCTTCCCACTAAACCACCTCCTCAAAAACCTCGTGGTTATCCACCCCCTGGAACTGCGCTAGCATTACTTCGGGGGGCGGTTGGTCTCCATTTCCCTCCTCGTTTCCGGAATTATCTCCGTTGTTGCGTCTGCCTTTCTCGTTCATCCATCTCCTTCTTGCTCCCACCGTCAGGACTGTGACCGTTTTGACTTGTTGCATCATCCTCATGTTTTGTCACACATACCCCCCAAGTATTTTATTGCCTCTCCAGGTTTTATTTTTCTTCCCTTGACGTCTGTTTTTGCGCTTTCAGCTTCTGCCTGCCCGTCAGTATAACTGCCTCGCTCTTTTGTGGTGCTAGCTTCAAATCATGTGCCTCCATCCACGTGCTTATTCGTCTAGCTGCTTTGCTCAACTTACCCCGTCGCAACAATCGTCAGATCATCAGCATATCCGACCACTTCCACGTCATCCGGCATCTAGAGTCTGAGCACCCCGGCATAGGAAATATTCCACAGATTAGGGCCCAGTATCGACTCTGAGGGTAAGCGGGTTTTGGGGACTTTTTCGTCTAGGCTAGCTCCTTCTTCTTCTGTTGGGTTTTCCGACTTTGTTCGTTTGCGTTTATTTCTCTTTTCCTCTTTTCCTTTTTGAAGGTCTTGCATCCGCCACTGCCGGCGCTGTGTCCCTTCTCGTCACAAAACAGACTAAATAAAATAATAATAAATAACTTTATTGTTTCTTATGGGCTTAGCCCAAATAACATCAAGTGAAAAAAAAAAAATTAAATGCAACCACATCATTAACAAACATTCTTATCAACAAATAAGCAAAGTGGAATGAAATGAAATGCTCCCAGTGATTGGGAAAAACAGAAATAGTAACAGAAAAAAAAACAAGTATTTTGTGCAATATAATTGAAACATACAGGAATAATCAAACTATGGAAAAAAGAAAAAACCAAAAAGAGACCTCATTCATTCCTGGCGAAGGCGCGCAATTTGAGAGAGTTCACAATGAACCTGTCTATGTTCTTGAGCTTCAGCAAAACAGACACTCTTTTTCCTCGTTGCAGTCTTTTCTAGAATCACCCCTTTTCCATACCTGTAACAGAGTGCACTTCGGTCTGGACCATTGCAGGTTTTTGCTTTGTGTCCATAGGACCAGCATCTGTGGCATCTCTCGGCTTTCACGTGTTGTTTGATGGTGCAGTTTACGATGCCCACCCTCAGAGTTCCTTTTTCCAAAATTTCTTTAGCCATCATTTTGTTCAGAGTCATGGTCACTGTTGTGGTATTATTCATTCCTGGCCTTATTCGCAACACTTCAGATACTCTCCTTTTGATTTTGTGGCCCATTAACATGCCGGCTTGCCGGCGCCGGTGACAGCTAGTCTCATATCTAGTATAGCTCTGGCTAAACTTCGCCCTATAAATAAAGGCCTTTATTATTATTATTATTATTATTAATGTTATTATATAGAGGGTGGTGATGTCCTGGCTCATTCCAATTTTTCGTGTCTCCAGGTCTGAGTCGGTACTTATTGCTTCTTGCAGTGTTTTTAGCATTTCGTTGTCTCTGTCAGTGAGTGTCAGTTGTGATCAACCGACTTCCATCTGACTTCCACTAACTTCCCCTTATTTCTACAGACTTTCACTAGCTTCCACGTGATTTTTATTGATTTCCACGGACTTTACGGAGTTCCACGGATTTCCATTGACTTCCACTGTCATGTACACTAGACATCCACTGTAATTCCCCCCTCGTCGTTTGATAATTGACGTCACACCTACGTCATTTCACTTCCTTCACATACATTTCAGGCATGAAAACGTCAAATTATCTCATACTCCACATGCATGTGTACGAAATAAGTTCATAACAAAAATATGTAGATATATTTACATAGTTACAATAAAACTAAGAGCGGTCAGAGCAGGCTTCCATTAACCCGAACCCCGGTCCAATCTGGACTTGAAAAGTCACCTGCTGCGTTAGTTTTGATCGAGTGCAGCTTCCTCTGGCGCGTTTTTTCTGCAACTCCTCATATGCACATCGGTCAACGCGACCTCTGTTCGCCTCCGCGCTCATATCCATCACTGTCGGAGCCATAAACTCGAAATGGTGCGTTAAAAGTGGATGCCCCGAACCGTAGGTCGCAGGCCAGTGCGTGGGGCTCGTTACGCGGATGTGAGGCGGGAATTAAATCATCGGTTTGTGAGGGGTGCCGAGGGTGGTCTGGCCCTGGGAGGTATGGCGGTGGTGCCGCAGCGAAGGTGGTCGTTCGCACCTGCTCGCACCCACGCACGCACGTCACACACTCACACGGAGTCGTGTCTGGGATATTCAATGGGAACACTGTTAAACGACACCTGTCACACCGGAGTTCCGGAAGCCGGAGACATGAATGAAATTACTAATGTCCAAAAGCGTCGCGTGGGTTGTATGACAATTCTTCGGGTAACAGTTCTCTCAATGGGAAGCTTGTGCAGGTGTGTTGCGTTTTCTTAATAATAGCCCGGAGCCTTTTACATTCTGAAGCTCCCCGTATATTTCCGTTATTTCGTTAAAAATTAAGGGGACGATAAACTGGATAATCATCGCCCGCTCCGTGGGCTTTATGGTGCAGTTATCAATTTAGCGCCCTGCCTCCAGGACGCACTTTATGCCGCCAACTTGCCGACGTTTCGGAATTTTGCGCACACATAAAGTGCAAACAGGAAGGGAGCTCGCGACGGCAGACTCTGCATTTCCAACTTGGCTAATGACCTTTGCCAAAAACCATATGAGTTATCTCCTGTACCGGCTGGCTGTAGCGCAGTAAAAAAGATAAACCAAACTACACCGACTTGCTGCCATCATAAACCAAGCCGTAAACGTCAGAGAACATTATCCGAGATCGATTGAAAACTTCTTCGATGATGATGATGAATTCAGCGTCGCGCAGCGACCCTGTGTCCATTTAGAAAATAACACTCAAGAGTCTCAAGAGTCTCAAGACTTGAGAATTTATAAATCGCTAGTTAGGTGTAGTTTGTTGAAGCTAGAAATCGGAAAAGAACGTCAAATTATTCATCCGTAACACCAATATGTGACCGAGTTAAAGCCCGGGCGGATAGCGCGCTAGTATAGGTTTTTTGGTAGGTTAAAAAAGACCATTTCCTTGCGGATTTTGCCATGTGAATTTCGGTTATCCTGGTGGAGCGCATCCATGTTTGATCCGCTTCAGACTGCTCAAGATCGTCACAATGCGATCAGTTGCGGGTATGTAAACCGGGGTGAGCTTAATTTGAAATTGCGTGGTAAGCTCCAAATTGATACCCACTTACCTGCGGACACACGCTCTAGGATTCGGATAAGGATCCAGATAAATATTGTGCTTGAGATTCAGGCCATCCGGTGTAAAATTTTGTTGTCAAGAGCTATTGCGTCGTCGCCGAAAAACGAAACCATATTGCATGTAGTCACCAGTGTGCGTGTGATGGAAGCCGAGCGGGTCTTCCTCCACTCTAAGATCGGACTCAACTAGTGAACAAGAAACTCAATGAAAGTTGTTGTCATCAAGTTCAAGGACCTCCCGTGGATCAAAGGCGCAAAGCTCGAAGTCGTCATATTGAACTCTTCTTATTTACTGACCGATTTTGATGAAATGTGGAACATATTCGTGTTTTCATGCTTGGTTTTGCAATCCGACGCCATGTTTGACCGCCATATTGAACTTTGTTATCAGCCTACACCAATTTCGATCAAATTTGGAATACACTCGCCGCGCTTCATACTAATAGTCGAAAATAAATAAATAAATAAATAAATACTTTATTTCCAAAAGGTGTTACACCCTATGCGAAGGAAAAAATATAAAAACAATACTCATATTTTACAAAAAAAAAGAGGAGGACAGAAAATAGCAGATAAATTAAAATGAGGTACATTCTGCAAAACATGTCAGCGCATCCATCACTGCCCAACATCAATGCCGTGTGAGTCGTGAATGCTAGAAACAATAAAACGTAAAGAATGAAAATTGATATCGCACTGTCGGGCAACCTTATTGAATTCACAGCATAAGATTGAGACGGGAGAGTTGAAAAGGAGGTTGGTTCTGGAGGCCTGGTTATAAAAAGTGACACACTGCCTGGAGTTGGCACGTGGAACATAATAATTAATTTTTGACAATAGATATGAACAGTCCATTTTATTGTGCAAGATGTTATGTAATAACTTAATGGCCAAAATAGAGCGGCGAGTTTCCAAGGAAACAAAGCCAAATCTAGACAACAGCAGACTGTATTCAATACCCCTCGCAGGATAGACGCCATCAAACAAGAAGCACAGGAACTTCAAAAACCGTCGCTGGACCCGCTCAATACAATGAATATGGACTTTATAGTAAGGGTACCAAATGATCGAACCGTACTCCAATCGGGATCGAATCAAAGCAAAATACAGTTTCTTCAGAGACTCACTGTTGGTAAATTCCCGGCAATTCCTGTAAATCATTCCATACATTTTGTAAGACTTACTGACAATCTCAGCTCTGTGATTTGAAAAGTCTAGTTTTGGATCAAAAATGATGCCCAAATCCTTCACAGACTCGGCGTGTTCCAAAGTTATACCACTGATGTTATAAGGATAAACGACGTAGGAATGTCTTTTGGTAAATGTCATGACTGTACACTTGTTAACATTGAGAAAAAGACGATTATTGGAACACCATTCAACCACAGATACAATGTCTCTCTGCAACAGGGCACAGTCAGATACTGAGTCCACTCTACGGAATAACTTTAGATCATCAGCAAAGAGGAGCTTGTCAGAGGAAACATAGTCAACGATGTCATTAATAAATAATAAAAACAGCAAAGGCCCAAGATTGGAGCCTTGAGGAACTCCAGAAGTCGGCGTGAAAATTTTGGAAGTGTGGTTGCGATATCTCACGGATTGCTCTCTTCCCAAAAGATAAGAAGTGAACAACGAAAGCAGTTCTGGAGAAAAACCCCAAGATCGAAGTTTGTTGAGAAGGATATAGTGGTCTATTTGGTCAAAAGCTTTCTGAAAGTCTGTATAGACAACATCAACCTGACCCCCATCATCAACCACCTCTGCAACATACTGTTTGAAAGCGGCTAGGTTAGAGGTGGTAGATCTCTTCTCCGTGAAACCGTGTTGGTGCGGTGAAATGTGGTGTTTGACGGAGGAATATATTTGACTGTATAGCATTGATTCAAACACCTTGGAAAAGTTGCATAATAGCGAGATCGGTCTATAGTTTCCAACATCTGTGTTGTCGCCTTTCTTGAAAATAGGTGTGACAAACGACCTCTTCCACACAGAAGGGAATATAGAATGCTGCAATATTAAATTGTAAATTCTTTCCAAAGGCTTGCTAAGCACATATGCGCAGTCCCTCAACAGAAAACTAGGAATCCCGTCGACTCCGGCCGTTAGAGTATTCTTCGAACGCTTCAAAGTTCGGTGGATCTCGTCGCTAGATAAGTAATGAATAGAGACAGTCGAACAGAAGGAAAAGTTATCAGTGGGAGTTTGTGTACCGGATGAGTCGGAATCAGTATAAACGGAAGAAAAATAGTCTGCAAACGAGTCTACTATGGCTTGAGGTGAGGAAAGTTCAACATCGTTGAACATCATAAGTCCAGGTATACGAGTGTTATTTCTCTTCCTATGTATGAAAGGCCAGAATCTTGAAGGATCAGAAATTATACCATCCTCTATGTCAACGATGTAGTCATTGTAAGCACGTGACGTAAGTCCTTTCACAAGAGACCGCTGTTGTTTGTACAATTCGTGGTGGTGATGAGTTTTCTGTTTTTTATATTTTCTGAATAGCGATTTTTTCTTGCGGATCGCGTTAATTAATTCAGAATTAAACCAAGGTGGAAAATAGTGGCTGGATCTGATTTTTAATTTGGGAACGGTTAAATCAAAAATGTCGTACAAAACTTTGTAAAATAGTGAACAGGCGCTGTCAACATCGGCGACCGAGTCCAGAACAGACCAGTCTTGACTCCCGAGCATCTCGTACATCAAGGGAAAGTTAGCTCTTTTGAAATTGTACAGATCAGTCCGATTATTGATAGCAAAATTTTGTGATTTTTTCTTTATCTCAAGATCAACGCACAGAGCCGGATGATGGACATCTTCCTCAACTAGAGGATCAAGAGCTCTGGCAACAGCACAAAACGAATCACAAAGAACCAAATCTAGCTGACGTCCATGACCATTGAGAATACTATTGCACTGTGCCAAACCCTGTAGATCAACAAAATTCCGCAGAACGCCTGAAAAAATATTCTTCGGATCAAAACCAAAACTGGGAGTATTGAAATCACCAAGAAACACTACCCTGCCATCAAACACATCCGCATCACCGAGGAGATCGAAGAACCTTTCAAAGTCTGCAATGCGTATATGGGGTGGAATATAAGTAACAAACACGCGCAGAGTGTCACCGTTGGGGAACATAAGCCTAGCGCCCACAACATCAACCAATGGAAGAACGTCAGTAATCGATGATAAGTCAATCCTTGCGGACGCAATATTACTTCTCACAGCCAACAGAACTCCACCACCTCTCGACACACCCAGAGCTCCGAAATTACGGTCATTGCGAAATACTGCAAAGTTGTCATCGAACAGCTCAGCATCCCCGATGTCATCCGATAACCAGGTCTCAGCAAGCGCGACAATGTCATACTCACACGCTGAAACAGAATTATAAAAATTGGTTACTTTGGTTCTTAATCCTCTGACATTTTGATAGGAGCACCGCAAAAAATTGGCGCATCGCGGCGGTTGTGATTTAGGGTCAGGTGAATTATTCAAAGAATGCCGGACACAAGTATCAGACGAAATCAACTGTGATTGCTACTTAGCTCCAAATAAATCCTCTTTCAAAGAGGCAAGTTTTTTCTTGTAAACACTGCAGTTATAATCCCATGCAGCATGACATACATCAATGTCAGGTATTGCCTTGCTGATATTATCGCAGTTACAACACTTTAGAGTTTCCGATTTGTAATCCTTCAACGCATGAATCTCAGCACATCGGGGGCAAACAATTTTGTTCTTGCATTTATTGGCTACATGGTGGTAGCCGCAACAATTGAAACAACGAATCACTTCAATACCATCATACACAGAGCAGACGTCGAAACCGACAAAGACTCGCTGGCTACGCATGGCCCTGCTATAAGTTTCAGCATTAACTTGTAAAACTATTTGGAAACTGCTTTTTTTATTCTTAAGAGGATCAATAGAGACAATGCTAAAATCAGAATCGCCGAAAGTCTTCGAATTTTGAGCTCTCAAGAAAGAAGTAATTTTATCTCTATCATGAAGTTCAGTCATACCCACTATTCTGATCCTCGGATGAAGTTTGGGAACGTCTTTGACAACATAATCGTTTGACAGTGTGGAAGCCGCTAATTCTTTTAGTCTATCTGCACCCTTATCAGAGGAGCAGCTTACAACAACACCACCACCAGAAATCGGCTTGACACCGACCAGTTCTAAGTCCGAAGCAGTCGGATCAATAGATCGCAAAAGATCGGCCTTGGTGCGAGAATTACTTTGCTGGGATTTAGGTCTTATTGCGACAGCGGACTTTTTTGTGGCGGCTTGGCTGTACAATGGTTGCTTCGGGACGACGTTGTGACCAGGAACACCTACATAATTCTGATTACGCAAACTATTGCCGTTATCACGCAACGACCTCAATTCTTCAGCCTGTGCCCTAATCTGCAACTTCAAATCATGAATCTCAGCCCTAAGAGATTTGAATTCGGTTATTAGATCCGCCTTGAATGTGTTCAAAAACGACAACATGGCAACTCCACCATCAGATACGCGCCCAGAAACACCAGGAGACACTACCGCAAAGCTGTCGCCAATGACGGTGACTCCCGAAGCATCCCCCCCAGCATCCCCTGCGCAGTCCCGGCAAGTCCAGGAACCCTTGCTCTTGGTCAACGATTCAAAAGTCACAATAGACATTTCAACACATTTAATGTGGAAATATTCCTCACATTGGCAGCACTTGACAACATCATCATAACGGGAACACTTGCTGGAGCATTTGCTGCACTCCAACATCCCGGTGAGCGATACTCGGGACCGCCGGCCCCGGCACCCACTCGTGCAAAAACAAAAGCAATGTGTTTGGACACAATCCTTTTCACAAGGCAAAACAAAAATCGGTTAAAAATTGAGGAAATTGAAATCAGTGTAAACTATACAATAACAAACAAAACAATCGGTCTTATCGCACGCGACAAAAAATAAAACAAAAAAGATTGTGCCCGCAAGAAATCGAATTATTGCTTTGTGAATAATAATGCCGCTCAAGTTTTACAATTAACGGAAGTGCTTCTTTAGCTGCACTTTTCTCTGAACAGAGACCCAGTCAATCGCCAATAAGACAGCAGTAAATTCACGATGAAAACAAACGAGAAACAAACGAAAATCACCAAAGACAGAGGAGCGACAGCACAAGCACCTTATCACTGCCAAATAACTTATCACTCTTGAAAAGCCAAGCTTGGTTTTGCAATCCGTCGCCATTTTGGCTCTCCATACTGAACTTTGGTATTCGTAGAAGACCGATTCTGACCTGATTTCGTAATAACCTCCACTGCAGAGCATCGTGATCGGACAATTTGTCGCGTGGACAATTCGTCGCGGACAATTTGTCGCACGGACAATTTGTCGCGCGGACAATTCTTCGCAATTTTTTTTTTTTGCCCTCAAGTTGCCCCTTCATTTACTAACCCGTTTTGTATTTTCTCTTGCTTTTAGAGCTCTAATGAACCCCTTATACCTTACTGTATTATTTAAAACCCTTTTGGGCACCCTTGTTTTTTCAATGTCTTTGAACCTCCAGTGAGTCCCCTTGCATCACTCGGCGCACTTCTAGTAGTGCACCGAGCTTCCGGAACTCTAGTAAGCCACCTGTTGCCTTTGTGTGATATTCGGAACCCCATCAAGCCCCTTGTGTCTGCAAGTGTTGTTTGTAGACCTAATTAGCCTCTCAGGTTTTTTCTAGACTACCAGAATCCCAGCAAGCCCTCTGTTGCGTTCTTGTGCTATCCAGACCTCCATTGGGCCTCCTGGTGTATTCAGTGAAGTTTAAAGCCTTTGGTGAGCCCTTTGCATTTCTCCAAGACTTTTGTAGCAGTAAGCACCTTTGTGTTTCCATGTCATATTCGGAGCCCTATTCTGATGAGTTTCCTTATATTTTTTCTGAGCTCTGCTGAGACCCCTCACATTTTTCCGTGACTTTCGGAGCACTAGTAAGCCCCTTGTGCATTCATGTGGTGCTCGGAGCTCTGTCGGGCTCCTTACGTCCTTAAGTATAATTTTGAGCCCCAATTACCCTTCTCATATTATTTTTCATAGCTTTCAGAGTTCCAGGAACCCCCATTTTGCAAACTTGTGTTATCTAGAGCCCCACTGGGCCCCAGTGTGATTTGAAGCCCTGCTATGCCCTCTTGCATTACCTGTGACTTCCGGAGCAGCAAGCAGCGCTGTGCCATCATGCCATATTCGGAGCCCTATCGGGCCCCTTTGTTTCTTAAAATGTAATCAGAGCTCTGATAAGCCCCAGAGCTGATAGGCTTCCAGAGATAATACATACCAATAAGCCTATTTTGTTATACAGATCTCCTGTAGGTCCCCTTGTGTCTTTAACATCGATTGAAGCTCTGTTGATTTTCCTTTTATTTTCCGAGGCTTTCAGACACTAGTGAATCCCTTGTGCCTTCATGTGATATTCATCAGCCTCCTATCGAGCCCCCTTGTTCCATAGCTTTTTATTCAGAATTCCATCCTCTTTCATCATCTTCTGTTATCCAGAGCTTCATTGGGCCCCCTTCTTGTGTCTTCAATGTAATTTGAAGACCTGCTGAGTCCCCTTGTATTTTTTACTATCCGTTACTTTCGGAGCACTAAGCACCATTGTGCCGTCATGTCATTCGGAGCCTTATCGGTCGGAGCATTAGTAAGTGCTTGTGTCTTCATATAATATTCCACCCTTGTTGCCCCCCTCCCTTCCTGTGTCTGCAAGTGTAGTTTCAATTATTAGCCCCGTCATGCTTTTTCATGGCTTTCAGGGTACCAGTAAGCCCAGAGGTGAGCCCCTTTTGCCTTCTTTTTAAAATTAAAAAAAAAAAGAATCTGAATTTAGAATGCTGCTGAGTCTCTTAGCATTTTTCCGTGGGTCATGGAGGTCCATCGGGCCCCCATTGTGCCTTCATGTATCGTTTGGAGCCCTGATGAAGCTTCCTTAAGTTTATCGTAGCTTTCAGGATTTCAGTGAGCTCTCTTGTGCTTTTGGCGCTGTTAGAGGCCCTAGTGATCCTTCGTGGGCCCCATTGTTTCTTCAACGTCTTTTGAGACCCCGCTGAGCCTCCTCACCTTTTTCTGTGTCTTCTGGAGCATTAGTGAGTTCCTTGTGGTTCCATGTGATATTCGAAGCCCTATCGGCCCCCTTTTCACAGCAAGCGATCTGAATTCAAGCAAACTTCATTGGACTCCATTGTTTCTTCAACGTATTTTGAACCCCTGCTGAGCCCCCTCACATTTCCTTTGACTTTTGGTGCGTAGATAGGCACCTTGTGTTTTCATGTGATGTTCGGAGCCCTATCAAGCCCCCTTGTGTCCTTGAGTGTGGTTTAAGGCTGTAATTAGCCACCACTCATGTTTTTTCTTGACTCTCAGAGTCCTACAGTGAGCCCCCTCTTGCCTTGTTTTGTTATAGAGAGCTGCATTAGGCCAGGCCTCCTTATGTCCTCAATATATTTAGTTTGAAACCCTGCTAAGCCTGTTTGCTTTTTTCCGTGGCTTCGGAGCTCTATCGGGTTCCCTTTTGTCCTCATGTGTCGTTTGGAGCCCAGATGAGCCCCTATGTGTTTTTTTGTGGCTGTAAGAATTTCACTAAGCGTTCTTGTACCTTCTCTAGTTGTTGGACTGTCGTTGCATCAGTGAGTCTCTCTTGTGCCTTCATGTGATATTCGGAGCCCTATTAGACCCCCTTGTTCTCTTGTTTTTTTTATGAACTTTTTTGAGCCCCCTTGTGTCTCCATGTGAATATAATAAGTCCCCTTACGTTCCGAAGCCTTAGTGGTTTTATCATGCTTCTTTTTCGGCTCTCTTGCGAATGTTCCGTGTGACTAATTGTCCGGCCACGCATCGAGAAGTGTCGTTCCTTTTTCGACGAATTTTCCGTGTGACGAATTTTCCGTGTGACGAATTGTCCGTACGACAAATTGTCCGCGCGACGAGTTGTCCGCGCGACGAATTGTCCGTGCGACGAATTGTCCGCGACGAATTGCCCGCGACAAATTGCCCGTGCAACGAATTGTCCTAGAACCGCAGATCATAACTATAGCACTACCCCAATTTTTCGAGATTCGGCAGTTTCTTGTCTGGATTTTTTGATTTTGCGTTAAGGAGGTAATAGGGAGACTTGAAAAAATCATAACCAGTGATATTTCCGAGGATACTTCAACAACATTTACAATGATTTATCGAAAAAAACAAAAAAAATAATTCAAAATATGCTTGGTGCACAACAATAGTACCGCGAAAACGAAAACTCAAAATTCCGATTTCAGTAGTGAGTATATCCACCATTTCCTTTGATCAACTCAAAAATTCTTTTATTCATGCTCTGCACTAGGCTGTTTAATATTTTCGGTTCCAGGTTAAACCAAATGTGCCTCAAAGAATTCCTCATCTCAGCAATTGTTGCGTATTGTTTGTTATCCGCATAAACTCTGCGCACCAAAATTCCCCAACGATTTTCAATAGGATTCATGTTCGGGGAACATGCAGGTCAATCCAAAACATCGATTTCGAGCATCGAGCGTCCGATGGAACGCTCCCCAAACCATCAGAGTTCCTTCCCCAAAATTACGCTTCGCAAAATAACATGCTTCTCTTCTCAAGTCATGCCAGTACGAGTTAAATCCATCTGGACCATCCAGCCTAAATTTCTTTTCGTCAGAAAAGATTACCTAATGTAATGAACATGATACATGTAAACTGAAGTAGCTCATCCTTTTCACTTTCTAGTTAGCTATAAACAAAGAGAAGTAAACAAAAACTCACATGTCAACAACATAACTTCCAGGATTTCAAGTTAAATACGACGGCCCCGTAGCACAGGTGGTAGTGCATCGGCTGTGGTACGGTTGGTCCTAGGTTAGATTCCTAGTCATGTCTGGGAGTTTTGCGCTGTCCAAATTTTGCGTGAATTAAGGTTTTTTCAAATGTACTAAATTAAATAAACGCAAATAACTCCTATGGCGTTGAAGAAGCCGATAAGGAAGAAACCAAACTTTTTTTTAAGTTAAATACGAAGGGGTATAAAAATTTAAAGAATACATGGAGAATAATAACAATAAATCAGGTACTATAAAGAAAGTAAAATTCTTCCTCGAATTCTTCTTTATGCTGCCTCTTGGTTGGAGGAGTGGGCGCTCCCGTTCCGTTTGACTTCAGTCCTCTTCTTTCCACGCTGATGCCGGTTCCGATTGCACCCTTGTTGGCTGTTGGCCCGAGCAGGCTTTCTAGGGCGGCCATCTGCGCGGCGCATTCGGCAACCACGGGTTTGGCTCGTCGTTTCAATGCCGAGAACCAGACAGGCTCGGTTCCGTTGCTCTGCATGGGCCAGCAGCGGTTTTTGGCAACGAAGGGGCGTGCTGGTCCGGTACCTGCTGGAGTGGTGATCCAAGTCGGTGGCTGGATGGGCGGCGGCTGTTGGTGGTCGAGTTCCTTATCGGTAGCGGCCAGCCTGGTCGTGGGGGCCCGTGCATCGACGGTGGCTTTCTCAACAGGCCCTGAAGCGGCGGCGGTAAATGTTGGCCAGGAGCGGTCGGCCAGGGCAAATACCGTATGATCAAAAACTTTCCTCCTCTAGGCAGGCTGTGGCCTGGCCAAAATCAGCCTCGTTTGCCTGCCAATGACCAGACCACAGCCTGCCTAGAAGAGAAGAGCTTTTGATCATACGGTACATTTGGTTCGGCGCCGCGAGCCGCTAGTGAGAGGCTTGTGATCTTGGTCACAGAGGCTGTTCGCCTGTGGCTGGCAGCTGGCGGCTGGATGGGTGCAGCCGTCGTCGGCCGGGTTCGGCGTTAGCGGTCACCCTGGTCTTGGGGCCCCATTGTAGTGACGGTGATTTTCTCAACAGGCCCTGAAGCGGCGGCAGTCAATGCTGACCGGGAGTGTTTGCCAAGAGCGACTGGTTTGGTGCCGCGAGCATCTGCTGAAGGGCTTGTGGTTTTGGTGATGCAGGCTGGTCGGTTGTGACTGGCGATTGGTGATGCGAGGTTTGCTCCCGCTGGCTTATTACTACTGACGGTTGGGCGTAGGTTGCCATTGTCCGAGAGAACTCTTCGGTCTGTTTAGGGGCATCCCCAGTGGAGGGGCCACCACTTGTATTTCGCTCAGATCTTGAAGCGTGGTCTTGGCTGGTGGACGGCCTGTGTCCTTTCTTGACGGGTGGCGACGTTTAGTCGCGAGATGCTTTCGGATAGCCAAAAACGGATTCAGGAGCTTGGCTTTGGTGAAGCGTTCCCTGGTGGCAGGTGTTGGTGGAGTGGTTTGATCGATCTCCCTGTCAACTCTATCGTTGCCTGCTTTCTTATTAGTCAAGATTTTTCTCATGGCCGCGTGAGTGTCGCATCTCTTGGTTGGGTCCACATCCATTCCGGTGGTGGTTTGCTGGCCTACTGAATCTTTGTTTGCCTCCGGTTCCCCCCGCCCCACCGCCTATGAATGGGGATGGTTTCAGATCCTTTTTGAGCATCTTATTCAGTTCCTTATTTGCAATGCTTTGCATGACAGGATCAAGTGGCTGACGACGTTGTTTGATAGTTGTACTTTCGGTGCGCTGAACACGGTTTTGTCCCATTTGTGTTACGGAATTAGGCATTTACATTGACGTCACAGCAGTGTTGCCAACCGTCCAGAATTGCCCGCCAAATTTGAACCAAATAATGTTCGGGAACAACCGAACTATAGGGCGCTTATGGAGTTCCAGTTTCTGCATTTTTTCCTCGGCTACCTTTTTGAGTTTGAGTTTGAAACTTTTGTATCAAGTTCAAAGCAATGTCCTTAATTCGCCTGCAAAATAAGTTCTTGTGGAAAAGTGTGTTTTTTTGTAAAAAAGCAAGCCAAACATGTTAGGTTAACTGCACAGGGTAGTGGTGAAAATTCATATTTGCCGACAAAATTAGGCATGAACTTTGCCACCAAACCTCACCTGAATGTTGGGGGGTTACGTTCCCGGCATTGCTGGAGTGATATGCCTTGTGTGGGGCTAGGTATGTACCTCTTCGGTTTGTGCTTCCCAATCACCCAAATATTTACTTGAGGCCCAGCTTTTACTGCTGGATTAAAGAAACAAACAATAGTTTTTGTTTATATTTTATATTTTCAAAGTGCAGGAATGTCTTCACTTCGGTTGTAGAATATGGACAGAGGCAAAACATGGAAGTTCAACTCGAACAGCTGTTCGGCCACCGAAGATGTATTCGGTCCCCGGAGCCCTCCTTGACAGAAATTTTACACCTGATTCAACGATATTGAATTTTCAACTACAACTTGATTGTGTCAAGACACATTGCTTGAAAATACAAATATTTATTGTTCTATTGAGGATTCTAGGCTCCAAATTGTGGTCGACGTAGCAATTCCTCAGTCCCATTTTCCCATTTTTAGATTGCCGAAGCCCACAATTCTTGACACAGGTACTTCCTGAAACTAGATAAGCTTAGCAACAGATAATTTTGTGCAAACATCATAACTGTATTACAGCAATTTAGTTACCCATCCTAATTGTTATCGGTACAACCTCCGTATATTTTTCAAGTGTATTCCTTCCTTCCTTCCTCCTTTCCATTTCTTGGGGCTTTGGGATACATCCTGTGATGCCTCGTACTTCCACGAGCCCCAGCGTTTCGAAAAAACCATGAATTTCTCATTTTTTCCTCAAAAAAAAGATTCAACCACTCCAAACTCCAACCCAACGTTCACGTTCATTGAGCCCTCTACATCTCTAGTCATGCTTTCTCCATTGCTTTCACAAGCCGGATGTTTGAATTGACAATAGTTTCCATTTTCTACTTCACTGTAGTTGTAATATTTGCTGTGATATAAGCACATGTGAACCAGATTGGATCGGCTCCGAGTATCTTCATCTTCTGCTGACCAAATCGTACACCTGACTTGACAATCTTGAATTTTCAGTTGATGGCTTCATCGCGGCAAGACACATTGCTTAAAAAATCCTGAAATTTCTTTTTGTAAGCAGGATTTGAGGTAACGTTGTGGTCAACTTAGAAATTCCTTGGTCGCTGGATTTTCCCATTTCACGATCGCCACAGGTCACAGTTTTTGCCACAGCCATACTTTCTGAAATCAGAAGGGCGCTTAGTAATGGATAATTTGTAAAATCATCTCACATTTATTGTGTATTCTAACAATTTAGTCAGCTTTTTACCATATCGGCAGTCATATAAACTGGCATATTTTCTCCTTCCCAGATGTCTTTGAGTCGCATTTCTTGGCACTTTGAGATACTTTCTGAGATGCTCTTTTCTTCCAGGAATCTAGTTTTCCGAAAAAGCCACGGATTTCTTTTTTTTTTCGACGAAAATGATTTAAGCACTCCACCAAACTTTCTTGTTTATTGAGCTATTTGGGGCAGCACATCTCCGACTATCAGTATTGATCGAAGCGCCAGAGTTTCGTGAACAATTATCATGCACAAATTTGCTTCCTACTGTATCCAAAATCTCAAAAAAGTACTTTTTTTACAATCATAACAACGCGGGTCGTTCCCTAACACTTTTTTGACTTTATAAATTCAACTAGGTTGGCAACACTGACGAGCTCGTGACGTCATGTGGAAATGCCTAATTGCTGCAGTTCTCAAACTTCGCGAACTCTTTCGTCAGGACTATCAGGAGAGTATCTAGTCGTTGTTGGTCAACTTCGCTTGATGGTTGTCGAGTTGTATGCGTCCTGGTGAGAGGTGATATTTCGCACAGCGGTTGCGCTGTAGTATATTGGAAATAGAAAAAAATAGGTGCTTTGCTGGAATTAAATCAAACAAAAACGATTTTTTTACCAATGCAAGCTTACAGTCCCTTCTTCAACATATCAAAAGTCCTCAACTCTGGGACTGCTACAAATCAGTATACAGGGTGAAAGTTTATTATTTTTCTCTACTTTCTTTTTTCCTTGGAAAACTGATGACCGAAAATAACGGTTTTAGGCTAGTTTGATAGGCCATAGTCTTCCAATAAACATATGAAAAATATAGCACCCAGCAACTGCTGCGTATCAAGTTACAGGGTGAAAACTATTTTTCATCTTCAATTTTTTTTCTTGGTGGAACTGATCTAGATTGAAGCCGGTTCCAGTTCTTTTGCAAGCTCATAATGTCATACTGAACATATAAAAATGACACATCTCTACATCTGCTGCTTTTCAATTTACAGGGTGAAAAGTCATTTTCACGTTTCAATTTTTTTCTTGATGATTCCGGCTCACACAACAATTGCGACTGGTTTTCCTGAAAATTTGAGGTTTCTAGTCAAACATATCAAAATTATACATTTTTGCTACAGCTACGATTTTATTTACAAATTTAAATGATCGGTTGCGTTCCAAGGGGTGGTATGATTAAAAGAAGTATTTACTTTTACTTCAAGTAGAAGCTTTTACTTCGTAGTATTTTGTGAAGCATAATCCTATACATGAAGTAAATACTTCGCCTAGAAGTTGTTACTACAGTGACAAACTTCAACGTTAACGTCACCTGAAAAGTCTTTCGTTCTGAACGTGATCCTGGCTTTGAATCCATTGTGTGGCCAGTATGAGTTTGAGTAGAGACAAAGAAAGTGCCAGCGAAAACGGTGTAGCAAAAAGCGAGGAAGATAAGGATCTGCAGATGGCCTTTGTGATGCTCTTGCAGGACCGCAAAATCTTGCGGGACAAGGGGAAAGTCCCAGCAATGGAAGCAAAAAAGATAATGCAGCCACTGAAATTGCAGAAATGTATAGTGGAAACATCAAAAATAAGAATTTCGATGCAAAAAGAGGGGGTTTCAAACAATTTCATTGGCGACCTCTCTGATAATTTTTCAAACACTTTTTTTGGACTACCAAGTCTGCAAGTCTGCCCCAAACCAACTTGAAAACCAGGATTGCCTAAGCGTCTGAGGAAAATCTCCATTTTAGTTTTGTTGCCTGGGAGCTGCCCCTCCTCTTTCGACGTGAGTCCCCAAAAATATGGACATATTCTGCATCCACTGCACGTTGTCTTTGTTTAATCTAAGTATACATCTTTTTCACAATTCCTCCTCTTGGCTTTGGACAAGTAACATCAATTTACTTCCTCAGCGCTGAGAAGTTAAAAATGAAAGAGAACTGACCGATACTTTCTATATTGCGCTCCTCCATAACGCCCCTGTTTTCCATACCCCTCTACAGTTTATTCCGAGACTAACAAACATGGCCATTTGACCACTTTTGAATTGAATTTCAAATGCGAAGTTGCTTCTTGATCAACTCCAGCAGTACTATAGTATTTACTTCACTTCGAAGTAAATACTTCACAAAATTAGCATAAGCTGTAGTATTACCTTCTATTTACTCGAGTACATAGAGTGGAGTATGAAGTAAAAGCTTCTACTTCTTACTTTAGTTTTTCTTCAAGTAGAAGGTGAAGTAAATACTACGGGATTCGAAGCACTTACTACTGAGTGAAGTATTTACTTGAAGTAAAAGTAAATACTTCTTTTAATCATACCACCCAAGATTTTTTGAATTTTTGATGCAATTTACCCAAATATTCCCAAACATTTAAATTTATAAAAAAAAACTTAGTTGTAGCAGAAATGTATTATTTTGATATGTTTGACTAGAAACTTCAAGTTTACAGAAAAATCAGTCGCAATTGTTGTGTGAGCCAATTTCACCAAGAAAAAAATTAAAACGTGAAAATGACTTTTCACCCTGTAAATTGAAAAGCAGCAGTTGTAGAGATGTATCTCTTTCATATGTTCAGTATGACATTATAAGCTTGCAAAAGAACTTGAACCGGCTTCAATCTAGATCAGTTCCACCAAGAAAAAAAATTAAAGATGAAAAATAGTTTCCACCCTGTAACTCGATACACAGGAGTGGCTGGGTGGTATATTTTTTATATGTTCATTGAAAGACTATGGCCTATCAAACTAGCCTAAAACCGTTTTTTTCAGTCATCAGTTTTTCAAAAAAGAAAGAAAGTAAGGAAAAATAATAAACTTTCACCCTGTATACTAATTTGTAGCTGTCCCAGAGTTGAGGACTTTTGATATGTTGAAGAGGGAACTGAAAGCTAGCCATGGTAAAAAAATCGTTTTTGTTTGAATTAATTCCAGCAGATATTCTATTTCCAATATACTACTGCTTCTGTTAGACTTCCTAATAATAACTATTTTGCGGGGTGCGTCGATGACGGCTTCTATGCTGGTCATCGACAAGGAATTCCCAGTATTAGGTCACTTGTGAGAGATGGCATGTGTGAATCTTGGATTTCTCAAGTTTGGCCATCAGTTGTGACCAAGGAATGTAAAATTTTCATTGGTCTCGACCATCTCTCCATTGGCCATTCGAACCGAGTCGCTTCTTGTCGGTTCTAGCTTTTTTCGTCGTAAAAAGTTGGCTGCCTGTGTGTCAGCAGCATGCCCTCGTGTCTGCCAAATCACACCATTTCTGACTGAAGATATCCACAGACCGAGTCGGACGGACCTCTCGGACTGTTTTACTGACGACGTAGTTGGACGTAAATGGTCTTTCTGTTTGAAAAGATGACAAGTCTTTGTCAAGAAGTGTAGTTTGCCACATGTCCAACAGAAGATGGTGGTCTGTTACATCAGCGGCTTCGATTGTGGGAGGCATCCGGGGCAGGCACAAGGGGGCTTACTGAAATTCTGGAGGGGTGAAAAATCATGAAGGGCTTGAAACAAGAGTGTTCAATTGGGCTGGGAATAAGAGTGTTTAAAACGCTCTATATAGAGACATAAAGGGTAGACACTACGATTCCGAAAGCAACATGAACACGCAAAGGGGCTCATCAGGGCTCAAACCGACATATTAATACACAAAAGGATCCACTGGAATTTCGAGTTGACACAGCAAGACAAAATGGGAGCCGCTTGAGCTCCGAAACATAGAAAGACATAAGGGGGCTCCTCAGAACTCCCGAACACCTTAGGAGGTTTCCTCGGGGCTCGAAACGACACAAAAATACAGGGGGGCTCATCGGAGCTCCGATTGACAAAGAAGAACTCTAGAACTACAAATTCTGAGAAGATAGATTGTGGCTCGATAGAGTTCCAAAGAGCAACATGGAGACACAATAAGGGGGCTCGTCAAGGCTTGAAGCGCACGTAAAATTGTCCACGCGTTTGGTTGTCCTGGCGTCAAGTTGTCCCGCGTCAAGAAGGCCGGCGTCAAGCTGTCCTGCTTCGACCAACTTGACGCCGGACGATTTGCGCCAGGGATTTTGTGAGAACAGAGTAAGGAAACATTGGAAGAAAATGACAAAAAAAAGACTCATCGGGAGTCGAAACGACACATAAAGACACAAGGGGGTTCGCTGGGGCTCCGAACTACACAGCAGAACACAATGAGGGCCTCTAGAACTCCAAAACACAAGAAGACAATACATGAGCCTGCTTGCTTAGACTTTGGAGAACTTTAAGAAAACATCAAGGGTTTATTGGGGGCTCAAAACGACACAAAAGAACACAATGGGGACCGGTAAGGCTCCAAAGTAAAAAAAGATAAAAAGGTGCTCGATAGTGTTCCAAAACTGTCAAGAAAATACGAAGGGGGTCATCGGGGCACAATACGGTACATAAAGACAGAAGGGGGCGCTCCGATTGACACAGCAAGACATAATGGGTCGCTAGAACTCCAAAGCATGAAAAAAGTGAGCATGAGGGGCTCGCTATTTCCGAAAACCACAGAAAACATGAGGGGACTCATCGTCAAAATGACACATAAAGACACAAAAAGCTCGAGCGGGCGCTATATAGGACTAGGAACAGGAGGAGATACAAGAGGGTTCATCAGGGCTCCACACAACACCACATGAAGACACTTGGGAGATTCTCAGGTTTCAAAACGACAAATATAGACAAAGGGGGTCCGTTGGGTCTCCGATTAACATAGCAAGATACAACGAGGGCCGCTTGGATTCCATGACATGAGAAGACAAAATGGAGCTCATTGCGGGGCTGGAAGCGTCATCATAGCTTAATGGCCCAGATTGACCCAGCAAGGAAGAATGGGGGCCGGCAGGGTTCCAAAGCAGAAGATACAAGGGGGCTCGATAGAATTTAGAGCTTCACATGAGAACACAAAAAGGTCATCGAGGGGGTTATCAGGGTTCTCAAAAACACTGAGAAAACAAAGTTGGTCCAACACAGTTTTGAAAACAACACGGAGACACAAGTAGGGGGCTGTGACTTCGAGTTATACAGCAAGACACAACTCAGGTCATTGGGACTCAGAAACATAGGACACAAGTAGGCACAAGGGGCTTGCTAGTTCCTAAAAATCACAGGAAAACACAAGGCGGCCAATTAGGGACAAAAAGACACAAACTGGCCAACTAGAGTCCCGAAATTATAATAACTCCTAGCGTCAAGTTGTTCGGGCGTCAAGTTGCCCCGCGTCAAGTTGTCCTGGCGTCAAGTTGTCCTGGCGTCAAGTTGTCCTGGCGTCAAGTTGTCCCGCGTCAAGTTATCCTGGCGTCAAGTTGTTCCGCGGCAAGTTATCCCGTCTCAAAATGGCCGGCGTCCAGTCGGCGGCGTCAAGTTGTCCTGCTTCGGCCCAAGCCCCCTGCATAGGCTCATGGTTGTCTGCTAACAGTCGTATAGACCTCAGCTGCGGGTATTTAGAATATGGATATTGATCTATCACAAGAATATAAGACATTTCTGCACCTTTAAATAGGTGAACAATATTATCTATATGAGTTATGTGATCTTACCAGATTTCCGAAACAAAACAGTTCTTAACGGTCTATATTTTGTCTTTTGCAAACACTTCTTTTACTAAATACTCACTTACTGAGCCAGTCAAGCCAGTTTTAACATTATGTCAGTCCAAGTTTCATGAAAATCAGCTGGACATTAACAAATATAATTATGAGATATGATGAAACTTCGAAAATAATTCATCGCCATCTTTGGTGCCCCCCAGCCCAGCGGGAGAATCGAGGGAAAAACATACAGAATGGCGAATGTTAACCCAAGTCGAAAACACTTGCCACGGCTGAGACACCTTTTTGATATTTTTGCATAGTACATTTTGCATACCTATATACTCGAATTTTTTCAACAGGAATGTAGCCAGGCTCTAATGAATTAGGTAACGGTAATTTCAAAACTCCGAATTTTAGGATCCGATTTTGTTCCGCAGGAAAAGTTGATGGTCCGTCCCAACCGTAAAATTCGTCGGAAGCAATTAACTAAATTGAACGCAATTTATAAACGCCATCATCAGGTCCGCCGCACGAGAGACAAAAATCCCCCAGTAATTACCTGCATTAAACTTCACAAAACAAAAACCTATCATGTAGGTAGGTACTTCCATGCAGGCGACAGTGACAGAGGACGAGAGAATCGTGTGTGGTCGAATAATAGAATTTTATTTTGTGAGTGTGCGACGAAAAAACTGTGTGCAACGTGTTTGAACGCCATGTTGCGGATTACACCAGAACTAAATGATATAATCTGGCGTTAAATTGTTACCACTGAGCAATAAAAATGCAATCCGAACAAATGCTTTTGACTCATCTCTTTATTAATACATAAGGTCTGTTGCCGGAATTCTACAAAGAGCTGTCGAGGAAGATATTGAAAGTTTACGCGTCTTATCCTCACGCCGATTATTTTAAAACATCATGAGCTTAACATCGTGCATGCCGCAAACTCTTACGACCTCTGGTGTATTAATTCTAATGCACACAGGTGCATTTTACTAGGTGCTTTTCCAACACCACTGCTCACACATACACACATCCGTAATGCTCGCAGTGTAATTAGATTTCCAATTCACCTACCTTGCAGGATCTTACAAGTTTGGTCATGCCCGCACACAAATGCAAAGGCAAACCATAGAGGACTACGACGGCACACAGTGAGAGAGAGCTTACGAGATTAAAGCGCAAAGCTGCGATGTAAAATTCACTGATAAGCGCTTCCGGTTCATCCCTTTATGGTGTGCGATACGGTCGTCCAAGAATTGGGGGATGCTTGCTCTATAGGTGCTGACAAATCGAACGCGACAATAAGAAGAATCCTCGAGGATTATTCGCGATAAAGAACTCGATTACATGGGACACATCCAGAGTGGGTGATTATAGCACGCGGTACAAGAAGGACTCAGCCGGTGTTTGTGTGTGTGTGTGTGGGCGCAATCTCCGAAAATATCAAACTAATCCTTTTACTGTGCAGATGTTATTAGAAGCACACAATCGACGGAAAACTCGATACGAGTATCAACCCATATGGTCCGGAATTGAATTTTTTCTCCTAAACGAAAATTTTTCTTGAAATTTTGGTTTTTCAAGCAGAGTGGAATTACACGAAAATAAGAAAGAAATTCTTTGAGTGTTGTATTTAGTTGAAAAATGCCGTCCTTTTAAAAGGACGGTAGGGCTATGTACTACTTTGAAGTATAAATTTTTTGATAACATCAAACGACTGAGAAATGTTTCCTTGCACTTCAAAAAACATGTAATTGTCCATATAAAACAAAAAACATCGGAGAACAAAAGAAAAAAAACATTGAAGGAAAACCTAAACAAACAAACACAAGACATACAATTTGCAAACAAACATAAATTTTGAGTGTGGTAAAAAATGAAACAATCCTTGAGATGCAAGCCGACATAACATTTTTTGCACATAAAATTGGCTTTTTTATGGCATACCGCGCATCGCCGGTAATTGTCTCATGCTCATGAAAAAACACTTGCAAATTTTGGGGTGGTTTCGAAGGTCTTCTTCTTTGTCATTTTATTGTTTGTTTCCAGCAGCTCTCTCTGTATCATAGATCTTTGGAACTTTAGTTGGTCGAGATTCCCGCCATTATTTTATTTAGCTGCCAAAATTTTTGCATAGTCATATCTATGCAGTGAGCAGTGAGCAAATGGTGGAGAATAGACTTTCTCATATAGGCGGTTCCCTTTACTCGCAGCTCGTGCGCAGGTCTTCCCATAGACTAAACTCACTGGTTCAATTGGCTGTTTAACCCGGAGCGCTTATCGATCAGGCTGGCTAGGGTTGGGGTTGGCGACGGCTCCAATATAGGTGAACCTGCGTCCCAAAGATCGTAGGTAAATGAGAATGGCTATACCATTTTTCCCTCTGACTAAAACTCTGCATTAGCCTTGTATTTTGATCATCACGATCTACACCGCCCATATTCATGATGGGCGATATAATTTTATCAGTAGCGGTTGATCTACGTGGATGTGCTTTTTCTTCGGATCACAAGAATCTCTTCATTTTTTCCCACTGGAAAATTTTTCGGACTATTGGAAGCTACACCATAACGATTTCATCATCAGCCAGAGCATATACTCAAAATAACCCCTCTCCTTCACCACCTATGGATGCGCTTTGGATAAAGGCGACTCTAAAATCTAGCTTCCCGATATTGTACCTTCTATGTTGCCTAATTTTAATTCTTCGAGGAAAGAGAGTTAGGTGAGACAATATCGAAATGAAAATGAAATAAGCCGTATGAGAACATTTGTAGAATATCTGCATTTTGTAGTACCAGCGATGATCCAAGTCCCAAATGTTTGCTAAGGGGGGTAGGGGGGGGTGAAGGGGGGTCAAAATGGACGATAATGCCTAGCCGCAAAGCCCCAATCCAAAACTTGCAGCCCAAATTCGGCTCTGAGTTGCGCTTCTGGCAAATTGTTTGGTTCTCGGGTTCAATAATATGTTCTTCTGCTGAATCTTTATCCGTATCGCACTCATCGTTTATACAGGGTGGCCCAACGAAAACAGAACAGAGGGGTTTTCGGACATTTCACATCATTTTTTCAAAAAAAGCTCAGACAGGTCGATTTTTATATCGAGGGGGACATCTGAAACATACATTGGCAAATTTCTATCTTCAGCCCCCTCACCCCTACCCACCTCAACTTTAGAATTTCAAATGACACCATCTACTTTGCGATACATCAAATCAAAGAGAATCAAATTCTTTTTTTGAAAGAAATATTTTCAAAATTTTCAACCTCACCCCCCCCATCTTCGTAAATTTCTCTTACTATCCCATTTTATATCCTCGACCCCTCAGCTCTCTTCAATTTAATCAGCGTCATCCTACATAGCATCTAAGGAGAAAATTTTCGGTGGAGAAAAGTGTTACCCAAATTCACCCCTTCCCTCTCCCTCACCCCAATTTCAAAACTTAACAGACACCACCTACTTTGTGACACATCGAATAAAAGGAAATTGATTTCTCTTTCTGAAAAGGATTTTTTTGAAATTTTCAACCCCTCCTGATAAATTGAACATTCAGAGTATTTTAGGGGGAAAGGGGGCTTTTTGAAAATTCTGAAAATGTTTTATTCAGGAAGAGAATCCAATTCCCTTCGATTTGATGTATCACAAAGTCGGTAGTGTCATTTTAGATTTTGAAGATGAGGTGGGGGAGTGAAGGGGTGAATTTGGGTGGCACTTTTTACACAGGAAATTTTCTCCCTCGATGTTGTGCAGGATGACGTTGACTGTACTGAAGAGAATTAAGAGATCAAAAATATTACATTTGAAACTCTGACAATTTTAGGAAGAATTGGGGTGGGGTTGATAATTATAGAAATATTTTTTCAGAAAGAGAATTTAATTCTCCTCAATTTGATGTATCGTAAAGTGGGTGGTGTCATTTGAAACTTCGGAGTTGGGGCGGGTAGGGGTGAGGGGGCTAAAGATAGAAATCCGCCAATGTATGTTTCAGATGTCCCCCTCAATATAAAAATCGACCTGTTCAAGCTTTTTTCAAAAAAATGAGGTGAAATGCCCGAAAACCCCTCTGTTCTGTTTTCGTTGGGCCACCCTGTATTTTCGGGAAAAGAATTGCTATTTCTCCTATTTCTCCACAATATCTTCAATACATCCTCCTCGATTTCTTCAAGTAACTGTACTATGGTAAGGGGTCTTTTCCAATAAGTGAAATAAAAACGACATCATTGTTGTTGATAGTAGTGGATAAACCTACCATCCTTGATAAACGACACCGTTTTTTTTGCACATGATGGTTTGAAAAAAAAAATGAGAAAGTTTTGGTAGCAGGCAAATTACTTGATCTTCGAAACACCCAAAAATAAAAAAAAAACAATCATAAACTGCTATTAACAACAAAATATACCTACCTCTGGTTATTCATTGTAAAAGCCAACAACAAACAAAAGGGCACCATACAAGCAAATTCAGTAATTATAACGAACTAGTGATATAAATGGGCTCTCAATACTTGAAGTTTGGTATGTAGTGACTTTATCTGTTCATACCAGTAATAGCAGTTGATTATTGTACAAAAAAGACTTTTATTGTCCTTTATAAAGGACGGTCGGGCTATATGGTTAACAAAAGCCGGGGACAGAGGTAAGTAGTTCTTTATTGCAAATACGGTAAGGCACAAGCACAGGGTACACGGTACATCACACCTCACTCACCGCCATAAAAACGCCTCCTTCGGCGTGTCTCCAGTGTCTGTACTGTCAGTCCATAGGCGCACCCATAGATGTCGCACTACCACGCTCGTCCATAGGCGGCGGTAACACTTCACTTGCTACCTACTCGCTATAGGCGATTGACCTTATTGGGGAAAATGGCCCATTCATGCAGGAAGTTTTAGGGAATTAATTGTTAGAAGAGGTGCAAGTTGCCGCCCGGCAACGTGGGCTGTTACGTCAATTGGAGGCACGTCAAAACTGTCACTTTGCTATCTTGTGCAGTTCACTACAAGCAAACTTTTGTTCCTGTGAACCGTTGGGACCCCGTAAGGCTCTTTATTGGGCCCCATGTTGATGACCAGCGTCGTCACAGACCTTTGTCTAAATCATCCATAGCTTTCGCCCAAGGAAGAGCAACAGACTGTCACATCCGCACCGAGGGAAACACACAAGCCCGTCGACCAGCCTTGCAACACGTCAGCCTGCCAGCCAAGAAAAAAAATCATCTCGGGCTGGCCGTGCAGACTCAACCACCACCTACCTTTTATCCTCGCTTTTTCCTAAAGACTTTCTGCTTGGACTTCAGCTGGAGATCCGCATTTTTCATTCTAATAAGCTCGCCGTAGCTACCTTTGTGTTCGGGACGTGAACTTTTTTTTACCGCAATGTAGTGCATTTGGTGGAGGCGTAGTCTTTCAGCTGCGCACCTCTGGAGCTAGATCTACTACAAGCCTGCTAAATACGCGAGCCATAACATGAAATCGACGTTGATAAGGTAAAACGGCATAAGCGACATTTACTTAAATTTGCAGGAAGCAAAGAAAACTGAATCGACAGAAATTTGTTTGCTCTCAATACTAATGAAAAACACTGGAAGATAGATGTTTTTTTTTTGCAATTTTACATACAAAAATATCTGTCATTGAGTAAACTGGACAAGAAATAAATGAATAAAACCAAAAAGTTGGCGC
Organism: Anaspis maculata; assembly: GCA_949128115.1. Classification (NCBI taxonomy): domain Eukaryota; kingdom Metazoa; phylum Arthropoda; class Insecta; order Coleoptera; family Scraptiidae; genus Anaspis; species Anaspis maculata. The sequence continues at coordinate 73,238,513 of OX421964.1, forward strand.
TTACGCCGGAAGTTTTGTTCCATTGGTGTTTACGCCATCATAAGCTCGTCGCTTATGTCAATCGGATATAACTAACATCGTGACGTTTGGCGCTTACGCCGGCGCTTACGTCAACCGTAGCAGCACTATTATAATAGTGATGAAAAAAAATTGGCGCTTACGCCAGTTAATCAAAATCTTGGTCCAGATGTCAAATTTTGTTGATTTTTAAGAGACAAAGAAGATGCAACATAACAAACATTAAAAAACAGAGGCACCTAACATTCTTTCGTGAAATTTTGTTGATTGTTTTATTACTTATAAGACTTCACGTGCTGAAAGAATACGCAGAATAGGAAAAAAACTGAAAAATATATTTTTGTGATAACGAAGTACAAGAATTGAAAATAAAATAAAAAAAATTCTAAATGAATAAGAATTCTAAATAAAACAAAATAACAGATAGGAAGGTGACTCAATTTTCTGGGTCCTCGACGCCTGACTCGTCCAATACATCAGCTGGCTGATTAGAACTAGTTTTCAGAGTCAGATACTCACGATGGAACTGAGGCTGTATTGCCAAAGATTCGCAGAGCTGTCTCAAGTCTTTGTATTTGTTCTTGTTGATTGCTAGTTCCGTTTTGTAACAATTGGACGGTCTGGCGCCGGATTTGATTACCAAGTCGAATGATGTCACATTCTTATCAAGGAACGATGCAGTACATTTCACTTCAGGTTGACACTTCAAAAACACTGCAGTTTTTACTGTTGAAATTTTGATCTTCATGGGCACAGCCAAATTAAGAGATCTGAAATCCAGGAACTCGTTATTCGCCACTTCTTTTACCACGTATGGAAATGGGGTCTTTCGGCAGTTCCTGAGAATAGTCGGCCATTCAGAAGGAGCTTGTACAATTCCTTTTTTTGTAAACTTTTCGATGACCCCGTGCATCGAGTCAATTGGCATATAAGTATGCCCAGTTATCAAGAATGTCAGGTTAATCTCATCAACATGATTTGAAGTGTTCAAAAAGTACCTGATCATTGTAAAAATAGCCTTGTTCTTGTTCTGGCCACTGCAGTTGTCGCAGAAAAGGGAAACTTTTTTGTATTCTTTTTCATCATCCAGTTGCTTGAGGTACATGTACAAGTTACTTGAAATTTCATTTGAGCCTCTTTTTCTTTCTTTTTCTCCCCAAATGTAGCAAAAGCCACGTCTGGTTTTTGTTTCGTAAATAGTGAAATTGTATACAGCGTATTTCCTGCTGAATCCAAGAGTCATCGTATCTCCATGCGGTGTTGCCAGTACTTTTTGCAAGTCTAGACTAGCCACTGAGATGCCATTCTCCAACGAATTAGTTTGTTGGTCCAAAAAAAGCTTTTTTGCTTCATCCTTTTCTTTTACATGACGTTCATAGTCTCCAGTATAAGCTTCGGATCTATTAGCCCCAAGGTTTTTGTATTTCTCGCATTTTATGCACTTGTCTTTGCGCGGCACATGTATCCCTATATTATATTTCGTCTTGAATAATCGAATGAACATACATTTCTTCAAGGCAGGTGATGTTTTGTTTTCGTCTTTTCCATGACTGTCCAAGTATTTCCTATTCACGTTGCTGACGCTTCTTGCTTCTGCTGGAAGATATGTTTTTGTGGATTAACTTCGACAATAATGGCCAGGTTCTTGTTTTCAATAACGGTTCGAATTAGACGTTCAGTGATTCCCAAAGTTTTCATCAAAAATTGTCGGCAGACGGTCACTTGTACGTTATTCTTTTGAAGAAGATACTGATTTGATCTTGTTCGGTTCACTTTTTCTTCAGACTTCCTTCTCCTCCTGACTCCTTTCACCTCAATGCAATTATTTAGGAATGATTTTTGACTTTTACTGTCTCCCAACTTCCAAAAATATTGAAAGATTTGTTTTCTTTCCTTTTCTGTGAAACTTTTAGTCATTTGTACATTTTTTTTCCAGCGCATGGATTTTGTAGCATTTTCTTTGCTCGACAAGTTGCCCTTTATAGTTCAAATACCGTTTTCCTTTGATTCAAGCTTCTTCTTTCGATTGCAACATTTTCCAATTCCAGTCTCTTCATGGTCAGCATCTTCTTCGGAAACATGATCTTCATTATTTTTGTTCAATCCAGTCTCATTATCTTCAGTCTTGTCCAATTCAGTCTCACTATCAGTATTATTCTCCGTGTCAGTCTCGTTATCGGTCTTGTCTAATTCACTCGTACTACCAGACTCCTCATCCACTCGGTCCAAGTCCATGTTTTCTTGTCTCATCCTTCGATTCTGCATCTTCTCTCCATATCTTCCACATCCTTAAAAGCAACATCTTCTATAATAACGTCATCCACAGTAAGCAGTTGGTAAGTAGTGTCTTGAGGTAGAGTCGAAGTATCTTGAATGAATTTTTGTAGAGTAGAATCTGTGTCGTGTGTTTCTCCATCTTTGAGACGCATGGGTGTTTCCCGCACAAAAACAACATTATTTACATCGTCCACAGGAAGAAGTTGATGATAAGAAACAGATTCTTGAGATCCAGCTGGACCATCATCATTTGCGTTGTTTGGGAGAAAAATCACATTTTCTGACTGGACAGGAACCTTATCAACGTCGAAATGAGAGACACAAATGCAAACCCCTTTTCACATTATTTCTACTTGTCAAATTTCCATGTCAAAAATGTGGATATTGCAGGTATCCACTACATAGTGCGTGCCCACCTAGGCTACTAGACGTCGGAGTATGTGTTCCTCTCAAAAAATTCCTCTACGATCAAGTACCGAGCTCTACACCAGGTGGCAATTTTTAAATGTAAATCGCCTATACACAAGATCAAATACGAGACACAAAAGCAGACCCCCTTTTACATCATTCCTACTTGTCAATTTTCATGTCATTGATGTGGGTATTGCAAGTATCTACTAGTGTCTACCTAGGCTACTAGACGTCTCAGTGTGTGTTTATACAAAAAGAATTCTCAAAAAATTCCTGCACGATCAAGTACCGAAGGAAATCGAAGCTCCTGCTGGTTTGAACATATACTGGCAAAACTATGGAAGTATTTGAAAAGGAACTCAAGCTTCATGTAAGTAATTCCTCACGTTAAATTGGCATGGCTTATGTGATCTGTAGATAGTTACAGTCATTTCAAAAGGTTGGAAGAACTGACGGATCAATTGCGTTCTGCAACCCTGAATTTTCTTAAAAATCACCCTATTTGTGCATCAATCAGCAAGCACTCGTGTTTTGCTCAATCGCACAAAATTCAAGCGCGCGGAAGTAAAACCTCCTCCTGTGCCTCACCCTTGAATGCGCACCCTTGCATCCAGTAATTAGTTTCGTTACCCCCTGGACGCGTGATTTTGTCCTCTGCTAAGGAATTTCAATAAATTCAAGCTGCAACTGCTGCAGGGTATACTGCTGCAAAAACATTCAATTTCCGGAGATGATGCTATAAACTCAGCAATTCACAAAAAAGGAAACTACTCTATAAATTGAAAAAAGAAAACGATGGAGCTAGAGTTTCGGTTGGTTCCTAACCTTTGGGAGTGCTGTGCGGTTTTACAATTTATTATTCAGGACGAGCTTGGGATACTTCACATAATCTTACTCGAATTAGGTCGCAAGACTAGAATTACATCATCCGCATACCTAGAGTTGAATGCCGACCATACACATTAAATGCCGCGCGATTACTAGGAATGGTATTAGGCACTTCGGCAGCTATGCCATAGCTGTACAGGGGGTGGTTTAGGAGAAATAACGTGGTTGCTAGATATTACGAGCAAGTATGTGTAATACACGCTGCAATTTTCGTTAATTGGCTTATAAGGAACGTGCGCGAATTTCTCTTGTCGTCAAGGCACAAAGGTGTGGGTATATAAAATTTAATTGAAAAACGTCGAGCCAAGCGTCGATCATTTCCCTCGATTTAACGCCAGAAGGTCATGTTAACAGTGAGGTTGGTTCCACGCTTGAAGTCGTAGAACTAGGTTGGCGGCGCTGCCCGCGTGATCGCCCTCTGTAGGTATCCAACTTCAAGTGTGTCGGAGCTGACGTCACGCCTGCTGCTTTTTTTCTGAAGCACCTCGTGCCCACTTGATTTGTGTCTTAAAGTTTTGTATAAGCCCTTCGCACAGTTTCAACCCTTGCCTTGTAGTGTAACGCCGCCCGTTTTGCATATTTCACATGTCACAAGGTTCCGAAGAATAAATGGCTGACGTTAGCCGAAATTTATTAATTATTCAAATTTATGAGACGTTGTGTGTCACTTGTTCAAGTTTTCGACGGGAGCGCGCAGCAGCCGACCTCCAAACAAGTTTCGCAGTGTTTTGTACTTTTGTACGACAGGAAACACAGAAACTTTACTAATTATAGAGATATGACATTTCAGGGAGTTAATTTAAATTTTCACAAGCTTTTATGGCAAGGTATGGTGTGAGGCGGCGGCAGATTTTCACGCAGGTATATGTATGACGGTAAGCGGGGGGTGTGTTGCAGGCTAAAGTAAAATTCTGAAATTTAATTTTGACGCTCCAGACTCCCGGGGTGTAAGTACAGACCCAGGCCAAGCCAGACCGGCAATAATCAACTACCTAAATGTGTGCGTTTGTACACCTGCCAAGCAAATCCAGACACTAACGATAGTATTCTTTCAGAGTGTGTCTTTCATTCATGAAGTTTGTAAATTTTTTTTGTTGATCATGCAACCCACTCACTAAATATAACACCAAATTGTATTTTTCCAGTTGTATCATTTCTTGGCCTTCCTTTCTTGTTTCGGCTATTCCAAAGTATGTTGAGTTGTCACTATGTCACTTGATACATTCCTGTTCTAGTTCCTCTGCTTTTACAGCCATTCCGTATATTAATCTTCCATTTTCCCTCGTCAACTGCTTTTTCATTCTTCTGTTCCTTCGTTGACCTTTCCATCGCTTAGTAGTATTCAATTGTCCACTCTTGTCTTGTTCCTTCCTTGTTTGCTGTTTTCTTTTCAATTTCGATTTTTTTGCTCTTTCAGTTTCCTGATGGTATCCGATTTTGACCATATTAATGTATCTTTCTTCTTGAGCTCTCCTTTACAATGTCTTGTGTATTGTGAGGAAACCCGCCTTGCCCTAAATTATTTCATTAGCTGTGATACCATTATTGACCCTACGTTGTGTGTTTTTGTTGTGCCGTAGATTTTGCATGATCACCTTTACCTAAGTCATTTAAATCAGTTACACCATTCACTTCCCCGTCATACGACTAGCCCAGTTATGCGAGTAACCTCAGTTCTTTGAAAGAGGATGATTTAAATAAATGTTGAAAAATAAACAAAGTCATTTAACCACACCTCATCTTTATTACAAGTTAATCAATCATCGCCAATTTAATTGAGTTTATCTCAATTATTCGTTACATAGATTTCAGGCGTGCGAAAACCAGTTAAGAATAGGAATTAGTCAATTCAAGTTTAGATTCGGTTTCTGAGAGAAAAGTACACCCTAACTGCGTGCGAAGCCCTGCGACTAATTAACTCAACCCTTTCAATTCAAGTCCGCTTCGCATTCTTCCTAATTTTCAGAACTATTGATGAACCAGTTTCCTAACGCACTTGAGTTTTAATTCCCTACATAGTAAATTAACACCTCGTCGACTTTTAATTTTAACCATTTCTTCCTTCTAGCCCATTTTCATTTGTACGAAAAAGAAATCTCCATTATTCAGTTGTACTTAGAGAGAGATGGTTGTTCACTGAGTATTGTCTTGGTATTTCGGAATTATAGCCATTAATTCAATTATCGATCAAATAATTCACATAAAAGTTGAGTGTTTACGTTCAATAAATTTACATCCGGCTGGTGCTGTAGTGTTGAACTTACAGACTTGTCAGCAGCAAATCTGCAATCATGTGTACAATTTATCGCGGTGAGATTCTAATTAGTTGACCTGCATAAAGGATGTTATGTTTCTTTCTGTCTTGGAGCGTTTTTGAAGTGACTAAAATTTTCTTGGCATTGTTTAAAGAGGTTCTCTTCCTGGAACACTAGCTTTCAAATGCCCATGAACTCCTTGTCGTGCGAAAAGGGTTGAATCTTTTCTATTCGATGCGGGAAGATAACACATGAGATTGTCGCCCAAATTAGATTTGCATAAATACTACTGATGCTTTGTCTCAAGCTAATAGAGTCTACAAAATCATACTCTGTAGGAAGCTAGATCTCATCGGAAGGGTTACTGAGGTTTTCATCATTTTTCTGGTGTCTTGAAGCTGGCTGGAAACAATGTATTCATAAGCTCACAGCAATTGCAAGGTATTGAATCGGTTTGACGCTTCCTATGGCTGTTCGAAATACCAAGAACCAAACCTACTGACGTTTTAAAACAAAACAATTACTTCCACCCTATTGAACAATTATGATTCAATTACAATGGTTATCAGACTTGCCTTCATATTTTTTCTCTCGTAACTGATGCACTACAATATAAACAGTGTTTTTTTATCACTCTTATTAATTTATTCTTGACAAGTAATAATTTTTCTCCTAGTCAAACACATCCGCTCGACTCGACGTCGCTCACACCAGTCCTCTTCACCCCCGTCCCTACTTTCGGACCGATCCTGTTTCCATCCCCCGTCTCAAGTGTAAACCCCTGGCCTACAAGCATGCCACCCAGGAATGCGGCGCGAGTTCAGTATTCTTCCTTATCCCACTTCTTCCCTGTCCAATATCGCCCGTAACGCCGATTTATTCCTAAACATTCAATTCCCTATTATAATTTTAAGCTGGCCATCACAATATCTCTACCTCTTGCTACATTAACTATTTATGTAGACTCAACGATCTCTTAGATTTCGCAACCTTTCTTTAAGATTTTCCATGAATTGGGAAAAAGAGGCGGATCTGCGAGTTCACACTCCATTTACTCATCTATTGAGTCGAAGGAATGTTGCAATGAGAATTCTTTTGGTGGTCTGGTCTTCATGTCGTGTGGAAGTTTATTGTATAGTTCAACGCCCCAGAAGTCTGCATTACGTTTCGTCTTCTCAAGTCGGTGGAGGAGTATCTGGAGGGCTTCTCTGTTTCTTGTATTATGTGAGTGCACATCGGATTGTTTTTGGAAAGCATCTAGGTGGTTGTGTATGTGAGTAGTGTACGGTAGTATGTACACCGATGGTATTGTCAATATATCCTCCATCTTGAAAAAATTCTCTGCAGCTCTGTTGATAACCCAGGCTACACAATATCCTCATGGCTTTTTTCTGTAAGCGCAATATCTTGATGGCTTTCGAAGAAGCTTTCCAGGGCATGATGCCGTATGTTGCTAGGCTGGAATGTGCACAGTACCATATTCTGGATATCTGGTGGGTCGCTATTGTCTTCATTCTTCTCAGAGTGTGAAGTGCAGAACTGAGCTTTCTGCTGGTTTGGCTTATGTAAAAGGACCACGAGAGTCTGCTGTCAAGGTGAACTTCACGGTAAGCATCTCCCCCTGCACTTTTGAGAAAGTGAGTATCGTATTCTCGTTGATCTTCATTTTGTTTGTGTTGAACCAAGCCCTTGCATCGTCTATGATGTTGTGGAAATTGCGAGACAGCTCCAGCTGATCTCTCCCTTTCATCAGAAAGGATATATCATCAGCGAACTGGCAGCTCATCCAAGCTCTCACGTTTGTTGGTAAATCATCAATGAAAATGATGAAGAAGACTGGCCCCAGGATGGAGCCCTGCGGTACACCCGTGGAGGTGACTTTTGACTCGGAGATCTCGCCGTTCATGATGACCACCTGTTTACGGTTTGCCAGGTATGAGGCCACCAGTTGAAATGGCAAGAGTGTTTTAGCTTCCTTAAAAGTGTGGGGTGTTGAACTGAGTCAAAAGCTTTACTAAGGTCGCAGAGAGCTATCTGAGCCTCATTCCGATCATCCAGCGCCTCCGTGATCTTCTCAAGAACTTCCAGTAGGGCACTTGTTGTTGATTTTTTGTGTCTGAATCCGTGTTGCGATTTAAATAGTTAGAAATTTGTTTTTCTCGAAGAACTTCACTAGACGATTTTTGATTGCTGTTTCGAATATCTTGGAAAAGGTCGGAAGACTTGATATTGGGCGGTAATTATCCAAACTGGTTGAGCATGTTTTTTTTTAGAGGTATTACCTTAGCCTTTTTGCTAAGGTGACGCAAAGAATTGCTGCAAAGACCTTTTTTTGGGCGAGGCTTCTTACTAGACACACCGCGAGGTGGGAAGATGGACTGGTTGATGATGTGCTTCGATATTATATTCCTGTGTCATTGCAATTTCCGAGTCAGGAAATATATTAGAACATAAAGGTGCCAAAGTGTCCTTTAGTAGAAATGAAAGATTATCAACGGCTGTATAGCCCGCACAATTTCACTTCACCGTTATCAATTTTTTTTTAATGGTGTTTTGACTACATTGGTAGTCTTACATTTGGTAGAAATTGTCCGATAATTTGATTCAGGCTTTGTTGAATGATATGTAAAGTAGCCGATTGTGGAATACCTTTTTGTTTTAATTGGGCAAAAAATTGTTAGTGTCAGTTTTAACTCTCAAAGTTTTAAGTATGAATAGGTTGAGGACTTGTTAACGTGTGGCCAAAACTGAAAGAATAATAAATGACGCAACTAGGTCGAAAGAAAATCAAATGTTGAAAATGTGACTTTCACCGAGCTCAAAAATTGGGTGGGTAATGTGGGATACCCCTATATCCGAATGTGGAATACCACATTATCCCAATGTTTATCATGTTATCCTCTGTCCAAATGTGTTTTTTTACGCTTTTCCAAGGCATTTTGCTGGAAAGAACTATTACATTAGAGAAGTGTTACATTATAGAGGTGGTCCAGGTTATAGTAGCAATAATTCACCATTCGATGATCCATCAAAAACTAGATTGACATCCTCCTAGGTTGACATGCATAATTTCATTTTTCTTCAAAACGCTTCCTAAGGGAGATAAAGCCAATTTCAGGAATGGATCCCCCATCTCACTGAAGGATATGGAGTATAATTAAATAAACTGCACGCAGTCTTCCTTCAAAATATTATTTATTTCTTTTTGACCGGTTTCGAAGGTCTCTGGCCCTTCTTCGTCAGAGTGTAAAGCTATAAAATAAAATACATAAAGCAGTACATAGAAGGAGAAAGACCAGAGACCTTCGAAACCGATCAGAAAAAATCAAATAATATTTTGGAGGAAGACTGCGTGCAGTTCATTTAATTGGAGAAATAGCCCTTGAAGTTCAGTTTTTAAAATCTTTTTTTGCAATAACTCTCAAATCATTGAAGCGATTTTTACCAAATTTGGTACCAATGCTTATGAGATAGATACCCATCACGTGACCCGTGACGTAGATAACTTTTGTCAAAATTGTCCAGTGGCGTAGATACGGGGAATAGGCTAGTGGACATGGGTTTTTTTATTTCTTTTTATGAAAGATCCTCCCAAAATTGTTGCATTGGCAAGGTAATTTTGTTTAAAAAAGTTTTTGTACATATAAAAAAAAACATGAAAAAGATTTGTCTGTTTGAATGGCGCGGCAAGTGCGTGACGTCATATTTTGAAGAGCCAATAGAAACTCTAGTTGGCCATTCAATGACTGGAGAACACTTTCTCGTTTTAAACTGATTTATACCAGAAAAAAATAATGAAATGCTGGAGTGCTATGGTTTGACCTAACATTTTGGTCGATTCTTCCTTAAAATTCATTTATTTTTGCTCGTGCAGGCTTTGGATTAATGTCACAACAGTGTTATTAGTGCCATATGAGTGGCAGTACTGCGAGTGTCGCATGCCATATATGTCAACCCCATGTCATATAATCTAGTTTTCATCACAATTTCGCTTCATAATACATGATAACTCCATGCAATGGCATCAAAAATAAGTTCTCTGTGACAAAGTTGTGCTCGCACGTGAAAATACACCACTACGTAATAGATCCAGAACGAATGCTTCGGTCGAATGTCAAATGCGTTCCCCTCTCCTTCCTCCCTCCCACCTCCTAGCTCACTTTCAAGCTGTGACGTAGCATATTATTCCTGATTTGAATAAGTCCACTTTCAAATTGATTTTTTACTGAAATGAAATCATATTTCGAAAAACTTTTCCAACTACAAATTCGTCATTCAGATATTTATCAGGTTTATGATAGTTTTATACTGAAATGCGATTGATGTCCAGTAGCCTATTGTTCAACTAAACCGGATCCATTTTCTACGCCACTGGATATTTTTGAAAAATCATATTTTTTTGAATCCCTTGTTCATGTAGAAAAAAAAGTAACTCTACTGACTAAAGCCAGCAGTTGAAAAAGATATTTTGGCTCAAAAATTTAACCTGGGCTAGATGCATACATTCATTACATTACCATCTAAGCAATTTTCATGACTGAAGCTCTCATACTTTGATCACAACTAAAATTTTACGCACTTATCTCAAAAAACTCAGGATGCCGGCACGCTATAAAATGATTATTTTTTTGAGGCTACTGTCATATGTGGGTATTACAGTTGCCAAAAAGTGAAAGGCAATCTAAATAGTATATGATAACGCTACTGGAGTGAAGATGGCGTGAGCAGTCTCTTCAGGAGGGGGGTATTCCACATTATAGGAACAGTATTCCACATACGGCTACTTTACTCGACTCATTTGAAGTGAGGCGAAATTTCGGGGTGGACCCCGATTGTGTTGATCGGTTTAGTTGGGAGGAAGATAAGGGAGGGATTCGAAATACGCATCCGTGCCGAACAATTGTTTCAAAGTGTACGCTGTTAACTTTCGATCTGTGTTGTGTTAAAACTTGCTGGAAAATTGCAGGATTCAAGCTAAGACAAAAACTGGATGATCTCCAACTGCACATAATTGAAACCACCAGGAAGACATCTGTAAATGAGGAAGGAGGTAGCGTGAGCACTCGTCGAATTTGTTTACAAATATTATCGGCACGCTTCTTATCAGACACCTAACCTCCCGAGCGCATATTAACATTCCCTACTTGACTTGGGCGTGCCGGTTCCATCCAGTACAGACCACGGGGGTCTGTGCGACATTGGACGGTCGCTCATTATCTTACATTGTCCCATCTGATATAAATGGAAAAACATCAGCGCAAGCTACGAAGAAGCCCTCCAGAAGATGATACGCTAGGAACAGGACAATCTAAGAAATTTAAACCGAACGTCCGTTCCCGATCCAGCCTCGACCTAAGGGACATTGAGAAAATTAATTCGACGTTAGAAGAACTGGTAAACGACGAATCAGTACAAGATGAGTCCGCAGCAGAAGAAACGGAGGAAGAATACAACACGGATATTGGAAATGACGATCTCATTAAAGAAATCATTCATTCACTGAAAACTATAAAGACAGCAACAACTGATGAAAGCAATGGAAATCTAAGATTCAATAGACAACACCAAAAAGCTGTAGGGCAAGCAACTGATACAATTTATTCTAATATTGTACAAATACTACAATATCAAAATAATCTGGAAAGGCAATTATGGAAGAACAAAATTGAGGTCGCAGAAAAACGACAGCTGAAAAAAGGTGTTGACGGAGTAGCTGCAGACGACCTACCCTTACCCCGGCAAGAAAAGAAAACATATGCAAATGTGACAAAAACATATGGCGAAATTCCTGAAAAAAGACAGACAACAAAAACCAACGAACAATGGAAAACTCCCCCACAAACTGCTTTAAATAGAGACAACGAACTAATCATTAAAGCGACAGACGGTGAAGATGTAAAGGATAAATGGAAAATTATGTCAAAAAGTATCGATCCGAAAGAAATCAACGGAGGGTTCAAAAACGTAATCACCTTATCAAAGGACAAGCTGTTGATCGTCACACAAAATAAAGAACAAAAAGAAAAGATACAATCCATTTTAAGCAGCAGGACGGATGGTATTCAAACGCAAGACAAAATTATAAGAAGACCGACGATACAGTTATGCGGTTTAGATAAAACCACCTCAGACGAAGAGATGATTACCGATGTATTCGCACAGAACGAAGACATAAAAAGTAATTTCGACTTTGAACACGTCAAGAAGAATACCAAAGTGGTTCATAAGGCTCAATGTCGAAATCCATTTAAAGAGAACTGGTTGGTGGAAACAGACGTAAATTTGGCCAAGTATCTTCTCAAAAAGGAACAAATTTTTATAAATCTAACCGCGACGTTTGTGAAAGAAGTTATCAACTTTCCCATGTGTTTTAACTGCTGCGCCTTCGGGCACGTTAGTAAGCACTGTGGCCAAAAAGAAGAAACTTGTCACAAGTGTGGCAAACAACATTCTGCCTCGACATGTCCAGCAATTGATCTTAATTGCATCAACTGCCAGAGGTCTAGGATCACAGAGCGTCAACATTCAGCCCGAGATCGAAATTGCCCAATGTATCTGAAAAAAATGGAGCAAGTTAGACAACAGATTGATTATGCTAAAAATGACTGAAACCAATAAGAATCAGAAGTCCAACCTATGTCAAGACCAGACCTTAAATACCGACGGCAGGAATGTAAGTGATGCGAGGGGGCGATGTCCAGACGTCAGTAATCTGAGAATCGCTCATCTGAATGTTAGATCGTTGTTTACGGGGTTCTCTGAGTTCTCCGGTAGTGTAATTGACAATCACTTTGACATAGTATGCGTGTCTGAGACGTGGTTGTCTGGGATAGTACCGTCAGAATCCGTTGGTATTGTGGGGTATCAAATGTTTCGATACGACAGGCCTGCGAGAGGTGGAGGTGTGGGAATTTATGTGAGAAGTGATTTGAGGGTAGCGACTGTCCTTTCTGATTTTGAACCGGTTGATGGGGTCGAACACTTGTGGGTAGAAATAAAATTTGGGCGTATCACACTATTAGTTGGGTCTGTATACCGTGTCCCATCGGGTAAATTAGGTGCTTGCGTTGAATTTTTTGATAACCTATTATCGTACATAACTCCTCAATATGACAATATAATGATCTTGGGTGATATGAATGTTGATATGCTTCACAGCAATCCATTACATGATTGTTTTGCATCGTATAATTTTGCTCAATTGATATCCGAATCTACTCGCGATACTGCAACTAGTCAAAAATTACTCGACGTCATCTTCTTTAATAACCCTAATATGGTGCAGTCAGCGTGTACTTTTGACGTTGGTCATATCTCGGACCATAAGATGATATCTTGTGAGTTAAGCATACGGGTTCCGAAGATTAGTCCGGTTGTCATAACTTATCGCTCTTTTAAACACTTTTCACTTGAATCCTTTAGGAAAGATTTAAATGCAATTCCTTGGGACGAAATTTACTACATGCCGGATATTCGCGACAAGATTAATTTTATCACAGCTAACGTTTTGAGTTTGTTTGACATCCATGCACCCTTTGTTACAAAGAAAATCACCAAACCTTTCCAGCCATGGTTGACCTCAACGGTTCGCCAAATGATGTCAGAACGCGATAAAGCTTTGTCTCGTTTCAAAAAATCTAAATCAGCTACAGATTGGCTTTCCTACACCCAACTCAGAAACTTGACCCTCTTGGCTATCCGACGTGAGAAATCTGTATATTTGTCTAAGCAGTACCAAAATATTGACAAGCGTGAGTTTTGGAAATCGTTGAAGAGACTAAGTGTTATCAAGGCGAGTTCATCCCACATTCCAGCCAGCCTAAATGATCCAAATGTCATTAATGATCATTTTTCTAGCGTTTTTTCTACTCCCGATAGTTGCACTGCCGCAACTGCTTATTTTCTTTCACACAAACATAATGATAACAACTCATTCTCTATTCGCTTACCATCTGTTGATCAGATTCGTAACATTGTAAGCAGTTTGAAGTTCGCCTCACCGGGTATAGATGGTATATCTCCACAAATGTTAAAGCTTTGTTGCCCTGTAATTGTTGAACACCTGACACATCTTATGAATTGCTGTATTGAGATTGGTTACTTCCCTCAAGAATGGAAAACAGCAATAGTTGTCCCCTTACCGAAAACCAAAGCTCCAAACTGCCCGAATGATCTTAGACCGATCAGCATCCTTCCCGTTTTCTCAAAGATCCTGGAAAAAATTTTACAACCACAACTCTGCAGTTACTTGATCGACAACAAAATCATTCCAGCTGAACAAGCCGGCTTTCGCGAGAACCACAGCACTGCGAGCGCTTTGACTAGGGTGACGGATGACATTTTAAGGTCTTACGATAAAGGCTATGCAACTGCAATGGTGCTCCTCGATTTTTCAAAAGCTTTCGACACCATAGATCATTCCCTTCTCTGCGCCAAATTGCACTATTATGGTTTTGATGAACACTCGAGAAATTTTTTCGCAAGCTACTTGAGCGATCGCCTGCAGTTAGTGCGTCTCGGCCAAAACTATTCTTTTCCGAAGCCTGTTACCTCTGGTGTATTTCAAGGTACAAATCTGGGCCCTTCGCTTTTTTCATTGTTCACAGCAGATCTCAAAACACATGTAAATAAGGCAAGCATCCAAATGTATGCTGATGACACCCAACTTTACTATTCCTTTCACCCCAAGAACGTCACAGCAGCTATGGCCGCACTTAATACGGACCTAAAATCGGTTGAAAACTATTCATCGGCTCAAGGGCTCAAACTAAATGTAGCAAAGACTGTGTCCCTTTTATTTGCTCCAAAGAATATCGCGTGTGAAGTGAGTCCTCACTTGAACAGCCTACTTATCTACGATCAACGTATTACGTTCGTTGAGGAAGCGAGAAATCTTGGAATCATATTTGACACTTCCCTAAGATTCAAAAATTACGTTAATATGATTGTTAGGAAGTCTTTTGCAGTATGGAAAATCCTATACACTAACTTTTCGATATTGAATTTTAAACTTAGGAAGAAACTTTGTGAGTCGTCAATTTTCCCGATTATTAACTACTGTATTGTTGTGTATTACCCATGTTTAGATGTTTTGTCTAAATATCGTCTACAAAAGATACAAAATACCTGCTGTAGATTTGTTTACGGGCTGCGCAAGTATGATAGAGTTCCACTGCGAATTCACGAGCTTGGTTGGCTGAGGGTGGAGGGTATGTTCAGATATGCTATGTCTGTTTTTGTAAACCGCTTGCTTGTCACATCGAAACCTGTACACCTGCGCGAAAAACTTCAATACAGGCACGATCAGCACGATCGAAATATGCGGTACTCCAAGTTGCTAGCGACTCCCAGACATCGTACGTCCGTTTTTCGAAGATCATTCTCGTATAATGCTTGCTGCATTTATAACTCACTACCAGAGAATCTCAAGTCAGTGTCTAGTCAAACTTGTCAAAAAACACTCAGGTCACATTTCTTCTCCGTCCAATCAGTATAACGTTTGAAGTCGCTTTCTAGCATTAACTTGCATTGAATATCTGTTTTTTTGTTATACTTATTTTGAGTAGTAGTTTTTTATTTTACTTAATTGCATATTTGTTTTATATTTGTAATTTATTAATTGGTGTTACGTATTGTTCATTTCTTTGTTATTGAATTGTTTATATTTTTTGAGTTTTGGGGTTGAGTGGAATAGCTCTGGCTAAACTTCGCCCTATAAATAAAGGCCATCATTATTATTATTATTATAAGCGATAAGGTCGATCTTTGGTCCACGAACGTTTCCGTTACTTCAGCAGCCAAAGCATTTGTCGCCTCAGCACTGAAAACTTGAGATATAAATGGCAATAGAAAGACAGATTAATTTTTTTTGCAGCTATTTCGAGAAGAGATACAGCGTAAGTAAGTCTGCAAGACGTGATGTAGGTACCTAAAACGTTCAGTAAAAAAATATGATAGCAGCAAAGAGATATAAATGGCAATAGAAAGACAGATTAATTTTTTTTGCAGCTATTTCGAGAAGAGATACAGCGTAAGTAAGTCTGCAAGACGTGATGTAGGTACCTAAAACGTTCAGTAAAAAAATATGATAGCAGCAAAAATAGTCAGTATTGAGCTAAAGTCTCTTAAAGTCAACTTACTCATTTCAACATTGATCAACTTCAATGCGTTTGTGAATAGCACTGATTATGTATCTGCTTGTTACCTATCTACCCCATTGCATGAACTAAATAGGTATATGACTCATAGCAGTTATAATAAGTACTCTAATGAAGAAGGTTCAAGCGCCAATTATCTCCGTATACCTAGTGATTAATTATGAAGCACATGTCCTTTTACTGCGACCAGTGAGTCACTCCTACCTACCACATCATTAATAACAGCAGGAAAGTTTGCGCACTCAACTTCTTCTCTGTCAGACATTTTCCCATCGAAAAGCGGTTCTATCTGATCACCAGGTCAGAAATAGACGAAAACGGAGAAAGACCTCCGCTTCGTGTCGCCTTTGTGCGCTTCATTATGAATATTTAAACCAATAAAAGCGAACAAAGCTCCACAAAGATTCGAATTCATGCAGGGCGAAGAAAGGGCGTAATTAGCGGAACAATTTTAATTAGCCCCTTTGCCTGAGCTCCGAAAGTCTTTCGACGACACTATTCGCAAACAAAGTTCCGGCGGGGTTTGTCTTTCTAATTGCCTGTGGAAATGCGGTTGATACTTTTAATTAAAAACTATTAGCGCGCGTTGGCGAAAAGTTTTCGATTGTTCGAAAAATTCAACGCGCGCTGAAGGATGAACGTTTTTGCAGTGTGTCAGCAATTTGCCCAGCAGCAGGTGAAAAGGCGAGAAGTTTGGTGTTTTATTATTAATGGTCGTGTGCCAGCATGAGCAGTAGCAGCCGAGGGTAAACAAACTTTTTGAACACAATGTTAAATTCGGAAATGTGGTGGTAGTAAAGGCGCTGGTCGTTAACGTGGCGGGTGAACCACTTACTGGGTATTTCGTTATGGTGCAAAAAAATTACGTCTTGGAGCAGCAGAATTCAAAAAGTACAATGGTAATAATATTTTAGTGCCGGCAATAAAGCCTTTTCTAGTGGTCTGTTTAGCTGAGCCAAGTGTATTATGGGGCGATTCAGATCGACTGTTACCGGACCCATAAAGTTCCGTCTCTTTGTCGTCGATGTCCTCTCGTAAATCCACGCGCGCGCGAACGGAAGAGTTCAAAAGTCCGATGCCTAAATAATTGCGCACAATCACGTTGATTGGAAGGTTTTCGGGGGAAAAAGGAGTGTGGGGGAGCGAAAGAGAGAGATGTGTGGCGTTTAGCGTTTAACAGCTTTAGAGCTCAAGTGGGATTCTGCAATTTACCGAGTGGAACTTTTTTTTCTCTGGGAGTCCGGGACTCTTTTCGAAAAGATATTATTTCAATCACCGGCAGTAGCAGCACAGCACAGAGCAGCTCGAGAGAACGCCACTTAATAGAAAAGTTGCGTCGTTTTGCCGTGCTCGTGCTCACGCCAACTTATCCCCCTCGACCGACAACAACTTCCAAATGTCGACATTAGGGAGTCGATTATCGGATCAAACTGATTTCAAATTCCGTCTGGTTGCATGTAACTTTGAGGGCATCGCATCCAGGGCAACGCGTCGTATTTCCGGCGTGTGCGAGATTTAAAGTGACGTTTTCGAGAATTTCGTTATAAAGTTTAGCGCTCTCGAGGTCTGTGCGAATGGATTGGGTCTCTGGATTCCTGCGGGGAGGGTGGAAGTGAATCTGGAACTGAGACGGCTACCTATCATAAACCAAAGTCTCAACTTGTCTGGGAATAATTGTGGAGCCTCCGGGAGGTCTTACATCGGAGGCCGTGCTGAAGAAATTGAAGGTCCTACCGGAGAAGTATCAGCCTCCATGCGAAAAGTACTGTCTATATGGATATTGTCACAGCAGAGGGTCATACACAATAGAGAGACTGTACCTAGAGAGACGAAGCTATGAAAGGGATATATCGGTATTCTCTGTCAGTATCTCGGCATTTCCTGGCCTCGTCAAAATTTAAAACAGAGTTAGCTGCGGTGGGCGTGGTTGCTATTGACATTTGTCATTTCCCCGATTTGTTTACAAATTTGAATTGTCATTATTTTGCATGCCGAAATCGCCGAAATCCGGGCTAAAAATGCCAAAACGAAAAAGGTGCACCGTGAAGCAGTACAAGAGTCGGGAGGATGTGATGTTTTCCTTAGAAACCATCAGGTATAGAATCTTGCAAAATTGATGGACTTCTATTATTGTACTTTTTGGGTTTTCCAGCTGTTCGGGGCCAGTACCTACTGGAATACATAATATACCTACTGCGCTTACGGCAATTACAAATCTATCTTCACGATGGGGTCACCACGTCGACGGTTACTGCATTCAACGATCAACGGAATTTGCGTTCGACGGAATGAGTTGGATGATGAAACCTACGTTCGACGAAATGCCAGCAGTACTTGAAATACGGTGATCGAAAGCATCTGCTATGTATGGAACACAATATACATGACTCGAACAGTTTTTAAGAGTTTCTGTTAAATTTAGTGAAAAAATCTGTGTTGAAAGATAAAACAGTCGACTTAACCTAAACAAAAATATTGACAGCTCATGTCATGCATTTTGACTGTGACGCAGGGTGGTTTAGTAACAAGCAATGGCACCACACCCTGACGTGCAAATACCCTAGTGCTCTAGCTTTCTCTCTCTCTATACCCTCTCGCTCAATGACTTGGCTTTCGTCACTCTCTGGGTAACCAGATCCAGGTCTCTCTAATACACAACTTCGGGAAGCTCCATCTGGTGGCCTCCAGGATAGAAGGGACGTCAACTTGCTACTCGCGATTTTAACTACCGATGGTGCGCTGTCGTCGCAGGAAACAAAATGGAGGACTACAAGTAACTTTTGTCGGTGTCAGTGTCGTCAGTGACAGTGCTGTCTCATCAGAATTCAGATATCTGTCACCGACCTCGCACTCCGTAATATCCTTTGTAATTGTGAATTTGAAAGAGTCTGTGCGTTTCTTTGGTGGGTATTTCGAATGTTGATGC
Organism: Anaspis maculata; assembly: GCA_949128115.1. Classification (NCBI taxonomy): domain Eukaryota; kingdom Metazoa; phylum Arthropoda; class Insecta; order Coleoptera; family Scraptiidae; genus Anaspis; species Anaspis maculata. The sequence goes on from OX421964.1 coordinate 73,257,445, forward strand.
CAGCATTTACACGTATGGATTCCTCTAACAGAATTTCAAGACGCGCTGACTTTGGCCTAAGGCTGAAAACAGTGGAGGCAGGTTGCCAGTTTCCAGTACCCAGTGCTGACAATCTTCTCTTGGACAAACAGTGAGCGCCCGCACTTTGACCAGGACCCCGCCGAGACTTCGTCGGCCTAGACAGGCAACCTGCCTTCGTTGTGCATTCGATGTTTTGTTTTCGACTTTTTGTTTTTCGTTCTTTTTTCCGTCACTCGTTTTCAGCCTAACGGGCCGTGGTATTTGGGAGAGGACTACTGATGTTATTGGAAATTAGAACTAGCTAGCGAGACTTACCTGTCGAAAAATTATCGCTAGGTTTAAAAGGTAGCGAACAAGCCCTCATGCTTGTTATTGCTGGCTTTCTGATGCTCAGAACAGTTCTCCCTCCATGCCCTTTCACGGCACATGGTTTGCGAAATCACGCCGAAAGCGTTTATGATTGTGATGATATGGACTTGTGATGCGTCTTTCCTAGGTAATTGATAAAAATGACAGACCTACCTGGCCTTTTCTTGATTTACTACTAAAGACAGTGCAAATGGTGTATAAGTCCTTCTTTTGGCCGTTTCTGAATCACGCGAAGTCAATGGCCGCATTCATAAGTCACAACAGTTGTGGAACTGTTACCGATTTGTTCTGTGAACGGTGCGCTACTTTTCCGCTCCGCTCGGAGCGGACGGCCATGTTTTGTAGCGGCTCGGAAGTTCGCTACATTTTGGTAGCATAGTGAGCGATAGGAGTGGGAGGTGGAAGAATGAGAGAAACGTTAAATTTTGATGTTCGCAAGTGCCATTCTGACATTTTATGGGTTCAAGAGTGTTGTTCGGTGCTGTTTACCTTGCGTGCTGTTTTGAATTTTTGAAGATTATAAGTTTTTTCTCAGCTAATGTGAATCGCTTGTTAAATATAGACCATCGAGCTATAGCACTGGGTGAAATTCTCCAAGACCAGATTATATTTTCGGCTATTCTTGACGCGGCGCTGGATGTGTCACCGCCAGTCACCGCTACTTCCAACAATGCGTTCGTAAGACGCCAACAGTTCCGAAGGAGCGTAGCGGTAGCTGCTCCCGTCTTATGAAAGCGGCCAATGAGACAACGCGCAGACAGCAGCAGGGATGACAGCAGAGCAAATTCAAAAATGTCAGATGGACGTTAGAGGTTTCTAGATCAGAGCTGATTTACTCATAGTTTTAGTCCGCACAAGCGGCACCAGAGCGCGTCTAGATTTTTGAAATCGCGAATATCTTCCAAGCCAGGCTGATAGATCAGTTGATCACAACTCACGTGATAAGTAATAATTTTACTAGCTATCCAACCAACGTATCCAACCATGTAATCGGTGTAAAAACCAAACGACGGCTGGACGAAATTTGTGAAAACCAGACGTCGGATTTTGGCGGGGTATTTTTTTTTTTTTTAATTTTCGCCAATGAACCGCAGTGCCAGTTGACGATGGGAAATTTCCAAAATTTCTGCTGAATTTGAGGTTTTTTTTCGAAAATTCATAATTCATTCCAATTTTTCCCAGGGAACTGACGTTTGGATAATTTGTTCCAGACATCTTGGCAGGTTTTCGCGGTGAAAATTCGACTTTTTGGGCAGAATTTCAAGAAATTTGGTATGAAATGCCGACCGGGGGGCTTCGGGGACCTAGTGTCATCCATTGCGGGCCATGTGGTGGCGTTTTTCTTGAAATTTCGCCGTATAATTGATCAAATCCGACCACGGCACGGCCAAAGTGACAGGAACGTCAATTGACGCTCTGGGTTTTGGGAAACTCAACACTTCGAGGCATTTGAACAGTGTTTTTGGAAAAAACGTACCGTGTCAGCGTGCGAGATTGAACCGTGGTCTCGAGGGGGCTCTTGAGCGTCCATCGGACACCAAAAGCCAAAGAATTCTTCAAATTCGACGGCACTTTGATGAAATTTTGCAGGCCGGCTCCGGTGTTGACGGAACGGATTTCACAAAAACAGGCGAATTGAGGGAGCAAAACACGTCTGGTACGTACTCACAGTATGTTTGCACTAGGGCCCGATTTTTACCGGCTTCACATTTCGAGAAAAGCCCCTTTTTTCCATTTCCAGACACTTCTCGTGGCGGCGTCAATGTCTTGTTGTCACGTCTTGTTTTCTACGAAATCCCAGATAATTCCATCGGACCTTCTGGCCAGACCTTCAAAAAGGGTCCATGCTTCGATCCATATGCGTTCTATTACGTCTTTGTAGTCCATTTTATCGAAATCTGTGTGCAACTTTTCGCATCGATACGGTCGACCTAGCGTCGGACTGCTACTGTCACTTTTGCCAACAGCACCGCGTGCCTCCGTTCACTTGATGTTAACGCAAATCTGTCAAACTCGCGCCACCGTTCGCCGAATTCTCAAGTCACATTCATCGTCGTGTTTGCGGTGTTTTTTTTTTGCGTGATCTGAACTAAAAACATAGACGACCGTCGACCAAATCCAATTTGTTGCTTTTTGATTCTAAATTTCATGGTATTTCTCCTTTTGTGAGCGTTTGCTATTTAATTGTTTCAATAGGTTTGTTCCATCAGCAGTCCCTGCCTGTCCGTGGACGTCAGCAGCCTGCGCATTACGATTTATGAAGTAACAGGCTGCTGACGTCTACGAACAGCCAGGGACTGCTGATGGAATAAACCTAATTTTAAACACAACGAATTTGCCTTTGCCAGATTTTTGACGTCTCCAGAGGCCGCCATATTGAACTTTTCCATTCCTCAACCGATCGGATTGGAATTTTCAACCTGTACTTGCATTGGGTGGGCACTCGAGATGCCTCTGTCACATTTTGATTTTTGACATTTCAAAAGGCCGCCATATTGAACTTTCGCATTTTTCAACCGATACGATTGAGATTATCAACTCATACTACTTGTTTAAGGTAGGCAATCAAGATGCATCTGTCAACCTTCGATTTTTGACGTTTCAGAAGACCGCCATATTGAACTTTTGCGATTTTCAGCCGATCCGATTTGGATTCCCAACTTATACCTGCTTGGGGTAGGCAATCGAGATGTATCTGTCAAATTGCGATTTATGACGCTTTAAAAGGCCGCCATATTGAGCTTCCGCATTTTTCAACCGATCCGATTGGGATTTAGAACCTATACCCACTTGAGGTGAACAATCGAGGTGTATTTATCAAATTTGACGTTTTGACAGTTCCAAGGCCGCCATATCGAACTTTTGCATTTTTTAACTGATCCGATTGGGATTTAAAGCCTTCAACCACTTGAGGCGGACAACCGAAATACATCTGTCAAATTCTGATTTTTGACGTATCAAGAGGCCGCCATCTTGAACTTTTGCATTTTCTACCCTACCCGATTGAGATTTTGAATCTATGACCACTTGAAATGGGCAATTTGGATACATTTGTCAAATTTGTCATTTTGACAGTTGTAATTCCGCCGCCATATTGAACTCTCGCATTTTTCAACCTATCCGATTGGGATTTGGAACCTCTACTTGCTTTGGTTAGGCAGTCCGGCAGTCGAGATGCATCTGTCAAATTCCGATTTTTGACGTTTCTAGAGGTCGCCATATTAAACTTTGGTAATTTTTCAACCGATCTGATTGGAATTTTGAACCTATACCCACTTGAGATTGACGATTGAAATGCATCTGTGAATATTTGATTTTGACGTTTCAAGAGTCCACCATATTGAACTTTTACATTTTTCAAGCAATCGGATTGAGATTTTAGACCTATACCCACTTGAGGTTGACAATCGAAATGCATTCGTCAAATTCGCCATTTTGACATTTCCAAGGCTGCCATATTGAACTCTTGTCTATTTCAACAGATAATATTGAGATTTTGAACATTAACTTAGTCAAGATGGACATGGACAATTTAATTGCATTTGTCGAACTCGACATTTTGGCAGTTCAAAGCGCCGTATTGAAGTTTTGCTTTTTTCAACCGATCACATTGGGTTTCCCAACCTATACTTGGTTCAGATGAACAATTGGAACGTAACTGTCAAATTTTGAATTTTGCACATACTTTTATTCCATCCCAATTTCTCCTATAGGCACATATTTAGAAAGACTCCTAAATAATACAAATACACGGTTCTTCTGTGCTTTTCACTATACAGTGTCCTCCACGGCAGAACCTTCTTCACGGTTCAGGTTTTCATAACACACATCGTCGCTCTCATTTTCAAAATTGTGGGACTTAATCTTGTTTCCAGTATTTTCAGTAGTCACCTTGAAGACAAGTAGAAATACGTATTAATAAACAAAATAATGGTGTATCGATTTTCCCCGACAACTCTTCACTGACCAGACACTACCCACTGACATACGTTCCGTTCACGATAAAAACCCTACAAGTCGAGGTAGAAATTTCAAAACACGCGAAAAACAAACATTAGCTCGGATTCATGTTACTCCTACACAATCAATTGCTTACGCCTCTTGGAAAACTTCATCTGACCAAAACACTATCGACGGACATGCATAAAATTACTAAACTCGCCAAGGGAAACCTGACATCTGCCTAAAATAACGGAAAATCAACATCATGTATACAATTCCCTTTCCATTTTTCCGGTGTCAGTGGAACAAATTCCTTGGCTACTTTTCAACCAATGCTGACACCCAGGCGACGGCTTTCCGGTGCCGGTGACAGCTAGTAGAATGAATATAATGAATGTATATAATATCATTTGGGCTAGAAAACCGAGTGACGGGAGTGATTATCGGTTACTACGTTAATTTTGACAGACAAATGTACGTAAACGGAGAGGATTACGATGTTGCGAGTCAGCTGAAGTGTAAGAATCAGGCTCCTAAACCGCAGGAACAACACTTCCAGCGCATTTTTCGAAAAGTTCTCCTTAAGCTGCGTCAGGCCCATGACCGGAGTAAAGCCCAGTACGATTTGCGCCGGAGACCGACCCAGTTTGCCGTGGGTGACAAAGTCTGGCACAAGAACTTTCCGCAGTCTAACGCAGGCCAGTATTTTCCCGCCAAACTAGCGCCCAAATTCGTCGGTCCCTTTGTCATTTCGAAAAAGGTCTCGCCGTGAACATATGAGTTGTCCAGGGAGAACAGTCAGAAGGTGGGGACATACCACGCGAAAGACTTGAAGCAGGACACCACTGCTCACAGAGCCACTGCTCAATGATTTTTATGTAGTCTTCATTTTCCGACATTTCTTCTTCAGTTTTCCAATACTCCACAGGTCTCACTTTCCATTCATCTCTGGTTTTCCAGTTCTCTCTTTTGTATATTTCTACTATATCTTCTCCGATATTCTCAACATGTCTCCCTTTATTCTGTTCACATTTCAAGTGATGATCTGATGATGAATAATCATGAATATCGTTCTTTCTGCCTGCCTACCCAAGTTTTATGATTTCAGAGGGGATACCACAACTAACTTCAGGAGAAATAAAGTATGCTTTAGCGACATGCATTACTGCGTTCAAGAAAGTTGTTGCGGCATTGAATAATGCGAACAATACAAATGGAAATTTAAAAAAAGCAACGTCAACAGTGAAAATACATCAGTAATACCTACTGTTCTTATTATATCACAATTATTTCTGTCAGGTACTTATTGGAAACGTAAAAGTTTGTAATAAAATACTTTGATTCAATAAACACGTCGGTACCTTAGTGCTTCTGAAAAATATACGTTTCATTTTCGGTTTTATTTACTGCGAATGCCATTAAAGGAATAGGTTGTCTCATCAAAAAATCAGAAATCATTCATCATCTCAAAAATAACTGTGAAATACAGCATTTCGAACCTCTCAAGTCGATCGAAAAACCATGTCAATGTTCCTAGCAAGTGGAATCGTGGACTTGCCAAGTGTCAATTGAAATAAATCAACCTCTGTCTTCCAAGTCAATTGAAAATGTAGTTAAATAATAGGAAAAAGAACTAAGGTTGACTTTGAACAAGGTCAGTTGACAAAAGTCAAGTTGAAATCAACCTTGAAATGTTTTCAATCCTTACAGAATAGAAAATGTTGACTTTTTCTTGAAATGTCTGTGAGATGCCAATTTAGTGTCAAAATATCAACGTTGACTGAAGTCAATGCCCATACAGAATAGACCTGATTGTTTAAGAAGAATACTCCCTGGATTGCCTGTTGACTTAGCAATGAGATCTTTCAAAATTTGTGGCCTAAGAGCATCCAACCCATCAGCCGAACCAGGTGGAAAAGTTGAAATACATCTTTGAAGTTGTTCTTCTGTGATGATTACAGGGGATAGTTGTGGTGGTGGTGCAACGGGGTAAAAGGCTGGCTCCGGATGGGGCGGGTGTTTCTCTCAGAGAGAAATGAGAGTTGGTTGATCATTAGGCGCAATACTGTCTTCTGATGTTGAAAGTCTCAGAGCCCCACGGGTATCAGCGTCAGCTGACTTAGCTTTAATTTTCTTTCCAAGATTGACTGACTGCAACTTTGAAGGATTCCTCACTGTTTAAATGAAATTTCCCCAAGATTCGTTATTTGTGTTGGAAATATTTTTCTTTACCCAAGTAGTGGAGTTCAACCCTTTGTTGGACTTTTTAGGACTGATAGAATAGAATAATGACAATGTGAGTAAACGTCGCAAGGCGTCTTCGGAGTTGCAAGAGATGACATCCTGCAGTTTTTTGTTGAAAAAACTAGCAACTTCCATAGGGGCTCCCTTTGGGCATCTTCGTAATGTAGAAATACTTGATCTCAGGTTGGATAACATTAAACCAAAATCAGTTGGAGGTTCCACGTCAACTTTTGGAATTCTATCTTCTTGATTTTGACTTTGATCTTGATTTATGTGGATTCTGCTATTGTGAATTCTTATTCCCACCTCAATTTTGAAATTTTCCTTACAAATGTAACAATGCATTATTTCCACAAGAATTTTTAGATGATGTTTCTTTACGTTCGTTAGACGATCCCGCGTCCCTTTTGTCTTGACTACTAATATCCCAAGACTCCCAGGACAAGATTTTCTTAAAAATTCTCTACAAGGTGGTGGTATTAATACCGAAGAAGTAGCTGGGATGTGCTCATCTACTGAGGAATCGTTTTCTGATGTTGACATGACCAGTGACGTGAAATATATTTTTTTCTCATCCAGTCTCCAAACCATGAGTTTACTCTTCAGTGAAAAGAAGTAATCCAAGGGCTGATCTTTTACTTTCAGGAGAGTGGCTTGATTTCAGAATTCGCCAGGGACAGAAGTCGGTCTTGATAAATGGCAGGAACTTCTTAAATATTGCTATTTTCGAGACCTTTGAAGGAGACAGCCCTTTTGACTTTTCAGTGACGTATACTTTAAAGTATACTTGTTTGTGTTTTGTTCAAAAAATCTATATTTTGTTTTTTATATTACACTTTGTAAGTAACATCATCATCTCATTTCATTCATACTTGAATATGTTTATTTTTCATGTTTCCATTACAAACAATTTAAATATATTATTTTTACAGCTACGTTTTTGTATTTGGCGTTAATTACATTATATTATCCATCATATTTCAACGAAAATACCTATTGATTAAATTTTGTCTAGCCAACAAAAAGCTGTGGTGCAGCACCAGGTTCGCCGTGCATTGGCTCATGAGGTACTATGATCTCGACATCAACTAGACCTGCATTAATGCAAATATTATGCAAAAGAGCACACGCGTTGACTATGATGCCCACTTTCTCAGGTGAATACCTTAGCTTTCGTTCACCCAAAAAGCAACGGAATCTATATTTGAAAAGTCTATTGCAACGTTCTACACACTCCCTTGTTCGGACATGTCTCTCTGTATAATTGTGTTAGGAGTTCCCTCAACCGCATTCACAATTAGCGTCATCAGCCATGGTTGTTGGGTGTACCGCGAATCTCCCACAAGCCAAATATTCTCATCACCTGAAATATTATTCACATATTTTCCAATTTACAAAATTGTTACTTAAAAAAAAACATTATCAAAGCAGCGCTCTAATACTTCTTGTACTGCAGAATGCCTCCAAATGTAGGCATCGTGTGTGGCTCCAGCATATCTGGCATTGATTTGAGGATTTTACAATCAGCACTGCAGATCTACAATTTCAATGACGTTTAAAATACCCCTATTTTTTTTCAAACCATTCTTTGAATGAAATCCCTTTCGATTCAAAAAATTATGCTCGTCCTCCGGTGCAAGGATAGCGATATGGATGCAATCAATTGCTCCGATAGTACAAGAAATCCAGCGAACCTATTTCTTCCCATGAACCTAGCTTTCAAAATGACTTTTCATTCGTAGTGGGAAACCTGGACCACTCTTCTCCTAGCGTAGTCACGATGGCTGCACTCACCTCCTCGATAGCTCTTCGCACAGACTGCTGTGCCATAGAAATGTTATAGCCTTGGTTATAGCCTTGTCCTACCGTCCGTTGGTAAGACTCAGTAGCAGAAAAATATAGTGCTGCGAAGAACCTCAGTATATAGCTGAAATAGCTGTTGTAGGGCTATTCCTATAAGGTTCAATTTGATGAAATACATAGCAAGCCATGTCTTTGTTCAGTCGGAACAGATCCATGAATTGTGCTTCATAATCATAAATGTTATATGGATAGCTTTCGTCACTCGTCACTCTTCTTTCCATGTTAAATTGACAAAGTAGCGCCAGATTTTCGTCTCTCTTCTCTTGCTCATCTACGACAACAACATTCAGCAAATTCGCTGGTAGCATCTGTAATTTATAATTATGTACTTACTAATACAGATTATTATTATTTTCCTCACCTTGAAGCACGTTGAACAAGTAAAAACTTTATGAACAATCTTGGTGCAATGGGAAAATTTTGTTGGTTATGGATGCCCACCGAAGTGTCAAAATATGACGTTTCGCGCAGAGCTGCCAACAATCGGCCAACAATTTCTCTACAAAGTTACTGTGATAAATGCCTAAATTAACCCAGTCGGTAGCACGGTGAGCTCGGTCCCGGTTTCAAAGGCGAAGGTCCCGGGTTCAAATCTGCACTGGGCCTGATAGAATTTTTCACTTGTTTCTCAGTACTGGGGCATCTACTATCGTGCGGTGATGCTCCGGGATGAAACGAGAAAGCCATCGAAACAAAACCTGACTGATTAATCCCCACTGTTCCAGAAATGTTTTCATTGTTATCGTCAATACTGCTATCGTTACTAAAAAACCCTCACAGAAAAACCAGCTAATAACTAGTAGTACAAAGCCGAACTGTTCCGAATCGTAAGCGATACGTGCACAGAGTGCAAGTTCTAGCGACTATTGCTATCGCCTATAGTAATCAACTATGGCTTTGGAGCGACACAACACAGAATACTCCTCCAGGCCACGGCAGCTTCGACTGTTGGAAAAATATCGGTGAGCTGCCACTGACGTCTGCGACCTCTGTGGCGAAGCGACGGATGATGCGAAGCATGCCATCTTCATCTGCAGTGGTGTCGCAGAGCCAACGAAGGAACTCAACGAGCGGCCAATAGCCGACATCTTCGTTGAAAACCTCGTTCCAGAAATATTGGCCAGCGAAGATGATTGGTATCATCCGCTGTGGACTTTTTGCAGAAGACAATGCGCATCAGGCGTGCACAGGCAGAGGGAGTGAGAGAAGCACGTCAGCAGTAACTCGAGACTACCTCGCCCCCCCCAAGTAATGCTCATTCGGTCCCAGAGACGGATAACCAGGTATTCCTTACGTTGGACTTGTTTCTCGGCATAATCGAGATCCGCGTACCGGCACTCTTCCATCTGTGGTTGGTCTTCTTGCTGATCTTCTTCGGAATTGCCGCTGGGGGAGAATGGAGAAAGAAACGACTGGTCGCGCTTATTTTGGTGCTGGTCGCTGCGTCTATCCCAAGATTTTTTCGATTTTGGGTGAAATACACTATACGGCTCTGGTTCAAACTTCAACCTCACTTTTATTGGAGACTTTGTACTTGTTTCTCTATGAATCCCTTTAGAACTTATAGTGCCGACTTTATAACCATCACTGGCAAAGACCACGATCCTCCGGCCACCCGTTCAAAATCCCTTGTAGCCTTGCTTAGCTCCATCTCGGCCAGCGGCGCACAATAAGCAATACCTTTCCAAATTCGTCTTTATGGGAGTCGAGAGAAACTAAATATATCCACATCGGGTTCTTGAGTGCGCAAAACCTCCCGACTCGCGTGAATCGAAAGAAATCCAAAGTCCATGCCGACACGGAGGAGATGAAAGGAATTTCATAAAAATAATTCGCATACTTACCTTTCACTACAACTTACGGCAAAGGCAGAGTCCGGCGGCGAGCTTTCGTCGCTTGCGTGTCGCTCGGGAGGAATAACATCGGGTGAAAAAGAATAAAGATGGAGGACGGAAAAAACTTTTCGCGGAAGGTCGTGTGACAAATCGTTAAAAGTTGCCCTCGCCGAAACGCCGAAAGTTGCACAAGTGATGTGTCATCATCCGTGTAGTTTATGTCTGGCTTTTATCAGTATCACCCTTTCGAATGTTTTATGGGAATTCACTGAACGACTATGCTGAAAAAGAGGCGACAAAAATCAACAAAAAAAGGCGATTTTAGGCTGTAAATTGTGTCGTAACAATTATTAATAAGTAGGTATCCGGTTTCAACTGTCACAAATCGTGATCGTTTAGTAGTATTACTGTCATCATTAATAATTATTCAATTTTGCAACTGTCGCTTTTTTTGCAACGTTCTGTCTGTTCGCGAATATTATCTTAGACGTGAACAACAATAGACCTATATCTTTCATCGGACTACCAACCGGAAACTCCTCCCATTTCTTAATTCAAATAAAAGACATTTGAGTATGTGAGGAAGTAAGTAAGCGCTGGTGTCCGTTGGTGCTGTTCGATATAGAATTTGCAAAATAAACTCACTTGCAGCACTTATAAAACTTCGAGATGGAGCTAACAGATGGAACCAGACAATCGTGCTACGTTCGTGGTGCTACTGTTGACAAAGGCATGCGTAGAGCTCAAAAAATTTCAGCATGTACTTTTTGCTCACGAGGATAGCGAACCAAAAGACCCATTCATGATTCCGCCGCCATCTTGGCTGCCATATTGAAATCTCTTATTAGTGGAACGATTGATTGAACATGACGTGAAACTTGGGACTTACTTTCGTCTTGTATGAACATTCGTATGGTTACGAGCGGCGATCTCGTACATATAGGTAAACACTCGATGTTTCTGGATCTTTCCACCATTAGATCGCAGTGTAGAAGTCTGGAGCGATCTCGTGCATTCCAGAGCGTTCGTGTATGTGAACCCAATGGAGACTCGAACGTTCGATCAAGGCACATCAGTCCACTTTGGCGGAGGCGCAGATTCCAGAACACATGGAAAGCATACGGGTAGCGTGTGCGATTATTCAGGAATGATCTAGAAACCGCATATGCCAGACCACCATGGAATTTGCTGGAAGCAGACAGAGGGTTCGGGAACACCATTCGGAGGCCTTATATAAGGCATCAGCCGACAGCTTGCGGCAGTATTGAATTAGAACGCGAAGTGTTAAAGCGAGCGATAACAAGCGAAGTACCTGCGAAATAATTCCAAGTGGATAATTGTTGGCATTTATTGTAGTAGTACGCCGAAATAAACAGTGTGTGTTTTAAATCGATCGTCTCAATTATATTCGAACCCGTACGCGAAATATCGTGACAGTATTTTCAAGCTGAATTTCATGGTTTCGCCTCCATGTTGGCCGCCACATTGGAATCTGTTGAAATTTTGAAAGGCGTCTAACCATTTTCCCTGCGCACCAAGACAAGAGGCGAGGAGAGCTGAACGGGTGCGAAACCCGAATCTCATCATTCTTGCAAGAAGAGAACAGAGACGTGGTTGTGGTTCTGTAAGCAAGCTCTGAATAAACTTCCGTTACGCCTAAAATGTTTTTCCCTTTACCTACCAACCCAAAATAATCTTAAAAAATCTTTTATCATTGGAACGATTTTCATGGAAGTTGAAACTTGTATGATTGTTCGTATTTTCAAGCTGAAGTTTTTACTTCTGTTTCTGACATTTCAAGACCTTGATCTTTGGACAAAAACGATGCTCTTTCCAAAGTCATTATTCAAATCAAAAATTACCAAGGTTTAACCTTGTGAATACCCTAAATTTACCATCGACTTCAAAAAGTTTTTGGAAGTTGAAAATTACCTAGATTCCACCTCAAAAATGCCTTCAAATTCTTTAAAATTTATAAGACATTATCTAGGGCAAAAATTAGTTCATTTTCGCTTGACTTCCGCCGTTAAAGTCCATTTTACGGGATTTTACCTCTGAGGTTAATTTTAGCTATCAACGGTAGTCGCAATATTCTTTGGTCGCAATTACTTCGAAATTACCCTAATTTCAACTCCAAAGTCTGGTTATGGATAACCTCTTTGTACTAGTCCAAATTTGGTAATTTTCAACTTTATACAATGCCTTACAGGTTATGGTAAATAACAAGGGTTATTTCAGGAGAAAAGCGGACCTATTCAATTTAAACATTTGACTTTGAAGTCAGAATTAATAAGAACATTGACTTATTAAGGAACACTGGTCAAAAGGAGGGCGAAAGTACCAATATAGTGAACTTTAAAGGAAATCTGTCTTATGTGGCTTTTGCGGTCAGAAAATGGACTGGCTCTTTGTTGTTTGGGGTTTTTCATGCAGATCATCTCGTCAGTGTTACCCTCGGTGTTACCAGTATACCTGCTCTGCTGTGAAGTAGTGTAAAGCAGAAAGTGTTCTCCAAAGAAATTTAAGCCGTATAGGCACACCGCAGGTTATTATCGCCTATTAAAAGAGTGTCACCGATCCAACTCCGATTTCGTCAGAAATGATGGACATCGACACACCCGACATCCGAGGACACACCAGTATCGTTACCACTTCTGCAAACAATACTTCGATGCTGTTAGATGATCACATAAAAATCACTGTGTGCTCAAGCAAGATCTCAAAATGTCAAAATCTTGTCATTGGGTCTGCAGAACATAAAATGGCGTCCTGCGACCTTATGACCCATACGTCAGAAGGCCACCCAAGATTTTTTTCATCCTCTAGGCATGTCCTAACAGGATCCGAAGAGAAACTTTGTCCACCTCAAAATTTCTACGGATCTTAGGGCCAGCGACTGGACTAAGGAGGTAATTTAATTTAACAACAACTCATTGAGCGCGTAATTTGAAATTCTAGTCTTCATAGTTGAAATTTGGTCCAAATCGGTAATTTAGGGAAAGTTGGCCTTGAAGTCATAACAACAAAAAACCATGGGTAGACTATGAGGTAAAATTTACCTAATTAGGTAAATTAGTTACCTAATTTACCTATTTATTACCTACCTAAAGGGTAGGTAAAGGGTAATTTACCTAGGTAAATTAGTTACCTATTACCTATTTAGGTACCTAAATAGGTTAATTTTGACTTCAAAGATCGAATTTCAAGTAATTTTTGCCCTCTTCGAAGGGAAATTTTCCCTATAAGTAAAAAACAATAATAAATTGGCCCTGAAAGTCAAATATCGAAATATCATCAAGATCTTACTTCAGCAGGTTCCACGACCGCCATTACGATAAAAGCTGTTCTGTAATTTTTGTATTCCCTTAATTACTTGTTTTTCGCCACGTTCAATTTAAGAGCTTAATATTAACATTTCAGTGCTCTAAACTGTGATTGACCAAGAAAAATTTTAAGTTGTTATTTCCGCGAGTTCTGCAAAAACCAATTTTTCCAAGGCGCATTGCAATATTTGGAGGTGCAAGAGGCACATTTGTCGGAAATATTTCATTCGTGTGAATATTATGACCAGGGAGGAGTCAGCAAGTCCGCAATATGTTTTGTGCTATAGGTATAGGTAGGTAGGGATATTTTGTTAATTAAGATGGCGGTCCGCCATGGAACTCAATCACTATGGTAACACCAACACTATTGTGCACTAATGTCTTTTAAAGTCATATGACCAACTATAAGTCGGGAAGACCCAAAATAATACCGTATAGTGGATAATAATACCTATTTAAGTCTTGTTAGACACTTGGTCACAAATTAGTAAACATAGGTCCTCAATTACTTATTTTTACCAAAAACGTAACTTATTGTAGGTTTAGCCGACTAACAGGGTATCTGACCTATAAGTCAAATCGACCTATGTGCCCAATTTTCGACGTTTAAATTACCCACTTATTTTCTCCCTCTTACCTGAATTTGACGTCGATTGAACGTAAATTCGACCTATTGAAAATTGGTCGCTGACCATTAATGAGGTAGATTTAACCTAATTTGGCCCTGATTTGTTGCTTGGGTACGAGTTCATGTCAAGGCCAATATTGTTGTATTCGATCCAGCTGTATGTTTGGTTGCCTAGCGTGAAGGGGTCGAAAAGAGTTTCAATTTTTCGTTACGGTGCCAATTTAAAAATTTGACCGCGTAACAATATTGTGGGGACCAATTTTCCGATGTCGATTTGTCTGGAGACAGATTGACCGGACAGGAACTCAACTGACTCTCATCTGCTTATGTCATCTTTTTTTAAATGTCTCGCGGACTGGTGATTGGTTCAAGGTGTTCTGTCCATTTACCGCGAAGAAACTACTGATTTTTTTCAAGTTAATACCTACAACGGGCAGGTGGCCGCTACTGCAGTAAAATTTAGACTTTGATGGAAAATGAGCACGGAAATCTTGAGAAAGCTGTTCTGACGCACGCATCTCGCCCTAATCATCACTTGATGATCGTTTACGAAGTTTGGCCTCATGATGCGTAACCGATGGGTCATCTTCCGCAAAATTTATCTCGAACGTTCCCATCCGGAAAACTTCAATAACTACTCCTACTCTAGCGCTAGTTAGTTTCCCCCAAGTGCCGTCAATTCCCCTTTCCCTTACGAATTTACGATTATGTAACTTTCCTTGCCAGATGGCGCTCACCAAAGCCCGATGTTTATTAGTGTACCTACACCTCTACCCAAAATCTTCGAACTCGATCAATTAATTATTACAATAGAGTGCGCCAGAGCTCTATGGCACGCACAGAAGGGGGCCGAGAAGGGATAAAGTCATCACAAATTCGTGAATTCCCCCGTCGGAAATATGATAAGCCAGTCATCATAGCTCCATCATTTTATGCGAGAAAGCATCAGACCATTAATAACATCTCTTTTTGTTCGGTAGAGAGAGGCAGCGAGCAAGTAGCATCAGGCCGCGTATCGCAGACTTTGATAAATCGAGACCAATCACATTAAATCCTCCGCGGTCAAAAAGCCAATAATTGAGCTTATTCGTGGTGGTGGTGTCGAAAGAATAATTGTTCCAAAGAAAGCCGAGCTGACTGCACCGGGAGAGGTTTTTCAGCTCGGCCACGGCAAATGGCCAGCGCTTAGAATTTTAAATAAGGCATTGCATGCTCCGGAGTGGTACGTACAAGTTGGTGCTGATGTTTCGCCAGAGAAAAGGAGAGAATTTAACATGTAGTTTGCGATTTTTCAAACTGGAAAAAGTTGAGCATTCACGTGCGCCAAGCATTAGGCGGGCTGGTGTGGGAAATTAAATATGAATGGAACATGCGATGAGGGTATTAGTGAATTGAAAGAGAACCGGGTGAAAAAGGGTGCGGGTGAAACTTCCGCAAGGAATTTTTCAGTTTCTTCTACTAGGTAGTTAACGTTGAAATAAACGAGCGCTCGGGAATTTTTATCTTTCTCATCAAACAGTAAAAGCTACTGCTAATACACGGGCATCGGCCACATTTAAACGTTTATGATGAAAATTTTATTAGATCCGCGATATAGGTACCTGTACTACACGAGTATTCAAGTCGAGAGCGTGTATGACGATGGACTTCCCACGACGTGTTCCTGATGTAGTTAGTTCATCACCATCAAACGACCGCTCTGCAACTTCGCCAATTACTTACACGTCATGTAATGACAGAGTTGAGTAAACACGAGATTGGCATAATATACCTGTTTATTACTATAATTTCGCACTAAACGCGGAGAAAATTGAGCCCGGTGTAAAAATGACAGACATCTTTGATGTTTATGGGATGAGCTCTCGCACGTCATTTTTGCTTTTTTCCGACGTCCTAGATCGATCTAAGAATCCTCTGTAGGTGAGCTCAGAACGAGTCCGCCTGAAAGACCTCTAAATAGAAACCGGTGATTGTTTTCTAACTCTTTAAGCGGAGCATTGCAATGTAGGTATGATTAGTTTCACGTTTTCTATTTTGTATTAGAGTAAGCTATGGAAAAAATTGGTCATCGCGATATGATATGCATGGAAGCGGAAATTTTTGATAATACATATCAAAAACAGTAGAACGTGAGTTTCCTTGGAGTAAAAATTTATTGCCGACGATGAGGGACATTGTCTATTGAGGTTGGTCGCGCATTAGAGGAAATGACGCCAAGTATTATTGGCAGAAGGCAATTGGCAGTAGTTTGGGACCAACTGTATTGTAGCTGCAATGAAATTGAACAGCTCGTTACAGTGGCGTAACTAGAAGTGTCCAATGGGAGGGGTCACGACTGAAAAATATGCGAATATGCGAGCAAAACGAATAAAAAAGCGTCGCATTTGAAATTTTTTTCAAGGAATTTGATGGCCAATGGGGGGGGGGTTTGACCCCGAAACCCCCCCTCTAGTTACGCCACTGGTTCGTTATCATACTGGAACGAGAAACTTTTGGAGATCTTAACATCGAAGAGCGTTGGCGAAAGTTTGGAAGCGTACTTACAATCATGGATTCATGGAGAAAGAATGAGGCTCTATAAAACGAAGAGACGCAAGAGATTATTCGAGGGTGATGTAGATCAACCATGCCCTAAGAATGCAACAGTGGTTTTTTAAGCCCTACAGAGTCCAACCAACATTATGGTCCAGATGCCACCCAGTCTGACCTCGCCCCGGAAGAAATTGATGAAAAGAGAAAACGGAGAAAGAGACTTGTCTTGTTATCCTGATAATAATGTTACGATATCTCGCGTACGGGTTCGAATATAATTGAGACGATCGTTTTAAACACACACTGTTTATTTCGGCGTACTACTACAATAAATGCCAACAATTATCCACTTGGAATTATTTCGCAGGTACTTCGCCTGTTATTGCTCGCTATAACACTTCGCGTTCTAATTCAATACTGCCGCGAGCTGCCGGCTGATGCCTTATACCGGGTGATCATTTGAAAACTATCCACCTGCAATATCTCCCGATTCCTAGTGCAAATGTCTTTGAGCAAAAACAGGTCGATTTTTATATCGAGGGGGACATCTAAAACATACATTGGAGAATTTATATCTTGAGCCCCCTCGCCCCCACTCACCCCAACTTTGAAATTTCAAACGACACCACCTACCTTGCGATACATCAAATTAAAGAGAATTAAGTTTTCTTTTTTAAAAAAAATATTTTGAAATTTTTCAACCCCACCCCCTGTTCTTCCTAAAATTCTCTGAGTGTCCAAGTTAATATTCTTGACCTCCATTCCCCTTCAATACAGTAAACTTCATCCTGCACAGCATCGAGAGAGAAAATTTTCTATAAAAAAAGTGCCACCCAAATTTACCCCTTCGCTCCCCCCACCTGACCTCAAAAATTTAAAATGTCAATACCCACTTTGTAATACATCAAACTCAAGGAAATTGAATTCTCTTCCTGAAAAAGATTTTTTCACAATTTTCAAAGTCCCCCATCTCCCCCCTAGAATACTCCAAATGGCCAATTTATTGGAGGAGGGGTAGAAAATTTCAAAAAAATTCTTTTCGAAAAAAGAATTTAATTCCCTTTAATTTGATGTATCACAAAGTAGGTGGTGTTTTGTTAAATTTGGGAGTTGAGGTGAGGGAGAGCAAAGGGGGAAATTTGGGTAGCACTTTTTCCACCAAAAATTTTCTTCTTCGATGCTATCTAGGATGACGCCGACTAAATTGAAAAAAAAATGAGGGGTCCAGAATATAAAATAGGACAGTCAGAGAATTTTTAGGGAAAAGGGGGTGGGGTTAAAAAATTTTGAAATATTTTTTTCAGAAAGAAAATCCAATTTTCTTCAATTTGATGTACCGCAAGGTAGGTAGTGTCATTTGAAATTTCAAAGTTGGGGTGAGTGGGGGCGAGGGGGGTGAATATAGAAATTTGCCAATATATGTTTTGAATGTCCCCCTCAATATAAAAATCGACCTGTTTTTGCTCGAGAAAATATTCACTAGGAATCGGAAGTTATTGCAGGTGGATAGTTTTCAAATGATCACCCGGTATAAGGCCTCCGAATGGTGTTCCCGAACCCTCTGTCTGCTTCCAGCAAATTCCATGGTGGTCTGGCATATGCGGTTTCTAGATCATTCCTGAATAATCGCACACGTTACCCGTATGCTTTCCATGTGTTCTGGAATCTGCGCCTCCGCCAAAGTGGACTGATGTGCCTTGATCGAACGTTCGAGTCTCCATTGGGTTTCAAATACACGAACGCTCTGGAATGCACGAGATCGCTCCAGACTTCTACTCTGCGATCTAATGGTGGAAAGATCCAGAAACATCGAGTGTTTACCTATATGTACGAGATCGCCGCTCGTAACAATAACTTCCTCGCTTCCGTTTCTCGTTATGTTGAATCTCATTACGTATGTCGTGCATACTATTATGTCATTCGAATAAGATGTGTCATTCTGTTAAAATTGGCTATTTAGGCGTCTTGCAACGCTGCATCTCTGTCTAGCTCCCTGACC
Organism: Anaspis maculata; assembly: GCA_949128115.1. Classification (NCBI taxonomy): domain Eukaryota; kingdom Metazoa; phylum Arthropoda; class Insecta; order Coleoptera; family Scraptiidae; genus Anaspis; species Anaspis maculata. The sequence goes on from OX421964.1 coordinate 73,276,201, forward strand.
AGCTACTGGTTCCCGGCTGTCACTTTTACACACACCGTAAATGAATCTCTTCGTTGCCTCTTTGAACTTCCTTCTCGGTATAACAATTTTTAACAAGTTGTGTTCTTCCGTTAAAACATGAGCAAATGAAATGAAGGCTAGGTAGAATAAAACATCTCTTTTGAATGCCAAAGTGGTATGTAACATTCAACCAAATTATTTGTAGAATTTTAGATGCACTACAATATTTTCTAGTGTTGATTTTTAATATCGGTGTACGAAACTCGCGCCATGTTCATTTATTTCAACAGGTACAAAAGACCCATTTGAAGAAATAATAAAAAATTTAACAAGTTCAATAATGTAACAACACATAAATTACATTTCAAAGTTGCAGGATCCATCCTGTGTTTTGCAAGCAAACTTGAGGAACCTTCTCTGAACCTTTTCGACTTCCAATTCTTGTTTTTCATAATGAGAACATCCTACTACGGCTCCATATTCTAGTTTTGCCCGGAAGATTGTGTTGAACAATGTAAATAAAGTTTCCGTGTCTCTGAATTCTGCACAATTTCGCATGATAGGTATATGTAGCCCATTACCTTTGCGGCAGAGTTGACAGCAGTTGACACATGTTTTTCAAATTTTAGTGACGGTTGGAAAATTATTCCTAGGTCTTCAGTGCTTCTCGACACATGCGCACTTGAAAAAACCCAAACAAAACGACCTATTGAAAAACTCCCCTGGAATTATTTTTCGATTCTTTTTTCTTTTAAAGTTCTTGTTTTGTAATTACCTATTTATGGTAAATTATGTCAGTTTTCAGCTTTCAAAATACAGGTTTGATATATCTAAGGGAAAAATAGAAATGGACAGGATAAATTACTTTAAGAATCATTCTCGCCTTCAGAAATGAGTAGATTCTCGTCCGGATTAGTGGTCACTGCTTCGTAAATTTTCAAAATTTTGTTTGAGCAGCCAAAGAACAATTCTTCTGCGTCAACTTTTTCATAGCCCATCAATGAAAAGTCATGCTCGATCTGTGGCAGAAAGAAATTGTTCATCAAAGTACAATGCGATCACTTTCAGGAAAAAACAATTTGGGCTCTGGAAAATTGTGATTTTGGGATGTTTTCCAAAATTTTGAACCCAAATATCTCGAAAATGAAGCCTCTAATCAAAATTTTGCTATATGACTTTTTTTCTTAACTGAACGTAGATTCCAAAAATAATGAATGAACCATTTAAAGAATAACTTGGCGAATGAAAAATAGGGAGGAGGAAAATGGGGACAACCCCCATTATCAAAGGACTGGATTTTTTTTAAACACTTTACTATTGTTCGATAGAGATCTATTTCAGTGAACTATAGTTCTTATAATAAAATCGGTTGAACGATTCAAAACTTGAATAATCGAATTTGAAAATTACACTTGAACACCCTGTAACTTTTCAATGGAGCATTTTAAGATGTAAAAGTTGAATTTTTCTTGGTCCATTTTTGATGGGGAACTTCTCTTAAAGTTTCTAACCGTAATTGCGAAACACCCTGTATAATATCATTCAAAACTAATGAAATTGGGTAGAAATTTGACAAATCATTGAAACCTGATCAAATGTTACTGCAAAAAATTGAAATCTGCCAAAATTTGTCTCAAAATCACAGATCTATTCATGTCCATCCGGCAATATAAAATGACTAGAGCCAGGACAAAAGGGCTTCTAAAATGTGCCAAAACCAAATAAAAATCATTGAAAATCTGGAAAAAGTTACTGCGAAAGATCAAAATCTGCCAAGATGCGTCGAAATCGCTAAGATCTGTTCAAGTGCTAATCTGGCACTAAAAGACAATTTGAATCTGCGCCAAAATGCATCTAAAGTGTTCCGCAAGTCATTTAAAACTAGTGAAGTCCAGCAAGATTGAATCTAAAATCACTAAAATCAGTTGAATATCTCGTTTCTATGCAGGAGATGAAATCACATGGGATTACTATGGCAACCGTGTGTTTCCGCTCCTGCGATTGGCTATAGTGTTGTACCGTATGATCAAAAACTTTTCTACTTGCGGTAGGCTGTAGCCTGGCAAAAAAGCAGCCTCGTTTGCCTGCCAATGACCAGGCCACAGCCTACCGCAAGTAGAAAAGTTTTGGATCATACGGTAGTAACTGCACCATTTCCACAGCTGCCAAGTCACAAGGTAGGTATAATCAATTTCACGGCTTTCTGCATTAGAGCAAGCTATGGAAAAATTGTGTTGTGTTGGTACGAATGATACGATGACAAGGGGATGCCAGCCGTGTTGCGGTATCATATACTTGAAGTGAAAATTTTTGACCATACGCCAGGAATCGTGAGTTTTTTTGGAGTGCTTTGCAGGGTGGAGGATTGGGGACATTGTCTTTACTGGTTGATGGGTCTCCGCCAAGGTTGTTACGTTTTTGGCGGCTGCTAATGAATAATGTCGAAGATCGGCAGAGTACTACTCGGATTAAAAGGCTTGCCGAGCACTGCAGTAGTGAGTACTAGGTACTCGGTCCTACTCTAGCTCTAGCTCTACCTATTATACCTACTACAACAGCAAGCAAGGTATGAAGACATATGCTAACAGACAACACAGTGTACCTACCTACTCACGCTCAAATTGTCTCGTTTCCGTATAGTTCAACTCCATAAATTATTGTCCTGCTATCCATATTGTCCATCTGAAGAATAAGTTCCCTCTTGAGTAGTGAGTTTTTCCTTCTTACATTCCATTTCTTCACGGCATCACGGGCTTTCGGCATAATTTTCTCAGTGGCTGGCAAAAACCTGATGGCCTTGGCGAAGACCTACCAACCAGTGAAGAAAATGTTCCTTTTATCGTCCTCACTGCAAATCACTCAAAGGAAACTGAAAATTCCTCGCATATTCTCGAAAATTTTCACTTTCGCGTACAGGACTCCCCGAGACGGTGACAATGTCACATTGAAAATTCCACATGAAAACAGTTAGCTGCCAAGAAGTCGTCAACGTGTCATCCGTACCAACGCAACTCAGTTTTTCCATAGCTTGCTTTGATGCAGAAAGCCGTGAGATTGATTACACCTAATAATCAATTTCACGGATTTATTCACTGTAAAATATGGAAATTAACCGTTTTGTTGGAAATAATGCAGAATGTATTTAACCAGCATTATCCCACCCTCGAAGGGCTTTTTGGTTACGAAACACCCTACAGGAAGGTCGTTGTATCTATTGATCCGTAAATATTCCATTGGCTGTCACTTTGACAAGAAGTGTTGTCAACTTACGTGTTCGTTGTTTTCATACAAAACTAACGTTTTGACGTCACACTAATTAAGCGTATTCTTCCGTCCATGTTGGCACTACTGGTAGTCACCAGTGGCGGCAACTATGTAAGTCTCTAACAATACTGGGACGATGGCACGATTTTTGTAATTTCATAGTTCCTGTATACTTACCGGAAAAGCCAAACATCCGAAAAGTATTCTCCACGCACTAGGTGGTTTACACCATTGGTCTATAACAATAGACAAAATTTCGAAGCTGCTGACGAACTTGACCCCCCTGAAAACGTCCTGTTGAGCCTGCGAGCTGATGGTTACTGACTGCAGCCGAAAGAAATTACCCAACGACTGAGCTCGTCGCTTTGGCTGTTGTATGGGTCGTGACAAAATTGCGTGATTACATCGGAAGCTCAGCTGTTACAGTCACTTCTGATCAGCAACCCCTTTGTTAGCTGAGAACACTGAAGTGGCCATGTATGGAAGATTAGCCAAATGGGAGATCGACACTAAGGGCTCGATTCCAAGTAGGAGATATGCCCGCGCAAGTTTATAGCGTAAGTCCGGTCACTATGGCAACATAACACCATCCGAAGCGATGATTGGCTTATCGATGCCGTAAATGATTGGTGCAAGTTGCGTCGCTGATTTGAAAGTCAGCCCTAACTCTCCGAGCCTGCGATTGCTGCTGACAAAAAAAATCAAGTCACAAAAAGACGTCTCATTTGAATGGCGTAACATAAAGCCGTCACAGTCATTAGTGACAGCTAAAGCGCACAGCGTTCTATGCATTCACAAAGCAAGTCTTGTCTCTCTGTAACAAGACATCACAGTGAAACGCTGCAAAGCCGGAGCGCTGCAGAAAAACGGCGGATTGTCGGAATTAATTATTGTGCAAAAGTATCAGGATTTTACAAGTGCCAGTAATTAATACAAGTAGCATAATTAAGCGTCGTCGTCGTCGTGAGCTGCGCCGTTTTTAGCCCGTCTAGACAGTAATATTAATGTAAAAATACTCTTCAATTAAGTGTAAAACTTTTCGACGACGACGACGACGAAGCTCTCTGTTCCTGAACAAAATCAATCAAGTATAATTTCGGTAAAACCACTCTCGTGAAAGCGGGATTGAAACACTAACCCAGCTGCAATTTGTATACAACTAAATTATTGGCGATGGGCGGCGGCGGTGAACCGGCAGTGGCAACACTCTCATTCGCCTAATGGTTTTCATTAATACATTTTCCAGTAATATGAAAACAGCCCGACGGCGCGGTGAAATGAAAATATTATTTTTCGGCATTTACAATTCCCTGTCCAAAAATCGCTGCCGCGATTTTGCGCTCTGAGCGAGCAAACACCCAATTATCGCACCATCATCAAACTATCAATTAGGAGGTCGGTTGTGTCGTGTGTGGTGAAAGCCATAAAGGGTGGTGTGAAAACCAATAAAGCGAATGAGTCATCCCCAATTTACCGAACCAAGACCAAAAAGGAAGGAATAGGCTATCGACGCGAGAGCATCTAGCGAGGGGTCCTTCAGGAGGACACTCCAGGAGCCGGCGTATGAGGGTGCAACCGTGCGGAGGAGGGCAATAACCATCGGTCACTGGGAATTTCGAAAGGCGTGAAGAAGCGTTCCTCTCAATTACGTCTATAATTATACCGTCCTACCGCCACCACTTTAGATGGCATCGTTAAATGACCGTTCCGAGAGGCATTAACGACCTTTAGGCGAAGGTCCTCGCTGTGTGCTACTTATATTGAAATTTAATCGGAAACGGATCGCTTCAAACGCAAGGATTCTGGGCACGAGGCGGGCAAGGGCACACATGGCACTATAAGCAGTTTTTAAATGCAGATGGTGGACGGATCAGAATGGAACCAACCCTGTGTGAGAAATGAGAATTTGTTATCTGGTGAACGGGTTCTGCATTCGAGATTCTCTTCATTCTTCAGCTCTATCAGGCAGTTTTCACTCTAAGGTTATTTTTATCACATCTCACAAGTATATTATCGAAAATTGGACTCTACGTACCTAGTAATTTTGTTGTTGCAACTATCAAAAACAAAGTCAATCACAGTAAGAAAATCACCCGTGTTAATTTAGTAGTGTTGGGCGTTAAAATGACAATCTTGAAATTTAGGGTACTTCTACACTTGAAATCAACACTCATATGGCCAAGAGTTATTTAGATCTGAATTAACAATATTGGTGTTAACATTTTCAAGCGCCAGAACTTCAAGTTCCAACGAACACTTCACTAATTTTAGCAGTGTTAATCAACTTAATTTTTCACTGCTAGAGTTTGAAGAGTGAAGATGACACTGGAATGGTCAAAGGTTATTTAGGTCTTGATCAATGCTAATGCTACTAGTGTGAACCTTTCTTGGCGCTAAAACTTTAGTGTCGACAATTTTTTTTTTTGACGTTTTAAACCAATAGCGACGCTGTATTCAGTACCACGTGTTACCATTACAACCAATGTCAACAGTTTTGCAATGGCAAAATAATGGTGGGGCGACAAAACTTCTGCTGCTACTGAATAAACCTCTGCAGGGTGACAAAACTGGCTGTTGATACACTCACCATAACAACGATAACGTGAATGTCAAATTGTAAAATTTAATAATTATTGGTTGATTGTCTGTCAGTGTTTGTGAGTAGAGAATACAAAAACAGTTCCTAATGATGAGTGGCGAGTTTGCGATGTTCGAATAAGGAGAGACTGATCGTCCCGAAAAACACGAAAAACACGCGAAATGGGACTATGATTTGTCGGAGATACAACAGTGCCACAGGTTGCCGATATTTCGAGAGATTGGGCATTATAACATGCGTGTTGGTATAAAAATGCAGCGCTTGGGACAGGAAAGCAAATATGGACAAGAGCCAGTGCGGAAAAAGTGGATTGACTGAAATAAAAATAACCAACCATTCTCATAGAAGCATCGTCGTTGCATTCTGGCCGAAGCCTTTCCAAATCTTTGAATAACAACAACTGTACCTTTGATATTCATAACAAGTGATTTGAAATAAACGTTTAAAAAAAAATAGTCCATTAAATACCTTTCGAAGAATCCATTTATGTCTACAAAATTGAATTTATTCTCTCAAACTGGTTTTGGCATTTCTCTCAAACCAGCTGCCACAGAAAAACGACTCGTGCTGTGCACTCGTCGTTTTTTTCTGTGGCAGCTGGTTTTCGAAAAATGCCCAGCTATTTATATTACTGACCAGTTATCGAGAAATTCAATTTTGTCGACAAAGTAGATCCTTCTTATGGTATTGTTGTTGACAAACACTGCGTTAACTTGAGTAGAGTTCATCCACCTTGTTCAACTCTGCTAGAGATATTTAGCTCTTCGTCACGCAGGCGCAACTCTGCAACAGGGTGGAACGGGCAGTACTTGTTTACGCCTTTAGGCATTATTGTTTCTGTTTTCTGTTCAACAGTTGGTGGGTTTACACCTGATCGACTGCCGTTGAATTAATAATTGTGTGCAAAAGTGTCAACAAACAGGGTGAGTACTCGAATTAAATATGCATTACATTGTTCAAATTAGAGTGTCGTAGGCATAGACTATAGAGTGGTGAAAAATTATCAAAGAACCACGTAAACTTAGTCGTAAACAAGAAATTGTAGGTTGATACCCTAGGAAGCAATGCGTCTGGTGACTCAAATCTGGTTCAACTTCGCAGCTCACCATCATACATTCACAAATTCACGATAACCTGTGATGTAAAACTCAACTGGGCTTACCAACTATTCAGAGTCCTATCCTTCCTTGTGTATACATTGTAGGATTCAAAGTCTTGCGGAGCCCTCTTGTGTCTTGAAGTGTCCTTTAGAGCCCCAATAAGCCCGGTCATGCGCAGGCGCAATGCTTCATGTCGGCGAGTTGTCCTGTCGGCGAGTTGTCCTGTCGATGAGTTGTCCTGTCGATTAGTTGTCCTGTCGATGAGTTGTCTTGTCGATGAGTTGGGTGTCGGTGAGTTGTCCTGTCGATGAGTTGGGCGTCGATAAGTTGTACCAAACCCATGAGTAACACCTTTTCTAGTGTTACCGACGTGCAGTTTTGGATAGGTACAACAAGTATCTGCTTTGATAATGAGGTGTCCGAAAAACTTGACCTCGGACAAGCTTGCTACAAGAGCTGAGCCCTTAATGTAGTCACGGAATTCTGTCACGACCTCTCGTACGGCGCTTTCCACTCACAATTTTCCATCGAGATTTCATACCACTTGAAACTAATTGAGATTTTTCGTTTGTTTCCAAGGCGTGTAAGATTCCTCAAGGTTTGGCGGTTGACTGAAGCTGGTCACTAGACTGGGCCTGGGTATTCTGGGTCTTCTTTAAGTCGCAGAAAAGTCGATTGGTTGCTCATTGTTGCCCCGATTTTATTGGCGTGAAAGTTTCATGTCGTTCACCTGAAAAATTCACACCTGGATTGTTTCAGTTTGCATCCTACTATTTATTTCATTCGGGCGGTCTATAGCTTTCCGCTCTTTTTCTCATAGAATCATTCAACAGCTGCTCCGTTTTCAGCAATTTGTCCATTCAACGTTTAAAATATATTTGCCATGCACTTTGCATCTGACAGCAAAAAATAAAATAAAAACCAACCTACAACTGTTTAGAGAGCTTTTAGAATCGCTAATGGATTGATTAAACATCCACAAACGAAATGCTGCGTGAAAAAATACCTCTGGGTGTTTGCGTGTATTTGCGTGTCTCTATTGGCACTAAAGTTCAAAATGATACGACTGTGTATGCGATAGACCAATCATGTTCGACCCTGATGTGCCAGGGCATGTGCGATGCCCTTTCCAATTCCGACTGTCCCTGCTCTCCTCTTCTCCTCGGCTATCAGTAAAATTGCAACGTGTAAAATAAATAAATACTGCAAACGCGGACGACATGCAAAAACAAACGGGACAGAGAAAGCAGGATATTATGTGAACTCGTGAACAAATGCAGAGCATCATGTTTGTTCCAACGGCCCAATGGACAAAAACTTTATTTGTCTGGCTAAATGAAATATGTAGCTAATATACGGGGGAATGTGCGCGGCCCCTATGAGATACACACACACAAACACGTGGGACGACATGGCGGGTGCACGTTGCATATTGTATGATGTGATTTTTCTGGAATTTGGTCCTTCGTCAGTCAGTGCGGAAATAACTCATTTTTCAACTATCGGCCAACTGGCGTTTTGTCTGTGGCATTTATAATTTGCTTCAGAAAGGCAGTCAGTCGTGATGTTGTCGTTTTTATACAAATGCATGGACTGGACCTGTACCTGGACTGGACCAATAATAGCGTACATTGTCGTAGCCCCCAGTCGTTTTTTCATCTGTGTGTGATTGTTCTCAGTGCGAAAAATATTTATTTTCCACAATAAGTTCTGTGAAAGTGACTCTCAAACTTTCTCACGGTGAAGAATCAAGGGTACAAGAAATTGAGACAATTGATGAAGACGGAAGCATTAGAAGGATCGACATCATTGGTATCGACAGAAAAAAAAGCGGGGAATAATAGTAGACCCAAGCGTGCGCTTCGAGATCAGCAAAAGTCAGCCAGAAGAGGTCCATGAAGAAAAGAAACAAATATATCAGCCAACAGTAGCCTTTCACAAAGAAAAATATGACCTAAAAACATTGAGATCTATGGCATTTTTGTAGGCGCAAGGGGGACCATTTCATCCTTTTTGAGGGATTTTTGTACAACATTCAGATTGCCAACGAAATTATTAAAAACAATAGCCTTGTCAGTTATGAAGGACTTCATTTACATTTCACGTAACCATCTATATTCTTGAGCTTTTCACATATTATACTCAACATTTATACACTTTATACCTATTACACATACACTCACTACTTTTACACTTACATGATTATTGTTATTACCTTTTGCTCACTTCATAATATTGTGTTATGATTATATTCTCTAGATTATTATTATTATTACAAATGCTACTAATGTTTTAGTATCCTTTGTCACTTACCTCGGGTTCCACCAAAATTTTAAGAGCAGATTAAATCTATCACGCTGATAGTTGCTATGCACCAGCCAATAGGATGGCCAGTTGCTTAGTTACTATCAGAGTGATAACGTTATCACGCTGATAAAAGTTTGGTGGAACCCGAGGTTAGCAGCTCAAAATGTTGAGAAGGTGTAATTTCTTCAATAAAATTTCTATATATATCAAAGCTTTCAACTGGACCTATGAACACAGAAATACTGACATAGTTGGAATTCTAGTTTTTCCTTGAGTTTTTTAAAGTTTGGTGTAATCAAGCCAGATTCCACCTTCAGACGCCATGACGAAGCTTTTGACGTCCATCTTGAGAGGCACGTTTGTTTTGGAGCTGACCGAGAATCTGTAGTTTTTCAGCAATACAGAAAGACCAACTTTGGCCTGCATCATTCCGAATCTTAAACCTAGAATTTGATACAAATATTATTTTATATGTTAAGAATGGGTAGATAAAAAATTGCAATTGAGCAGCACCCACCAATGCAAATCCTTGGCCCTTCACCGAAAGGCAAAAAGGTATAAGCCGGTCGTTTCTGCTTATTCTCGTCCGAAAACCGTTCCGGATCAAACTTATCCGGTTCAGGATAGTACCTCTCGTCCCTTTGAAGCCCTATAACTGGAAGCATTACTGAGGTCCCTTTCTCCAGTACGAGATCGTGCCCAGGAACTTTATAGTCTTTGGTGCAAACCCTGGTCAAAATAGGCAGCGGTGGGTACTTCCTCAATGTTTCTGGAAATTAACATGAGCGTTATTTTTTAATGGAATACACGATAAGGCAAGACGTATTCACCATCGATGACTTTTTCCATGTAGTGCATTTCCATAATGGCTTCGTACGTGAGCTGATCCCCATGCTTCGCCAACACGCTGTTCACTTCCTCTCGGAGCTTTTCTTGAATATCTGGGTTGGAACCCAGCTCGAAAAGACAGAAAGTCATCGTGGTTGATGACGTTTCGAATCCTCCTATGAAGAAAATAAAAGCCTGAGCTGCCAGCTCGTTGAAGGTGATCCCGAATGATTTTCTCGCATCGTTATCGACTACGTTCCCATCTTCATCTGCCACTTTCCCATCTTCGACTAGTTCACCTCGATTCTTCAATTGAATGAGCAGGTGCATGAAATCCTTACGGTGGATGTGGTTCTTCTCGCGATATTCGACGGTCTCTTTGATGACCCTCAAAAAAAACTCGGCCATATCCGGCTTGGTCAAGGTCGCATGGAGTTTCAGCATCAACTCCGGACAGATGAACGTGAAAAATCCCTTGAAGTTTTCCCACAAGTTATTGTGGAAAAACTTGCCGCCTAGCCTGTTGAACTCGTTGTCGGGGTCTTTCAGAGAGTTGCAGTCGATGCCGAAAGCGCAATTTCCGATGATGTCCATGGTAAATCGCGACAGAATGTCTTTGATGTCGATGGCGCTGCCGACGCCCTTGTCCATTTCCACGGTCAGCTGGTCTCCGCATTTCACCAGGGTGTCGAACATCATTTTCATTTTTCCGGACGTGAACGTCGGAGTCAGTTTGGCCCGCAGGCTTCGCCATTTTTGGCCTTTGAGCGAGAACAAATGGGCGCTCAGCGGATCGTCTTCTTCATTGTAGTAGGCTCCCCTGTCGACGAAATGGTTGAAGTCGTTCTGCATGATGTGTTTGATGATGTCGGGGTCTAAGGGAAAGTACATCGGCGACAGCAGGAAGAAGATACCGGCATGTGGGACGTTTTTGGCTTTGAAGTAGTTGTAGTACCTCAGGGTGAAATCGGAAAAGGCTTCTTTTTGCGAGAACAGGCCGATTGCGTTTTTGATGAAGCGACTTCGTGGTTCGGTGGGGACTTTCTTTTTTTCCCAGAAAGACAAACTCCATGCTGCGTATGTTACGAGAGCAGCGACAAGAGCTGCGACGAACCCGATCAAGTCCAGCATCCAGCTGTCCGTCAATAGCGCCATGTCCTTGGATAAATGATCTGTATTAATTATGATATTTATGTATTTACAAAGTACTTGAAGTTCGATTGACCAGAGATTTGTGACAGATTTTACGATTTAGAAAAATATAACTGACATGTCTTCAACTCAGTTATGACCGCTGAATGAAAATACGCAACGCATCTGCAACCGCAACGCAATAAAACCAACGTTTCTGATTGGTTCGCAAGGTAATCGCCTGCCGCAGAGGAACTTGAAAATAGGTGGTTCGTTTGATTTCGACGACCATGACTCGACCCACCGGCGTTTTGACATTATGCTGATCACCTATGTGTCCCCCTTGAATTCAAAATCGACCTGTCTCGGGATTTTCTGGGAGGAAAATGTTTCAATGAAAAATCGGTGGTGGGGCGTTTTGAAATGAAAGTCCTTTATGTAAAAATGATAATATGCTTACTTTATTAATGAAGCGTTTCCTTCTCCTCCTTTGTACAAATGTCTACGAATTGAGCTGTATCTATAATAGGTAACGCGCTGATCAAACAGAAGTGTCAGTTGTTTTATCATTACTAGGCGCAGTATCTATTTGGCATTCTGAAATGAGTTCATATTGGCTTATCTGAACATAAATACCTAATAATTAATAAAAATTTGTGATATCGTCGACTTGGATACATTTTGTAGGTAAAAGATCTGGCGTAATAGACTTGACACATGATTACACTTCTACACTTACACTTCACTTGAGTTGAAGGAAATCCAATTATAAATAAGAAATCCAATAAGTATGTTCCAACTATCAAATGGAATAGAATGAAAAGTACAAATGATAGTCCAAAAATTTAAATTTTATTCTGTAGACAAATCAATTTCATTATGTTTTGAAAATTATGTTACATTCGAATGTCCTCCTCTTCTTTGCCTGGTTAAATGCATTCTGGCGACCCAATTTTGAACAATTCTTTCGCACATATCGCGTGGGATATCCCCAATGATGGCCCGTCGAATGTTGAGTTTCAACTCCGGAACTGCTTGAGGATTATTTGCGTGGACCTGAGATTTACCATACCCCCAAAGAAAGAAGTCTAAGGGGGTGAGGTCACATGATCTTGGAGGCCAGTTGATGTCAGAATTCCTCGAAATAATGCGTCCGGGAAATTGTTGTTGACACGAACACGCATTTTGATGATAGAAGCCGATGATTTCGGAGCGCTGTTGAACGGTATATCTTACCATTTTGATTTGATACGATATATAAAAGGTAACTGTCAATGTTTGACAATTATATCTTAAGCCCCCTTACCGCAGTTGATTTTGAAAGTTGGGACATACTTATTGGAAAACCCTTTGCCTACTTTTACCGACAAATGAATTTGCAAACAAGTAAAAGTTTCATGAGTTTTACTGGATTATTTCAAAGATAACAAATAAACGCAAAATACAAACGATAACCAATGATTGAAGTGCTCCGAAGACGCTCTCTCGACCATTCCGGCCGCACTGCCGGGCCGTGCCGCCGCCCTCTTCATCTCCCCTCCGCCGCTAAGCTACAGAACCGCAGGGCCAGATCAGAGAAATGATCTGATTCGATTCCTTTTGTACAACCTGTATATGTACAATGTGACGTTTTTGACTTTTCAATATCACGACATAACTTTCCTAGCAAAGAATTCATTTGCGGATCCAAAAATGTAAGAACGAAGGCTCAATCCTAAATTCAAAGAAACCACCATGCCGATTATGATCCGTGATCTGTGAATGATGCTCAAGTCGGCTGGACAATGGACAATTTCGTAGGTGGTTGAGAGAAGTGTGTAGAAAGAACAAGTGAATGTGCCTCATGGGCATGAGACTCAGTAGCGCACTTCTTTTTTGAAGGATTAGTGAACGCAAAATGTTAAGTAACTAGGGTTCTACTCTACCGTTATTTGGGCAAACAATTTCAATATGGCGGCCAAAATTTCGGCAGAATGATGAAATTTGGCTTGAAAATCAGATTGATCGTACTAGACAAGGGTAAGTTCTAAGTTTCATGAAAATCGTTCCACTAATACGAGATTTCAATATGGCGGCCAAGATGGCGGCGCAATCATGAAACTCGGCTTGAAAATAAGAATGATCATCCGAGACAAGGGTAACTTTCAAGTTTCATGAAAATTCTTCCACTTATAAGAGATTTCAGTATGGCGGCGAAGAAGGTGGCGGAATCATGAAATTTGGCTTGAAAATAAAAATGATAATACGAGACAAAGGTCAATTCCAAGTTTTATGAAAATCGTTACACTAATAAGAAATTCCAATATGGCAGCCAAGATGGCGGCAAAATCATGGAATTCAGATTGAAAATAAGAATGATCGTACTAGACAAGGACAAGGCGGGAATCATATTGCCGTGTACGTTATTTGGTCCGAAGGTTCCGTTTTCTAAATACTCAGTTTATATTCTAGTCTTATTTTGACATCATTTATTTGTACGTTTTTCATGGTAACTTGTTTCTTATTAATTCTTGATAAATAAACTTGTACATAATTGTTTGTCGTTTTCTTTATCTGTGTGTAATTGTCCTCATTGCGAAAAATAAAGCTCGCGTATTTATCGTGATAAGTGACCTACGACATTATCATTATTATTAAAGTTCACTACAGGTAATTCTGCAGATGGTGCCCTTTTTGTTTGCTTTGACTATTTTGTTGAAAAGGAATATGTGCGACCTTCTCAATTTCCTTCTAAGCTACGAACATGATTTCGGTCACAAAATATATATTCCATAATAAGTTTGGTGACAGTAGCTCTCAAGCCTTCTTACGGTGAAGAATCAAGACTACAAGAAATTCAGGCAATCGATTTATATTCCTTCAGAGCTTTCAACTGGACCTATGAACACAGCAGCACTGACTAGGTTGGACTTCTATATTTTTCTTGAATTTTTTTCAAATTTTGGTGTAATCAAGCCAGATTCCACCTTCGGAAGCCAAGGTGAAGCTTTGGCGGTCCATCTTAAGAGGCACGTCTGTTTTGGAGCTGACCGAAAATCTGTAGTTCTTCAGCAGTACAGAAAGACCAACTTTGGTCTGCATCATTCCGAATCTCAAACCTAGAATCCAATAAAAATATTATTTCACCGTTTGAAATACGAAAACGGCATCTGAGCGGCACCCACCAATGCAAATCCTTGGCCCTTCACCAAAAGGCAAGAAGGTATAAGCCGGCCGTTTCTGCTTATTCTCTTCCGAAAACCGTTCCGGATCGAACTTATCCGGTTCAGGATAGTACCTCTCGTCTCTTTGAAGCCCTATAACAGGAAGCATCACTGCGGTTCCTTTTTCCAATACGAGATCGTGCCCGGGAACTTTGTAGTCCTTGGTGCACACCCTGCTCAAAATAGGTATGGGTGGGTACTTCCTCAATGTTTCTGGAAATTGACAGGAGTGTTATTTTTACATGAAATATACGAAAAAGCAGAACGTATTCACCATTGATAACTTTTTCCATGTAGTGCATTTCCATTATAGCTTCGTACGTGAGCTGATTCTCATGCTTCGCCAACACGCAGTTCACTTCCTCTCGGAGCTTTTCTTGAACATCTGGATTGGAACTCAGCTCGAAAAGACAGAAAGTCATCGTAGTCGATGAGGTTTCGAATCCTCCGATGAAGAAAAGAAAAGCCTGAGCTGCCAACTCGTTGAAGGTGATTCCAAATGATCTTTTTGCATCGTTATCGACTACGTTCCCATCTTCATCGGCTACTTTTTCATCTTCGACTAGTTCACCTCGATTCTTCAATTGGATGAGCAGGTGCATGAAATCCTTACGGTGGATGTGGTTCTTTTCGCGGTATTCGACGGTCTCTTTGATGACCCTCATGAAAAACTCGGCCATATCTGGCTTGATCAAGGTCGTATGGAATTTCAGCATCAAGCTCGGACAGATGAACGTCAAAAATGCCTTGAAGTTTTCCCACGCGTTGTTTTGGAAAAACTTGCCGCCTTGCTTGTTGAACTCGTTGTCGGGGTCTTTCAGAGAGTTGCAGTCGATGCCGAAAGCGCAATTTCCGATGATGTCTATGGTGAATCGCGCCAGAATGTCCCTGATGTCGATAGCGCTGCCGACGCCCTTGTTCATTTCCACGGTCAGCTGGTCTCCGCATTTCACCAGGGTGTCGAACATCATTTTCATTTTTCTGGACGTAAACGTCGGAGTCAGTTTGGCCCGCAGGCTTCGCCATTTCTGGCCTTTGAGCGAGAACAAATGGGCGCTCAGCGGATCGTCTTCTTCATTGTAGTAGACCCCTCTGTCGACGAAATGGTTGAAGTCGCTCTGCATTATGTGCTTGATGATGTCGGGGTCTACGGGAAAGTATGCCGGCGACAGCAGGAAGAAGATGCCGCCGTGTGGGACGTTTTTGGCTTTGAAGTAGTTGTAGTACCTCGTGATGAAATCGGAAAAGGCTTCTTTCTGCGAGAATATGTTGTATACGTTTCTAAAGAAGCGCTCTCGAGGTTCGGTGGGGACTTTCTTTCTTTCCCAGAAAGACAAACTCCATGTTGCGTATGTCACGAGAGCAACGACAAGAGCTGTGACGAACCCGATCATGTCTAGCATCCAGCTGTCCGTTAATAGCGCCATGTCCTTGGATAAATGCTCGGTATTAGCTATAGGTACGAGAAACTTCATGTTCAAGCGCACAAAAATTAAGAATACTCGTAGATTCTACTAATCTGATAGTTTAAAAAAATATCTGATATATTTTCCAGATAGAGAATCAATTAGGATGATGGAATAATTTTTAGCATTTCTCAATCGAATTTTCCGACGAGTGGGAAATTGATATGCGATCAATTTCCACAAATTTTAGCTATTGTACCATAGATTACTTCGATGGTCTTAGCAAAAATGTTCATAACAAACCAAGAAAACTATTCTGCTCACCTTGTCCTTGATTCAGGGAAATTATCTTTTTTTTTGTTTTGAGCATTGGAGCCTCAAGTTTATCCCATACACTTTCTATTTTCAGTAGAATGACTTTCTGGAGCAAAAGTAAAGTGACAAGCTGGAGCGCTGGGAGAATACGGCCGATGGCCGCTGATAGTTGCAATCCAAAACTTTGCAGGTGTCATCAGCCATAGCCGTAGCTCACTTTGCGTAGCCAGCTTGTCACTTTATTTTTGCTCCCAAAAGTCATTCTACTGAAAATAGAAAGTGTATGGGATATAGGTGGACTTCTACACCTTCTCCAGGCCGCGCACCGTCGCCGTATATCAGCTATGAAAAAAACTATTCCCCAAACGAAAATGTTAATAAGCATATAAAGATCTCAAAACCCTATTTGAGGAAAAATTCAAGGGCAGAATTGAAAATATGAGTTTGCGGAGATAACACAGGGCTCCAAATCCGGCTGGTGCGACTATTTATCACAATAAACACCACAGCTTGACTCAATGTAAATCAACAATATCAACAACCAGGTCTCAACAGTTGAAGACGTATATTATTTAATAAGATAGTAAGGAAAGATATCTTCTCTCACGAGATACCCTTCTCGCACAAGACACGACAGTTAAGAAAAACATCCGTTGTGTGCAGATCCCCCTCTCTCATAAGATCCAGGCATGGATACAGAAAATAGTTAAAAAATTATAAAAAAAAATGTTTTTCTCCTTATCGGCTTTTTGCCATAGGAGTTTTGCCCGTTTATTCATTCCACAATAATTGTTCACATCGAAAAGTGCCATTTTGGACAACACAACACCCAGACTCCTCACCGAGAATCGAACCCGGGACTTCCGCACCGCAGGCAATCACAGAACCGCCTGCGCCATGGGGCCGTCTAAGACAGAAGATAGTTGATCAGTGTGATATGTAACATGGTAAACTGAAGTATGAAGAAATCATTAAAGCAATTCAACTCAGATGTAGGAGAATAGCCCGACCAGGTCCATTAAGTATGACAGCATACCTCGGAGCTCTCAAAACCAAGTCACCTGTTCTACAGGTCATCGCTTTGTTGTCCCGCTAGGTCCTGTCTCTCATGGTAGCTCGGTTCCAGGTCATCTGGATATCTTGTGGCGACATCGTTGTACTCTTTCGTCTCTCTCAAGCCCCCAACAACAGTGACCCACACGCTACTCCCCTGAACGTGATTACCCCGCTAATTGTTACAATAATTGACTCTTATGTGACAGGAAACAAAGCAACTGAATAAAGTTATCTTCGAGCGTTCTAAAGGCACAGCAGCGGTACTCTGGAGGTCTTTATCATCAGAATAGAGACTTGAATATTCTCTTTACTAAACTCTGGAGCAGGAAATACCAAATATCTCTTGTATTCTGCTACCAGACATCTGCCGACTTTTTCTCTACCTTTCAACTTCCCGTTACTTGACGACCACATCTCCCTTTTCAGGTATATTACCAAAGCTCACAATGTTTTACGTTTATTTTTCATAGGCTGAAGAGCCGGTCGATTTCACTACCTACTACCTAATATTGCCACCGAAAAAAGGTATCTATCTACCGAATGTTTATTTTTCAAATTGTGAATTAGATTAGCTGTGTAAGTGAAAACGAAATCTGCGACTTGATCCAGCTTCAAAAATAAAGAAGGTGGGAAAACCTGCGCCGCGGCGTTTCCACTTGG
This sequence comes from Anaspis maculata, assembly GCA_949128115.1. Classification (NCBI taxonomy): domain Eukaryota; kingdom Metazoa; phylum Arthropoda; class Insecta; order Coleoptera; family Scraptiidae; genus Anaspis; species Anaspis maculata. The sequence goes on from OX421964.1 coordinate 73,294,070, forward strand.
AACAATAAGAGAACGATGTGAGATGTGTGAAAATTGTCAGGGATAAAGTTGTAGGAAATTCAGTGATCTACGAAAAGTCAGCGAGGTGATACTTCTTCAGTCTTGCCGTCAGCTTTTGAACATCTCTGCGCCAGGGGGCAAAATTCTACTACTGCTACTGCACTTGCCAAACTCACACCAACTCACTTCAACAATTTCCATGTTTAGTCAAGAAAAGAAGACAACCCAAAACCATTGAGCAAGAAACCAACCGCTTCGAGGTACCGTCGCCGGTAACACGCTGATCACTGACTTCAGAAAAAGCTGCGAGTTGAGAAGACATGACAAATCAGCCAGTCAAGAGTAAGAAAGTGAACCAAAAAGATCCAGTTTCCACTCCATCTTTGCTATGAGGCGAAAATTTCTATGTCCGGGGTATTCTCCTACAATACATGGTCACAACAGTCAAGAGAGAAGAAATGGAGAAAACAAAAGCTTCTGTTCACCGTCATGGTAATTCAAGTCCACAACAACTGCGGTTGTTCAGCATTAAAACTGTCAAATAAGAACAAAAGATGAAGATCGACTAGACGAAGACCTGAAGTCCTTCTGCATCCTTGCCAGGGGGCAAATATGACTGTCGGCACTTGATCCCTTGAACACACATGAACGCAACCAAGAGAACGAGAGAAGAAGATCATCCTTGCCAGGGGGCATCAACTTGGATTCTACTACATCTGCACCTGTGCAGCACAACTGCATCCATCAAGAAATGGAATATAGGAAATAGAAGATCAAGCTCAATGTCGCCAGGGGGCACAGTTCACCAAGTCAACAGCAACCAAGAAGTACTTTTGATCACGCCGGTCTGTAACTGAGACTAGCTTTTGTTGTTGAATGCTTACCCGCATGTCCTCACCAAAACCTAATAGTCCGGTGGATTAGCGCCTAAACTATGCATTTTGTGATAAAGCAAAGGGCTTCTGAATTTACATTCTTGAGACTGAACTTGACAATTCCAGAAATGGCGCCAACGAGTTTGGTGTGGCAGGTGACCTCAGGAGCCATCCAGAGCCGTAAAAGATTCAAAATCTTCCATGTACCTCGAGGGCACCCAAATGCAGCATACTTGGATGCGCTGATATTCTATGGGGAGGAATTGACAAAATATGTCGATGCTAATCACGTGAGGGGGCTGAGGAGAAGGCATTTTTGTCTTTGAAGGCGATTTATGGTTTTCATCAATCCTGAATGAATATGAAGAAGTTTGGTATCATTTCCGACTAAAATCGACGTTCTGAGTTCGAATAAAGTGTTCAAATTACGTTAGAAACATGTTTGGACAAGTTTGTCTAAAAAGACACGCTTTTTTGATATTCAACTTTAACCTCATGGTTTCCACTCCTCACCACAGGCATTCCATTTATTCGTGCATATTCAGTTACTTTCAACTTTTATTCGACTGAAAAAGATGCATTAGATATGCTTCTCATCTTTACAAGTTCATAGAAATGTCTGGTCACGAGGGTGGTTTTGCGTCAAGACGGCACCTGATAAGTGACGCATGCTTCAATTTAAAAACGTGTTGCGTCATGAATAAAGGCTCCATTGTACGGTTTTTAACTTTGTCTTGCAGAGGAAGAATTGTACCTCCTTGTAAAAGCAACAAACATGATATCGGAGCTGTATCGCATGCACAATATGACTTTTCGTGTGAAGGTGCATCAATTACAGTCTTCAAAGTTGACATAAAATAACTTTCAGAACAAATCCTTCTAATCATCTTGTAAAAACAAAAGACATATACAGTGTATGTTTTTTATCATTAAGAAACCTGAAACTGATACAATATATAACAATTTCGATTCCAGATGTCTTCGAAAATTAATAAACCTGCAGTAAAAACTTTGATATTTTCCCTAATTTTTTTCCGAATCGAAATACCGAGTAATGCGATCCAAGGATACATCGATACTGCATTTTGAGTTAGAGCAACGAATTTTTCCATGTGCGAACCTTATACCAATAGACATGATTTGACCAGCAGCCCCTGAAATTAAGTCAATAAGGAGGCGAATGGGGGCCCTTCAAACTTTGAAGATAAAAGAACTTTCACAAAACGATCATTGAGTATCGTCATGGCATGTGTCATCAAGGGAGCTTATGAGTCTATTAGAAATATTAGTAGCAATTGTCGCCGTGTTCGTTCCATTCTCCAAATTTGAAAAAAAAACACTCTTTTGTTGAGGTTAAGAAACCTGTTTTTTCCTTTTTGACAAGGAAACGAATAATTCATGATGTTCTATTGAGCAATCAACCAAATCACATTCCGTGAGTCTAAATACCTGGTAGAAAAGTGCCCATGGGTATATTTTGGAACACATATGTGCACCATGACATTGCTTACCATGGGGATGTGCCCAATGTACCCATGTGCATCATTCAAATGTGCTCAATGTTCCCATGTGCATCATGAGGATGTGCTCAAAATACAGAAGGATCTGCCCAACGTGCTTATGTGCACCAACCATAGTCACATCCCCATGAATACATTGAGCACATCCCCATGGTGCACATGGATACGTTGAGCACATCCTCATAGTGCACATGAGTCATAATATCACATCCACATCAAATAGCACCCCCAAGGTATTAGGTAAGTATATGTAATAGCCTACCTGGAGGCTGTGAACAATCAGAACACCCTGTAACCTACAGGCTGTGAACAATCTGTAACACCCTGTACATGAAAAGAGGCAGAAAATTATAGATATGTAACTACAGGGTTCCCGCTGGTCTGGAAAACCTGGAAAACCTGGAAAAGTCAGGGAATTCACTTTTAAAAATTCTGGTCAGGAAATGTCAGGGAATTTTGAAAAAAAAAGAAAAAAGTCAGGGATTTTTTGTGAGGGTCAGGGAATTCCGTATTTTTTCTCATTTATCTTATGAACTACTAGAAACTGAGCAACTTTTATTGATTTTTCAAATCTCTCATCGCACTAGTCATCAATCATGCAGTTTACTACATGTTTTGAATTTGCCGCCTTTCAAATTGGCGCCAACACCGCTAGATGGCGATAGTGGTATTCTGTCAGCCAGCACCGCTTTGGTTGGTTGCGGTAGTTAATTTAATAATGTCAACATTGTCAACAGCAAAGCAAGAGGACACGAGAAAAAATCACGCTCTTCTCTTCGTCTTGTGCATACTTTGTCGGAATTTTATCCGCCACAAACAAAATGGGTTCTACGAATACGAATTTACCAATTTCACGATTTTACTTTGCCTGCTACCTCAATTATTATCAAGTGGTTAAGAATTTGTTTACTCAGTAGTCAGGGAAAATCTACAACTTTGGTCTGGAAAATCAGGGAAAAGTCAGGGAAATTTGACTTCATTAGCTAGCGGGAACCCTGAACTAATATTTTGGAATCTTCATGAAAATTGACAATAGAAAGTTTTTTTTTGAGATCATTGCAAAAGAAAGGCCCAAAGAAAAGGGTTGTAATGTCGCGGAACACCTGTATATTATGGAATTATTGATTGTTGATGAACAAGAACAGAAGTCAAAATAAAAGTCTCGCGAAATGTGTAAAATGCTCACTGCTTTATCAAACGAGAATAAAAAATCAATTCTTCCTCAAGAACAGGCCATCAACATGTTTGATTTCTATACTAACTCCACAAGCAACCAAATAGGACTGCTTCCAACAAGAAAGGCTGCAACACGATACAAATTAATAATTTGTAATCGTTTTCGAGCTTTTAAATAACGGAAACGAAATTTTTGTTCTTCCATACTTACGGATGGCTCCTGAGGTCACCTGCCACACTAAACTCGTTGGCGCCAATTCTGAAATTGTCAAGCTGAATCTCAACGACGTGAATCCAGAAGCCCTTTGCTTTATCACAAAATGCATAGTTTAGGCATTTTTTGGCGCTTATCCACCGGACTATAAGGGGGCACTGAAATCGACCGGCTCTTCAGCCTATGAAAAATTAACGTATAACATCGTGAGCTTTGGTAATACACTTGAAAAGGGAGATGCGGTCGTCAAGTAACGGGAAGTTGAAAGGTAGAGAAAAAGTCGGCAGATGTCTGGTAGTGATCCCTGGTCTGGTAGCAGAACACAAGAGATATTTGGTATTTCCTGCTCCAGAGTTTAGTAAAGAGAAGATTGAAGTCTCTATTCCGATGATAAAGACCTCCAGAGTACCGCTGCCGTGCCTTTAGAACGCTCAAAGATAAGTTTATTCAGTTGCTTTGTTTCCTGTCACATAAAAGTCAATTATTGTAACAATTAGCGGGGTAATCACGTTCAGGGAAGTAGCGTGTGGGTCACTGTTGTTGGGGGCTTGAGAGAGACGAAAGAGTACAACGATGTCGCCACAAGATATCCAGATGACCTGGAACCGAGCTACCATGAGAGACAGGACCTAGCGGGACAACAAAGCGATGACCTGTAAAACAAGTGACTTGGTTTTGAGAGCTCCGAGGTATGCTGTCATACTTGATGGACCTGGTCGGGCTATTCTCCTACATCTGAGTTGAATTGCTTTAATGATTTCTTCATACTCCTGTTTACCATGTTACATATTACACTGATCAACTATCTTCTGTATCCATGCCTGGATCTATTCTGTGCCTGGATCTTATGAGAGAGGGGGATCTGGGGGAACTGTTGAGACCTGGCTGTTGATATTGTTGATTTACATTGAGTCAAGCTGTGGTGTTTATTGTGATAAATAACTGATGGTGATTTCATTGACCATGTTTATTATGTATGAACCAATGTACTGTGATTATTCACTGTTTTGTTTTGTTTGTGATATTGATTGTTATTTGTTTGTATGTCATGTGTTCTACCTCTTCAATCTGCAGCAGTGCTCGGCCACTGTTCTTGCCAAAATCTTCTCTATTTTCCCTACAGATCCCTCGTCAATTTAGGTCACCATAGAACTTACTAATAAACCTTTGTCTCTGTTTCACACTGCGCCAAGTGACTACACTGCGCTTAGCACTTGGTCTGCAGTATTCTTTCCCGCTAACAGGTTCCTCAACAATCTAGGTCCGTGGAATTAATATGATCTGTTCTAGCGAGAGCGATACTCTCTCTCGTCTTTCTCTTGTTCTCTCTGCATCAGTGGCTTACACACTACATTTCAAATAGTGGGAGGGTGGGGTATGTCTTTGGAATAAAATTGTTCTTTGTTGATTTGAAGTCTCTGCATTTCATTTCCAAGCCTTCACTTACCTGTACTACCTTGGGTAACTACAACACAACGAAAGTCCCAACAAACACCGCTAAACAAACAAGATTGGCCAACATAAGTCTTCAACTTGAAAGGGGTTCTGCTTCTTCTTTGAGGAAAGTTTTTTTTATAAGAGGGGTGGGTTGGGAGATTACAGTAGATACAGTTAGGAGAAAAATGATTCATACGGCACCGCTGGGAAGTCGGCTGGATTTCAGAAATGTTAGCTGCTTGGATCGTTCTTGAATGCCAGTTTTGATTACGACCAATCTTCAATAAAAACTGGCAATCAAGAACAATCCAAACATCTAACATTTCTGAAATCCAGCCGACTTCCTAGGGGAGCCGTATGAATCATTTCGCTCCCAACGGTACATGTGAAGGGTGTCTTTTTTAAAGTGAACCCTTTGAAAAATTGAATAAAAATTCAACTAATAAGAGGATTTCACTGGAAGCAGGTGGTGAATGGAAAGCAAATATTCAAGTTTTGATCTGGAAAGTTATTCCAAGTTGTTTTGAAGATCACTCCCAGTAAATGGCCGCCACGTCTCTAAATGCATATTTCCGGCCTCCGTAACAAATCACGCAATTGCACGCCTGCATATTTCGGCAGGAATTTCACCAATAATGGTTCAAATGGGGTTTTCAACTATGTATTCAAAATCATTCAGAGGTTCCAAGAAGACTTTCGACTTCACGTAGCCTCACGAAAAGAAATCCAAGAAACTCAAATCGGGAGAGCGCGCTGGATAATCGACATCACTGTTTTGAGACATCAATCGATTTAGAAACATTACTCGGAGTAAGTTTATGTTCACGTTAGCTGTATATGATCTCGCACCATCTTGTTGGTACCACAAAATTATGATAACGAAGTTGTAGGTGATGAATAGCGTCCACTAAAAATTGTTTCCAAAGAGGGAGCGATATCTTCTTGCAACTGCCGGCGAAAATCTTCCGTAGCATGAACAATGGAGCCACTTCTCAAGAAGAGCTCCACCATTTTTATCCGGTCTTCTATCGGCCAGCGCCCCATATATCACACAAAACTTGATACTTGGAGCTACAAGACGACCTGTCACGTGAAAGTCTCTTGACAACCGGGGTCATCATGGGAACGGATGAAAATGAGGTCACTCTAGAAAAAACACCTTTATTTCCATTTCAAAACGCTCACCCCAAATTTTCGCTTCTGAAATTTGTTTGCCAAAAAATCACAAAAAGGTCGATTTCACATTCAAGGGCAGCAATCTAATTTCAATTTTCTCTCTCCATCCCCTTTGGCAGGGTTACTACACTTCTCAAAAATTTCAAATAAGAATACAATATAAAAAATGCTCACTTTATTAAAGCCTCTCCTACTCTTCCTTCGCACAATTTTTTACAAATCTGTACCTATAATAGGTATCGCATTGATTGATTAAACAGAAGTGTTTTTTTTTTAACTGGGCGCGCTCTCTATCCGCTCTTCTGAGATAAGTTTATCTTCGCTTATCAGCCACTCCACGCGAAATGTAAACCAAATGCTCAAATTTGACTGTTTTCATTCCAATGTATTTTAAATCTTCAAATATACAAGGATTTGAATATAATTCTTCTTTTTTTTAATTCAGATTCAAGTTGTTATTTTTTTTTGTTCCTCAACAATTTATCCTGATATATTCCAGTCAATTATATCTTATATAAAAATATACCTATAATAGAATTTATCTCATTGTCTGTCTCTTATCTTCTTGTTTGTTTTCTATTGGGACAGGTCTTTCAATTATTAAATCTCTGTTTATGTAGAGAGGTAGGTAACACTACACTCACCTTTTCAATCAATTTCAACCATAAATAACCAAAACCAACGGAAAAATCACTCCAATCATACACGGATCGGCCTGGAAAATGTCAATATAAACAAAACTCATATGCCCAATAATGTTTGATTTTACTCTATTTTACATTGACGAATCCAACACTCACTTTTTTAACCAATTTCACCTGTTGGGCACAACCAAAACGACCGGAAAAGTGAACTTGCACCTTCAACCTGAAAATCGAGAAATGTAAACAAAACTTATTGCGCAATAAGTTCAAAATGAAATTTTCTTGTCTTATTGTTGTCTTCCACCTCGTCTTCCACTTACCAATTCAATCAAGTAAGGAATAAGTATCTCAGATCTTGTAATCACACTTATTTTCTTGCCAATTTCACACAAAATTAATAAAAAGACGAAACAACATACCGCAGCACTTCAAGCATTGGGAGTATTCTCTAATGTAAACTCCTAAACAAATCGCAGAGAATAAAAACGTGGCCCATCGTTAATTTGGTAGATGAGTCGCTAAGCTAACAACACCCGGAAATTTTTCAACGACCGTGAGCTATTATAGGCAACTCTATATACTTTCGATTCACTCACGTGAATATGAATAAATCGCAAACAAAAATCAATCTGGAATACGCATACTGATCAACAGATCTTGAAGGGAAAAACCAAGGAAAGCCTTCAAATTCCTGTCGAGTGGACAGTTGGACAGCCGTTTGGATGCGCGCCAACCGGAAATGTGTGGTAGCTATTCACTGGTCGAAATATTGCGGAACGGCGTTCCGGCTCGTGGAATATTCCCAAGAACCGTTCAGTCTCGTGAAATTTCGTTGCAAGCTGTTCCGTTTCGTGGAAAATTTGCCGATAAGACGTTGAGACGTGTCTTTCAATATAATTTTGTCTTTTGTTGAATTATTTTGATTTTATTGTCTTTTCATTACCTACACTTATTCTTTCAATCAATTGAATATAATCATACTGATTATTATTGTAGGTAAGTACTTATCAGGTACTTGTCCCATTCACGACGTAAATTCAGTAATATCACTTTTTGAGCTGATCATGTGCTTAATATCTACCAATATCTATTGTTTCGCAAACCAATCTGAAATCATCCATCCAACTTTTACCACCAAGATTATAAAAAAAATCCCCAAATATTTCCAATTTTTCCTTTTTTAAATTGAAAGAAATATAATTTTATTGCTTATACAGGGTGGTCCGACTTTTATGTCATTGAATTTAAGGATAGATAGAGAATGAAAAATGAAGGCGACTTTCTTCAGAAAACATATCTGAGAAATGCCTAATAACAGAGATACAGCCCTTCAAAGTTGGAAATAAATAATCGTTTTTTCCGCATTACTTTTGAACCGTTCAACCGATTTGATTCAAAATGGAACCAAAGGTTTACTGAAATTATCCCCTGTCGAACAATCATAACATGTTCCATAAAAAAGTTTCAGGGGCATTAGGGTGTGTCCCTACTTTTACCCCCCCATTTTCCACACCCATAGTTATTTTTGGAAACTGTTCATAATTTTGAGTTTTACGTTCAATTTAAAAGAAAAAGTCACCCTTGCAAAATTTTGATTGGGGGCTTCGTTTAGGAGATATTTGAGTTTGAAACTTTGGAAAACATTCAGAAATCGCCACTTTCCAGAGCCCAAATCATTTTTTTCCGGAAAATTTCTCGTGTTTTGGAAAAAATGGTGGTTTATCAACTTAGAAATTCTAGAAAACCTATTTCAGCTGAAAAATCATGAGTTTTTTTAGATTTTAATTTTTAGACCTTTGAAAGTTGTGCTTTTGAGATGTTTTCCAAACCTTCAAACCTGAATATCTCTCAATCAAAGCCTCCAATCAAAATTTTGCAATTGTGATTTTTTCTTCAAAATTGAACGTAGAATTCAAAATTATGAACAGTTTTCAAAAATAACTAAAGGGGTGAAAACAGGGGAGGGGAAAGTAGGGACACCCCCTAATGTCTACGCCCCTGAAACTTTTTTATGAAACACGTTATGATTGTTCGACAGGGGATAATCTCAGTAAACCTTTGGTTCTATTTTGAATCAAATCGGTTGAACGGTTCAAAAGTTATGCGGAAAAAATGATTATTTATTCCCAACTTTGAAGGGCTGTATCTCTGTTATTAGACATTTCTCAAATATGTTTTCTGGAGAAAGTCCACTTCATTTTTCATTCTCTATCGATCCTTGAATTCAATGACATAAAAGTCGGACCACCCTGTATATGTATAAATCAAATGGCCAAAATATTGACTAAATATACGGGTATATGCAATGATATGCAATATGGATTGAATATTGTGCAGCTATATGCTAATATGGACTATCAAATTTTCAAAAAATCAAAATAATAAATTATACTCATGTGAAATTAAACTTGGTCTTGAAGCCGCCCGCATAAGCGGACGAAAACAAACTGGGGAAAAATCCATCAAAGCCGAGGAATTACGAGAATACTCAAGAGTCAAGTGATCATTAAAAGATGTCGCTAGTGATTAAACTCATACGTGAGAACTGAGCGAATTTCTACAACATGATTCACTTCCTACACCTCGTCACTCAATAATCTTCCCTGCGCGACGTCCGAAAGACTGGTGGAAACAATATGCGGTGAAATTAAAAATCCCCAGTGACAGCGCCCCAGCGTGCTATATCAAGTTATTCATTGAAATGTTCCACGACTATACGTTGTTCGCGGTCGTTTTGGATGCGATAGGATGCAATACATTGATTCCAAATGGCCTGGAATAAAGGAGTATCGACGGAGATTGACCGTTGTACCGGGACCGATCCGCCTGGGCTGCCGTCCGCTCCCGCTTTGTCACGTCTGTCGCCGAGTGCTTCTGCGGTCTGTTGGAGAAGAGTTCCGATCCACTTCGAGAAAGCTGAGTTGAAACCCGTTGATGGTGCGCCGTGACCCACCTAGAGGCCGTAGAGTTGAAGCTCTTCAATGATGAGTCTCAACCCACTTGGACGATGCAGAGTCGAAACCCCGGTTGATGCGCCTCAGCCCACCTAAAGAATGTCGAGTTGGAATCTTTCGGAGATGCATTTCGATCCCCTTGGGGAAGTTGAGTTGAGAACCTTTCAGGATGCGTTTCGACTAGTGCTTTGCATGAGAACGAGAATTCTCGCTTTCGCCCTCGCTCTCAGACCCGAGAACGAGAGCGAGAGCGAGACGATACCGCATGTTCATGAAAGAGAGCGAGAGTTTTTGCCGAGAACTCTCGAAAAACTCTTGCTCTCGTTTTTTTTTTAACTCAGACCTGCTCAACATTAAAACCACTGGTTAGATTTTAGCGAAACTCGACTAATAAGTAGATCATCTTTCAAAACAAGTCAATGGTAAATTTCAGCCGGATATCTCCACCCATTGATGAAATTGATGAAATCATGAAAACTAATAAAAAAAAGCAAACTTCGAAGAGCTGTATCTCGGTTCATGTTGAAATCTGGGCAAAAAGATCGAATACCTTCTTTTCAGTTTGTGTTGGGCATCTACCCATTAAATTATGCAAGCTTATTCTGAAACACACCTTTATAAACGTGATTCTAATATAGGTAGCAGCAAACTAAACAGTTACAAATCAATTTAATCGCATTTGACAGTGTGTACCATTCATTTATGAGCCTGAACCCTGTAGTAGTGGTATAGTAGGTTCACTTGTACTGTGACTCTAGTTGGCGGGGCAAATTTTCTACTTTAGTATTGTAGGCTTGCCGCCTTTTCACCTGGTGTGAAACTGACTTCTCTGGAAGTGAAGTTATATTTCTTATCAAATTGATATTAAAATCTTGGAAAACTGACTTAGTCATAAGTGGACGTGCGACTAGGGGGACGCAGAGCTGTGTTACCGTCATGTAGACACCAAAAGAGCACGGGGCGGCCGCAAATTAAGTCATCTTGACGGCGGCCCATTCAGGGTCGACAAAAACTCGTCCCGGGAAGCCCCAAAACGGAAGCAAATTGCAAATTGAAGGTACTTACATCAGTTTCGGTCCAATACACAACTTTGAGCGGCTGGGTTCTTTGAAATTTGGTTCAATTTACTTTTTACACGTAAATTCTTTTGCCAATGACAGACTGCACGGCGATCCTTGTATCGCCCATAATTCTTCAGGGTTTGACTTGTATTTTTGACTGGAAGAGGCGAAAGGGTTGATGATTGCATGGGGCCCCTTTTTTGGACGAAGAGCATTGTACAATCTTCAATTTGAAGCATCTAAAGTTGAACCGGCTTCAAGAGGTTAGGAATATTTTTCACAACTGTCAAATGTCAAGGCTCTCTTGATTTATTTGTTCATTGGCGAAAATTAAAAACAAGTCGAAAAATTGTTACATTTTACCAATAAAATGAAAAAAAGCGTCAGACATCACGTCCCGCAAAAATGTTCCGGCTATCTGCAAGGAAATACGCAAAAAATGTGTTTCAAAACTGGTCCGGCCAGAGCAGCCAACTGCAAAGTTTTGGGGATTTTCTATATTTCACATTTGGAAACTTAGGAACAAAATCTCACAGCCGACTAGAATCACGGTACAAGTGAACCTACTTTAGTAGATAGTTGGCAAACAAAAAGGGTCGGGCGAGATGGCATACTATGCGGAGTGTGCTTACGTCTCCAGAGCGTTGATAAATTTCATTTGTGATATCTGCCAACGATAGGTAGAGCTCTAACCATAAATGCCAACAAGAAAATGTTTTCCTTTTAATTGTGAGCTTTTTTTTTCAGTGTTTGGAAATTTTATCACACATCTCCCATTTTTAATTCTTTTTCATCTTGAATTAAGTTTTTATATGGCATTATTATTCTTCAATGAAGTACTCAGTGAAATAGTGAAGTGTAGTAGTAAAGTAGTCGTTGCTAAAGAGGAAAACATGATGTATGTCAACTCACCTGCACAAAGTCAGGACAAGATAGTGTTTGCATAGAATCTTTAATAGAAAAAAAATCAAAAGAGTCTCTCATAGGCCCCGAAATTTCTAATACAAAATATCAGGCTTCAGTTCAATGCGAATGGAATTGTTTTCTGAGCATTAAGAAAAAAATTATAAGCCTGAACACAAAATGTATGCCAACTCAGGCACATCTCTCCTACCTAATACCTACTTATACGTACTTAGTTATAAAAAATACCAATATTATTTTTCTTAAGGTGGATTTATGCTAGCAAAAAATAAGAATGAAAATAAAACAGAATAAAAATAAGAAAAATAAGCACGGCAACTGCTCATTTATACTTCGGAAATAAAAATAAGAATAATAAACAGTTAGAAACGTTGCGACTAGGTGTCGCTCGACGCATCAAAATGACAGTCGTCAAAATTTTTAGTTACAGTTTTTAGCTTTATGCTGTTGTTATTGCGGTTCTTTTCCTACTTGTTTTGTTTGATGTTATACAGTAGGATCGAGTTTCTTTCCAGATCTTGCGCAAGATCTAGCAACAGCAACATTTTCGTTATGATTTTTTTTCGATCCAAGTCGAGATCCGAGTTTCTCGCGGAGGTCCTTCGTGAACAAATCCCCAGCCGCTGCGATGGGTGATTTTTGGAAGGACCGAAGTAATTTCCCACTCCTTCTGGCTTGATTAACTCCACCAATTCTGTTCGGACAAACTCTTCGATTTATTCAAAGCCTTCCTCAGTTATTGCTTTCAATGAAACTCGATTTCCCAAGCCGTTGAACTTGATAGTATACTTGAATTATATCGGAATCGTTGTTTTTAAATTTTTGTTCTGAATAACTGAGAGACCCATCTTCGGATTCCATATTGGAAATAAAATACCTCCAGTTCCGACTCCTCCAGCTTTGCGGGTCTCAATCGAGGTCGCCTCGGAGCTCGAAGGTCGCAATAGCTTCTGAGAAATGATAATTTGCCAGCGCCTGCGAACTTGCCAGCCTCGTAGCTTTACCGCAAAACAGGCCAGCCCATCTTTCCAGTTTGATAGGAAGCCTCGCCAGAAATGTGCTACTCGAGGTGCTACATCTATCTACCTTGTTTCAAATGGATTACTGACAAACGCGCTAATTGGTTGTTGACAATCTGTTTACCTATGTTATTAGTGATCACCCCTCAAATGCCACAGGTTGGAGACCCCTAGTTCCATTCAAGATTTTGAAAAGGGCAGCCACCCTGCTTATATTGAGGTGGAACAGCAAGATTGAAAATATGCTGGTTAGATGTCCCCCTCAAAAACAAAACTGACGAGTTTCGGCTTTTTTGCAGGAAAAATTTGTGCGGGAAAATATCGGAGGTGAAAACCTGGAAAAAATTACCCTGTATTGGTTTTTATATGGGCGCAAATTTTGTGTTTGGCGCTGTAGAGTTGCATTTTTAATTATTTTTCATTACCACATTTACCAGAAATTCACCACATTTACCAGACATTTGCACATTTACCAGACATTTACCACATTTACCAGACATTTACAAATTTACCAGACATTTACCATATTCACCAGACATTTACCACATTTATCAGACATTTACCACATTTACTATACACATTTACCACATTTATCACATTTATCACATTCACCAGACATTTACACATTCACTGGACATTTACCACATTCACCGACCCATGTACACCACATTTACCAGGTGGTTAACCCCTCGACACCCCCCCCCCCCCCCCTTAAACTCATAGCTTTGTTTCAGCGCCACGACGCGACGGTTGCACTAAACTACGCACAAATCAATTCGTCGTTCCAAAAATTTATGCCCATTTTCAATTTGATGTAAATTTGGATTACTGCAATGAATTTGCATTCTGTTTGAAGTGTCCGTTGACCTGATCTCTTGGCTACCAGTCCGTGGTTTTGCAAGACACTAGATATTTCACATAAATTTTGTATAGGGTGTTCAAAAGAACAGTGCAAAATTTCTGAATCGTCAAGAAGCTCCCGTCCAAAATAGATTTTTTTTTTCTAAAATTTTCTCCCCAGAGAAGATGAGGTAGGCCTTGAAGTACATGGTAGTGTTTGAATTCTCTGCTTATCTCCTTTATTTACAGGGTGAGCGCAAAAAATCTTCTTTTTGGTTTTGCATGGATAACTTCTCCCTTGTTGACCGATTTTAAGAATTTGCGGCTGAAGCTAAAACTTGGGGTAAAAAGACCTGAGGATCAGAATTGACTCAAGACAAACATTCAAAGCCAAGCGAGGAGCCAAGGGTCCAATGAAATGTGGCCCAAATTTGTAACGCCGTCGAAAGCCCGTTTAGGAGAAGGATTTGCTAATAGCCACGTTTCTTTCGAATAAATCATTTATTCTGAATACATTAGGATCTTTTGTTCTTGTCTCAGCTCAGAATTGTGTGGGTGAAGGAATTCATTCAAAAGTGCATGTTCAAGGAGGAGAAACAGTCCCTTGTTCACCTGAAATTGGTCGTAACCAGCACTACGAGTGTCTCGGCCCCGTTCATTGAAAACTGCATTCGTGTGCACTGAGGGTATGCAACCCAAAATATCCCTGTGTTGTCTAAGTCCTCACCCCTCACCCCCTGTTCGGTGTGCCTGGCACTTGGCTGTCAGGCGCAAGCGTAAACGAGCTCCAGCACTTTCTTCGGCCGTCTTCGGCATTCTTCGGCTTTCTTTCGCTCGTGCCTTTGCCGCTTCGTTCGAAGCGGTGTCGATCTCCGTACGTCGAGCGGGAAGCCACGCCGTCTTTTTTTTGGTCATCGTTCTCGCGGCCATCTTGTCGTGCCATCGGCGTACATTCGTACTCGACCAGAAGCCCATCCAAGGCCCATCGCGTCCGATAGTGACTCCTGGAGGATCTCTGCAGCATCTCCAAGTCCAGAAAGCGGCAGTTTTCACCGCTTTCACCGGGGAGCGGCTTGGACCAGCCAGCCGCACACAAAGCTCCAGTTTCGGACGGGATCGAGTCGTTCGTCCGCCATTTTGGTGACGAACACGGGCACTCGTGCATTTCAAAAGGAAATCCACCACCAGAACGGCCATCCACCACGACGCCGCCTTCGGACTCCGCCAGGACGACGCCGCCACCGAATAAGATCCCGACGCCACTCGGCGCCAGCGAATCTGCCCCCGATCAGAACCACTCGGATTTTTCATTTCATTTAATTCACATTGTTTTTTTTTATTGTTTTGTAATTCTGTCTGTTTGTGTTTTTTTTCTTTTGTTTTGCATTAAAGTTTTTGATTGTTGTTGTGAATTTTATTTCTGACTGTCGCTTGCTGCTTTCCTAATCCAAGAGTTATTGTTTTAATGCAGCCTTCATCGGAAGGCTGCCGTCTTTATGTGTACCGCGCTAACATATAAATTGGTCCTTCGAGCCGGATACAGGCTAAGCATGGTACAGTCAGGAATTTAATTCACCTCACTATTGAAACTTTAAAGTCACGGGTCAAACCCACGTGACACTTGTGCGTTGGTCCAGCGTGTTGATCAATTCGTTTTTCGCCCGTCTCATTCACACTTTTTCACCTGGGTTGGGTTCGCCATTCAGGTACGCCAACCTAAGGGTCAGTTGCTTTGTTTTCATTTTTCTTTGTGTCGTACACAATGGACGCAACTTTATCGTCCATCGCGATAGCTATTGCGCGCCTTGAGCCCCTTCTGGAACAAGGCGTCACAGCTACCACCGAGCCAAGCCTCCAACCGGCATTTTTAGCCACGTTTGACATTGCGGCGGAAATTTACAACGGTTTCAAGAGCACGGTCAACACTGCCCCTCTCCCCAGTGCCTCCGAGGAGCAGAAGGCTACATTTCTTGAACGTACACTCCGGGCAGACAGCTTGTATGGCAAACTTGCTGCGGTAAAAGCCTCGTTTTCGAATTCAGAGCCGACTTCCTCGCTCTCTCGCCAAGCCTCGCAAACTTGGTTCGAGACAGGCCGGAGCAATGTCCGATTGCCAAAAATCGCGTTGCCGTTGTTCGACGGAAAGTTGAAATCATGGCCACCATACTATGATCTGTTCACGGCGTTAATACACAGAAACCAGTCTCTCTCAGATATTGAACGGTTTCAGTATCTGATCTCGTCTTTATCTGGTGAACCTCTCTCAATGGTTAAACACCTGCCATTGACGGGAGATAATTACATAATTGCGTTCGACTCGTTGGTTGAGAGATACCAGAACGACCGCGTGCTAGTCACTTTTTACTGGCAGTCGATGATGAACGCCTCCTCCGTCACATCTGACTCCGCGCAAGCGCTTCGCCATCTTGTGAACACGTTCAACGAAAATTTAGTGGCCCTCGAGCAGTATCCGCATATCGACCTGTGGGATTTCACCCTGTCGAGCATGCTGCTCCAGAAACTCGATGAGTCGACGCGAAAACGTTTCGAGGTGCAGTCAGCTGGCACCCCCTTCCCCAAATACGAAGACGTCAAGTCTTTCGTGCTCGACCAATGCAAGGCTTTCGAGGCAACTGCCTTAAATTCTAAAACGCAATCGAACTCCCGCTCCACACGGGCAAACACCGTTACCGTGAAGCCCGAGGTCAGCCGCAAGTCGTGGGCCTCACATACGTTGGTGTCTCAGACTTCATCTGCCCCAGCGACGTCGCATGAGTCAGCATGTTCTCATTGTGGGGCGAGAAGTCGTAGAGTCACCGCGTGCAAGACTTTTCTGTCAATGTTCCCAAATGACAGATATTTGGCGGTCAAACAGAAAAGGCTCTGTCTCAACTGCTTGAGCACCAATCACGGCGCTCCAAAATGTCCATCGTCGTATTCGTGTCGGCAGTGCCACGCAAGGCATCACACCTTGCTGCACTTCCCCAAGCCACATAGAACTGCAGGTCATGAGTCACCCAGTTCTTTATCGAATCCAGTTGAATTACCGCAAATCGTTTCCCCTGGTCTTCCAGAAAATGTCGCGAATTCGGTGACGAATCTCGCCTCAAGCCTCAAGGCAGCTCATGTTTTGTTGGCCACGGCAATCGTTCACGTTCGTGACCGGTGGGGAGGCTACCAAAGCCTCCGTGCGCTCATAGACCCTGCCAGTCAGGCATCGTTTATTTTGGACTCCTGCGTGCGCAAATTGGGTCTATCCCCATCAAATCACAATGTGCCCGTTTTTGGCTTGGGTCTCACCCCCGCCAATTCGACGTGTGGCACAGTCACTTGCCAGGTCAAGGCTGATGATGAGTCTCTCCCAATCCCTGAATTGGAGTTAATTGTCCTGCGCAGGATTTGTGGTAACCTGCCAGACACCGCTTTGAACCCGGATCAATTCCACTTGAACTTATCGAATCTGGCGGATCCCACATGGTTCAAGCCAGGCCCCATTCAAGTGTTGTTGGGCGCCGACGTTTATCCGTCAGTCGTGAAAGAGGGAATCGTCTCGTCAGGTCCGTCACAGCCTGTTGCCATAAACACCATTTTTGGCTGGGCTCTTCTCGGTCCCTTTCAAACCCCGTCAAAACCTCTGCATTCCTTTTTGGTTTGCACTCCAACTGGAATCGACGAGTCTCTGCACAAATTTTGGGAAGTAGAGGAAATCTCGTCACCATCGTCCAAAACACGTTTGTCCCCAGATGATGAACGTGCAGAAATTTGTTTCCGGGACTCTGTCTACCGTTGTCCGTCAGGTCGTTTTGGGGTTTCGCTTCCCTTCAAAAGGGAGTCCCCCACCTTTGAACATTGCAGGTCTATGGCTGACCGCCGTTGGTTAGCTATCGAACGTCGCCTGGTCCGTCAGGACACACTCCGTGATCTGTACATAGCATTCATGCGCGACTACCTCGACCTAGGTCACATGACCTTGCTGGACGCAGAACCTCCAGATTCTGAGGCGTATTACATCCCTCATCATCCGATCGTCAAGATCGAAGACGACAAGCCGAAAATTCGCGTCGTTTTTGATGCTTCGGCGCAAGCGCCGAATCATTTATCTCTCAACGAGACGCTTCTCGTCGGTCCTAAGTTACAACAGGACATAGCAGCTTTGCTACTGCAGTTTCGGTGTGAGCCGATCGTTTTTACTTGTGACATCCGTCAGATGTATCGGCAGATACTTATCTCGCCCGAACATCGCAAGTATCAACTCATTCGCTTTCGTTTCTCCCCTGATCGACCCATTGAAACGTACCAATTGAACACCATTACATATGGTGTTTCTTCGGCACCGTTTCTAGCGGTTCGCACGTTGCTTCACTTGGCAGAACAAAGCGCCTCGAAGTTTCCATTGGCTTCGCAGGCAATTCGCCGTAATTTGTATGTAGACGATCTACTTTGCGGTGCGAACTCCGTGGAATCAGCACGGGAATTACAAACGCAGCTAATCAACCTGCTCCAATCGGGTTGCTTTGAATTGCGCAAGTGGGCAAGCAATCACCCTGATGTGCTGCAAGACATACCACTTGATCACGTTCGAACTCAGCCGTCCACTTTCAGTGACGTTGCTGACAATACTGTAAAAATTCTTGGCCTCCAGTGGCAAGCGGCAACAGACACCTTTTCATTCACGGTTCATCCAAATGAACTACCGTGCACAAAACGGTCCATCTTGTCGGAGGTGGCTCGGATTTACGATCCGCTCGGCTTTCTGTGCCCTGTTGCATTTTTCGCCAAACATTTAATCCAACGGTTATGGAAACTTGGCCTTGATTGGGACGACACCCCTCCAGACATCGTATGTCAGCAGTGGTTGCGTTTCCAATCCGAGCTATCGCAACTTTCGCGGTTGCAAATTCCACGGCATACTTTTCCGTCGCCTGCAGACAGGTGCCAGTTGCACGCCTTTTGCGACGCATCTGAATCTGGGTACGCGAGCGTGTTGTACGTTCGTTACCTTCGAAATGGTGTTCCCACCATTCGTCTCCTAACCGCCAAATCAAAGGTGGCTCCAGTCAAATTGCTGACCGTACCCCGTCTCGAATTGTGTGCAGCGGTCCTACTTTCCAATCTCGTTGCCTTCACCGTTGCAGCGCTCGCAGGAACCGTACAGTTCGATGCCATATTTGCGTGGACCGATTCTACGGTTGTTCTCAGCTGGCTGCGTTCCTCTTCGCACCGCTGGAAAACATTTGTTGCTCACCGTGTTGAGCATATTCAACAGCGTGTCCCGCCTCAGTGTTGGAGACATGTCTCAACATCGGACAATCCCGCCGACCCAGCTTCGCGCGGATTGTTTCCCGAAGACATGCTTTCGTGCTCCCTCTGGTGGTCTGGCCCACCTTTTCTGTCATCAGCGGATGACACATGGCCGGATGACAAATTCTCCGTGTCCTCCCCAGACATTGCGTCTGAAGAGCGAAAGCTCGCTTTGGTCGTGCGTGTGCCGCAGCCGCCGCCAATTGACATCGACGACCTCTTTTTGCGCATATCCTCCTTACGGAAGATTCAGGGCGCTGTCGCCTATTTCTATCGGTTCTGCAAATGCAAGTCCGATGAGAAGTTCACAGGACCTCTCTCGGATACAGAGCTCCATTTTGCCTTGTTGTACATTGTCAAACATGTACAGCAGAAGGTATTTGCCGTCGAAATCGCGTCGTTACGCAACGGCAAACCCTGTTCAAGACCCTTTCGAAAACTTTCACCCTTTCTCGATCGTGACGATGTTCTCCGCGTCGGCGGACGTTTGAAGCATTGTCATGAGTTGCCATTTGCAACCAGACACCCTGCTCTTCTTCCATCTCGTCACGTCTTGACAGGACTCGTCATTCGACAAGTTCATTCCCGACATTGCCACCCGGGACTCAACAATACCTGCTATCTCCTGCAGCAAAATTTTTGGATATTGTCCACGCGACGCGCGGTACGGCACTATCTTGCATCGTGTTACCGGTGCTTCCGGACTAAGCCGCAAACTTTTTCTCCCACCATGGGCGACCTCCCCTCGGCGCGAATTTCTCAGCTAAAACCTTTTAGCTGCGTCGGGCTCGACTATGGTGGCCCTTTTCCAATCCTCATGTCACGCGCTCGCGGTGTCAGAACTACGAAGGCGTACATCTGTCTTTTCGTGTGCTTCGCCACCAAGGCATTGCACGTCGAGGTTGCCTCCGATCTCTCAACAGATGCTTTCCTCGCCGCCTTGCGCAGATTCATTGCCCGGCGCGGTCGTTGCTCTACCATCTATAGCGACAATGGCACAAACTTTGTCGGAGCTCATAGGCAATTGACGACGTCAATGCAACTCGCCGCGGAATCCGAAGCCATCACTTGGCGCTTCATTCCTCCCTCCAGTCCCCACTTTGGCGGGCTGTGGGGAAGCGGCATAAAAGCTGTCAAAACTCATCTATCTCGCGTGATAGGTGATCAAATACTCACCTTTGAAGAGCTGACCACGTTGGTCACCCAAGTTGAAGCGTTGCTCAACTCACGGCCACTTTCGGAGCTGAGCTCGGATCCAAATGATCTGTGCCCATTGACGCCTGGTCATTTTTTGACGCTCGAGCCGTTAACGGCCCCACCTGACCCAGATTTGTCCCACCTCAAGATCAGCAGGTTGTCGCGATGGCAGTTGGTCCAATCCATGCAACAGCGTTTCTGGGCGCGTTGGCGCGACGAATATCTACACACGCTGTACCAACGCGGCAAGTGGCACAAGTCACGTCACCTTGAATCCGCAGATGTGGGGTCTTTAGTCCTCATCAAGGACGAAAACGCTCCCCCTCTGAAGTGGAGGTTAGGCAGAATTTCAAAACTCTTCCCCGGCAAAGATGGCATTTGTCGTGTCGCAGATGTCCGTACTCAACGCGACGTTCTGCGACGCCCAATGGTCAAACTTTGTCCCCTCCCTTCAGGACAGTGAGCATTCTGTGTTTTCACTTCCGTCATTGTTCTCACTATGCTCTTTCTTTTTGTATCATGTTTGATTTCATTAATTTTTGAACTTTGAAAATACCCCGAGTGGTATTTTGGTGGGGAGTATGTCTCGGCCCCGTTCATTGAAAACTGCATTCGTGTGCACTGAGGGTATGCAACCCAAAATATCCCTGTGTTGTCTAAGTCCTCACCCCTCACCCCCTGTTCGGTGTGCCTGGCACTTGGCTGTCAGGCGCAAGCGTAAACGAGCTCCAGCACTTTCTTCGGCCGTCTTCGGCATTCTTCGGCTTTCTTTCGCTCGTGCCTTTGCCGCTTCGTTCGAAGCGGTGTCGATCTCCGTACGTCGAGCGGGAAGCCACGCCGTCTTTTTTTTGGTCATCGTTCTCGCGGCCATCTTGTCGTGCCATCGGCGTACATTCGTACTCGACCAGAAGCCCATCCAAGGCCCATCGCGTCCGATAGTGACTCCTGGAGGATCTCTGCAGCATCTCCAAGTCCAGAAAGCGGCAGTTTTCACCGCTTTCACCGGGGAGCGGCTTGGACCAGCCAGCCGCACACAAAGCTCCAGTTTCGGACGGGATCGAGTCGTTCGTCCGCCATTTTGGTGACGAACACGGGCACTCGTGCATTTCAAAAGGAAATCCACCACCAGAACGGCCATCCACCACGACGCCGCCTTCGGACTCCGCCAGGACGACGCCGCCACCGAATAAGATCCCGACGCCACTCGGCGCCAGCGAATCTGCCCCCGATCAGAACCACTCGGATTTTTCATTTCATTTAATTCACATTGTTTTTTTTTATTGTTTTGTAATTCTGTCTGTTTGTGTTTTTTTTCTTTTGTTTTGCATTAAAGTTTTTGATTGTTGTTGTGAATTTTATTTCTGACTGTCGCTTGCTGCTTTCCTAATCCAAGAGTTATTGTTTTAATGCAGCCTTCATCGGAAGGCTGCCGTCTTTATGTGTACCGCGCTAACAACGAGAATAAAAACAATGAATTACCTAAACTGGTTTGTCCATTACTCAATCTGGTTTTGATTTTTGTAGTCTTGGTTATGACCAATTTGAAGTGATCAGGGGGCTGTTTCTCCTTCTTGAACATGCAGTTGTAATTGGATTCCTTCACCCACATTTTTTGGCCAGGACAGGCAAGAAAAACCTCAAGGTATTCAGAATAATAATTTCTTTGGAAGAACAGTGACTTTTAGCTTATCCTTCTCCCAACGAGGTGTAGACGGCGTTTATGATTTGGGCCAACTTTTATTGAACATTTGATTCTGCATGTTTGTTTCGAGTCAATTCTGATCCTCAGGTCATTTTACCTCAAGTTTTAGCTTCAATATGAGCCGCAAATTTTTAAAATCGGTCAAGGACGAACAAAGTTATCTATGCAAAACCAAAATGATGATTTTTTTTGCTTTCACTCTGTACTTTGAGGCCTACCTTGTCTTCTTTGTGGTAAAAATTCAAGAGAAAAAAATTCTCTTTCGAACGGGAGCTTCTTGACGATCTAGAAATTTTGCACTGTCTTATTGAACACTCAAAACAACGTACAAAATTTATGAGAATTATCTAGTGTCTTGCAAAACCACGGACTGATAGCCAAAGGATGAAGTCAACGCACACTTCAAACAGAATACAAATTCATTGGAGTCATTCAAATTTACATCAAATTGAAAATAAGCTAAATTTTTTGGAACGACGTATTGATTTGTGCGTAGTTTATTAAATACAAGAGAATAATTATGCCCTGAAGAGGAATGTCACTTGGAGGAATACACGATTATGATTGTATAAGCTTGTTCCTGGAATGAAGAAGTTCTTATTCGAAACTGATGAGTTCAATCCGGTACTCAACGATGCCACCGTTCAGATGGAGACTTTGTAAAATGGATTGTTATCAGAGCTCGACCAGGTATAGTGTATAGACGGCAATTATCTAGTGTTAGGGTGAGATTTATTTCGACGCCTCTCCGCATCGGCTTTTCGGCGAACGCCTTGCAGAGTCAATTATCTGCGTTTTGTTTCTTCTGACCGCGGTATTTTCTCACGGACTGGTAAACAACAACGAGCTGGCTTGCATATAGGGCGTGCTCAAAGAGTTCTCCACGTTAAAGTTTGTACATTGACTTGAGTAATTGCTTCGTGCACACCATGAACTTGAATTTGAAAGTTCTTGGAAGGGTGAAATTCGTTTCAACATTTCCGGTTACAGGCACTCGCGACCGCGGGGATCTTTCTAAGGGTTGGGGGCGACTCACGGTGAAAACAGGGAGTAGGCCTCCACAAAGGCAAGCCATATCCACTCCTTCCCAAACGGGCAAAAGAGAGCATGGACCAAAAAGAAGCAACAGCCTTTGAAAAGAATGCCACCCAATAATAACCATAACCTCTAACACTAACATAAATGATTGAACTACAAAAAGAACTTTGAACCACGAAAACCAGTCAAATTGAATGTTGGCCAAGGTGTAGAATCGGGTGTTCGTCGGAGCGTTGGGTAATAAGTGTTGGGGTTCTGAGATAATTAGGGGAAACCTCGGGGGAAACTCATCTCTTCGGGAACAGCGTGGATAATTTGGAGATTTTACCCTGCAATGTGGAGGTAGGACTAAGTATAGGAGCTTGGTTATGTTAAAACTTAAACTGTGTCTTATTGTGTTTAAACTCGTAGTCAGATCTGTCTCAACAAGCTCGAAATCTCTATCTTCGAACAACAAGAAGAAAGGCGCAACTGGATGTCGTCCTGATACTAGATGATCATCGGTCAAGCGGTTCCAAAAGCGGAAAACGTGATTTAACTTGAATAAGTTGAATTAAATTCAAGTATAATGGGTTGTCTACCCATTCTGGGGTTCAAAAATATAGCTGGGGTCTTTTCAGTATTCAGGTGATTTGTTGATTGAAACGTCAGCTGCAAGTCAACAGTTGCATCCAACTTAGCGAATAGGACATGCGAAAAATTATAAATCCGCTCTCCAGTAATAATACAAATTGTCGTTGCAGTTCGAGTTGCAGTTTCAATCTGCGAGTGCCCTTTTTATTAGAGACGCGATACTCAAGAGTCCCTCTGCTTTGTTTTTTCCTTCTTATTTTTGCTCACAATTTCCACATTATTTTCATTAGTAATTGGAATTTCTCGTAGTATAGTGTCTCAGCCTGTCCCAGCCGGAAAATCGTAATTTTCCTAATGGATCTCTCCGATGAAACGTGTTGCATAAAACCAACAACAATAGACAAAGACGTCGTTGATTTCCCGGCGACGACGTCTGGCAGTGGCGTCCTTTGGTCCGTCGCTGCTGATGGTGATGCTTTTCGTTGTGTGCTCTTGGCTGATGGTGTTCTGCTCTGGAAAAAACACGAACGAATGAGCTGCGAAGCAAAAAAAGAAAAGTCATCATGGTGGAAAATTTCAATATAAGGGAATAAGTCAAAATAAGTAATTGGAAATGTATTGATACATCTATCCTATTGTACAGGGTGTCAATTTGAAAATCGAATCTTGTTATTATGTCTAGAATTTGGGAAAATAAATCGGTACAAATCATCAATCACACCTCTTACTTACTTCTCAAATACTTTAAATGTTTTGGTCGGTACCTAAGTATCTTTGGTATCGGTGTTGGTTCCAAGCAGTGGAGCAGATGTATTTGGATTTTGAAAAAAATGTCCCGATAGCAAAACGTCTGTGTGACGAATAGTCCGGGAGGCATTGAACATTTCTGGTACTTATTTTCTCACAGTCACCGAATATAGATAGGATTGTTCAGCTAGTGATACGAACCATCTATTTCTAAGTCTGGCTAAAATTTTCCGATGGGTTGAGACAGAAAATGCCTTGGAAAATCAAAATCCGTTTCACTTATTTTCACACTGATAAAAATGGTTTTACCAGAAGACGTATGCTGAAGATGACTAGAAAAGATAGTCTGGCTGATATCTGGCGATGGAAAATATGTCTGGCATGTCAAAAAATAATCTTAACGCATTTGAGTTTTCCAAGGCATTTTCTGTCTCAACCCGTCGAAAATTTTTAGCCAGACTTGGGAATATACAGGGTGATTCATGAGTGACCTTACATAGGCTAATGAGAGATAGAGGACTTCGGGGCGAGTCAGGATCCACTGAAGAAATCTTATTTTCTCCGATGGTTACGAAGATACAGGGTGTTTTGTGTGTTTCGTATGAAACTTTGATGAGCGATATTTCTGAAACGGCCAAAGGTATTTTGTTGAAATCCACCAGTAATATTTCTCTGTTGGAATTTATCCCGAAGCCATACCGGGTAAGTCAAAATCCAGGGCCGGGCTAGAAAAAGGGTGCCCCTTTTTTGTTTCATCAAAAAGTACATTTTCTGACCGCTTTTCTAAAAAACTGCTATCGGACTCAAAAAGCTAAGGAAAAATGCTTTAAGAATCACTCTTCAATTTAGATGGCACACCTGAACCGTTTCGACAATAAAATTAAAAGTAAAATTTGTGGGTGAGTTCCCATTTTCGACCGGACATAATCGACTCATTGTTTGATCGAATTCATTAAAATTCATTTTTTGGCTTGTCTCTGTTGAATAGAAGGGCTTGGTTGAGAAAAAAAATTCAGAGCTGACAATTTTTTTTTATGACAAAATCGAGGGCGAAACCAAAATTTGACTCGATTTAATCGACAAAAAAAAATTTCCGGCTATGGAATTTTTCTTACTACCAAGCCCTTCTGTTCCACAGAGACAAGCCAAAAAATGAATTTTAACGAATTCAATCAAACAATGAGTCGATTATGTCCGGTCAAAAATGGAAACTTACCCACAAATATTACTTTTAATTTTTTTGTCGAAACGGTCTAAGTGTGCCATCTAAATTGAAGAGTGATTCTTGAAGCATTTTTCCTTAGCTTTTCGAATCCGATAACAGTTTTTCAGAAAAGCGGTCAGAAAATGTACTTTTTGATCAAATAAAAAAGGGGCGCATTTTTTCAATTCCGGCCCTGGATTTTGACTCATCCGGTATGACTTCTGAATAAGTTTCAGCAGAGAAATATTACTGGTAAATTTCAACACAATATCTTCAGCCGTTTCAGAAATATCGCTGATCAAAGTTTCATACGAAACCCATCAAAACACCCTGTATCTTCGTAACCAATGGAGAAAACAAAATTTCCTCAGTGGATCCTGACTCGCCTCGAAGTCCTCTATCTCCCATTAGCCTATGTAAGGTCACTCATGAATCACCCTGTAT
Organism: Anaspis maculata; assembly: GCA_949128115.1. Taxonomy (NCBI): domain Eukaryota; kingdom Metazoa; phylum Arthropoda; class Insecta; order Coleoptera; family Scraptiidae; genus Anaspis; species Anaspis maculata. The sequence goes on from OX421964.1 coordinate 73,320,116, forward strand.
GGTTAGTATCACTAACTGAACAATCCTATCTACGAGTATATTTCGTGACAGAAAATAAGTACCAAAAATGTTCACTGTCTCCCGGACTAGAATTACAACTACGAGGACGACTATGTAAATATGCAAGTATTAAAATTGACATCCTGTATACGTATACGGAAGAGGTCGACGAAAAAGAGACGGCAGCAGCTCCATAAATCAAATCGGAATCAACACACAGAGCATTATACAGAACGAGAAATATGAAAAAACTACCACTTTTCGATATGGCATATAGCTCTGCAGCTTTCAGTGGTGATGGTGTAGCGCAGGGAAAAATGATGAATCGTTTTCGGCACAGCCGACGAAATCCCCGTTTAAGATTTACATAATGGACATTATGAACGCTGGATTTCCACTGCTGCGGAGTAATTGGGCCCTTTTGCCCTCCAGAATTTATTTCCGCGTATATATTTATTTTTATATGCTCTTTCGGGGAAAATGGTAGGAAGACCAGGACCAGGATCAAAATGTTTATGAGAGAAATATTGTGCAGCGAGCAAGAGCGGCAAGAAACTCACGAAGGGAACGTTCGGGAGCGCAGTTCGAAAACCTTTCGGTAGATGGCGGCGTTTGTACCGAAAGTGGATGGAAGAAGTGGCGAACGACAATATAATTGGAATGGAATGTGGCCGAAATGAGATGTGAGTGGCGGACATCACGTTAAGGAAAATAAATATCCCAATTTATCATTTGATTTTGAACAATTATCATGTTGACGACAATGGATTACCAATTAGAATGGCTGGCAAGCCCGTATTAGGGGATTCACTGGAGAGCAACACTATCGCATATCTCTCACTGTTATTATGCATCTGAGACGATGGAAATAAAAAAGCAGACATCAGCTTGGATAAATTGGATTGTGCCTAGAATTATTACTGACCGTGGGTTCTACAAAAAAAATGGTACGAGATCAGTTGATTCGCGATTTTTGTTTGTCAATTTGAGCTGACTGATCAATGGAGATACTGGTGTATCCGTCAATAATGGAAAGATGATGGGTCTAGTACAGATTTCACTGATTTTAGGCAATTTTTGTGGATAATCGCCTAGCATTCAGCAGAAAAAAGTTCAGGTGATCTGCAATCAGCCTTGATCGCTGATAATCTCTTTTTTGGAACTGACGGTAAGTAGGTATAGAAGTAGGTATATTTTGGCGGTAATTAAGCATGGTTGCGGATACCATTCGATCCACGTTATGAGCGTTTCATAGCGAAACTAGTCAGTCACTAGTGATCACAGGTAGGTATTTTATCTAGTGACAATAAATAGTCATATTAGAGGTCAGGGTCATTTAAGTACCTAGTGGTAAGCTTTGTTAACCATACGGTCTCACAGATCTCGACCCTCGACACTCACATTATTACAATAATATAAAGTTATCACTCATTACATATTTTGTGGAAACGAAATGAAACTTTTTTCCTTGTTATCATGACCTCCTTCATCCATTTCAACCCATTTTGAATGGTTTTAACGTGTTTTGCATTCGTATCATGTAAATAGTAACTAAGTACTCTAATTTATATGTATTCGACGATCTATGTAACCTCTACATTGCATTTGTTATTTGTAATCATTGTCAAGTCTGTTATGGGCGTAAAAATAAATGTATCATTATTAACCCTCTTTCGTCTTCTTTCAGTGTGCTAGTGAGAGCATCCCATTGGTCAGTCACTGAGAGCGGTCAGCGCTAAATGTAAACTGAATAATATTAATGACGATCAGGAAGTGTCCATCTCGATGTCCACGGTTGAAAGATTGATAAAAACGCAACCTCCTCACTTTTCAAGGATCATGATTTTTGTTTTTTTTTTCAAAAAATAAGTTTGTTAAAAAACTAAATATAGATCCGCCAGCTTTTCAAGTCTTGACTCTCTATTGAATCATACAAATCTATTCGAGATGAAACCAGATCATTCAAGCCGATTCTATTGAAATAAAAATAGAAACACTGGAAAAATTGTTTGAGAAGGATGATTACAAAAAAATTATTTTTTAAAAAATGAGCAAACTTGAGCAAATTTTTTTCTTCGACTCAATCAACAAAGAGTTCTTCTGTGACGATGTATAAAAATCTCAGTGCGGAGAGATGTGGAAAGATACTTTATCTCCAGTATTTGTCAATAAATAATAAGTCTTGGTGTCATTTTTGCATTGGATATTTTGACGAATTATAGCTGAAGCACCGTGCCTGAATTTCAATAGAAACTATCAAAAGTACCGAGAGTTCATAAATTAAATGGGTCAAGGGTGCCTGTGAATTCAAAAACGTCTGTCGAAACTAGCGTAATCTTTTTGTAATAAATTTGTCAAACTTTGACACGTTACGTCCCATATTATTGATCTCTGATCTGCCATAAGTGCACAAGAATACTTCAAGTTCGAAAATACTCCTCGATCATGTAGGTTTTGTGCCCTGTCATGAAAACCACATTCAAAATGTTCTGTTCAAACGAAAACTGCGACTGGTTTGACAAATTACGATAACCAAAAAATTACAGACATCAAATGAACGATGCTAGTTCCGACAGATGTTTTTAAAGTCACAGGCACCCTTGACCCATTTAATTAATGAACGCTCGGTATATAGTGCTTACTTTGAAGTACAAGATTCATGATGAAACCAAATTATATCTCCACGTCTTGACGGAATACAGGGGACGAAAGTACCTCAATTTTCTGACGCGCAAAAAATTAATATCCAGATTCAGTGGAATACAAATTTTTTCAAAAATTTGCCAACAGAAACGGATATAGGATTCGGAATTGATTTATATGGGACATTGTGCTCTAGTATTTGATCTTGAGAAATAACCAATAATAATACGTGAATCTGAAATTTCATTTTTTATTTTGATTCCACATTTCACCCTCCGTTGCCTCACTGTGCGGCGTCGCTCTTAGACTACTGAGACGGAGCTAAGGAGGTACTGCCAGTGACTACATGGATACTCGCCCACCGCCGCAAAAATTTTTTTTGCAGAAACTCACCTAGCATTTTACTAACGTATGGTTCGATGTTCACATCTTGGAGATGTTGGTATGTATGAGCATGATACAATCGCAGCGCCGAATCGAGACGAATGGAAACCCACACGTCTTCACCCAACCATGCAATTTGTCTCACCTTTAAAATAAAGAAACCAATAATGATGAGCGTCATCTTACCAACTTCAAGATCTGTAGTGTTTCAGATACTTTTTAACCAGGCTGGCTTGTCATCCTGACCAGACAGTGAGGCACATATTATGGATAAACGTATCTACAGGTGTCCCAGCTAAAACAATCCAGCGCGATTTTCTCACAAAATATCAAGGCAACCAAAATTGTTTTGCAATTTGGGGAAAGCCTGACCTTTTATTTTCCTTTTGAGGGGGCGCCGATGCTTGTATGTGCCATAGTATCCAAGAAAATGCAAATTTAAAATAGTGCGTCACAAGAATTCGAAAATTTATGATCGACTAAACAAAATACTTCAGATGAAAAAAAAATCCTCTTTCTTTAAGCTTGACATTGATGTGTCCGATGTCTGTACCTGGCCCAGTTAGCCAGATATTTTGCCTCGCAGTCCAGCAAAACACAATAATCAGAATCATGACGTCACCGATCACACACTTGTTGACTAACACTAGTCGTTACTAGGACTTTTTCACTTCCATACCTGGATTCACCATAGCAATGAAAACTGGCTGATGTTAAAATCAACAAGTGTGTGCTCGGTGACGTCACGATTCTGATTATTGTGTTTTGCTGGACTGTGAAGCAAAATACCTGGCTTACTGGGCCAGGTACAGACATCGATGACCATCAAAGGAAAGCCTGGAGAAAGAGGATTTTTTTATCGGTAGTATTTTGTTCAGTCGATCATGAATTTTTGAATTCTTGTGACTCGCCCGATTAAAGTTACATTTTATTGGAAACTAGAGCACCTACAAGCATCGGCGCCCCCTCAAAAAAAAGCTAAAAGGTCAGGCTTCCCCCCAATTGCTCAACAATTTTTGTTGCCTTGATATTTCCTGAGAAAATCGCGTTGGATTGTTTCAGCTGGGACACCTGTATATCCAGTTATTTCATATAATCTGAAAGTATACTCACTCGTCACAAAACTTGGAAATGCTCATTTTTATTTATGTTTGTTTAATTATCATGAATATGTAATGCTATTATTCAATAAGCGGGTAATGATCGCTTCTTACTCATGAGGATGCAGTTTGCCGACACGAGCCTTGGCGAGTGTCGTAAAGCATCCGAATGAGTTATAGCCATTACCCACGATAAGAATACTATGCTTTATCCAGTCTTATTGAAAAATGCAGGCATGTATGTGCGTGATAATGCGTTCATTATTCAATAGGATTGGATAAACATGATTGAATAAACACCTGAAAAAATAGTTTATTGCCGCACAGCCCCCGCCGCCTCACCCTAGCTACATAACCGTCTTCAAAATTTTGCAGTGGCATCAAATACCCGCGATGAGAGACCGCAGGCAGAGATGACAATTTCTTTTCCTTAAATTAACAAACTGCTTTTATGTAAAGTACCTAACTACCTAAAAGCAGATATGATACAACTTCTTTATCTTCGTTTCGACGTAAAATGCGCCAAAAAGTAGGTAGGTCATCTCAAGATTCTCAAGAAGAGCTGGGTTCAAGAAGCTCTGTCTCTTAAGTGAAATGAAGAGTTATTCGTACTAGGAGAGTATGAAGGTAGAAGAATTGTCGGTTTGGAAGGAGCCACGAACTGCAACAACGTTGATGGCCTTTTATTATAGGTTCCTAGTACATAGGTTTGAAGAACAAGAGACAATAAGAGCTCTTCACCAATCTTCACTTTTTAAGTGGAGTAGGTACCTATCTCATTTCTGTTTTTCCATTTATCGCATTTTGTTACATTGCACAATCAACTGCGGCCTGTTGTATCAAAATTTGAACGGACCTTTTTTTTTGTACATAAAACTACCTACTTTGAATTCACGTGAAAAATCTCGATGAAATTATCTTTGTTTTATTTTATCTTCGTCAAGTTTTCTTCATGAGCTTTAATAGAAATGTAAAAACTGAACGGTTTTGTTTTTCAAATTATACCTACACCAGTACTTCCTGATTTAGGAAATCTCTAATAATGAACAAAGCAAAACAGAACAAGAATAGGTCTTATATGCATAAAAATGCTGTACCTACCCTACCTATCCCTACTTTAGGGCTTTACTCGGAGATTTTCGAAACTATTATTTGCCGTTCCAATTTCGACGGTAGAACTGGAAACAAATCGTCATGAAATCAGCAGGAAGCTTTCAGGGAAGTTAGTTCCTACTACTTAATTAAAGTATTTTGAATATTCCAGTTTTGAAGCATCGATCAAAATGAGATAAGTTCAAGGACTGCTTTTGGATCAATGAAAATGCACTTGGTACTAGGAGTGCATAGGTGTAGAATAGGTAAGGAACCGGTCGAATTTGGAAGAAACGTGATCCACGGAAGAAACACTGCCATTTGTTGCGATAAAACTAAACAGCCGAGCTATAAGTGATTATGATAAAAAGCAACAAGATTGACTTTTTCCATCTTTGTTTTTGAATTTGAAAATAAGCACACAAAAAAATTGCGAGGAAGAAAGAAGAAAGGGCTGGCCTTACGAAGATGGAAAGTGGTTGAGCAGTAGGAGAGCATAAGGTTGGAACAGGTAAGAAACTGCCGAATATCACAGGTGTACCCAACCAAGTTTATTGCGCCCATCGACTTGACTATTATGAAATAATGATCAAATAAAATAATCATTTGAATGGTTATCATGACATTTTCTTCTGTCTCTCTTTTTTCGTTGATTTTCTATTCGATTTCTTTTCAATATAAAATCCAGATTTCCCCGAGGATTTGCATTCAGTTTTCGCCCAGATTCTACTAAAGCTAAGTTACACACACCTCAAGTACGCTCTATATAATACCTATTATTGTGGATGGTATAACTCTGCATCTTCGTTCTTTATCTGGAGTGGGTCAATATCGACTTAACGAGTTCAAGGTCTAATTCTTACGGAATGAAGACTTGGTTGCTATTAGGAGAGCATGAGTTGTAGAACAGGTATGAGTAGCGCTCTGTCGGATTTTGAAGAAGCCGCGTGTAAAGATTCTTCTTTTTAAGAAGAAAGGAGGTCAAGGTCTGGCGCTAGTGGGATGAAGAGTAAGTGGATACTAGGAGCGTATAAGGTTAAAATGGGTGAAGAACTGGCGGATTTCAGAGGATTCTCATCCAACTGTGGCAGTTATTACAGTATAGTTATTCAGCAGGTAGATGAGCAGGTCACCTCATGAGACAAGAATAAGGGTATACTCGCGACGAATCGAAAATAAAAACTAGTTCGGGAATAAGCAGAAATGCGGCGTCTTATAGCCTATTTTTGGGTAAGCCAAAAGTGGAAATAAGTTTCACATTTCTTCCTATTGAATATGCCGAGATTTGTTCAGTAAATAAGGAGTGAACAAGGAAATTTGGTCAAAATCCCAACTCATTCCGGGTACATACGAAATAATACCTACTACATGATAACGCAAATAGTCTACATACATGTCTCTGAATTGTTTGAATTCAGCTCTTTTTACTAAACACATTTATTTCACGTAACGTGATACAAACAAACATAAAAAGCACGTTACTGTTTGTGAAATTTGCAAAATGGAAACGCATTGGCTATAATTTCAAAGAACATATTCTGCCTAAACCGTCATGTTTTTCAGTTTATTATATTATTATTATCATCAAACAGCACTTCGAAATCAAACGGAAAGCTCACAAAATATTTATTTGCTGCAATATGAATTCACCCACCCATGATCGTAATAATAAAAATGTCTATGTGTATGTGTGTTGACTGTAGTAGATACATATTGCCGTTGAATTGTACATGTTAATCATTGTGATTAAACTCTGAATTGGGGAAAACAGGTTCCAATGCATTCAACGTAGGGTATGATGCGCTTTTCCAAATACCGAGTTGCAATTAAGCAAAAAAGGTTGAATTGTTTAGAAATTACGTGCCAAATTGAACGAGCTCTGCGACGTCAAAGATGGCGCTGGAAGCACCGTTCCTCAAGAGACCCGGTCATAAACCGCGCGCCAAGTTCAGTCCCGTTCTTATTGGCCTCTTTTTTCCACCACACACACATACACACATCCACTTAAGTATTTACATATAAATTACGGATGGCTTGTCATTCCGTGTCTTTCCGCCCCTTGTTTTTTCCGTCCATACCTCATCCCCCACTGCTGCACCGAGTTTTACAGCTCACTTTCTAATTTTACGGTTATTTTTCAACACTGTAGCGCTGTTTTTCCCCTTATTATACCCTGTACCCTCAGGTTTCTGTATACGGTGGCGGTCGAGAGAAAAGACGGGCATTATCTTTGTAAATGCGTTTTTTCGACACGCTGCAAATCACAGTAGGTGGCGTATACACACCGGCAACACTTCCCATAATAAGGGATGTCCCGCAAACAAAGCTGCCCCCATAACAATCGCAGCCTGCTTGACATGTTTATAGCGGACCCTTTTAAATTGAGTCAGTGGGCTGTTGAAGCGAGCGCGCCGAGCGAAGAAGAGGGTAGTTGTGTATGTGTGTATATAGCAGGAACTGGGGTAGTAAGGCAAGGGCACGCTTTACCTACTGAAATTTTTAAGAGCTAGATATCCTACAGGACGTGCGTGAAGGATTCTTCCGGGAACCGTCCGTTTATAAGTGGGATATGTGTGCCAGATGTGAATAAATGATGGGGACGGCGGCGGTGGCGTGGATATGATGCCGGGGGCGGATGAATACGAAATAATCTTGTTATTAATTAGAAAGGGTGCGAGCTTTGGCGATTTGGGTTACCTATGCCTGAACGCGTACATGCAAGGTTTCTCATGCACTTTTAATCACGTGCTCTGCTCGTTGCTTTGGTTTATAATTTTTTTATTATTTTGTTTTGGTCCATCTATGTAGGGGATTTGGGAGGGAGGATTGAGGGGATGTAGTAAGATATAAGCGCTCTATTAAACCGTCGCAAAAATGGATCATGCTGGCAATAGAGCATCACAAGCTGGTATCAACGAGTAACTTATAGTCTGTAACATCTAAGATAAGCACACCAATAAAAATGTGCAATTGACCAGAATGCGTTTGAACGAGTCCGCATGTTTTAACGCCGTCACTGCCACTGGTCTGAAGTCACCGCGTCGAATTTTATGACCAAATGTGCTTATCTTAGATGCTACAGACTATACAGGGTGTCCGTTTTTCGAGGCTAAGCATTAGTATCTCGCTTATCTTTAAAGATACAGAGTCGGTTAAATTAGAAAAAAGTTGCGAATTTTCATGACGATCAATGATCCGAAAAGATATTTCACTTGTCAGTTTTAGTTTTCGAGATATCGAGAAAAAACAGAAATTTGTAATTTTTGTTTTTATTTTTTATTTCAAAAACGGTTGAAGGTAGCTTTTTCTAACTAAAACATTGTGCAGGCACTTTTCTAAGGGGAATCCATTGTTGCCAAAATCTTCATTCTAGCTTTCAAAACAACCGAGATATGACATTCAACTTTTTTTTCTCTTATGGGCGCCATATTGGATTTTGACATTTTTGAATACAATATTTTTTTTTGGTTACAACGATGTGTCACATGCCACTGTTGAATTCATGCTTTTAAGCAAAAAATTATTTTTTATTTTTCAAAGAGTGCTTTGGAAACAAAATCAGCACCGACAACAAAAAAAAACGTAAATGTTAAACATTTATTCAACAGTGACATTAGACACATCGTTGTAACCAGAAAAAAATACCGTATTTAAAATATCAAAATCCAATATGGCACTCATTAGAGCAAAAAGTTGAATGTCGTATCTCGGTTGTTTTGAAAGCTAGAATAAAGATTTTGGCAGCTCTGAATTCCCCTTGAAAAAGTGCCATGACAGTGTCAGATTAGAAAAGGCCACCTTAAACCGTTTTTGGAAAATGAAAACAAAAATTCAAATTCCTGTTTTCTCACGATATCTCAAAAACTAGAATCGATACGTCAAATTTCTTTTTGGATCATTGATCGTCATGGGAATGCGCAACTTTTTCCTTATTTAACTGACTTTGTATCTCTCAAGATAAGCGAGATACCCATGCTTAGCCTCAAAAACGGACACCCTGTATACCCAAATGTGTAACAAATCACAGTCTATACCTATAACCATGATTGAAGCTGTTCTAAATTATACTTACGCACTACGTCTTTTTGTGCGGACCACTGATGGAAACTCAGCAACCTTGCAAAAAAGACAGCTTTCCTATCACGCGAATGACACGTTAGACATTTTGTCGGTGTACCTATTATAATAACATCATCTAGGTGAACAGGAAAAAGCGGATGGCTTGAGTTCTGGAGTGATAACTCTGTCAATAATACATGTCCAACTTGCCGGTGAGGAATGTAATCCGAACAGCATTCGTCATAATTGATAAAGTCCTTGGTTCAGTCGCGGGTTTAGTATAGTGAATTCTGAATCCAAACTGCTTCAACTATCAAAAATCAACTAATTCTGACAACCAACATCAATATATGACTTCTATCGTACGTCACTTTCAAATTTTGACAAGAAATTATTATGTAAAAATTAAAAAACTCAAAATGTCGGAGCAAGGAACTTAACAATATTATTTATTGAAGTAGTGCAACAAATCAATAGTGATAACATTTACTACTACATTTGCAATCGTAAAAACTGTTTAAAATGACAAAATTTCTTGTCAAAACTCATAAGTGACGTACAATAGAAGTCACTTTGACGTTGGTTGTCAGAATTAGTTGATTTTCATTGCACGCTAAGTTTAATCGATGTTTGTGTCCAGTTTTTAGAAAATTCGAATTATTTTCCAACCATCAACTTTCAAGAAAAAACATAGGAGGTAAAAAAGATGTGAAATGAGACGCTTGATACGAATAATGAATAAAAAACAGGGGGTGCTATTAAAAAAAATGAATTATGGCCCTTCAAAGTTTACCAAAATCATTGGGTCACAGCAAGGTGATACCAAAACGGAAATAGATACCCTATGCTATTGCTTGAACATGAGCAAAGTCGCAACTTGATAACCTAAAAACCAAGTGCCTTGCGATACATTCATTGTCAAGTGCCTATACAAATTACAAACGCAATAATTTTTAGAAGAAAATAAAAACTCCTGAACAGTTGAAGCGAATTGCAAAAACTAAACGAATTTGTAATGCCTGAGAAAGGTCAAATCCAAATAGTTATGCAAAATATACAGGGAGTGCAATTTAAAAAAGCTTGTTCAAAAACTGCTCTGCAAAAATGGGGCACCCTGTATAGAGCAAAATAATTTTACAAACTGCACTTTGACCTCCCGTTTGCAGTGCCGTTTGGTTCATTTCGATATTATTAATGGCGTGGGTGTAATTGAGCTCGCCCATATCAATGACTCACCCTGTATTCTTTGGTGGCCGGACAATTCTACGCGCGGACAATTCTTTGCGGACAATTCTTCGCGGACAATTCTTCGCACGGACAATTCTTCGCCGGACAATTCTTCGCCGGACAATTCTTCGCGCGGACAATTCTTCGCGGGGAACTTTGGAGCTCTTATAAGGCCTAGTGTGATTGTAATATTCAGAGCCCTATCCCACACTAAGTGTTTACGTAGAGTTTCAAGCCTTGCTGGGCCCCCTTGTCTCTACAAGTGTCGTTTGGGGTCTCGATGAACCCCCTTGGGTATCTCCAAATTTTCTGGATATTTGCTTCGCCCTTATGCATTGGACGGCTTTTCAGAGCCCTATTAGCCCCCCCTGTCTTCATGTTGCATTTGTAGCCCTGCTGAGCCCCTTTTTCATTTTTTTAGTTTTCAAAGCTCTAATAAGCTCCTGTGAGTCTTTATGTGTTGGTTGAAGTCCTATAGGGCCCCCTTTGTGTCTCTTAGTGTCATTTGGAGGCCTAGTGAGCCCCACCAGGCCTTCTTGCGATTTTCAGAGCCCTATTCTCACTTGTGTTGTACATCAAAGCATTTCAAGCCCTGCTGAGCCCCCTTGTGTCTTAAAATAATACCGTTTGGAGCCGTATTGCGCCCCCTTGCATCTTCAATCATCGTTTGCAGCCCAGATGACCCCCTTCTGATTTCTCGAAGATTCTGGAAGCTTAGAGAACTCCCTTGTGCTCCTTTTTAAGTTTCTCGGAGCCCTATATGTGCCCCCCAGTGTCTTCGTGTTTCATTTGTAGCCCTGCTGAGCCCCTTTTTCATTGCTTCAGTCTCCGAAGCTCTGGTTAGCTCCTGTGAGTCTTTATGTGTTGGTTGAAGTCCTACAGGGCCCCCTTTGTGTCTCTAAGTTGGAGCCCTAGTGAGCCCCGCCAGGCCTTTTTGCAGTTTTCAGAGCTCTATTCTCTCTTGTGCTCTACATCAAAGCATTTCAAGCCCTCCTGAGCCCTTTTGTGTCTTTAAGATCATTTGGAGCCCTATTGCGCCCCCTTGTGTCTTCAATTATCGTTTGCAGCCCAGGTGACCCCCTTCAGATTTCTTGAATATTCTGGAACCTTAGAAAAGCTCTCTTTCACTTCTTTTTAGATTTCTTGGAGCCCTATGTGGCCCCCTTGTGTTTTCATGTTTCATTTGTAGCCCTGCTGAGCCACTTCTTCATTACTCCAGTTTCCGAAGCTCTAGTTAGCTCTTGTGAGTCATAATGTGTTGGTTGAAGTCCTACAGGGCCCCCTTTGTGTCTTCAAGTGTCACTTGGAGCCCTAGTGAGCCCCGCCAGGCCTTCTTGCGATTTACAGAGCCCCCTCCTCCCTTACGCTCTACATCAGATTATTTCAAGCCCTGCTGAGCCCCCTTGTGTCTTCAAGTATCGTTTGGAACCCTATTGAGCCCCCTTGTGTCTTCAATTATCGTTTACAACCCAGGCGACTCCTTCTGTTTTCTCGAATTTCTGGAATTTTCTGGAAGCTCCCTTGTGCCCCCTCTCAGGTTTCTTGGAGCCCTATGTGAGCCCCCTGTGTCTTCAATGTTTCATATAGCCCTGCAGAGCCCCTTTGTATATTGTGTTATTTTTCAAAGCTCTTGTTAGCTCCTGTGAGTCTTCATGTGTTGGTTGAAGTTCTACAGGGCCCCCTTTGTGTCTCTTAGTGTCATTTGGAGCCCTAGTGAGCCCCGCCAAGCCTTCTTGCGATTTCCAGATCCCTATTCTTTCTTGTGTTCTACATCAAAACATTTCAAGCCCTATTGAGCCCCCTTGTGTCTTCAATTATCGTTTGCAGTCCAGGTGACTCCCTCTGTTTTCTCGAGTTTCTGGAATTTTTGGAAGCTCCCTTGAGCCCCTTCTCAGGTTTCTTGGAGCCCTATGTGGCCCCCCGTGTTTCTTTGTATCATTTATAGCCCCGCAGAGCCCCTTTGTATATTGTGTAGTTTTTCAAAGCTCTTGTTAGCTCCTGTGAGTCTTTATGTATTGGTTGAAGTTCTACAGGGCCCCCTTTGTGTCTCTGAGTATTATTTGGAGCCCTAGTGAGCCCTGTCAAGCCTTCTTGCAATTTTCAGAGCCCTATTCTCCTTTGTGTTCTACATCAGAACATTTCAAGCACTGCTGAGCTCCCTTGTGTCTTCAAGTATCGTTTGGAGCCCTATCGAGCCCCCTTGTGTCTTCAATTATCGTTTGCAGCCCCAGTGAGCCCCCCCAGGCCTCCATCCGATTGTTAGAGGCTTCTGCTCTCTTGTGTCTACATTGAAGCGTTTCAAGCCCTACTGAGCCCCCTTGTATCTCCAAGTATTGTTTGGAGCCCCATTGAGCCCCCTTGTGTCCTCAATTGTGGTTTGTAGCCCCGGTGATCCCCTTTTGACTTAGCGATATTTCTGGCATCTAAGAAAGCTCCCTTGTGCCTTCTCAGATTTCTCAGAGCCCTATTAGACCCCCTTATGTTTTTGTGTGTCATCTGTGGCCCTGTTGAGTCCCTTTTCAACCTGTCTTTGTTTCTGTGTTCTAGTAAGCTCCTGTTGTCTTCATGTGTTGATCGGAGCCCTATAGGCCCCCTTGTGCCTTGAAGTGTCGTTTGGAGCCTCATTGAGCCCCTAATGCTTTTTTGTGTTACTCGAAGCCCTATCTATTTTTTTTATAGCCTTGTGTCTACATTGTGGCGATTTGAGCTCCGCAAGCCCCCTTGTGTCTAAAGTATTGTTGGGGGCCCTAGTGAGCCCTGCCAGGTCTTCTTGTGATATTAAGAGCCCTATCCTCCTTTGCGTCTACGTTGTAGGATTTCAAGTCCTGCTGAGCCCCCTTGTGTCTCAAAGTGTCTTCCAGAGCTTCAATAAGCCCGGTCATGCGCGGGCGCAATGCTTGCGAAGAATTGTCTTACGAAGAATTGTCCGTGCGAAGAATTGTCCTGCGAAGAATTGTCCTGCGAAGAATTGTCCGCGAAGAATTGTCCGCGCGAAGAATTGTCCTAGCACCGTATTCTTTCTCATGATATGAAAAATTTAAACCTTTCAATAATGTCCCTAACCCAAATTCCTGACGATAAAATATTGCGGAATTCACTTCTAAAATCTATGTAGTTGTCATAAGATGTTGGCTTTAATAAGACTCCCTCCAGCATCGAAAGCGGCTTCTTTTTGCCCATTTGGCAACAAAATTTCAACTTCAAGAGTCACGGTAGGGTTGATGTTCATGAAGATATCCTCTGTGAAGATATCCAAGAGCTCATTGTTACAGGGTGGCCCAACGAAAACACAACAGAGAGGGTTTTGGACATTTCACCTGATTTTTTTTTTCAAAAAAAGCTCGAATAGATTGATTCTTGTATCGAGGGGAGCATTTGAAAAATACATTGGCTAATTTAAATCTCCAACCCCCTCGCTCCCACCCACCTCAACTCCGAAATTCCAAATGACACCACCTCACCACTGACCTAGCGATACATAGAATTGAAGATAATTCAATTCCCTTTCTGAGAAAATATTTCTATAATTTTCAAACCCACCCCCCTTCTTCTTAAAATTCTCTGAGTTCCCAATTCGATATTCTTGACCTCTCAATTCTCTTCAGTACAATGTCATCCTGCACAGCATTGAGGAAGAAAATTTTCTGTGGAAAAGGTGCCACCCAAATTCACCCTTTCACTTCCCCACCCCAACTCAAATGACACTACCTACTTTGTAATACATAAAAACGTTAGGTTCCTGGGGTCCTTCGGCAAAAGCTTTTGCTTCGGAAATTGGACGAATTTTTTTTGAGAAGACCAAAGAACCTCGCTCGACGGAATTTTTGAAACAAAGGATAAGTAGTTTGGAAATTCAAAGAGGAGATGTTAGCTCATTTTTAGCTACTCTTCCATCTCAAAAATCATTCGATGAAGTTTTTTACATTTCACGCATTCAGACTATACACCTCGCTCTACACTTTGATATCTATCTGTTTAATTTTTATCTTTGTATATTGTATTTATGATGTCACATTTCAAATAAATATCTAACAAAATCAAAGGGAATCGCTTGAATTGTCCTCCTGAATAAAATACCTTCAAAATTTTCAAAAACCTCCTTTCCCCCCTTAAATACTCCGAATATCCATTTTATTGGGGGAGGGGTTGAAAATTGTGAAAACATTTTTCTCAGAAAGAGAATTCAATTCCCTTTAATTCAATATGTATCACAAAGTAGGTGCTGTCTTGTTAAATTTCAAAGTTGGGGTGGGAAAGAGCAAAGAGGTGAATTTGGGTAGCACTTTTTTCGCCGCAAACTTTCTCCTTCGATGCTGTCTAGAATAGCGCTGATCGAATTGAAGAGAATCGAGGGGTCGAGAATATGAAATGGAACAGTCAGAGGATTTTAGGAAGAAGGGGTGGGATTATAAATTCCAAAGATATTTTCTTCAGAAAGAGAATCTGATTCTCTTCAATTTGATGTTTCGCAAAGTAGATGATGTCATTTGAAATTTCAAAGTTGAGGTGGGTGGTGGTGAGGGGCTGAATATAGATATTTGTTCGTTAATATTTGTTTCAGATGTCCGCCTCGATGTGAAAATCGACTTGTCTGAGTTTAAAAAAAAATAGATAGTGAAATACCCGAAGACCCCCCTGTTGTGTTTTCGTTGGGCCATTCTGTATATGGCCTCTGTACAGCACTCGGATGGACTATGGACTATCATCGTTAACTGACTAATTTCCGAGATAAAGTCGGAGTTTCCGAGATAAAGTCTGAGTTTCCGAGATAAAGTCTGAATTTCCGGCTCTAACTCGAAATCGTAGAGAAAATTGAAGTATTTGGCCCTTCTATGCCTTCGAGTGAAGTCCCGAAAATAAGTTTATCTGAACATTTTAACAGAAAACATCAAGTTAAACCAAGAGAAATGAATCGTGTCGCATTTCAATTCAATAGAAACATGAATAATATTAAAAAACAACGACATTTCAGCAGGAAATCCCCGTCAAAATAGGCCAGCAAAAAACAAAAACAAGTCTATTTTATAATAATACTGATTGCACAAAATAACTGGAAATATATTAACTTTTTGAACACCTTGGAAAAATCAAGATAAACTGAAATCAATTAATTGCATCCCACTCGGGAAGAATCAGGACAATCATATTTTTGACTTGAACAATAATATTGATTGCATAGTATTCGGCATCATCTAATTTGAGTTGCATTCACCTGCAAAAAAATAGAGCAAATGCTTATTTTCTCATTCAACATTTTTGCCCAGACTTTGAAAATAGCCGTTCAGATGGTACGGAGATCGCCGGTATTAAAGGAGGTAAAGCAATGAGCACAATAATATCTCTTGTTTTGTCCCAGAACTTGAGAGGATCGCTTCACTAGGTCAACGTGGGACGTGGGATGATTCCAAATATTCCTGTTCAAAATAATACATAATGAATATAATGAATTTTTTCTTCGAGAATAATCATTTTCTTTTGAAGGAATCCAAATAGGGATTGGGCCTTGGAACGAAATCTCTTCTGCAATGGCACACCAACTGCAACATCCACATTATCATTATCCTGAGCATCATTCTTCAGTGCAGTCATTATCATTTCTTCCATTGCAACTACAATGTCCTGCCTTGACATTAATGTCAGGATGATCCAAACAGAAAGTTGCCAGACCCCGTTCGGATTACAAAAACGTCCGGATTATAGAATGCATAATGAAAGAGGCCTTAGTAAACAATAAAATTTTACGATTACACATTAAAATTGATACGTAGTGACCTTTATTCCAAGTAGAGAAGAACGTTTTGATCATAAGTGAAATAACGACAAACTTACGAGAAGAATAATCACCTTACAGTTCGAAGATGAACAAGTGATGGTTCGGATTACAGAATACAAGAGTTATGGAGTTCGGATTATGCATATCATTTTACTCTATTGGGGTGTTCGGATTATAGAGGGTTCGGATTATCCACATACATTACTGTATTTCTCGAATAAATTCTCGATAGTTCAGCTTGTACAGAAGCTGCTACTGGAAGAGCATTGTCACTACTCCGGATGACCGGTTTGTTGGAACGCGGATCCAAGATTGTCGCGGATCTCGTCACATTATGCTTTTAATATTGTGAAAATCTGAGCAACCACGTTAAGTATAAGAAATGATGACCCCGAATTCCACTTCACCACTTCTCCAGTTTTGGGAGTTACTTCCTTCATTTCTGCGCGAATCCCTGTAAAATATCATTTAATTGAGGTGTTATTCAGAAATCAGAATCTTACAAAAGTCTTTTATAATTTTGTATCCTTGATGTGTCAGCTGTGCTGAAGCATGGAAGAGCCACTAATGATGAATCTTTTCTCGAAAACTTTTCAACATTGTGAAGACGCTGTTCCATCTTGTGGGGACATCTTACAACAATTTCAATTGTTTTCTTTCAAGCAGTTTGCTCCTTTGTGCTTCTTTTGAATCGGCCCTCAATTCTCTCACATTTGGCCAAAATTTCACTTACTTCAAGAGAAGATTTGAACGCATCCTCAACAGCCAAATTTAGAGCATGAGCTCTGAATAAAATTGAAAATTGGATATCACAATTCACGATTACCTGGAGATATTTGGGAAGATTCATCGCAGTTCTCTGCAAGTTTCTCAGTTTCCAACACAAATGATTTCAGTTCAGAATGCTCAATAAAATGGCACGTAACAGTAATGTAGGAGTCTGTTGTGCAGGACGATGTCCAACAATCCGTTGAACATGATACATACTTTGCATTCTTCAATTTATTCAGCAACAATGGCTACGTTTACACCGTCGCTTTGATCCGCGACCTGAGCACTAAATTCGACCCAAATAAATTTAGTCCATGTGGTGTGAAACGATCTCGGACAAGGACAAAGTAGCTTGGGTCGGGTCTTTGTTAGCCGTGGACTGACCTAAATTAAGTTTTCAAGTTTCAGTTTATATTTTCAAAATATAGGTCGACCGCGGTAATGTACCGGTGTAAACGTAGCTACTGACTTTTTTACCGCATATCATTGTGGCAGTAGTTGGGACTGCATGCAAGATACTCACTGCAGGTAGCTTGTAACGCTTATCCAGTTGATTGATGAAAAGTTTGAAACCTGGATCGGACACAAGTGACGTTACACTAAAGGTATCCATCCATCCTGTGACCTGTGTTCGTAATGGCATTGGAACGTTGATCCCAGAGGCTGAGATGTAACCTCGGATGCAACAGAAACCTGTCTGTCGTACAATGGGGTGGAGTGAAATCTTTGAGTGAGCGAGTTTGTCACTGAACGCTACGGTGCAAAAAATTGAGCGTAAAATAATAAATCAAATGAATATTTTTTTTACTTATGAGCGAAGAGAGACTCAGCTTAACCGACCCAATTACCAGTGCATCGAAAACTCGGCTCTGAAGCCGCCGGATCCCCTACCAATCTTATTCTTCAAGTCCATCCATAAATCTTATCGCAGCGCGGTACACGTGCGTGGGCGGTTTTCGTGAACGTACCTACACACTAACCGCGACTTTGATGTATGCGACACTTAATCGACTCGGGGAGTATTTATGCATCTAATAGCTTTAGTGCCGCTTTAGAAATATCTATACTCTTCGCCGTCTGGAAGTTAAGAGGGCCTTCCTAATCTCCCGCTCGTAAAAATAGAGAGTCGGCAGACAGATCCGATAGATCGAAACAGCAGAAGCCGTATATACTTAACCCCCATAGGCTGTCTTGCAGTCGTCAAAGTGACACTAAACAACCAAAGCACACATGAATCTCTGGGTCTTTGAAAGTTTGAGATAGAAATCTCTCTCGCACACACGCGACCAGCCTAGAGCTCTCGATTCTGCGGAATCAAGTCAGGCCACCTATACGGCCGTATATCTGTGCCGCTAGGTGATGCGGTGGTGTGGGACAATTGCAAATGTGACCATTTAGGGCCATTAAGGGATTTCAACTCAATCGAAGTGAGCTGTGCCCTGGTGACTGGTGTGATTTATGGACGCACCTTCGCCTTTTCGAGGTATAAGGACCGCGCGCGTTACATGGAATGCCGGGGGTGGCTTTTGCAAGGTGGCGGGTGTCGCATATTCCAAACAAAAAAACAGCACCCTGTATACGTACAAGCAGTGCAGTATACGACACTGTATGACTACAACGTATAGCAAGCTTGATTTACTGATATTGTGCTCGGGCTTAATAAGCAAGAGGTAACTCGCAAAAGTGTGGGCTGGCGATGCATGTAGGTATATACCTACGGCGGATGGAGGGCTGGTTACGATATGAGACTTGGCTCGTTGTTCCTTGAAGGGCACATCATGTGTAATAAAACTGAGTATGAAATATGTGAATTCCTCGCATCACACCACACCAGCTTTGTGCCAACAACCTCATGTTTAGACGGAAATGTGTGTTTTATAAATTGCTATTATAGTATAAGTGAGGTATTCTTTTTTGGATATTGGCCACCAAAAATGCCAGAGTTAATAGTCCGGAGGTGTGTTCCCAAATTTAATACGATCTGTTCGTTTTATGTTATTATGTTAAAGACAAGACATTTGATATGAGTCATCTTCGTGGTCCTCGTGTCAAATATAAATATGCCATCACGCGCCGGATTTTGATTGGGGTCTCGGACCCCCCTTAAAAATTTGAGTTGTTGGAATTCCCATAAGCCAGTAAGCCATCGTCGAATATCGTCACACCTCAGAGGGATATCATTCGATGTTCGTCATTGGAATGTTGAAATATCAAGTGAGTTGAAGTTTCAACATCGCCATCGCCCGCGCCATCGTGTCGGGAAGACTTCGCGGCAGTTTCGATTCAAGTGAGCCAATCAGAAATTTCGCTGCACTTCGAATGAGAATAACTCGGAAAAATCAAGAAAAAAATCGATTGTGTCATCCCGAAATTCCCCCCCCCCCCACCCAACGAGTAGCAAAGGAACGAATGAAATTTTTTGTATGGGACATCCTTTCGGGTAGGAAGTTAGAATTTGAGAAAAAGATTGAAGAACTGAGAAATTTTCCTTGATAAGAGCTTCATTTTGAGCTCCATAATTTGAGTCCGGTCACTCCGGTCTCGATAACCCAGGCCGGTTTCACATTCTCACAGGGAAATTCTCGGGAAATTGAAAACAAAATTGTGGAAAAATATTTAGAATCCAGTCACCTTTTTTGTTGAAAAAAAAAAGGTAAACATTGTAGCGTTCAAAATTTTCATTGAAATGAAAATTCAAAATAAAATCAGAGGTAGCGAAAAAAAAAAAGAAGGTCAGACGAAAAGCAAAAAAAAAAGGGCCGTCAAAAAGAAAGTCTCTGAAATATCGAAAAAACTACCGTTTATCGTTACCTACAATAACCCTTCCGCCGATAGTGCGAAGGTAAGTTCAAATCTTTGAAGAGAAATCAAAACTAAGACCAATTTTCTCCACCCAGGGTTTTTTCCCGAGGCTTTATCTTGGTGCAGTCGTCGTTGTCACACGTCTCGTCTTTTTGCCGAATCAACCCAACAAGAGTTATTCTCCGTATCGAGTGCCGAACGCATAATAAGTAAGAAGACCATTTCTCCCAGCACCGACGTGTTTTCTTTCCGGTGTCTGGGGAGTCAAGAGTGGAAGTTTAACTTCGTTGTGGTTGCTCTTCTTCGGACACAGAGGACGCAGACGTTCGTGGTGCAGACGCAGTAGGCCTTCCGATTCATCCAACGAGGATTTGTGAATCTCGTGGACATTCCCGACACTGCGATTTGAAAGATTTGACGGAACACGTCATAAGGCCAGATTTTACCTTTTTACATTTTTATCTATTTCCTTTATTTTTGTCTATTTACCTACTGTCAATTACCAATTGTTACGGTGTTCTATATCTATTATCGAACGGGTTCAAAGCTTTTACAAAGATACCTAAAGCTATATCTTACGGAGTGCACTCGGCGAAAGAAACACAAAGGTATATCGTCATTTTCTATTACGTTCGGTACTGGCATTATTTCACTTTTTCTAAAAGAACATTTGTTAAAATTTGTAGGCTGATCAGAATTCATTACGATAATTTCTCTCTTGGTTTGATTGAACAATAAACACTGTTATCCCCATTTATTTCTTTCATCTTTATTTTATTTTTGTTGTTGTCTTTAGTGATTCAGACAACTCTCTTTTCTAAATTTTGAATATCGAATTACTTGGCGCCCCAGAACCTATTTCGGATCCCATAACCCCGCTCTACACGTAACATCGAGCTGACCGGGTGCTCTTTGTTGTTCGGTCACAATTCACCGGAATTGTCGAGTAGCAAGGTAGTAAAGTGGCACAGCAACGTGAGGCCCGAAATAGAGTTGTTTAAATTCAATCAAACCAGAAGAATAAAAAAGGTAAACTGTCTCGTAAACTGTTCTATCAAAATTCTACCTATATCTACTGTTATTGAGAGGTGTCTACCTGTTGGTAAACAACCAAATTGGATTTGAAGTCTGAAAGTCTGGTTAAAAGTCAATTTGACATTTTGGTCAAAATTCGTTTTACTTTTGATTTCTCTTACAAAGATGGAACAAATCTATCCAAACTATCTTCTAGTAGATGAACTAGACTATGAGTTGAAGATAAGAGGTTGTATAACTACGAGAGATGTAACGGAAAAACGTAAGATTTTTAGACGGTTACAGGACAGGTCACGAGGACGAACTTTGGCGTTGGTCGACCCAGAGTACAATGTTGAACAAGAGCAAGACGTCATCGGCAACAAATTAATTTCCTTACGATCGGTAATTGAGGAATTCGAAGGTTCAGAAGATGATTCGACGTTCAAACGAGCCAAAGCTAGGTTACTGCATGTTTTAGGACGTGTAGAGCGCATTGTAATTCCTGCAGAGGATACAGACGACGTAGAAGTCAGAACGAATATTTCAAATTTTAAAAATGAATCAAGGGCTACGATTTTCATGCTTGAGGCTGACTTGTACGATAAAGC
The DNA here is from genome assembly GCA_949128115.1 of Anaspis maculata. Taxonomy (NCBI): domain Eukaryota; kingdom Metazoa; phylum Arthropoda; class Insecta; order Coleoptera; family Scraptiidae; genus Anaspis; species Anaspis maculata. The sequence continues at coordinate 73,341,592 of OX421964.1, forward strand.
GAAAGAGTTAAATCCGATACCAGAACTAAATCTGTCTTCTCATTCAAATAGTTCTGTCGCGCACATCCAGACAATTCCTACACAAAGCTTGATGACCGTTACTCCAAAAGGTGTTCCAGTGTACAAGTTGGGAATCAAATTTGACGGCGAAACTAGAGAATGCAGCGTCAATTCATTTATAGTACGTGTTGAGGAACTGGCTGAGGCACGACATGTTCCTGAAGAGGATCTCTATGCATCCGCTATCGATTTATTTTCCGGCAAAGCATTAATTTGGTATCGTTCAGTTAAATGTCAAGTTCAAGATTGGTGTTCTTTGGTTGCACTTTTAAAACGTGAATTTCTGCCTCCCAATTATGATGACCAGCTATGGGAAGAAATCAAAAACAGAAAACAAGGAAATAATGAAACTATAACGATGTATACAGCCATGATGCAAACTCTATTCAGTCGTTTAAGTCGACCCCCTTGTGAAGTCACGAAAGTCAAAAACATCCGAAAAAATTTATTGCCACAATATTTTACTCAACTAGCTTTGTCTGACGTCGGCTCGGTAACAGAATTAACGATTCTCTGCAAAAAATTAGAAGAAGTCAACGAAATAACAAAGTCGTTCAATTCCAATCAAAAATTGACATTACTTGAACCCGAACTGGCCTATCTAACCAAAAGCGATGACGTGTTGTTGAAGAGTTCGAATTTTCAGAAAAACAATGACAAAGGTGTAAAATTTTTCAAGGCTAATAATTTTGACAACAAGAAACAAAAGAAATTTCAAGGTGCAAATAAGGGAATATCTGCTGTGGTGTGTTGGAACTGTAACCAACCCAATCATACATATTCAAGTTGTGCTTTAAAACGATCTAAGTTTTGTTTTAAGTGTGGTCGCAAAGAGGTAACCGTTGCGTCTTGTCCGAAGTGTCAGGGAAACGGAAGACGGGAATGTACGGAATAGGCCCGCGCACGTTTCCGAAGAATAATGCGGTCAAAAACTTTGTTCAAACAAAAACTATAGTCAAAGATTGGAAAGTTTGGTTGTCGCACGTTAGAAATTTTTATAAAAATTACAAACAATTGTCTTGTTCGGAACAACAATTAACCCCTTTGTTTTTGGATAGAAAAGGTGATAACCGTCCTTATATTGCCGTCAACATTTTTGACACAACGATAACTGGATTGCTAGATTCAGGCGCAAATTGTTCGGTAGTTAGTTCAAAAGGTTTGGAACAACTAAAAAGATTTGAACTCAGAGTAGTACGAGAAAAAATTAAAAATATAATAACAGCTGATGGCTCGAAACAAGAAGTAATTGGATTTATAGATTTTCCTTTATGTGTCGATGGAGTTTGTAAAGTTATCAAAACATTAGTCGTTCCTCAAATCACACAACCCTTCATTTTCGGCAGTGATTTCTGCATAGCGTTCAATTTGACAGTAGATTTTGAAAATAACTCTTGGAGAGCAAGTGATAGGAATGCAAAGTTACTGAGTTCTTACGATGATTTTCCACATAATTTAAACGCCGTAGACTGTTGTTTAGTAAGTACAGATAGTTTTACCATAAATCAGCGTTTAGAAGTTGAAAAAGTGACACAATTATTTCGAATATTGAACAACGAAGGAAGGCTTCCTCAAACGAATAAGCTGGTGTACTACATCGATACCGGGGATGCCAAGCCAATCAGGCAAAGGCAGTATTTAATGTCACCCTACGTCCTTAATCATCTCAACAAATAACTTGACAAAATGATAAGTTTAGGAGTGGTAGAAGCTAGTAATAGTCCATGGTCGAGTCCTGTGCTTGGAGTAAAGAAGAAAACCGGCGAATTCAGGTTTTGTTTCGATGGTCGTAAACTGAACTCTGTAACAAAACGAGATTGTTATCCACTTCCTAGCGTCGACAGAATTCTAAGTATGTTGAACGATGCAAAATTTTTGTCATCCGTTGATCTTAGAAGTGCTTTTTGGCAAATCCCTTTAGATCCAGTTTCAAAAGAAAAAACTGCTTTTGCTTTAACGGGACGAGGTCTTTTTCACTTCAAAGTCCTTCCGTTCGGTCTAGTTAATGCGGCGCAAGCTCAACAAAGATTAATGGATGCAGTTTTTGGTCCAGAATTGGAACCAAAAATTTTTGTTTACTTAGATGATATTATTATCACATCGTCTAGTTTTGAAGAACATGTGGAATTACTAAAAGAAGTCGCTAGTAGATTAAAAGAAGCCAACTTAACTGTCAACATAGAAAAATGTCAATTCTTCAGACAATCATTAAATTATTTAGGTTTCGTAGTAGATAACCAAGGATTACGAACAAACCCAGAAAAAATCCAGGCTATGATTAATTATCCAAGACCAAAGAACGTGACCGAGGTGAAAAGATTTCAAGGAATGTGTTCCTGGTATAGACGTTTCATACCTCATTTTTCATCATTGATCTCCCCTATTAATGATTTAACGAAAGGGTCAAAAAAGGGTCAAAAAATTATTTGGTCCCAAGATGCTGAGAGTGCTTTTGCTCGGATAAAAGAAGCATTAATATCTACTCCAATATTATCAGGTCCAAATTTTTCTAAGTCTTTTGTTATTCATTGTGATGCGTCAGGTACTGGATTAGGCGGTGTATTAACACAAACGATAGATGGAGAAGAGAAGGTAATAGCATATGCGAGTCGAGCATTGACAAAAACGGAGAGAAACTACAGCACTACTGAGCGCGAATGTCTTTCGGTGTTGTTCTCGATTTTTAAATTTCGTCCGTACGTTGAAGGTACACGGTTTAAAGTAATAACAGATCATTATTCATTATTGTGGCTGAAAAACATGAAAGATCCGACGGGAAGATTAGCTCGTTGGAGTGTTAAGTTGCAAGCTTTCGATTTTGATCTCGAGCACCGAAAAGGTAAATTACACGTAGTTCCAGACGCGTTGTCTCGTAGTTGTGCGGAAAATCCGGAAGTCAATTTAGTTGAAGTTCCTTCAGTTTTAAATCTCGAAAACTTAGATCCCTTTTACATCCAAATGCGAACAAAAATTCTAGAAAATCCTGAAGATTACCCACAGTGGAAAGTACAAAACAATCGTGTTTTAAAGTTTGTTTCATCTAACTTACCTTTTTCTACTAACGCCACCGAGTGGAAATGCTTAGTCCCGAAAAGTCAACGACACGTTGTTTTACAAGAATGCCATGACACACCGACTGCCGCTCATTTCGGTTTTTTGAAAACATTTTCTCGAGTGTCAATGCAGTACTATTGGCCCAAGATGCGTAATGATATTTTGAATTATGTACGTACGTGTAAAAGTTGTAATGAACAAAAGTCGACTAATCAAGCTCAGATGGGATTGATGGGAAAGGAACGGAAAGTGAAATTTCCATGGCAAGTCATTTCGATCGATATTATGGGACCTCTGCCTAGATCTAAAAAAGGATTCAGCTATCTTTTGGTAATTTCTGATCTATTCTCGAAATATGTTCTGATGTCACCTATGCGTAAGGCTAACGCCGCTACCATAAACAAATTTCTCGAAAATGAAGTCTTTATGGTATACGGAGTACCACAGTGTGTTTTGTGCGATAACGGAAGTCAGTTCATTAGTAGGCAATTTAAGAAATTGTGTCGGAATTACAAAGTTCAAAATATATGGTTCACTGCCAAATACCACCCTCAGGCCAATCCAGTTGAAAGATATAACAGAACGATTTGCACAGCGATTCGTCACTACATTAAAAACGATCATAAAGACTGGGACGCGGAGATTTCTAAAATCGGATATGCAATTAGAACAGCAGTCAATGAAGTTACTGGTTATAGTCCTGCGTTTTTGAATTTTGGGAGAGTCATTCCATGTACTGGTGATTATTACTCGAAGCAGTATCAACCAACCAGTAACTTTGATTGTGAAAATCGAGAAGCATATGCCGCTGAAATCCAGAAACTATCACGTTTGAAAGATGTTATAGTTGAAAAGTTGAAAGCAGCGCATATAAAAGGTGAAAAAGCTTATAATCTCAGAAAACGCGATGTTGAATTTTTTGAAGGTGATTGCGTGTGGAAACGGCATATTGTCTTATCAGACGCAAGCAAAGACTTCAGCAAAAAATTAGCTCCTCGCTATGTGCTTTGTACAGTTCGAAAAAAGATTTCAAAATTGATTTATGACTTAGTTTATGAAGACGGATCAGAGTCCGGAAAATGGCATATCAAAGACTTGAAACCGCATTTCACAAAGTCATAAAAACAATTTTTTTGATTTGACATTTCAGAAATTTAGATAGTATTTAACTATCAAGAAACTGTCAAATAGTTTGTAAATAGATTAGTTAGTATTAGTTAGTTTTAAAGGGTAGGATACAAAAAAAGACGCATAACGAGACGCAGATTTAAAAAAAAATCCATGCCAATACATTCCCGATTTTGACTTTACATCCTCATGCAACGCTCAAGCGTTTTTGTCTCCTCTATTTCAGGACGTTTAGTACGCGTAGTTACTCATCATGTCTCGTTCTGTTTGAAACTGTTTAAAAAAAAATACAAAAAAAGTACCTACGTTTTTGTAAATAGTGATTTTTTGTTAGATAGTGTCAAGAATTGACTTAATCAAAGAAAAATTCTTTTTCTTTTGCTTACGAAAGGGGGTAATGTGTAGCGTTCAAAATTTTCATTGAAATGAAAATTCAAAATAAAATCAGAGGTAGCGAAAAAAAAAAAGAAGGTCAGACGAAAAGCAAAAAAAAAAAGGGCCGTCAAAAAGAAAGTCTCTGAAATATCGAAAAAACTACCGTTTATCGTTACCTACAATAACCCTTCCGCCGATAGTGCGAAGGTAAGTTCAAATCTTTGAAGAGAAATCAAAACTAAGACCAATTTTCTCCACCCAGGGTTTTTTCCCGAGGCTTTATCTTGGTGCAGTCGTCGTTGTCACACGTCTCGTCTTTTTGCCGAATCAATCCAACAAGAGTTATTCTCCGTATCGAGTGCCGAACGCATAATAAGTAAGAAGACCATTTCTCCCAGCACCGACGTGTTTTCTTTCCGGTGTCTGGGGAGTCAAGAGTGGAAGTTTAACTTCGTTGTGGTGTCGCCTATTTTTCCCTTCAGGTCGCTGAAGGCGGCACTCAGTTTTTTTTCTATGTGGAGAGCAAGGCGTGGGTTCTTAAAGTTTACACAAAAACTGCCACAACTAAATTTATATTTCAAAAGGCGCCAATCGGGCGTGTAGCTAGTTCAGATGGTTGGAATTGATATATTCCCGATTTTTACACAATTCCCGTGTTGTGTGAAACACGGCTGTACGCTCTACAGATGGTTGTAACTCGAACGCACTCGAGAGCTGTCAAACAGCTGACGGGTGACGTCTTCGAAGTGTCAAAAAAAAACAAGAGTAGTTAATGGTAAATAAATGCAGCTGAATTATGGAAAATATGAATTAAACTAGGCAAATCGGGAGAATAATTGGAGTATATTCGACGTAATTGACACGGAATTATCGAAAGGTATGTGCAATGTAAAATAGTAACAAATAAAAATATGATATTGACTTCTTGCTAAATTTCAGCCCGAGCCTCCTCGGCCAGTGAAAACGAACCTCACAGGGCACAGGCAAGACGTGAGGATGTTGGCAGAGGTGTTGAATGCCTACTGCTCTTCAAACGCGAAACCCCAGGAAAACTACCCCCCAGCGTGTCTGGTTCCGACAAGGTTTTGTCGAATAACTGAACGTTTGCCTAACCTAACCTATAACACCTTGGATCCAAGTTAAAAGGTTTCGGGGCGCTCACTTGATTAAGTGATATTCTTAAAAACAAAACAACAACGCTAAATGGGCAACTTAAACTTAGGGATGCGGAAGAACTAGAACATCTCACGTGACCCCTGGTGCAGCGCGAAGTCGTCTTCCACCGGTCCGGGTACGTGGCTTGACTCGCAGATGACGTGCAGCACTCTGGCACAAGGTGGACGAAGGCGTGCTGGTTGAGCTTCAGCGAAGATGGTACTAGCAGCCAAAATCGAAGGAGTTGACCGCAGCGAGTTGGCTTATCGGCTTCGGTGGTCACCGGTGAAAACAGCGTACATCATATGGAAATTCGTCGGCAGCGTAACTGGATGATATGAAGGACGGAGAGAGAACGTGGGAAACGTAGATAACGTACGAAAACGTAGATGTAGCGGTATAAACGTGGATGGTCCCAGATAAAGCTAAAATTTGAGGTTCGGCAACTTTTTGACTTTAAAATCGAACTTTCTAACTCACCCTTTTCAGGTTATTCTCATGGCACACAAGAGGTGCGAAAAGACAGGAGGAGGCAACATGAAACAAATGGGGGCTCTCAGGCCTGCCCTTCAACGGAGAAACGGAACAATTTGCCTCCCACAATACTAACTGTCACTCTTCTTTTCTTGAATTGAATTCCCTTATCAGTAAAGTTTTCTATCATGTCGTTTCTTTTGCCGTTTCCTCTCTCATCTGTACCGCGATAATTCAAATAATTCACTGCTTTATTGACCACTCTCTTTAGGTTTTATATGGAATTTTGCAAACTCGAAATAAATTTTTATATAAAAAAAATTGTAGAAATTTCAATTGCTACACACCCCCGTACCTCCAAAAAGAAAAAAGAGGACGGTGAGCCGTACTATTTTTTCTCTGTGTCACTCCTTGGTGGCTCCACAATTTTTTGAAATTTTTAATCAGATTCACTCTCTCTCACTCATACCTTAATCCTAAATTAACCTACTGCCTAATCTACGTGATCTAGTTTGGGTAACTAGATTGAAAAATATTTACAAAGTATTTACAAAAAGCAAAACTGCTTCACGGAGAAGAATGTTCTACAGTGAGGCACTCACTGTTCATCTGAGAAGATTTCCACTTATGCATCTCTTTAACAATGTCTTGGCATCGTCTGCAGAAGAGAGAAGATAAATGGGAGATTAAAAAAAACAAAAGACTTAATTCACGGGGTCGATGAATGGTTTTAGGTCCTGGACATGCCAGCGACCAGCATCAGAGCCATTCTCGTTGTCAAGGGCGTAGATTACATCGGAGATTTTTTCTCGCACGATGTTGATGACATACTTTGGTGCCAGTTTCTTGGAGAAGTATTTTGAGGCATCAGACAGGACAAAGTTTTTTCTCCAGACCTTATCGCCGGGTTTATACTCAACACTACGCCGCCGAAGGTTGTAAGAGTGGGCGTAACGCTGATGGGAAGCTGTGAGTTTAGCGCGTACCCTATCAAGGATCTGGGAAAAACGTTGCAAATCTTGAGCCCATTTCTGACGATCTTCAGCCTCAAAATTCGGTCCCAACTGAAGGTTGTTACCATAATAATCTCCGCGGCACGGTACTATGCGGCCAAAGTTGAGAAACGAAGGTGAAAATCCTGTCACTTCGCTGACAGAGGTACGGATGGCGTATATCACGTGAGGCAAAAACTCGTCCCATTTACGGTGGTTGTCTTTTATGTATGACCTGATAGCAGTCCCGATAGTGCGGTTGTATCTCTCTACGGGGTTCGCCTGGGGGTGGTATTTCGCGGTGTACCAGATCTTTTGTACTTTGTACTCCCCACACAGTTTTCGAAAGGACTCGCTGATAAACTGTGAACCGTTATCGCTTATGACAAACTGAGGGACCCCATAGACTAAGAATACTTCCCTCTCGAGAAAATCAACTATAGCGGAAGATACTACTCTACGTAATGGTGACACTACAACATATTTCGTGAACAGGTCGGTGACCACTACCAAGTAACAAAATCCACGGGAACTCTTGGGTAATGGACCTACAATGTCTATCGATATGATTTGCCACGGATACTGCACCTTCCGACCATCTCCCATGAGACCTGCGGCACACCTGTTGGTTGCCTTTTGAGCTCCACAAACTAAGCAAGAAGAAACATACTTTTTTACGAAATCGCGCATTCGCGGCCAATAGTATGAAACCGAGACTTTTGCTAAAGTTTTTAAGAATCCAAAATGAGCACCTGAAGGGTCGTCATGAACAGATTGAAGGATATTTTCACGTTGCTCCTTAGGGATGAGAAGTTTCCACTCAGGGACGTTGCTAGAAGATGGCAATTTGGAAAGGATGAACTTGTAGATGCGCCCATCTCTAACCATCCACTGAGGGTATTCTAAAGGAGACTCAAGGATCTTAGTTCGTAAGTCAGTGTAAAAAGGATCGACAATATCTTGAGGGTTTATGTCAAGAAAAGAGACTTCAGAAATTTCGGAACTGGGAAGACAACGTGACAAAGCGTCCGGAACGACGTTCAACTCACCCTTGCGGTATCTCAGATTCAGATCGAACTGCGACAATTTGACATTCCAGCGAGCTAGTCTGCCGGTCGGATCTTTCATCTGAAACAACCACAACAACGAGGAATGGTCGGTGATGACGTCGAACCTGGTGCCTTCGATGTAAGGGCGGAACTTGTCGACTGCAAACAGGACGCCTAAGCATTCCCGCTCAGTCACGCTGTATTTCCTTTCATTCTTAGTCAAAGTTCTGCTGGCATAACTTATGACCTTCTCTTCACCATTAACTATTTGGGTGAGTACAGCGCCCAACCCAGTAGCTGAGGCGTCGCACTGTACCGTAAATGGCAAGGAAAAGTCTGGACCGGACAAAATTGGGGTAGAGATGAGAGCTTCCTTAACTTTAGTGAATGCAATTTCTGCCTCTTCACTCCAGAGAATTTTTTGTCCCTTCTTTAAACCTTTGGTCAGATCATTGATGGGAGAGATAACAGAAGAAAAATTCGGGATAAAGCGCCGATACCAAGAGCATAACCCTTGGAATCGTTTTACCTCGGTTACATTCTTAGGACGCGGATAGTCTATCATGGCCTGAATTTTTTCTGGATCGGTACGCAAACCGTTTGAATCCACTACAAAACCTAAATAATTTAAAGAAGGACGGAAGAATTGACATTTTTCAAAATTTACTGTTAGATTAGCTTGTCGCAACCTGTTAGCTACTTCTTCAAGCAACTTGACATGCTCGGAGAATGAAGATGACGTGATGATTATATCATCCAAGTAAACGAAAATTTTCGGCTCTAGTTCAGGACCGAAGATCGCATCCATTAAGCGTTGCTGCGCTTGTGCTGCATTCACAAGACCGAACGGCAGTACACGAAAGTGGAAAAGACCACGGCCAGGCAAAGCGAAGGCTGTTTTTTCTTTGGAAGATGGATCGAGCGGGATTTGCCAAAAAGCACTTCGGAGGTCGACAGAAGACAGATACTTGGCGTCGCGCAACATATTTAAAATTCGGTCGACTCGCGGCAGTGGGTAAGAATCACCCGCACGTTGGGCGCCACTTTACTTGTCGCCTATTTTTCCCTTCAGGTCGCTGAAGGCGGCACTCAGTTTTTTTTCTATGTGGAGAGCAAGGCGTGGGTTCTTAAAGTTTACACAAAAACTGCCACAACTAAATTTATATTTCAAAAGGCGCCAATCGGGCGTGTAGCTAGTTCAGATGGTTGGAATTGATATATTCCCGATTTTTACACAATTCCCGTGTTGTGTGAAACACGGCTGTACGCTCTACAGATGGTTGTAACTCGAACGCACTCGAGAGCTGTCAAACAGCTGACGGGTGACGTCTTCGAAGTGTCAAAAAAAAAACAAGAGTAGTTAATGGTAAATAAATGCAGCTGAATTATGGAAAATATGAATTAAACTAGGCAAATCGGGAGAATAATTGGAGTATATTCGACGTAATTGACACGGAATTATCGAAAGGTATGTGCAATGTAAAATAGTAACAAATAAAAATATGATATTGACTTCTTGCTAAATTTCAGCCCGAGCCTCCTCGGCCAGTGAAAACGAACCTCACAGGGCACAGGCAAGACGTGAGGATGTTGGCAGAGGTGTTGAATGCCTACTGCTCTTCAAACGCGAAACCCCAGGAAAACTACCCCCCAGCGTGTCTGGTTCCGACAAGGTTTTGTCGAATAACTGAACGTTTGCCTAACCTAACCTATAATACCTTGGATCCAAGTTAAAAGGTTTCGGGGCGCTCACTTGATTAAGTGATATTCTTAAAAACAAAACAACAACGCTAAATGGGCAACTTAAACTTAGGGATGCGGAAGAACTAGAACATCTCACGTGACCCCTGGTGCAGCGCGAAGTCGTCTTCCACCGGTCCGGGTACGTGGCTTGACTCGCAGATGACGTGCAGCACTCTGGCACAAGGTGGACGAAGGCGTGCTGGTTGAGCTTCAGTGAAGATGGTACTAGCAGCCAAAATCGAAGGAGTTGACCGCAGCGAGTTGGCTTATCGGCTTCGGTGGTCACCGGTGAAAACAGCGTACATCATATGGAAATTCGTCGGCAGCGTAACTGGATGATATGAAGGACGGAGAGAGAACGTGGGAAACGTAGATAACGTACGAAAACGTAGATGTAGCGGTATAAACGTGGATGGTCCCAGATAAAGCTAAAATTTGAGGTTCGGCAACTTTTTGACTTTAAAATCGAACTTTCTAACTCACCCTTTTCAGGTTATTCTCATGGCACACAAGAGGTGCGAAAAGACAGGAGGAGGCAACATGAAACAAATGGGGGCTCTCAGGCCTGCCCTTCAACGGAGAAACGGAACAATTTGCCTCCCACAATACTAACTGTCACTCTTCTTTTCTTGAATTGAATTCCCTTATCAGTAAAGTTTTCTATCATGTCGTTTCTTTTGCCGTTTCCTCTCTCATCTGTACCGCGATAATTCAAATAATTCACTGCTTTATTGACCACTCTCTTTAGGTTTTATATGGAATTTTGCAAACTCGAAATAAATTTTTATATAAAGAAAATTGTAGAAATTTCAATTGCTACAGTGGTTGCTCTTCTTAGGACACAGAGGACGCAGACGTTCGTGGTGCAGACGCAGTAGGCCTTCCGATTCATCCAACGAGGATTTGTGAATCTCGTGGACATTCCCGACACTGCGATTTGAAAGATTTGACGGAACACGTCATAAGGCCAGATTTTACCTTTTTACATTTTTATCTATTTCCTTTATTTTTGTCTATTCACCTACTGTCAATTACCAATTGTTACGGTGTTCTATATCTATTATCGAACGGGTTCAAAGCTTTTACAAAGATACCTAAAGCTATATCTTACGGAGTGCACTCGGCGAAAGAAACACAAAAGTATATCGTCATTTTCTATTACGTTCGGTACTGGCATTATTTCACTTTTTCTAAAAGAACATTTGTTAAAATTTGTAGGCTGATCAGAATTCATTACGATAATTTCTCTCTTGGTTTGATTGAACAATAATAGTATATTATATACCAAGGTTGGGAAAGTATTATTATAGCTGAAGCGCCAGTTTAGATCCCGAAGCGCAGCTGAGGGATATAAGGCGCTGAAGCTATAATAATTTTCTCAACCGTGGTTTATATAGTTTTTTTTTTACTACTTAAAAATCGCCATCCTAATTCAGGGAGAGGTTAATAATGATGCACTTCACGGCTAGTAGTGAAAAAACACTGTTATCCCCATTTATTTCTTTCATCTTTATTTTATTTTTGTTGTTGTCTTTAGTGATTCAGACAACTCTCTTTTCTAAATTTTGAATATCGAATTACTTGGCGCCCCAGAACCTATTTCGGATCCCATAACCCCGCTCTACACGTAACATCGAGCTGACCGGGTGCTCTTTGTTATTCGGTCACAATTCACCGGAATTGTCGAGTAGCAAGGTAGTAACATCTGTCCACGGGATAAAAAGTTGGAAAATTTGTAGCATTTTCAGACAGGAAAACTCGAAAACCATGGGTCTGATTTCGAAAATTTTACCTCCAAAAATTAACTAAATCTTTTCTCCAACTTTCATTCCCAACATGTCTGCACCTAAAATGAATATTTTGTGGGGCTCACCGCATGTTGAAGTTTGCATTGCATTTTTTTTCTTTTCTTCAATTTACATAATAATAATAATAATGCGCTTTATTGTCCAACAACAAGAAGTCATATAAAGGACAATGATTAAAATGAATAAATAAATAATGAGTATATCATAACAAGTGACAAACAATTGCGTACAAATACATCGCGTACAAATAAGAACAAAGTACAACACACGTAAAAAAAAACAAGTGGGGCGGCCGGTAGCTCAGGAGTTACGACGCAAGACCACCAACCAAGAGGTACCCGGTTCGAAACCCGGCCGTTCCCGAAGAACTTCTCTCCTGAGCCAAGTGTTAATGACTGTGTGAATATTGATATTTATGTTACGTATTTAAAAATGAAAATTTGTTGATTACTGATAACTGACCATTATTGTGTACTTATGACCAAATGCAAAGAAACACTCAATAAAAAGGGTACCCTCCTATGACAAAAAATATGTCGATAAGGAGTAAAACATTATTATTATTATTATTATTTAAGTGAAAAGCCTGTCATCTTGAGATGGATCTAGGCAACCTGGAGGGCTCGCATAAAAACACCCAACGAAGGGGAGCTCAAGTCCGTCTTGTGACAGACGTCGTTGAAGGACTTGGACATAATATAAACCGGAGATCTGATGATTCGTGGCGGCAGCAGGGAGCCGGAAAAAACCGCAGCCTCTGGTACTCAACCGCGGCACCAAAATGAAGAATTCCCCCAGGAGCTCGCTGCAATCAGCAGTTCCGTTTAAGAGCTTATAAAGAAAGATAAGAGACGCACGACACCTCTGAGACTCAAGAGAAGCCATGCCAAACTCACCCAACAGAAGGTCACCGTCAAAGCCTTGGTCCGGGAAGACACCATGCTGTCTGAAATAGAGGTATTTCAGGAACTTCCTCTCGACACGCTGCAGCTGAAGGCTGTATCGTTTGTAGATGGGTACCCAGATCAGACTCGCATATTCCAGCCTCGACCGAACGAAGGCGAAGTAAAGGGACTTGAGGCAATCAATATTTGCTATAGATCTGCCGCTCCGAATGATGAATCCTAGCATTCTGAGAGATGAATTGCAGACTTGGTCAATGTGCGGCGCGAATGACAGCTCCGCGTCAAACAGGACGCCAAGATCACGAAAGGTGCTGCAAGACCCCAGAGCAACACCACGCAGAATATACTCATGACTTATGCGACGAGAAGTGTTTTTGGTGAAGGACATCACTTTGCATTTTTCGACGTTCAAGTGAAGCCTGTTGGCCTGACACCACTCAAAAACGCCGTCCAGATCTCTTTGCAGCAAATTACAGTCTTCCACGGTACGGATCGCCCTGAACAACTTTACGTCATCGGCATACATCAATATTTTACCATTCACCCGATCCACTATATCATTGATAAATATGCCAAACATCAGCGGCGCCAGGTTTGCACCTTGAGGGGCTCCGCTGGTTGGCGAAAAGTCTGATGAGCGGCGACCATCAATCTCAACATACTGGCTCCGGTTGGTTAAGTACGAAGTGAGAAGAGAAAGCCACCCCTCATCAACGCCACATTGATATAGCTTCTCGAGGATGCCATGGTCCATGCGGTCGAAGGCTTTGGAGGAGTCGGTGAAAATCGCGTCGACCTGTAAGCGACCATCCATGGACGAGCAAAGGTACTGGGTGAAACATGCCAAGTTGGTAACGGTACTCCTTCCCGGGAAGAAACCATGCTGTCTATCAGAGATGGTATGGCCAATATCGACCATAAGGCTGCTGTGGATTGCCAACTCAAATACCTTCGCAAAATTAGATAAAAAACAGATTGGTCTATAGTTCTCGATAAGATGTGTGTCGCCCTTCTTGTGAACAGGGGTAACACGGCTCCTCTTCCATGCGTTAGGGAAAGTAGAGCTCTTTAGAGAGATATTAAAGAGAGCTGCCAGGGGCTCAGCCAGAACGCACGCGCAGTCCTTGACAAAGAAGGCAGGAATTCCATCAGGCCCCGTCGTCCTTCCAGACTTGAGCCCTTTCAGTGCTTGTTGCACGCTATCATGGGTGAAAGAATTGAGTGATAAGAAACGGTCCGATACAAGAAAAGGCTGACGTCGGAACGGCGTAGAAGTGACAAATGACGCGGCAAAGCAATCAGCGAAGGCATCCACAATCTCCTGCGGCTCGGAGAGATGTCTACCGTGAACAGAAAACTCACTAGGTAGCCGAGAGTTACCCCTCTTACTCCTAACAAACCTGAAAAATTCAGCAGGATCCTCTTTTATCTTTGTCTGTAAATAGCCAACATAATCCTTATAGGCTGCAGAAATCTTATATTTTAGGGCTTTGCGAGCTCTTTTATACTGCGACTGCAGACTTGCCGTTACGAACTTTTTCAAGTTGCCGAAAAGTCTGTACTTACGCTTCACGTCACGAATAATTTCTGCAGTGTACCACGTGGGGTACACTCTCTTGCGAGATATCACTTTGGGAACGTAAAGATCGAGAATGTTATAGAAAAGATTGTAGAATTCAGTGCAAGCCTCATTAACGTCAGAGAACTCAGAGATAAAAGACCAATCAGTCGTCCGAATTCTATCATAAAGACCAGGAAAATCGGCTCTACGAAAGTTGTAACTGACTCGAGAGGAGCCACCCCGAAAAACAGCAGGTTCAGTCCGCATAGAAAAAGAAAGAGAAAGTGCAGGATGATGTGCGTCAGCGGGCACCAAAGGCAGGTCCTCTCGCTCAATCACACAGTCAAAATTAGAGATAGCCAAGTCCAGCAATCTGTTATGCTTATTGAGAACGTCATTGTGCTACCTCAAGTCCATAAAACTGAGGAACTCAGACAACGCTTCGGCCGGACCAGTGCGCGCGGATAGATCAGAAATATTGAAGTCTCCCATCAACAAAATCCCACTGCCGCATGCCGGTGCGAATCCACAGACCCTCAAAGAGCCCGAAGAAAGCCGCATACGTCTCTTAATCTAAGCCTGGGGGAAAGTAAACAACAAACAGGAGAAACGAAGAATTCCCGACAAATACCCTGCAGCCAACCACGTCGATCTGTGGCAAGGTAGCGCGAAATATGTCCAAATCCAAACGAACTGACCTCAGCTCCCCCTTGACGGCCAACAAGACGCCTCCGCCTCTTGCTACCCCAAGAACCCCCAGGTTGCGATCAGATCTGTAAACAATGTACATGTCATTAAAAAGTTCGGAAGAAGAAACATTATCTTGAATCCATGTTTCCGTAAGCGCAACAAACGACCGGTCGGCAGCACATACAGACTGGTAAAAATACTCGGTTTTTGTATTAAGACCGTGCACATTTTGATAAACGCCATCAACTATAGCGCGCCTGTCCAGACATACAAGGCTGGGGGTAGAGACTGGAGAGGGGGCACTGTTATCTCTTAGACCAGCCGGTGAGCTGCCAGCGATGTTTACAAGTTATCTTCCTCTGCTGTTATGTTCGTGGGCTGCTTTTTGGCCGTGGGTGAAAAAACCGCGATACTTGAGCACCAGCCGGCCAAATCCGTGGATCCATTGCTTCATCTACTCTAGTGAGATCAGTAGTGATCTTGAATGAAGAGTAACTTTCCGGGTGCTTGGACTTCAGGCTTTCGCACAAGATGCCCGGAAATTTGGGTTTCAATAAATCATACATATCTTGTACGCTCGCCTCCGGATTCATACGCCATACGTGTAGATATGCCTTACTAGATACTCCAGTGATTTTACCACTGACTACATCCGCATCAGTCAAGCTGCCGGTAACAACTCGTCTATCGGTATTCCTTGTCTTGCGCGTGCCGGTGCTTCCAACTCGCTTGTCTAGGTTAGTTTTAGTTTTAATTTTATCTTCTTTCGAGGAAGTGTCACTTTTGGCTGCCACAGGATTCCCGGATGAGCCCGAGCAGGGTGGCCCAACGAAAACAGAACAGAGGGGTTTTCGGGCATTTCACATCATTTTTTCGAGAAAAGCTCAGACAGGTCGATTTTTATATCGAAGGGGACATCTGAAACCTACATTGGCAAATTTCTATCTTCAACTCCCTCACCCGTACCCACCTCAACTTTGAAATTTCGAATGACACCATCTACTTTGCGATACATCAAATCAAAGAGAATCAAATTCTTTTTCTGAAAAAAATATTTTCAAAATTTCCAACCCCACCCTCCATCTTCCCAAATTTCTCTGACTGTCCCATTTTATATTCTCGACCCCTTAATTCTCTTCAATTCAATCAACGTCATCCTAAATAGCATCTAAGGAGACAATTTTCGGTGGAGAAAAGTGTTACCCAAATTCACCCCTCTCCTCTTCCCCATCCCAATTTCAGACTTAACAGACACCACCTACTTTGTGATACATCGAATGGAAGAAAATTGATTTTTTCTTTCTGAAAACAATTTTTCTGAAATTTTCAACCCCTCTCCTGATAAATTGAACATTCGGAGTAATTTAGGAGGAAAGGGGGCTTTTTGAAAATTCTTTAAATATTTTATTCAGGAAGCGAATTCAATTCCCTTCGATTTGATGTATCACAAAGAGGGTAGTGTCATTTTAGATTTTGAAGTTGAGGTGGGGGAGTGAAGGGGTGAATTTGGGTGGCACTTTTTACACAGAAAATTTTCTCCCTCGATGCTGTGCAGGATGACGTTGACTGTACTGAAGAGAATTAAGAGATCAAAAATTTTACATTGGAAACTCTGGCAATTTTATGAAGAAAGGGGGTGGGGTTGAAAATTATAGAAATATTTTTTCAGAAAGAGAATTCAATTCTCTTCAATTTGATGTATCGCAAAGTGTGTGGTGTCATTTGAAACTTCGAAGTTGGGGCGGGTGGGGGTGAGGGGGCTAAAGATAGAAATTCACCAATGAATGTTTTAGATGTCCCCCTCAAATCGACCTGTTCGAGCTTTTTTCAAAAAAATGAGGTAGAATGCCTGAAAACCCCTCTGTTCTGTTTTTGTTGGGCCACCCTGTATATGACATCAACTTGATTTCGGCTGTCTAAGGCTCCTGACACGAAGTTAGTGAAGTCACATAAACTTGTCACGGTTGAACGACCTTTCATGAAAGTATGTTGTTCTGGAATTATTTGTTCACCTACATGTGAGTAAATTATTTCCGAAAGGATTGAATCAAAATGAAAAACTGACCGACACCGTGCTGATTTTGAAAATAGGTCTACACGACGCCCAATCCAATCTTCTATCATTATTAGTTGAAATTTTCAGAAAAAAGTCGATCATCGAGAAGGAATGGATTTTTGAGTGGAGTCCTGCATCAATAGAAATCCGTCCTGGTCAAAATAGGGGCGAGAGGCCCCCTCGGGTGGCAACGGCCAGGAGAAATTTTGAAAACTCATAAGGCCCGACTGGAAAATGGTGAATGATCCAGTACCTCGACGTTGAAATTTTTCAACTTTCCCTTACTTGATTTCCCGTTTGGGAAAAATGGGTCCTCGCCTATACAGGAGGAACAGAAATTTTTCTTGTTCCTCCTCCCGCTCGCGTTCGCACCTGCCTCAGTTTGTTTTCTCCTTTAACATTGTGTAGCCACCCAATTTCAATTCGCGTGTCATTTTTTTTTCGTTCTGGGAATAATTCCTTTGCTGGCCGTTGGACTATCATCAGTCGATCTTCTTTTTTTTTTATTCTTTTTTCTGGATTTCAAGTCCAAGTTTTTCAATAAGACTTTGCCTGTTGCTACGCATACTTTCCTTGCAAAAGTGTTCAATGGCAGCCCTATCGCCATATCTGGGGACGGGTGTTTTGAAATCCTCCTCAGAAATGGCAGTCACAGCTACAGGATCAATCTTGAACAAAAGTGTATCAATATGTAGTTCAATCAGTGCAAATTGCGTTGAATATTGAAAATAACAAAAACTCTACAACTATTGAACTATCTTGGGAATATACAGGGTGTCCCACAAAGTAACCGACATAGTTCAAGGGTAGATGTACTTTCTCGAGGCAAATCAGAATCTGCCTTCGAAATTTTCCTGACGTCTCCCGTTTCCGATATACAGGGTGATTTATGTGTTCACCCGAAAAGTTTTATTGGCCATATCTCAGTAATACATCTATAGAATCTATTGAAATTTTGTATGTATATTCTAGAACCAAGAGCTTTTGTAGCGCTCTATTCACTTATAAAATTGATACAGGACCGTACCCAAAATTTTGTTTTTCGAGTTTCTGAGTTCAACTCGAGTTGAAAAGGTCATTCTGTTTAGATTTTTTCTCAAAATCTGATGTCATATTCAGAAACTACATGGAAGATGCTACAAAATGCGACTCTTGGCACTTGTTTGGCACTAATTTAGCTGATCCGAGAAAAATTAATACTAGAAATTTTTTAGGAATATTTTTCAAAATTTCGATTTAAATCAGTGAAACGCTATTCCAGATGGTCATACAAAGTCACTATTTCAATTATGGTGCTCTAACCAACCAAAAATAATTTCAGGAGAATTTTCTGGAAACATGAATTTGGTACCTCCAGATTCCTACCTAAATTCATGTTTCCAGAAAATCTCCTGAAATTATCCTCAGTTTGGTAGAACATCAAAACTGGAATTGTGTTTTTGTTTGACCACCTGGAATAGCGTTTGAGTGATTTGAATCAAATTTTCAAAAATATTCATGAAAAATCTCCCTCAATAATTTTTTTCGAATCAGCTAAATTAGTGCCCAACAATTTATTATTATTATTATTATTATTATATATACGGGCACGCAACAGACTAACAAGTCCAATAATAGCGTGACCGCGGAACGAAGAAAAGAAAATCCGTCGCAACACTACTCACTGACAAGAACAATGCGTCGATTGCATCTTAATCAAAAACTCGCCTGACATCCGCCGCACTGCAGTTGAAAATGTCGAACTTCTCCTGGAACCTATTGTATGTCAGAGCAAGGCGGTTCACTGGAGAATTGAAGTAAAAGAGCTTTTGTGTGGGCCTCACATAAAAAACATCACTCCGCCTTAGGCCCTGTCTTGGAACATTTAGGGAGATCCTTGAAAGAACACTGGGGGAGGTTACCGCACCCGAAACAAGCCTATGCAGGAAAAGAAGGTAGCCAACCGTTCTACGGCTTTCCAAGGACCGATGACCAAATCTGGCCAGCAACGACTGCTGCGGGAAACCAACACAAGGGTAAACTCCATCGACCCTGAGGGCCAGCAGCTTCAGGAAACGCCGCTGCACACCCTCCAGAAAGGACACATATTTCTCGTGGTAGGGGCACCAGATGACGGATGCATACTCCAGCCGTGGCAAAACCAAGGACGAAAAGAGACGCTGCAATGTCTCGATTTAGGAATCACATTTTGTAGCATTTTTTATGTAGTTTCCGAATATGACATCAGATTTTGAAAAAAATCTATACAGGATGACTTTTTTAACAGAAACTTGAAAAACAAAATTTTGGGTACGGTCCTGTATCTATTTTATAAAGGTGCATTCAGTCAGCTTATTTAGCCGCAATTTTAATTTTAGCCGTAAGCGCTGCATCGCTTATTGGCTGTTCCGAGGAGGCTGGTTCATAAGAGCCAATGGGCGTCGCTGCGCTTGCGACTAAAATTAAAACTTGCGGCTAAATAAGCTGACTGAACGCACCTTAAGTGAATAGAGCGCTACAAAGGCTCCTGGTTCTAGAATATACCTGCAAAATTTCAATAGATTCTATTGATGTATTCCTGAGATATGGCCAATCAAATTTTTCGGTTGAACACATAAATCACCTTGTGTACCGGAAACGAGGGACGTCAGGAAAATTTCGAAGGCATATTCTGATTTGCCTTGAGAAAGTACATCTACCCTTGAACTATGTCGGTTACTTCGTGGGACACCCTGTATTGTATACAGGGTGTTTCAGGGATGATAGCAAAAAATTTAACTGTGGGTAGATCTTGTTAAAATATGACAAAAACCTATATACCATTTTGCAAAGTTCGGC
The DNA here is from genome assembly GCA_949128115.1 of Anaspis maculata. NCBI lineage: Eukaryota > Metazoa > Arthropoda > Insecta > Coleoptera > Scraptiidae > Anaspis > Anaspis maculata. The sequence continues at coordinate 73,361,459 of OX421964.1, forward strand.
CTAATGACAAAGATACAGCCCCCCAAAGTTCACTTTTTTCGGATTTCAAAAATTTGTAACTCAGGAACGTTTTGACAAATTTAGTTTTAATTCAGCACAAGCTAGTTTGTCATAATTATCTATCAACCTGCCAAATTTGGAAATAATCCAAGCAGTGGCGTAGAAGTTATGAGGGGTCACCTTAAGCCAACTTTTCTTCGGATGCTTCTAAATTATTGACCCTCATAACTCCTTCACCACTGGTTGGATTCTTCCCAAATTTAGTAGGTTGATGGACAATCATGACAAACCAGCTTTTTGCGGAATTAAAGCTAAATTTGTCGAAACGTTCCTGAGTTACAATTTTTTGAAATTCGAAAAAAGTGAACTTTGGAGAGCTGTATCTTCGTTATTAGGCCGAACTTTGCAAAATGGTATATAGGTTTTCGTCATATTTTAACGAGATCTACCCACAGTTAAATTTTTTGCTATCATCCCTGAAACACCCTGTATAGGAAATCTTAGATAAAATTACTCAAATAGCTTGAACTGAGAGAGCCTGTTCCACCCTGTTGGAGTAACTAACAGCCTGGATTGACCTGGTCGCGTTAAAAATATGTCGCTTTAGCCAATAGCCATGAAAGAGGAAAGATTGATAGCGAATTCCATCGTCAAAGGGCACTTTATCGTTCAAAAATAGGTATCTCGCAGATAATTAAAAATCAATTTCATTCAAGAGCTCTTTCAACGTATTTTACGCCTTCACCTGTTCGGCTCGGTTAATATCTCGCGCGGAAGCCAGCCAGCGGCGGCGGCGAGAAAAAATTTCATTGTCCACCTTTATTATTAATCTCGAAATTCAAAAGGGGCAATTCCCCCGCCAGAAGCCGGGCGCGTAAAGATTGAGTTAAACATGCAATTCACCGGTATCGTTTATCCCGCATAATGGCCGCATTATGTGCCATTCTTTGCTTCAACAGCAGCAGCAGCGGCATGGCAGCATACCAAGCCGCCGACTTTTAAGGAGTCCGCTTTATATCGGCAGATGGCTTTCTTTACGATACGGCCCCCACTTTGAGGCGTAGTAATAAGGTAATTCGGCCGAAGAGGCCGTAACCTTTTTTTTCCTACCTAGTACCTGTGAATAAGGGCGCCATTTATGGAAAACTTTTCACATGGAAAAACTCATTTTGTTTGCTCTGAATGGTGCAATAAGGTTAATTAGACGCCCGGTGCAGAAGATTCGCTAAAGCCCCGCGCCAGTGTTTGCTCTCTGAATGAGCGCTGCTGAACGAAATATAAGAGAAAAATAAAGTCAAAATAAAATCGAAATGAAACATTTATTTATGTGCGAGCTGAGGAAGTTTGCGGTTGTGGGTTGATCGATGAATTCATTAAAACTCAAGCGCAGAGGGTTTGAAATCTGGAACGATCCCTCACTTGAGTGATGAAGGTCAAAAGTCGCATCGACTGTCAATAAGAATTCATTGAGATGAAAAATGAATTTTAAAACATTTCTTAATGATGACACAGTAAAAGTTGAAACCAGATCAATTTGAATTAAAAATTCAGTCTAAAGAGTTGGTACAAAAATCTGTTATTGTTCTCGTACGTAATATAACAATTATTATTGGTATATTGGTGATAATTTCGAATGGAATCGTGTCTGCGAATTTAATGACGCGGAGCAATGCGACATTGGATTTTCCAATAGCATCAAGACACGAAACATTCCAGAAGGTGAATTTTCATAGGAAATGAACAGCACGAAATAAATTTGGCTGGAAAATCGTATTTCCCATCACAATGCACGATTTCCGGGAATCATCAGGTGTGGTGATTTCTGAAAATCACTTCTACAAAATAAGATTTCCGATTTTTAATTTCGATCTCTCGCCATATTATAGAGAAAAGTCTAATAAGCTGGCATTGCTTTGACTTTTAAAATTATGTTTCGAAGCGTGAAATCATGACGCTGCTTGCTTGAGTGTAGGGTGGCAATACCTTACTCTAGGCCCGTATTCATATCCCACTTTTAAGCCACATTTAGCATGTCTCTAACAAAAAGCGCTCGGCTACCTGATAAAAGCGGTCGTATTCATAGGCCACCTTTTACGTCCTGTTAGGGCCCATCTAACTAAAGGGGGGGTTGATTTGGCAACGTTGTGAAATGTACTCAAAACTACCTACCCGAAGGTGGACGCAGGTAGGCAAGAACCCCAAGCCGCTTTCGTTTTGCGCCGGGAGCCGCTCCGGGTAGATCACTAGATAGAGAAAGTAGATACATACACCAATCACGGCCCAGCTGGATCTGTTTTCTTTGTCTAGTGATTTACCCCGAGCAGCTCCGCCTGGCAAAACGGAAGTGCTGGCAACTCTTGCTACATTGATGTACTGCGGATTGCATAAAACCTCGCAAAAAACTTTCAGGGAGTTTCTTCCACAGTTTCAAGAATAGCGGCCTGGATCTGTTAACTTAACAAGTGAACACCTGTTTCGACTGTTTTGTGCAAGTCGTCCCCGCCTTGAGTACAGTAAATAGTAAAGGAGTATGACCGAAAGGGACATCCAGAGCATTGCGCACTTCCTGCATTTCGGCGTCATGCTTCATCAATTCAATTAAATCAATATTTCAGAAAGAAAATGTGATTTTCGTCACACTTCCCAAGAACACACGGCACAGCTTGTAGGTAGAATGGACTCAAAACACGCCTGTTGGCACATTTGGATCCCATCTAACTTGACGCATGCGTGAGACCATCCAAAATCGCTTAAAGACACGTAAAAGAGACATATGAATAGACGCGTCTCTAAACATCCCCTTTTAAGACGACTTTAGAGACGCCTGTTTAAAGTGATGATAGAGGCGCGCTAAAACCACGTATGAATACGGAAATGTTAGAGGCGCATCTTTAAAACCGCTTCTAACGCTAAAAGGGGGATATGAATACGGGCCTATGGCCCACTTTCAAGCCACATTTGGCATGTCTCTAACTAAAAGCGCTCGGCTACCTGATAAGAGCGGTCGTATTCATAGGCCACCTTTTACGTCCTGTAAGGGCCCATTCAACTAAAGGGGGTGTTTATTTGGCAACGTTGTGAAATGTACTCAAAACTACATACCCGAAGGTAGACGCAGGTAGGCAAGAACCCCAAGCCGCTTTTGTTTTGCGCCGGGAGCCGCTCTGGCTAGATCACTAGATAGAGGAAGTAGATACATACACCAATCATGGCCCAGCTGGATTTGTTTTCTTTGTCTAGTAATTTACCCCGAGCAGCTCCCCCTGGTAAAACGGAAGCGCTGGCAACTCTTGATACATTGATGTACTGCGGATTGCATAAAACCTCGTATAAAACTTTCAGGGAGTTTTTTCCACAGTTTCAAGAATAGCGGCCTGGGTCTGTTAACTCAAGAAGTAAACACCTGTTTCAACTGTTTTGTGTAAGTCGTCCTCGTCTCTAGTACAGTAAATAGCAAAGGAGTATGATTGAAAGCGCGCCAAGAATTTTAGCGAAGAAAAACCAGACATTGCACTTTGTGTCGGAAAACAAGTCGGAGGACAGGTCCAGCAACGCCCAGATGATAGGCCTCCAAAAAAAATAGGAAGAGTGGGCGGTTTCGGGCGGACATCCAGAGCATTGCGCACTTCCCGCACTTCGGCGGCATTCTTCATTTATTCAATTAAATCAATTTTAGAAAGAAAATGTGATTTTTGTCATATTTCCCAAGAACACACGGCACAGCTTGTAGGTTAAATGGACTCAAAATACGCCTGTTGGCACATTTGGATCCCATCTAACTTGACGCATGCGTGAGATCATCCATAGTCGCTTAAAGACACGTAAAAGAGACATATGAATAGACGCGTCTCTAAACATCCCTTTCTAAGACGACTTCAGGGACGCCTGTTTAAAGCGATGATAAAGGCGCGCTAAGACCTCGTATGAATACGGAAATGTTAGAGGCGCATCTTCAAAACCGCTTCTAACACTAGAAGGGGGTTATGAATACGGGCCTAGGAAGTTTGGGAAAGTTCCTGATGAACGGCTCCTCCGCCAATTATGTAGACGAACCTGTGGAAGGCTCTCTGTAGCCATCTGTAGGTATGCTGAAACGCTGCGGTTGGTGCCATCACTGCCATCTGAAGGTACGGGAGAGCCGAAGAAAAAAAATAGCACGGGTAGTGGCTCCAGGCGCAATGATATAGGGTACTATACAGGCTGTCCGTTTTTCGAGGCTAAGTATGGGTATCTCGCTTATCTTTAGAGATACAGAGTCGGTTAAATTAGAAAAAAATTGCGAATTTTCATGAAGATCAATGACCCAAAAAGATATTTGACTTGTCAGTACATTCCTTACAATTTTTGAGTGTTGCCGACTCGTCCTCAGAATCATTGAATCATTGTTCAAGTATTTTCTGAATCTCTCCACCATCTGACTCATCATGCCATGCTGAGTAGAGCTTGTTTTCCTAGGATTTTGGGAATACAAGTTTGAAGTCTTCTTCGATCTAAACAAAACGAAATTAGGTATTAGTATGAGGAGGATCTTCACAAACCACAATATTTTTGTCAACAAAAATTATCCGATGGTACTCACCAAACAGAATCCCCCGCTTCTGCTTCAGAGCAGGAAATTTACTGAAAAAGCTCTGGTAAGGGAGTTTCTACCAACTTATCTCGCCAAAGGCCATGCGTTTCTTTCCAGTACAACATTACTTGATCCCATGGTTCAACCACCGATTCTAAGAAAGCAATTTTGTCTTCTAATTTCGGGTCGGGTTCGATTGAAACAGTCGATGTCGAACTGCTGGCTGAGTAGCAAATAGGTAGATTATAGTACGCCGGATAGCGACATTTTACCTAAGTCATTTCATCACGCGACAGACTCGATCAAATCGGTAGTTTTTGTGATGGCAAACAAGGACAACAACTTCTGTCACTCATGCGTCGGTTGCTTCAAAAGTTACAGGGTGTCAAACTTGTCAGTAGAGAGAGATGGTTCCTTCAAACACATTTTGAAGAGGTGGAGGAGGAGGAGGACACCCTGTAACATCCGAAGTAACCGCCACATGAGTGACATAAGTGGTTTGTTTCCCTTGTTTTCTATCACAAAAACTAACGAACTAACCGTTTTTGTCTCGTGATGAAATGACTTAGGTAAGTTTTTTTTGTTGACATGTTTGACACCCTGTAGCTTTTGAAGCAACCGACGCATGAGTGACAGAAGTTGTTTTTATGGTTTGCCATCACAAAAACTATCGATTTGACCGTTTCTGTCTCGTGATGAAATGACTTAGAAATTCATTTCGCTATCCGGCGTACTATTAGAAAACATGGCTACAAAAAGACCACATTTGATAATACCTTCGAAAATTACAGCTGATATTGGAGTTCTCTAGGCCTTCAGTCCCTGCCTTATATGTACGTATGCTGGACATTATTTGCCTTTTGGGGCCAACTTTGGTGTCGTTTCACAAGTCACATTCACGATTCACTTTCACGCGTCTAGTCGCTTGACTTGTTCGAATAGGAAAAATTATTCAGCATAAAATTTCTTAATATTCCAACTAATTTCTTTTGTGTAATCTCAAATCTATATTCTTGGTAAGATAGAATTGTAACAAGTGAAGTACTTTTTATTACTGCTATAATAGGCGATTGACCTTATTGGAAAAATGTCCCAGTCGTGTAGGAAGTTTTAGGGAATTGATTGTTAGAAGAGGTGTAAGTTGCCGCCAGGCAACGTCGGCTGTTACGTTAATTGGAGGCACGTCAAAACTGTCACTTTCACTTTGCTGTCTTGTGCAGTCCACTACCAGCAAATTTTTGTTTATGTGAACCCTTGGCCCTTGGTACCCCACAGGCTCTTTATTGGGCCCCAATGTCGATGACCAGCTTTGATGATGCAGCGATGACATCCCTAGCTTTCGCCCAAGGAAGAACAACAGACTGTCACATCCGCACAGACGGAGACTCTACACAACAAGCCAACCTGTCAGCCAAGAGGAAAAATCGCCTTGGGCTGGCCGTGCAGTCAACCACCACCTTTTTCCTCGCCGTTTTTTGAATATTTTCTGCTTGGACTTCAGCTGGAGATCTGCATTTTACATTCTTATAGGTTTGCCGTAGATGGCTTTGTGTTGGGAACGCAAACTTTTTTTTCACCGCAACCGCAATGTAATGTATTGCTGGTGGCGTAGTTTTCCATCTGCGCAACTCTGGAGCCAGATCTATTAGAAGCCTGCTAAATATGCTAACCATAACATCAAGTAAGAGACACAAATGCAAACTTCTTTTCATTATTTCTACTTGTCCAATTTCCCATGTCAATCATGTGGTTATTGTAGGTAAAGGCTTTCTGATTCCTACATGATTCTAGTGGGCTGTTGTCTCTGGTCGCCATCGACCGATCGCGGCCTGAATCGCAGCCCACTACAATTATGAATTGTACACATCGATTGTACCGAGCGTTCATAAATTAAATGGGTCAAGGGTGCCTGTGAGTTTGAAAACATCTGTCGTAATTAGCATCATTTATTTGATGTCTGTCATTTTTTGGTTATCGTAATTTGTCAAACCAGTCGCAGTTTTCGTTTTCGGAACATTTTAAATGTTGTTTTCACGGCAGGGCACAAAACCTACATGATCGAGGAGTATTTTCGTACTTGAAATATTCTCTTGCATTCATGGCAGATCAGAGATCAATAATATGGGACGTAACTTGTCAAAGTTTGACAAATTTATTACAAAAGGGGTACGCTAGTTACGACAGAAGTTTTTAAAGAGTTGTACATATTTATGAATTCCTCTGTGAAAATTCCTGCTTGATCAAGTACCGAGCTCTACACCAGGTGGCGTTTTTCAAATGTAAATCGCCTATTATGAATAATTTTATAATAATGTCTTATTGAAATATTTTTCACCGTGTTATGAGACATGAAATGACGCCACCGCACCTGTCAGTCCCATCAGTGGTGGAACCCCGAACCCTCAACAGTTGTCGATCTAGACAATTTCCCCTTTCCTGAAGGGTGAAGGGTGCCGAGGGAAGGGGGAAATTAGGATGAAGGGTGTAGAGGGAAAAGGGGAAATTGTCGAGCTCGACAAAACTGTCGAGTGTTCGTTGTTCCACCCCAGATCAGCTGATGTGGTTAATATCAGGCTGGCGATGTCAAGTGCAACGTGCAACACGACTGCAATTGCAGTTCACAAGTCGTAATATCGAGTTCACAAGTGGCAAATGCGAGTTCGTTCATAAGTCGCAGTTACTCGCAATAATCTCTCCTTTTGTCGCATGTTCTCTAGACGCCTTCGTACATTTCGTGTTTCCGGTTGATGAAAAATGACACTTGCGCCTGAAGTTGCCGAATAGACAGCCATCACTACCAACATTGTCACAGACAGGAGGCTTTGTATAATTGCCGGTTAAACTGTTCCCTGCAAGTTGATGAACAAGGCATTTCTACATGACGTCACGAGCTCGTCAGTGTTGCCAATTTAGTTGAATTTATAACCTCAAAAAAGTGTTCGGGAACAACCCGTGTTGTTATGATTGGAAAAAAGTACTTTTTGAGATTTTGGACACAGTAGGAAGCAAGTTCGTGCGTGATAATTGTTCACGAAACTCAATAAATAGCTCAATAAACAAGACAGTTTGGTGGAGTGCTTAAAAAAGTGCTTCGTCGAAAAAAAAGAAATTCGTGGCTTTTTCGGAAAACTAGATTCCTGGAAGAGAAGAGCATCTCTGGAAGTATCTCAAAGTGCCAAGAAATGCGACTCAAAGACATCTGGGAAGGAGAAAATATGCCAGTTTTTATCCTGCCGATAAGGTAAAAAGCTGACTAAATTGTGGGGATACAGAATAAATGTGAGATGATTTCACAAATTATCCATTACTAAGCGCCCTTCTGATTTCAGAAAGTATGGCTGTGGCAAAAACTGTGACCTGTTGCGATCGCGAAATGGGAAAATCCAGCGACCAAAAAATTTCTAGGTTGACCACAATTTTACCTCAAATCTATATAAATCTACACTATACTATACACCTCGCTCTACACTTGAGTATATATCTTTTATATTTTTATCTTTATATATTGTATTACCCTCAAATCCTGTTTACAAAAAGAGATTTCAGGATTTTTTAAGCGATGTGTCTTGCTGCGATGAAGCCATCAACTGAAAATTCAAGATTGTCAAGTCAGGTGTACGATTTGGTCATCAGAAGATGAAGATACTCGAAGCCGATCCCATCTGGTTCACATGTGCTTATATCACAGCGAATATCACAACTAGTCAACTACAGTGAAGTAGAAGATGGAAACTATTGTCAATTCGAACATCTAGGCTTGTGAAAGCAATGGAGAAAGCATGGCTAGAGATGTAGAGGGCTCAATGAACGTGAAAGTTGTGTTGGAGTTTGGAGTAGTTGAATTTTTTTTTGAGGAAAAAATGAGAAATTCATGGTTTTCTCGAAACGCTGGGGCTCGTGGAAGTACGAGGCATCACAGAATGTATCCCAAAGCGCCAAGAAATGGGAAGGAGGAAGGAAGGAATACACTTGAAAAAATATACGGAGGTTTTACCGATAACGATTAGAATGGGTAACTAAATTGCTGTAATACAGTTATGATGTTTGCACAAAATTATCTGTTGCTAAGCCTATGTAGTTTCAGGAAGTACCTGTGTCAAAAATTGTGGCCTTCGGCAATCTAAAGATGGGAAAATCTACGGGCTGAGGAATTGCTACGTCGACCACAATTTGGAGCCTAGAATCCTCAATAGAACAATAAATATTTGTATTTTCAAGAAATGTATCTTGACACAATCAAGTCGGAGTTGAAAATTCAGTATCGTTAAATCAGGTGTAAAATTTCTGTCAAGGAGGGCTCCGGTGACCGAATACATCTTCGGTGGCCGAACAGCTGTTCGAGTTAAACTTCCATGTTTTGCCTCTGTTCATATTCTACAACCGAGGTGAAGACATTCCTGCACTTTTGAAATATAAAATATAAACAAAAACTATTGTTTGTTTCTTTAATCCAGCAGTGAAAGCTGGGCCTCAAGTATTTGAGTGATTAGGAAGCACAAACCGAAGAGGTACATACCTAGCCCCACACAAGGCATATCACTCCAGCAATGCCGGGAATGTAAACCCCCAACATTCAGGTGAAGTCTGGTGGCAAAGTTCATGCCCAACTTCGTCGTAAAATATGAATTTTCACCACTACCCTGTGCAGGTAACCTAACATGTTGGGCTTGCTTTTTCACAAAAAAACACACTTTTCCACGAGAACTTATTTTGCAGGCGCATTAAGGACATTGCTTTGAACTGGATACAAAAGTTTCAAACTCAAACTCAAAAAGGTAGCCGAGGAAAAAAATGCAGAAACTGGAACTCCATGAGCGCCCTGTAGTTGGGTTGTCCCCCTAACATTATTTGGTTCAAATTTGGCGGGCAATTCTGGACTATTGGCAGCACTGCTGTGACGTCAATGGAAATGCCTAATTCAGTTTTACTCCAATCATCCGACAAGACAAGTGATTGCCAGTTAGATAACAGACTGTTAACTAAACTTGCAGATGGTGAATACAGCCACATTTCTCTCATTTATCAAAGTACGAATTGGCGAGCCCATCATAAAAGGGGCTCAACATGTCCCTCGCACAAACACATTAGAGTATATTAAATTACACTACGAGAATTTTTTGTTGCTATATTGGTGTTGTGTTCTCGTTGCACCGCCCTATAGGTATTGTCACACCGAAATCTTCGTTCAATCTTTTTAGTGGTGCTTTCAGGTAGGCACCTGTTCACATCTTCATGCGTTATTAGTGAAGTCTGACTGTTTTTGTAACATATTATGAAGACGATATGTCCCAACACTAATATCTATATAATCATCAATCAATCTCTATACGAGTATTTATACTTGTTACATACAATACTAGCTACTGGTTGTGAATCAACGCCAGCCACCCACATGTCCCTCCCCACAAAGTCAATGGCTAAACAGCCATCAATGACAGCCGACGAATTTACTGGACACCCCGGTCCTTCTGCCACTGCCACTACCACCACCATCGGGAACTGCAAGCCCACCCGTGCGGGCAATGCCAGTCAGCAACACAGCGGGATTCCACACTTACCCCGCCGCAACCGTCCGTCGGTTGAGCAGTTCAGCTGTCTGCATATGGAGGGTGGGTGTACACGATGATGGTTACCCCAGGAGTTATAACTGCGACGTGAGTAAAATTAACAATGCTCCTCTCGCACATACACATTGTATATACGGGGAAATGTAGATACCTATACCCATCATTGTTCCGCTATGCCAACTCGCAATCTTCACAGAATGACGGGACGATACTCGAATGAAGAGTTACAAGAGCATAAACAATGGGTCCTCTTACTCCTCTCCCGGGGATTAAAGTCGTGCCAGCCAGCCGGGAGAGTGGTCTGCTCTGTTGGTGACACGGTGACACTCTTTATTTCCCATTCAAGTCAAACGTTTCCACAATAAAACCCGGGGGGCTGATATGCGCGGCTTCGACCCCATATATAAATCCCGGCCGAAAGCTCATGAATACTGCAATTAAATGGATCAAATCAATCAAACTGATGACGGTGATGCCGGCAGAATATTCATTTTTTTTTTGACGTGATGCGATGCGTCGACGGGGGATATTTCGATTTTTATCAGTGTGATCTTTGATGAAATTGGCGCATATTCGTTCGATTAGTCATCACATTTTAACTTCAAAACGTGCCGGCGATTGCTCTAAAGTTTGTGCTTTCCAGTCGCATAGGTACGTGGTTAGCTTCATCATGAGTAGCTTGAGGTGTCTGAGATTGCCCCGCGGTGTTCCAACTTTGAGGCGTATAGGTAAGCCGTGTGCTGTGGCTTTAGCAGATCCACAAAACGAATATGACCCGCTTTTGTCCACATACATTTTTCTGCATAGTAAAAGGTCACAAATGTGTAACAACTACGTAAAAATAATAAAGCCACAAAGCGTTTTTTCGAACGTAACCATTTCGTACCATATGACCTGAAAAACTAACTTGCATTAGACCTCCAATGTTAGAACAGTCTTGCTTTGTTAAATACGTATCATTCACGTGACACTGTTTCATCTAGAAGAGATAATATGGCTATGCTGTAACTATTGATAGTTACGCAAAAACATAGTGAACATGTCAGCATTTTTACGTCACTGCGTTCCTTATATGTTGCTTCAATGTGATGTACCAAAGAGGTCACTAGTTTATTGGGCTGACATTTCTGCAGTAAGTACCGAATGTTAGAAAAAATATGAGAAGGGAGCCAATATGTTCTGCTACGAGATTGAAGCGTATATAAGAAAAGCTATCTCGATCCAAGCTCTTTACACTGATGGAGAAAGTACACTAGGTATAGGAAATGAAATCACAAAAAAGTTCTAGACGAAGAAACTACATCAGGTGACAATTCTCAACCACGATGAACGACGGACTTCAAAAACAGCTGTATTTTTTGTCCAAATGGAGATCAATCAGAAAATTGGCACCAGGTTGGAACACTTCAATTGAGATAAAATATCCAGACGTATGCAGAAACACTGAAGGATACAAACCAATTAGCCTTCCATTTGTCTAACTAATTGCAGAAATCGTTAGAGAGCTCATCCCAAATATTACATTCTTCCATTAACCTATCGGGAAGAAGCATTCCAAGTCTGTGTAGGACTTGCGTTTGCTGATGTGGCTACGTTAATAGGCAACAAACTACTCGGAAATGAATATGTTCGCAGAATGGGCAGTGGGCACCCTTGAGAAAGAGTACACCAGAGAGACCTAATGCTCTTATCTTCGCACCAGGATACTAGGTAACTTTCCAACTCTCGAAGAGCGACATATCGAGGAAGAGAATTTTGTGTGATACGAGAAAAGTCCGATGTACAGTTTCGTGACATGATAATTACTGAAGATCCCGATAGAGATGCTTCAGCGGTTCATGGACTCGTTGGAGTGATAAGACGTCAAATAATAGAAAATACAGGCAAATTCTGTGGAATTTTGAGGGAAAATTGGCAGAGTTTTTAGGGAAAACTGTTTTGCGAAGTCTTCTCAGTTAACTTACATCAGGGCTCTTCTGTGTGTTCAGGAAGTCAGGCAACTTAACTAGCGCTCACAACCTCCCAACTTATAGTTTGAAATTTTAAGAAAAAGGCTGAGGTAATTAAGTAGGTCAGTAGTAGCCCAGTCAAAATAGGTTTTAACCGGAACTAAATTCGGAAGTTGACGAAATTTGGTGAATCGATGCAGAATTTAACGTAGAATAACATACTGAAATTCTCGAAAATTCCAAGGCTTGTAGTGCTAGCGGTACGCAAAAAAAAGTGGCATTTGATGATACAAGCAAGCCACTTTGCGTATTTGTTGTCCAGACCCATAAGAAAAATTTGACCCGCAGTTCCTAAAAATTCATCCCTTAGGACCCGAGATTTGGGGAGGGGGGGGAATACTATAAAAAAAATACCAAACTTTTTTGTCCAAACTTGCTGAGGCGTGTTTGGTGTCAAAACTATATAACTCAGACCTCCTCGATACAATGACAATGTCAAAACTCTCGTGCGGTCACCGGAAGTCGAGTTAAGTCGTCATTTTTGAAAATTTGAGCTGAAGGTCAAAATTACCAAGTAAGCGTCAATTACCTATATGTTGGGTATCGATTCCTAGGTTTTCGGGGTCGCTGAAAACGTATGAAATAAAACAAAAACGATTGGGTACACCGTCCGCCCATATGGTCCACCTATGGGCCTAAAAGTCAGGCAATCGAGAAAAATCCTACAAATTTTCGAAAATAGAAGTGAAATAATAATGTGAAATAGCTTCAATCTGTACTTGGTGATGATGCTGTACCAGCTATTCTATGTGAAATTTATAATGTCCACCTGTGAGCTGTCAAAGATCCAAAATGGCGCTCATTTAAAACACGCAGGGGAATAATTTATCGTGATTTTCTTTAGAGAGCTCCTGCGTATCACTAGCTAAGCACATGTTGCTCGTCAGTGAACAACGACGAAGAAAGTTCCTTACACTATTGGTGGTATCTTGCATCGTTTAAAAGATATCCACCGCGAAACTGTTTCCGAACCGTTTTTGGACAATAGATTGAATACTTGAATAGGAGGAGAAACTTTGCATGTAGAATGGAAATAACCGACCTAAATATATTGTGTCTGTCCCATGCAATCATGTCTTATGATGTATATTTTGCCTGATTTGTCATTCCTGGTCTATGCATGGAGGGTCATAAATCATAAATCCAAGATGTCCACCGCTGTAAGTTTCAAAATTCCATACCAACTTTATTGTTGAATTTAGATAAATAATAAATATCTACCGCACCTGTACATTCCTTATATCTTATAAAGTTCTGAAGAGTTCCCCACAATTTTATTTCTTAGATAATTTGAGAGATATAGCCAACTACTCAAAGTAAATGTACAGAAAATTTGAATTAAAAAATGACACCTACATAATAAAAACTAATGGAAATTTTTTTCGCTCTGCTACCGTTTTATTCAATAATGTTGCACTGTTGCAGAAAACAGGAAGAAATAGAGTGACGGAAAAAAGATCTAATTACAAAAATTCTAAGAAAATATCTAATGCGTTTGATCCAAAATATCTAAAATATAAACACAAACCACCAAAAATAGAAAGGGTGGAGGGTCACAAGTTTCCTCCTTCTTTTCAGATCCACTGGATCAAGAATTGCTTTTTGTTTTGACTTGAGTTTCCCCCGTTTGTGTTAAGTCCACCAGATAAGGAGCTGCTTTTTGACTCGAGTTTAGTCTTTTTGTTTGAACTTACTAAGCAAGACTTAGTCGACGACTCTAGAGTCTAGACATATCTAGAGGGCCTGAAAAGATATAGCAAACCTGAATAATTGAGCAATTTTCATCTGGTGGGTCTGGAAAGAAGGAGGAATCTGAGTCAAACACCAACTCCTTCTGGTAGGTTTGGAAGGAGGCACTTGAGTCAAAAGCCAACTCCTCATTTGGTGAGTCAAAAAAAAAGCGATTTCCTCATCTGGTGGATTTGAAGAAAAGGGAGGAAACTCAAAACCATTATTATTTTTGACATTTTTCTACATTGTACGAATTGTGCTATAGATCTTTCGAATTTTAGCTCTTATGTAATGTCGATTTTTGTACTTGGGAACTTTTCTACTTAAATGAGATATTTTGCATTTTGGATCTTTTGTATTTTGGATATTTTGCGCTTTGGACCAAATGCATCAAACCTATCGTTTGTAGACCTTTCATTCCAAGTTTTTTCTCCTCCTCCTTCGCTTTTGGACATTGTTAGCATGAAATTTTCTGAATAACCCTACAGCGGCGGACATCTTGGATTTATGACCCTCCATATACCAGGAATGACAGATCACGCAATCTAAACCATGAAACATGACTACATAAATCAAAACAAATATCTTTACGTCGGTTATTTCAATTATACATGCAAAGTTTTTCCTCCTATTCAAGTATTCAATCTTTTGTCCAAAAACGGTTCCGAAACAGTTTCGCGGCGTATATCTTTTCAACGATGCAAGATACCACCAATAGTGTAAGAAACTTTCTTGGTCGTTGTTCAATGATGAACAACATGTGCTAGGCTAGTGACACGTAGGAGCTCCCTAAAGAAAATCACGATAAATTATTCCCCTGTGTGTTTTAAATGGGCGCCATTTTGGATTTTTGACAGCTCACAGGTGAACATCATGAGTTTCACATAGAACAGCTGGTACAGCATCATCACCAAGTACAGATTGGAGCTATTTCGCATAATTATTTCACTTCTGTTTTCGAAAATTTGTAGGATTTTTCTCGCTTACCTGACTTCTGGGCCTATAGGTGACCCACGATATGGGCGTGAGGTTCACCGAATCGTTTCTGTTTCATTTTATACGTCTTCAGCGACCCCAAAAACCTAAGAATCGATACCCAACATATGGGTAATTGACGCTTATTTGGTAATTTTGACCTTCAGCTCAAATTTTCAAAAATGACGACTTAACTCGACTTCCGGTGACCGCACGAGAGTTTTGACATTGTTATTGTATCGAGGAGGTCTGAGTTATATAGTTTTGACACCAAACACGCCTCAGCAGGTTTGCAAGAAAAAGTTTGGTATTTTTTTATAGTATTCCTTCCCCCTCCCCAAATCTCGGGTCCTAAGGGATGAATTTTTAGGAACTGCGGGTCAAATTTTCCTAATGGGTCTAGACAACAAATATGCAAAGTGGCTTGCTTGTATCATCAAATGCCACTTTTTTTCAATAATCTTGGTGTACCGCTTGCACTATTGGCTTTTTTTTCTAGGACCTATAAAAGAGCGTCATCCTTGATTTTCAATGTTTTCTGAATAACTTGTAAATTATTACCTTCAGGACAAAAAAACCATAGCAGCAAATGTAGCTCGTTGAATTTATAAGAGATCAGTACTGAACTCATTACTTTGTGGTCAGTAGTCTCTGAGATACAGCGTCTGCAAAAACGCAGTAAAAATTACTCAATTTTTTTTTACGGATTTCACATCACAATTGGCATAGTGTCAGTTCAGGGGCTGTAACGTGGAAAGAAAATGTGCGGATTTCGATGTGTTTTACATGTTGGGAAAGCCAATTCAACATTTGGTATCACACTTTTGTCTGGAAGTCGTCAACTTTAAAATGGTACTTTTCCTCGACCTTTGAAATCGATACTTGATGTCCCGAAGAATCCCCAAAAATCGAGTTTTTTTATACTAGTGGGTTTTCTTATGTTCATTTTTTGAGGCCCGTGTGCAAGATGAGACTAGAGTATAGTGGTTGGTGCCAAATTGTTCCTTGGATCATGCTGAACTAGGATCGCGATGGCGAACATCTGAGACCCGCGACTGGGCAGCGGGAGGAGGGGTAAAATGTGATGAAGACATAAAAAATGTTAAATCATGAATCGAAAGAGGTACAGTGATGGAAGTTACCGTACGTATTCGCCATTTTACGCCAATGAAGGTTTAGCAAACCAATTTGAAAAATATCAATCGTGTCCAGAGATATTTCCAAAAATATAATTCTTCTTTATGTGGACATTTTACTGTTGAAAAAATCGAAGATTTTGAAGAGGGAAAGATAAAAATTAATATTTTGACTATTAGGGATGTTAGAAATATAGTCGTGATTGGCAAAAATTCCTCGGCCTACTATTTTAGGAAACAAGACCGTCAACTGTTTTCACCAGCTTGGCCGCCATCTTGGATTTCCTTTTGGTGCAGTAGTCGCAAAAATGACAGGGGACTGTAGGTATGTTAGCATCAGATCATTTCAATATGAAAAGTAACTCCCCAGAGGGGGAAATTACTTCCTTGTCGAAAAAATTGCCAATTTGTTATCTCCTTCAATCAACCTCCGTCAATCTTGGCCGCAGGTCTTCCTCCAGAGCTTTGTAATCTCCGCTAAAAACACAGTTTTTATGAATTTTCCGTCAAAAATGAGCACACTTTGCTTCAACCAACCACCAACAATGAACCATTTGATTCATGATCATAAATTTTGGTGGTTGACTTCACAAACTATCAAGTTTTATGGTACAAAACGTATTGTGCCACTTCCAGCTTCAAATCAGCCATCATTGGTACTGGATTCGCGCAGGAGCCGGAGATAATGAAATAGCAATTTTTCTCGCCCAAGAAGCAACTAACCCTCTCTGGGAAGTTACTTTTCGTATTGAAATGCACTACGCACTAAAGATCTTATAGGTTGCACTGCAGAAAGGATCTTCCTAGACCAAACGACTACCTCTTATCTGCAATTCACACACAGCGCGCTTTTACATTCAGCAAGCGTTCGAACTAAATCAAGGAACTTGCTTCGGGACGAAAGCTCGACCCGTCACTGGTGGGAATCGAACCCACGATCCTTGGCATGGTAGTCTAACGCGCTAACCACCAAACCACAAGCTCCTTGATTATTGAGCTGTTGCTGTTGGTTCAATAACAATACAAGGTATCAAATGTTACCAACATTCCCACCCCAAAAATCTGGTGTTTTGTTTGGAATAATACCCCAGAACGTTACGAATCATTTTTCTTCACGTTACTTTTTTGTAATGGATGTGCATTCCGATGGACTCAGTGGTGGCGTTGCCAAGCATCCAACCAGAGAACTCTCTTGTGCGGTTATAATGATAAAATAAAATAAATAATGACCCCGCGTATAGCAACACTGCAGAGGTAGGTGGGAAGCTACCTCTACCCAGTAGTAGCATCCATGACGAATTATATTGCACCCTCGCATCGCACGAGACGAGAACGGGGTTGTATAATTCACGTTGTGTATTTATGTCGCATATAGCCAGTGGCGGCGCGCACAATGCCATGTCACGGCCCCGTTCATAAATCATAGCGGCAATTAAATCAGTTAGACTATGGTTAAGCGCTGTCAACTTTAGTCGGGTCACCTGGACTGCCGCGCCATACATCACCATGAAATGCATGCGGGGCTGCGAATGTCAAGCAGAGAACGGAGAGACGGAGGGGTCGCGCTGAAGAGGACACAATAATGGAGGCATTGCGGGTATAAAACTCGTGACATCCGAGGATCTAAATTAGAATGAAAATGCTTTTGGTACGAGATTTTTCTCTGGAATTGCGGAAAAAACTAATACCTATCCAGGCTTATATTCTGGAATAGGTGACTAGGTACTTTTGTGTTTTCAAGCCTCTTTCTTTGTTTCCCGAACTTTCCACCACAGTTTGCAGCTTTTGGTGAGGATAGTGCCAGACACCTGCCACCAATTCGACGTTTATTTCAAATACCTTCCTTGACTAATCCATTGATTCCATGACGAATCTGTGGTTGCTCCTTTGACAAACGGTTATAAAGTAAAGAAGCATCCATCCAGAAGAACATTAAGGCACAAAGTCACTTTGAGGCTGGTTCTGATCATCGACATTTGCAGACAATTTGAACTTTCAAAACTCAAATTGCATTGATATTGCTACGTATTTCGCGTACTGGTTCGATCTCGGGTTCGATTATAATTGGGACGATCGTTTCAAAACACACACTGTTTATTACTGCGTATCACAATAAATACACGCCAACAATTATCTACTTGGAATATCGCAGGGTACTATACTGGTCACAAATTGAAGTGGGTCACCCAAAAAAATGTTCGGTTTTTAATCTCTATCAATCACTTGAAAATGATCAGATTTCGAAATAACTTACACCAACTTCAAGATACATCCTTCTACTTTCACCATCTGCAAGTGATTGTTGGCTCGTGTCAGCGATATGTTTATTACAGGGTGATAAAGAATGCCTTGTAATTTTGTACTTTTTTGTAATGGTACAGGAACTTTCGTGGCCACCCTGTAATTTTGGATTTTTCTCTATTTGGTAACCAATAGGATGAGGAACTCATTGCTTTTTAGCTTGATGCTCCAGGTTACATAGTTACAGAAATACGATTTTTTTTCATGAGGTGATTTTTCGCGCTGCACTGCTTCTAATGTCTAAGATGGTTCTAATGTCTCAGCTTCACAGGTGGCTTCAAATATCTAATCAAGCAGGTATTCAAGCTTCACAGTGAAACGGTCCGTAAGGATACCCCTGGAAGCTGGGCAACCAGTAATACTCAATCGGAGGAAAAATCTTCAAGAGCCGTCAGAGCACCAAGGAGCGCACTTTTTTCTCTTCGTGCGGAGCTGCATGATCCGGAGGAGAGAGCCAACTTAGAACCCGACACACTTCACCTTTTCTGTTTCAGTCTATTACCACAGACCTAAGAGAGAAGAGAAAGAATTCATCCCCCACCCCAAAGCACACCGCTGCACCATCCACTTTGCAAGAGCCGATGAGGAGCTGACCACACCACGCATCCCCTTCCACACCAGGCTACGCACCCATTTACAAGAGAGCGCGACAAAGAAAGAACCAAGAACCCGAGGATTGAAGAAAGACAGGGAAGTTTACGTTTTTACCATTTAGGCGCCCACCCCTGTCAAGGTTCCAATTTATGGCCTATTCAGTTCTGTCGGTTCCTGTGCAACCACAAGAAATCAAAACCTAATAAACACATCTAATCCTTCCATCAAGGAATGAGTCAGAGAAAGAGAGAAATTGTTTGTGTGTTCTTTGAAAGCTGTAGGATGAAAGAAACCCCCGCGACACGTCTCCGTAGAGTAGAACCCACAAGTCCCGTAATTACACAAGAGAGATGGCAAGAACGATATTCACATAAATATTTCCGTGTTTCAGTCCCCGCGAGGAGAATCCCTGTGGAATCTCTAGCAAGAAGTTGGCTTTGTTACGAAGTCTTTAGGTCGGAGCTGAGGGCTGTCTCGCTGTTTGCTCGCCAGAGTCCTGGGAGGACGGAGCTGAGAACAGGCGGGAAGTCTGCTCGCCGGAGGTTTAAAGACAAGCTGGTAGCTTCTTGCGGCTCTGTGACGAAGTCTTTAAGTCGGAGCTGAGGGCTGTCTCGCTGTTTGCTCGCCGGAGTCCTGGGAGGACGGAGCTGAGAACAGGCGGGAAGTCTGCTCGCCGGAGGTTTAAAGACGGAGCTGGGGCTGGGAGCCCGTCGTTAGTGGCGTATAGGTAGTGACGATTACTGAGCCTTTTAGGTAAAGTTTGTCCGCCGCACCTCTACTTTCTCTCTACAACGTCATCACCGGCAGCACCAGAGGTTCCCGAGAACCACGAGCCCGCTACTGCCAACACCACATTCCGAGGCCTCCCGTGCCACCCGCAGGTCCCGAAGCCCGGCTGCCACACCGCTCTGAAAGTCATCTCCATGGCTAGTTCCGACGGCCAGATGGACCCCACGTCCTACGGACCACCTTCCGGAGAAACCAGCGACCGTACACCTCCAGGTATAAGCCAAGGATCGCGCATCACCAACCTAACGAGTAATTAATTCAGCAATCTAATAATTTTTTGTTTGTTTCTTACTGCACTTGCAACAGTCAGTATTTTTATAATAATGTGGTTTGAAAAGATACTTGAAAATGAAGTGATTACCAATGCAATACTTTTACCAATCACTAAATACTTGAATTGGAATTGTCGTGCAGAGTCTAACAGATCTGTTTATCCTCGAAGCTAGTGAGCTAAAATCAATTACATTGCTGTTGAATTTCACCTCGGGTTTTCAACCACAATTGTTCAGCCAACAACTACTTATCACAGAGTTTGGTTTGATTACTATGTAATGATGAACTAAGTCTATTGTCATCCTATTTGGAATCTCCGTGATAGGCCCTATTTACAGAAGAACCTGGATAGTGGTAACATTACTTACAGAGCAAAAATTCCTGGGTAATATCCAAATAAAGGTGTCAATAGGTGACGACGAATTCCAAAGCGAGATTGGTGTGTTACAGCATAAGACTGGCACATCCTATTCACAAACCTGTTCTCATTGCAAAACAAATTAACCCATCTCTAATTCGAACAAATTTATAACTGAACATGAAGGGTTGAAGCCCCAAGGCTCTCCATTCAAAGTTTAACAATCTTTACCAATGTCACTAGCCAAAAGAACATACAGATTTACCTGAACTGAAAGGCAATTCTCGTACAAAACGAAGCTTGAATAAATTGCATTCAAAGGTATTTTGTGTTTAATTCCTAATTTTATTGTGAGACATTAAGCTACGTCGCATCGAACTAAACAGCGTTGGTTTCTTTCCCACTTTGACGATTTCACGTGCCAATCCGGAGTAAGAAGTTCAAATAAGCGGGAAGTAAGTATTTGAATTTGAATAATTAGGCGGGAGAGGGTTAGCGAACTGTCACAACAGGTGGCTTCAAATATCTAATCAAGCAGGTATTCAAGTTGAGTCGATCAATTTGACAGTTATTAGTGTTGCTATAAACAGTTTTTCTCCGAGTTTAGCAAAAATTACTTCAAAAATTGTAAAAATAACAATAATAATAAATGTAACATGGCAATATTAGGAATTAATCTTTCGTGAATAATGAAATCAATACAATGATATGGCTAAACTCACCACCCGATATCAATCCAATTGAGCACATATGGGATGCTCTCCAAAGGAGACTGTCAGCCCTACCGGTACAACTCACCACAAGAGAAGAACTTATTGGATGCTCTAACCGCGAAGTGGAGAGAAATCCCTGTGGAAACTATCAATAACCTGTTCAACGGTATGTTTAGATCCTACCAAAAAGTAGTGCAGTCCAGACCAGGTCCAACTTTCTTTTAAAATATTTTACCCCGTTCATTTTCATTGCTCATAATTCAAATCTAATAAAAAAAAATTGGTTCGTATAAATTAGCGTGATAAAGTATCTAAATAAAAAAAAAAACATATTTTCGTAACTACGGCAACGTAGAGCATCAAACTAAGAAACAATGTGTTCCTCATACTATTGGTTACCAAATACAGCAAAATCCAAAATTACAGGGTGACCACGAAAGTTCCTGTACCATTGCAAAAAAGTACAAAATTACAAGTCATCCTTAATCACCCTGTATTTAACATATCGCTGTCACGAGCCAACAAGCACTTGCAGATGGTGAAAGAAGAAGGATTTATCTTGAAGTTGGTGTGAGTTAATTCAAAATCTGACGATTTTCGAGTGATTTTTTTTTATTTTCTAACTTATGTACATAGCACCTAGTGTATACTAATTAGCCACTTGTTCTCTAACTTAAAATAATAAAACATTCTCAACAGTCTCAATTTCACCCACCGGATCTATTGTTATTTTGTTTTGTTAGAACACTAATCAATCACAGTGTTTGATCGAAGCACTAGCTTTGATTTTTAGGTTTACTTTGCAAGTTCGAACGGCTTAAGCCGTCTCAACCTGCGCACGAGTTCACTGTTATCCAGGAGCTGGATAACTTCGACGTTGGTGTGTTGGTGGAGCCTTTCCTGGTGGTTTGTGGCACATCGCTGGATTTCCGCGGTCACGTTCTCAATTTGAAGATCTATATGCAGATCTTTGTTGCGGATGTACCATGGTGCGTTTACTATGTTCCGCAGCACTCGGTTTTGGAATCTCTGGATTGTTGCAACGTTGCTTGACTTGGTGCAGCCCCACAGCTGTATTCCATAGGTCCACACTGGCTTGGGTATCGGCTTATACAGAAGCGGTTTGTTGTAGGTGGTCAAGTTCGACTTTCTCCCTATTAGCCAATACAAGTTTCTGTACTTGAGGTTTAGTTCCACTTGTTTTTTCTTAACATGTTCCTTCCACCGAAGTTCAGCGTCAAATGTCATGCCTAGGTATTTAGCTGTGTTTCTGTGTGGTATGGTTTTTTCGTTGATTTTTACCGGGATGTACTGGTTCTTCTTGTTTGTAAAATTAACATGGATCGATTTGTTTTCATTCAGTTTAATCTGCCATTTTTCAGTCCAGGTGATGATGCTGTCTATGGCCCTTTGTAGCTTGCCAGTTGCTTCCTCGACACTGCTCCCAACGGCCATCACAGCAGTGTCGTCAGCGAAGGTTTTCAAGTGATTGACAGAGATCAAAAACCGAACAGTTTTTTGGGTGACCCACTTAAAATTGTGACCAGTATACTTCGCTTTCTATCCGCTCGCTACCTCTTTGGATTCAATACTGACTGCGTGGGCTGAGAACGGTGCTTGTATATGCCTCCGATTAGTGTTCCCGAGCTTTCCGTCATCCTCCAGCAAATTCCACAGTGACCCGGCATGTGGTTTCTAGACGACTCCCGAATAATCACACACCTTTCGCGTTAGAACGCTCCGCACTTGTACACTGCGACCTAACGGGAAGAGTCCAGAAAGATCGCGTGTTATCCAGAATCGCCGCTCGTAACAATATGCAAGTTTCAGTACATATTATAAAAGTTCAGTTCCGTACTGAAAAGCTTCAGAATTTTCTCTAGGCGACAACTTAGATTATGCTAAAATTTACCAGTTGGCACGGATATTCACAATTCATGTATGAATAGTATATTACGTAACAAGTACGGAAAGTGATACATTACGCATGAGTGTGTAAGTTAATTACACTCAAGAAATCACACGAATGAAAGTAAGACACTTCACGGCGAGTTACGTACACTATTTTTACTACGACCGGGAGAAAATTACATTCAAATTAAGACGTCATTTCCGTGTTCTTCTGATATAAACATAGATTTTATAAAAACCAGTGGATAAATGATAATTACATAAATAAGGGTAATTTCAAATGGGTTTATAAAGAAAATGTATATGTATTTCAAATTTTCAAAAATTGAAATTTCCAAAAATTTATTCATTTTTCACAATTTTTAATTTTTGAAATTAAAAATGACCACCCAGATTTATCAATACTAATATTTTAACCTATATTTCAATTATATCTCGAAAAACACCGCTATTTTCTGACCAAGCCGTTATGCTTGAGCATCTTACAAGCGAGCGGTACACCGAATTATCGCAAAAAAATCAAAAAATCAAGAATCCCATCAAAAACCAGTCTTTCAAATTTAGATTGCTTTCAAAATATAAAAAATTATCTTTTTCATAAAAAAAAATCGGGGAATCGCAGAAATCGAACTCGAGCCCGCTGGACACACGCCTTGTGCCTGTTGCAGCAGGTAAGGTCGGAGGTGGCGTATCTCACCATCAAGCTATCGGGGTATTTTCGTCGGCCGGCCAAAACCGTCATCAATAAGGGACACGAATAATTCCTTTTATCCTTCAAGGAGCAATAGCGGCCTAAGGCCCCGGCTACCAGCCGGAAAAGGTACGTTTTGGCCATCAGCAGGTGTATGGGACTTCATTTATTAACAACGTCTCCTTGTGAGAAAATTGAAAATCCAATAATGAAATTAGTGACATTTCAACCGTCATTTTGACATTTTAGTATGTTAACTTGATTCAAAGTATTTAGGTGTATTGGATGGGGCTGGTGCAGCTCAAGATTTCTGAATAAACCTCCATTTATTCTTTTGTCGTCACATTTGCATTGCTACGAAAGAATTATCTACTTTATAAGTGTAGGTAGGATTTTTATTTTTATACATCTCACCGCTAGGGTTAGGCCTTTGATAAGGTTTATATAAGCATATCAAACCCATACTTTCGGTAGAGAGGACATGACTGTGGCCAGTCCTGTAGGTGCGAATTATTGTTGGTTTGCTTGTGAATCAGAGTTAGGGTGGTTGAAAGCCGGTTTTTCGAAATTGTGATTAAATCGTCGTTTAAATTCGTATTGTTTCGTGGTCCGAATGAACTGTGCGGTATAATAACGCACGGCTCATAACGCACCGGTTGGGTAGGTTGACGTAATTGACAACTTTCGGGCCTACTATAGCGTGTAAAAGGGGTCACTTCCGTAGGTGATCGTAGGAAACTACTATTAATTGCAGTTTATGTGTCTAGCTTCACATTTGCCAAAATAGTGTCAAAATTCACAAGAAATTCGAGTTTTCTCTCAATTTAAGCAACGGTTACGAGAAACGTTGTTCAACACACGAGCGCTGTGCATTTTCAGGCCCTCAGCCTCTTTAGCAGCATTCGGCTACGCCTCATGATGGCAAACAAGGCTTCGGGCCTGAAAACGCGCTTTTGTATCGAAATATACTATTACAGTGACCACGGATACTACGCTTCTGATTACAAAGAGATGACGGTGTAGATATCGGTGTCTATGATTATTACCTACCCATTGTTACAAAACTCGTTGGAGATCACGACGCGCGAATAAGACGAATCCGCACAACTGGCGGAGGTGCCCCGCTTCGAGAGCTTGTCAAAGCAGACGCGAACCCTAAGGACTTCCCTAGAACCTCCGCGAATGATTTGGTGGCCAGTGACAGCGAGGTTAGTGTTATCTAAGAGCAACGATTCACTTGACGTGTATTCCCATATACAGTAATAAATGGTGTGTTTGAACTTTGTTTCTCAGTTATTATAATACCCGACGCAAATTCAGTAATGTTGCTTTGTTGTGGTTATGTATAGAATGAAAGATTTTTATTGATGAAAAAAGCTCGTTGAGGTTCACGCCGTCGCCTACCTTATATACTTGATTTAATGGGATGAGGTGTGCTTCCCTTCGATAAATTATAGGGGACACAAGAACTCGTCGCCGCCACCACAGTCCGGCTTTGATTTAATTTGGTCTCCCTCGATATTGAAGTGTTGTTGTTAGTTGAAACTTCGTTATATGTCCATTGAAAGCTGACACAAGCGACGTCCGCCGTTTCTCTCTGTATGTATGGGGCTTCCAATGCCGATGTCGTCTGGATGATCGAAGCGATAAGGATGATGATAAGTATTCCACCCGCATGTCGCGTCACATAACAAGCCAATGTATGGGGTTGAATGAAAACATTATGAATGATTGGAATTACAGTTTAGTTTATATTTAGTATGCCATTGTGTGTCTAGAGATAGGAACGACGCAAGGTCGGGCTGAGGCTATGGGTGGCTAGCTCAATAAACGGCTAGCAAAAGAAAATAGGTCCACGATTTAGCATTCGAGTACCTATATTTTTTTTATATCGGACTTCCTCCTACAATAGGATATCCCAAGGACTGTATCTTTTGGCAGTGGTTAATAATAATAGTAATTGCCTGTTAGTTGTTCAGTTCTGTCGAAGTTAAGAGCTTACTTGAGGATCCTGTTCATTTTCTTGGTGAATTGAAAATTGTTTTGCAATTTTTTATTTGGACAGTGCTTCCATAAAAATTTCAGGTTTTTGCCAAGAGCTTTGAGTTGCATTCCTGTTCAAGGCTTTTGATACCTAATTCTAATGTCGCTAGTACAGCAGATACAATAATGGGGTATAATCCAATTTTTTTCTTCAATTGGTAATAAGGAGTTGAACACTTCCTTATAAGCATGTGGTAGTTTGTTTCACTTTTATCTTCATAATAGGGCGGGAAAAAATTCGCAAAGAATTCCTTTCTGAGCCAGTGACGTCACTAGATCGGGCCAGGTTATACCCTGATTGGCAACATCGCGGTTTTGGGTGCGATGGTAACCAAGACTTATTTATTTCTGTTTGAAACAATTTCGTAACAGACGTCAAGTTAGACGTCAAACTGGAGTTTGATCTGATTGAGGTGGATGAAATAAGTGACCCTGCCGTTATTATCTGTTATGGACAGAGGGCAGAGGCTTTGAGGAAGAGAGCTCAAGTTCACGACCATGGCAGATATACGTTCTACCTACTGCACAAATACAAATTTTTCAAACGTGAAAGCGAAGAGGTGAAGCTCCCATAGTTCGTCCAGAATAAGTAAATAACTTTCAATCTATACTTAAGAACATTCGTCCTCACAAAAATGCTAGAAAACGGAACGTGGATGGTGTGTGGTGACTGGTGAGTATCGTTTTCGTTACTGTAAAAAGTGCGGTTGATGCTGGCGTATAAGACAGTCACCCTCGCAGTCACCCAAATTTCATCGGCCAGACTCCAGACTTGACAGAACTATTAGGGATAGGTAGGTACTCACTGTGTGCATTACAAAGCAGGTAAAAAAGCAATCTGGACGATGCTGTCGGATATATTCAACTGAAAAGAAAGTATCCAATTTGCAAGATAAAAGCCAAGGTGACACCGGAAGATGAAGTTAGTTCAGTTATTTTAAAATCGTAAGCATCAGAACTAGTCTCACTTCTACTGTCTTCGTCTGTGGAAGAGATCTGGATACCGACCATTCAGCTGGGGTAGATATTCACTGAATGTACACAGCTTTCCATACAGTCGACGCTCACCGTTGATTGGGTGCATATTCTTTGGTATTGGAGCAACTAGCAAAAAACATGTCTTATCTCACCCAGGGCCTTACTTGGCATTATTATTATGAAGACAAGCAGAGGCAGACCGTGCACAAGAAAGAACAAAATAATAACAGTAAGTACGGATTTGCAGTCAGAGCTGACAGTCTGACAACTGGTTTGAGTGTTTGAAACAGATCTTCGTTGCTATCGGAACTCAACTCGCGGGCGTGATCCCTGCTCGCGGGGTTGCCAGTTCAATGACGTCACTAGGTCGTCTCTTCAAATGAACCGATCCCCTCCTGCTCTTTTCAAAAAAGAATTACCGCCTTATTGTGATATTCATGGTGAAATAGGCTATCACAGGCTTATTAGGGGATGTTAATATGTAAAATAAATAACTACATAGTCCATTTTTTAAAATTGGATTATACCTTATTATAAAGGTAAAAGTCCATGAAGTCCCAAAAAATGCTATTTCTCCAACAAATCATAACAATTACAACACGACACTTTTACTTGGAACTGAGTACCTCTTATACACGGCCTGAATTTTTCACACTATATGTATACATAACTCATAAAGTTCTCTTTCAGTGACAGTATGATTTCGTTCAGCCGAAGACAAAGACCTTGAGCAAAAAGCAACGACGGCTTTTTCACCATCTTGTATTTGTGTAAGAACTTCACCAAGTCCTACATTGCTTGCATCAGACTGTAAATGGTTGACTGAAATCAGACTCTTCAATACTGGTGCCAATACAAGCAACTGTTCGATCTTGAAGAAAGCCTTTTCGGCCAGCTCCATCTACAGGATGTTTTCTTTCCTTTTATGGACTTTGATCAGATGTTCATAGGAGCAACCGTGGAAGAAAAGTAATTGATAAAACGGTGGTACCAGGAACACATTCCCGTGAAACGTTTTACTTCTGCGTGTAAGTGGTAGGACGAGGATAGTTGACAATGGCGGTGATCTTGCGTGCGACACTTGCGACACATGTGCTAAGCGTGACGTGATTCTAAGCACGAAACAATCTGATAAAGAACTACCTTTGAACTCATTGATCAACGTTTTAATTTAGTCTAGAGAAGTTTGTATTTCTTTCTTTTCTCTTTCAAAATTTCAAGTTTGATTTTTCCAATGGAGGTTGTTCCATTAACAGTCTAGCGAGAGCTTTTTTTTCTTCAGGTAAGCTGCTAGTTGAGACTGTGCCTCGAATTCTTAACTCTAGGTTTAATTCGCTTTTCAGCAAGTGTGTAGGTTCAAACTCCTACACTGGCGGCTCCAGCATTTTCGAACAGGGGGTACGGTTCACCGATCAGGCGCCCTTAAGGTAAGGGCTACAATCAAAATGAGCCCCATGCTTCTCTCCAGTGGCGTACCCAGATTTATGGACAAGGGAGGGGGGTCGAGGAGGTTTTGTGTATTTTTAAAGATCGTCTCTGTACTGGACGACCGCAGCCACTAAACACTAGCGCCGCAGACGAAAATTTTTGGGCATAATAGTAATAATAATATTGACAATAATAAGCAGAAAAAAGGAGAGCCTCCCTGATTTATTTTGTTCTCTTCCCTTCGAGGCTCAGGCAAAACTCAAAAGTGCAAAACTATTCAAAAAACATAACCTAAATTCTGTTTTTGAAACAGAATGATACCTGTCAAGTAGGTATCGAGCAATCAATCAAATCATAATTCGTCAGGGGATATTGGTCGAAGCCTTAGGGGGGGATTTATACCCTTCATCCCTCCCCCGTGGGTACGCCCCTGCTTCTCTTTATGACTTTACTCGAACTCCCTATATGTAGTTGATTCATAAGCGTTTTTCAAAGAAAAACGATCATGACAACCACTTGGTTTTAATAGTATAAATTGAACTCTTTTCTACGTATCTATTCTACAAAACTAAATTTACACCTATCTGCCTCTTCTGTAATCACCAACAGGGTATTTAGTCAGTCTTCAGTCATCGTAGACCAACTTTTGGTTCTGGCGGAGCCTGGAGGCTCTAGCCCTCAGCAGATTAGAAAATATTTTTTTGCCATAGCTTCCAATTGGCAAATCAATTTTTCTGAGACTTGGCTTATAAGGAATACGGATTTACTTACTCATTGTTTGGTTGAGTGCATTATTCTGGAATGTATCTTCCGAAGCAACCATTTCTTCTTTTTCCCGCGGAGTAGGTAATGAGTGACTTCCCGCCCTCTTACATAGTATGTAATGAATCAATTACCATAATGGTTGTGAGTAATAGTACATTACATACCGAGACGGAAAGAGGTTCATTACAGACAAGAGCCAAAGTAGCTGCAGAGCGCGCCGCGGGCCGATGGTTCGTAATGGTTTATTTTCCAACATTTTCAAAAGTCACTAATAAACAATGATTATGGTGGTTGTGAGTAGAAGTTCTTTCCACCTTCATAGATGTTATGAGAATAGTTCCAAGATTTTATCGCGCGACGCCCAGAGCGAATTTCCACAGGTAACATTATCAATTTCATTGGCGAGTTTTTATCACGTTAATTATTTTTTACAAAGAGTAATCCATCGGTACTATGTACTTGTGGATTTTTTTTCAAAATTATAAGCTTGACGTCTGGCGCCCCTGATTTGCAACAGGGGGTACGGCCGTACCGTCGTACCCCCCGTGGAGCCGCCAGTGAAACTCCATTTCCAATACCCTAGCTTGTAGAGATTGAATCAGCTGGATGACTAAAAGCGAGCCCCACGCTGAGCGCCACTTTGTATAACCCTTTCTTCTGCGCTAAGGTAAGGAAGATGAGGAAGAGGAAAGGCTCAGCTTATCGATAGAGCGGTCGTGGTTCGTTGTGAAAGGATACTTGCTAGATAGACAAAGATTAAACTGAACGAAAATTAGGGCCGCTGCTGTGTGAATTTTCTAATGTGGCATGGTCGATCAGCATGAAGCAACCCAGAGACCATCACTAGAATCGGTGCATCTTATTCATGTGCCCCAGTTGCCCCCCAACCTCTACCAGATATCCGCTCTGAGCGTACCGAATTAAAATTGGAGCTCCGATTTTATAAAGGTATTTTGTATGCAAACTTGGCAGTACTCGAATAAAAAAAGGGGATACCTGCCTGGAAAAGAAACAATGAGACACAAAAAAAAGACTCCCTCGGTCTTCCAGCGGCGATCTGTGGAACCTCTGGATCTAGACGTTCCATTCAGCACCGTCAGCCCTCTGGCAATCTATTCTCCCCTCGATTCTCCCCCTTGTCATCAACCGTTCCACCTTGTCCACGTTCCACCGCACCAACGTGTCAGTCCGCTCGGGTCACTGTGTCTAGACCACCAGCTCACCTTCCAGTTACTCCGCGGTAGAAGGAAGAGTTCTGTCCTGATTAAACTTTATCCTTGGTGCTGATAGCTTCTCGAGGATCGACTTTATCTCTTGGTATTGATGGAAGTCTGGGCCTAAAAAACCTGTGTTTTGTGTCTGTGGAAGTTATGGAGTGCCGCGCCAAGCTGAAGTCCTCGGTGCCTCCTCTGTTTCCGTCGTCCTCGTCGTGGTGGCTCTGGGTGGTAATCGCAGTGTGATTTTCTTCCATAAGATTTTGATCAGTTGATCAGCCTTTTCGTTCTTGGGTTATCAAAGTTGTATCACAGCTGTGAGCCTATTTTTCTTTTGACATTCTTCATTTTTCAATTGTGATATTCAGAGTGACATAAACGCGGATGGACATGACAGCTCGTCTCGAAATGCGCATCGCGCTGTTGCTACGTCAGGCGTACTTGCAAGGTTGCCATAGCGAGTGCCAAAGTGACGTTTCGCTCCTGCGACCTATTGCGGTCTATCCGCAAAAAAGCTGCGATATATCGCACATGGGGCCTAGGCTTCACAACCCAGATGCGTTTACAAATAACCGGGCTCGGGTGCTGCTCTAGAAAAAAAATCCCGCGGGTGGGGGCGGCGAGAGTTCAAACAGTTCTTAAACGAGTTTGTAACGGAGATATGGACTCGCAGAAATAATGAAACACGCCGCTTCGCGTAAAAGTAAAGTTATGAAGTCTTGTGTTTCATATGTATGGAGCGGACGTATATTCGCGAAAAGTTTTTAAAAATTCGCCGCCGTTCGATGTGCGACTTGAGGTTTTAAACTTTCGAGTGAGAGAGCCCGCGCGGAGCACCGGGCGCAGTATAGCAAGTCGTGGCGCGGTAAAGTGGATGAAAAATTGCCATGAAACGGTCGTTTCTGCTGCAAATCTACTAAAACTATTGGCGATGAGTTACGGCAGTGGCGTAGTTAGGCGGAAATAAAGTTTTTGCAAGGCCATCGTCGGGTTAATGTCTAGTGGGAGAGAAGAGAGAAGTCGTCGCAATTTAGCTGAAACTTTCGTGTGGCATCCGCGGATGTGAGGAGCTAAAGTTCTCTGGCATGGTAATACATTTCTCAAATTTATCTGTGAGTCGGTTGAAAGTTTACATCGGTGCACTTTTTCTCAATCAAACTCTCGCTGGTGGACCATCAGAGCAGACTTCAGATCCTTTAAGCATACTTATAATAGCCATAATAATTTAGTCCGTACATTTTGCATATTCAGAAATGGCAGTGACGCAGAGATCTACTTCAAAAGTTCCTGCTTGTAACAGTGCTTTCCGCAGAATATGTTTGGAACTGGGTCAGCTTTCCGACAGGGAAGAAAACGCAGGTCAAGGGCACGAAGGATCACAAGTCAAGTCAGTTATATTGATCGTCTCTCACTGTAGATCACTTATTATTCGATGCTATAGTACTTCAAACAGTGAACAGGTTCAATTTTTCAAAATCCGCAAATTATTGTTGAATTGTCTCGTGACCAGCGACACCTTTGCGCCAGTATCAATAAACGCACCAGCCGAAATTTTATCTACAACAACAGCTATGCAATCAAAATCAGTGGATCAAAAGTTGGTCGATTTTGAGCTATGCTGCTCTGAACGCATTCTGGCAAAACATTTGTCTTCGATGTGCCCAGGCTTATGACACTAACAGCACACATTCGACCTAGAGCTGTGATCAACGACAACAGGCTTTTCGGCCTGTTGGGCTAAAGTTTTAGAGTACTGTTTGTTGGGATATAGCCTCTTCGACGTTTCTGATTCATAATTGGTAGCTTGTCGTTGAAAGGAGTGATGTGATTTCACGTCATGTGTTGGCCAAAGCTTGAAATTATTTAGGCATGCAACTAATCAGCAATTATTGTCACCCATTTACAGTTTCGGGCTGTGATTCGGCAGCCTTCATCTGAAAGAAATTCAGTGATGATACTGATACACACGAGACGTACGTGTGCTCTATGATTTCACTAGCTGTCACCGGCGCGGGCAAGCCGTCGCCTGGGTGACAGCATTGGTTGAAAAGTAGACAGGGAATTTGTTCTACTGACACCGGACAAGTGGAAAAAGAATTGTATGCATGATGTTGATTTTCCGTTGTTTTAGGCAAATGTCAGGTTCTTCCTTGGCAAGTTCAGTAATTTTATGCATTCCCGTCGATAGTGTCTTGCTCAGATGAAGTTTTCCAAGAGGCGTAGTAATTGATTGTGTACGAGTAACACGAATTCGAGAAATAGTTTGTTTTTTGCGTGTTTTGAAATTTCTGCTTGGACTCGTAGGGTTCAATTGTGAACGAAACGCATGTCACTGAGAGTAGTGTCTGGTCAGTGAAGAGTTGTTGGAAGAAATTGAGACACCATTACTTTGTTCATAAATATACAGGGTGATTCATATCATGATATCATATCATCAAGTGACCTTACATAGGCTAATGGGAGATAGAGGACTTCGAAGCGAGTCAAGATCCACTGGAGAAATTTTATTTTCTCCAATGGTTAAGAAGATACAGAGTGTTTTGTGTGTTTCGAATGAAACTTTGATAAGCGATATTTCTGGAACGGCCAGAAGTATTTTGTTGAAATTCACCAGTAATGTTTCTCTGTTGGAACTCATTCCGAAGCCATACCGAGTAAGTCAAAATCCAGGGTCGCGGCTGGGCTAGCAAAAAGGTGCCCCTTTTTTGTTTCATCAAAAAGTACATTTTCTGACCGCTTTTCTAAAAAACTGCTATCGGATTCAAAAAGCTAAGGAAAAATGCTTCAAGATTCACTCTCCAATTTAGATGGCACACCTAAACCGTTCCGACAATAAAATTGAAAGTAAAATTTGTGGGTGAGTTCCCATTTTCGAGCGGACATAATCGACTGTTTGACTGAATTGATCAAAATTCATTTTTTGGCTAATCTGTGTTGAATAGGAGAGCTTGGATGAAAGAAAAATTCCAGAGCCGACCATTTTTTTTTTCATGACAAAATCGAGAGTGAAACCAAAATTAGACTCGATTTGATCGTTAAGAAAAAATCTTCGGCTATGGAATTTTTCTTCCTACCAAATCCTATTCCACAGAGACAAGCTAAGAAAATGAATTTGAATGAATTCAATCAAACAATGAGTCGATTATGTCCGGTCAAAAATGAAAACTTACCCATAAATTTCACTTTCAATTCTTATGTCGAAACGGTTTAGGATTGCCATCTTAATTGGAGAGTGATTCTTGAAGCATTTTTCTTTAGCTTTCCGAATCCGATAGCAGTTTTTTAGAAAAGCGGTCAGAAAATATACTTTTTGATCAATTAAAAAAAGGGCACATTTTTTCAATACCGGTCCTGGATTTTGACTTACCCAGTATGGCTTCAGGGTGAGTTCCAATAGAGAAATATTACTGATGAATTTAAAGAAAATATCTCTAGCCGTTTCAGAAAAATCGCTTATCAAAGTTTCATACGAAACACACAAAACACCCTGTATCTTCGTAACCAATTTAGAAAACATAATTTCTTCAGTGGATCCTGACTCGCCTCGAAGTCCTCTATCTCCCATTAGCCTATGTAAGGTCACACATGAATCACCTTGTATGTATTTCTACTTTGATTCAAAGTATTTACTGGAAATACTGAAAACATGATGAAGCTTTGAAAATGAAAGCGATGATATGTGTTATGGAAACCTAAACCGTGAAGAAGGTACTGTCGTGGAAGACACCGTGCAGTGGAAGAAAAAGCAGTACCGTGTATTTGTATCATTAAGGAGCCTTTCTAAATATTTGTAGAAGAAATTGAGATGAAATAAAAATATGTGCAAAATTCTAAATTTGGCAGTCATGTTTCAATTATTCATCTGAACCAAGTCTAGGTTTGAAAACTAAATGGATTCGGTTGAAAAAAGCCAGAGTTCAATACCGCGGCTTCAAGCTGCCCAAATGTCGGATCTGACGAATGCATTTAGATTGTCCATCTTGACTAAGTATGAAGTATGAAGTTAACCCGGCGTTACCCAGGTGGGGTGTGACATACCCAATCCGTTTTCAAACTGGTGCGCTGTTGCCATGTACACACTTATAGTTTCCTATTAGCGAGTTTCAAGATCGAATACGCCATCTGACGGCCAACGTGTAAACGACGTTTGTGCACGGATCAACTGCAGATTTGTGTGGGCTCTTATGAGCGTTGCGGTGTTTGGATTTGGACTTCATTTGATTCCATCTGACTTAACGCGGCGTTAATTTTTCCAACAAAGTACGTGAGCCACGCACGTTTCATTATCTTGAATATATTAGGTGTCGTCGATTGCAAAAGCATTGCATTTTTAAATAAGAGTGACACGTGTACGACGACTGGCAAGCAAAAGTGGCATAGAATGGAAGGTGGCAAGATAGATAGTGACAA
The DNA here is from genome assembly GCA_949128115.1 of Anaspis maculata. NCBI lineage: Eukaryota > Metazoa > Arthropoda > Insecta > Coleoptera > Scraptiidae > Anaspis > Anaspis maculata. The sequence continues at coordinate 73,395,915 of OX421964.1, forward strand.
AAAGTGGCGGAGAATTAGTTGTGTTTTCGAGTGCGAGTCGCGCTGTGGAAACCGGAAAAAAGAAGATTTACATTTTCACCGTTTCCCGTCGAAAGCGAAAGACGCAAGTTGGGTAGTCAAAATGACAAACAAACTCGGCACTATGGAAAATATGACTACGAGAAAAGCCTGGGAAGTGTCGCTGAAAATGGGAACTTTATATGGCTGCATCGAAGATGCACAGCTGCGATATTTTTGCATGTCCCGGACTGGCCTGCTTTGCAAGTGAATTTGAACTTTGAACGTTCCAATTTCACAGGAACTGCTACTACTATTTTTTTCAATTACATTCCCAGTTACCTAGTATGGAGATTCATACAATGCGCTTGTTTGTAAACACAATTCAAATATGTCTATGTTTAAATTGATGCTTGATTCGGTTGGTTTTCGACCACACAACACAAGAAATTGTGACTTCAGAATTTCTTCTCCCATCACGATACATCGAAAATCCGTTGAGTCCATCAAGTGATTCAAAACCTCCGCTGCGCTTCTGCAGTTTTTGAGTTCCACCGCAATACTAATTGACCACGTTTCACGTCTGGAGGACATTAAAAACCGCTTACTACTGATGAGATTTTTGAACGCGCGGGCAACAATCCGTGCTCTATCCGACATGTTTGTTTACATGCGAAGCGCATCAGCAGCGCCACCATCGGTAATGTTACTCGCCAATAGCTTCCTGAATAACATTGATGTTTACAATCACGGTGTGATAATCAATGGAAACTCCATCTGAAAACTTCTATAGGCCGTGAAAACTGTTACGGGTGTGTCACACTCCACCTGGGTTATGGAGTCATAATTTTTTTTCTAGGTATGTTTTGATTTTTTTTTCTGAATAATTTTCAAAAATTGTTGATATTCTCGGTGAAACGGTTCAACCCCAACCACAACAGCAAAACAATGAGTATGCAAGATGGCAAACTTATCCTAATAATCGAGATAGGAAAACAATATACCGTTTTCAACATTGTGATCGCTATATTTGTCTGGGACATATTAATTTTTCTTGTTATGATTGTGTGTGATTGATGCTTTTTTTCTATTTTGTCGTCTCGTTCTTGTTTGGCGGTCATCATAATACGGTTTTTCAATGAAATTGGCATCCTAGTAGTTATTCACTTTTTTTTTGTTGAAACCATTTTTGTTCGTTTGTGCAATAATCATATGTTTTAGTTTCATCTATTTTCTCAGAGATTAAATTCTTTTTTGTGCAACAAACTATATTGTCATCGATGTCTATGGATACAGTTTTCCTAATTTATCATTGAAAAACCTAAAATTCAATTGCTGTGTCAATAAAGGTTTTTTTTGTCGCATGGGTAATGGGTATCACACACCCCACCTGGGTTATCACGTTTTTTTTCCACCTGGATAACGCTGGATTGGAATCTCAATATAATCTGTTGAAAAATACAATAACTAGTTCAATATGGCAGCCTTGGAAATTTCAAAATGACAAATTTGACAGATGCATCTCAATTGTCTACTTCAAGTAGGTAAAGGCTTGAAATATCAATCAGATTGGTTGAACAATGCAAAAACTCGATATAGCGGCCTCTTGGAACGTCAAAAATCAAAATGTGACAGATGCATTTTGATCGCCAATCTCAAGTGGCTATGAGTTCAAAATCTCAATCAGATCAGTTGAATAATTTAAAAATTCAATATGGCGGCCTCTTGAAACGTCAGAAATCAAAATTTGACAGTTGCATTCAGATCGCCAACCTCCAAGTGGGTATAGGTTTGAAGTCCCAATGAGATCGGTTGAAAAATGCAAAAGTTCAATATGGCGGCCTCTTGAAACGTCACAAACCAAAATTTGACAGATGCATTTTGATTGCCAACCTCAAGTGGGTGTAGGTTCAGAATCTCAATCAGATCGGTTGAACAATGCAAAAATTCAATATGGCGTCCTCTTGAAACATCAAGAATCAAAATTTGACAGATGCGTTTTGATCGCCAATCTCAAGTGGCTATGGGTTCAAATTCCCAATAAGATCAGTTGAAAAATGTAAAAGTTCAATATGGTGACCTCTTAAAACGTCAAAAATCAAAATTTGACAGATGTATCTTGATCTTTAGAATCTCAATCAGATCGGTTGGAAAATGCATAAGTTCAATATGGCGGCCTGTTAGAACGTCGGCCTCTTGGAACGTCAAAAATCAAAATTTGACAGATGCATTCTGATTGCCAATCTCAAGTGGTTATGGGTCAAAATACCAATCAGATCGGTTGAAAAATGCAAATGTTCAATATGGCGGCCTGTTGAAACCTCAAAAATCACAATTTGACAGATGCATTTTGATCGTCAATCTCAAGTTACTATGGGTTCAAAATACCAATTAGATTGGTTGAAAAATGCAAATGTTCAATATGGCGGCCTCTTGGATCGTCAAAAATCAAAATTTGACAGATGCATTTTGATCGCCAACCTTAAGTGGGTGTAGGTCTAGAATCTCAATCAGATCGGTTGAAAAATGCAAAAGTTCGAATGGCGGCCTGTTGGAACGTCGGCCTCTTGAAACGTCAAAAATTCAAATTTGACAGATGCATTTTGATCGCCAATCTCGAGTGGCTATGGGTTCAAAATATCAATCAGATCGGTTGAAAAATGCTAAAGTTCAATATAGCGACTTCTAGAAACGTCAAAAATCGAAATTTGACAGATGCATTTCGACTGCCCAACTAAAGCAAGTATAGGTCCTAAATCCCAATCGGATAGGTCAAAAAATGCGAAAGTTCGATATGGCGGTCTCTTGAAACGTCAATAATCAGAATTATGCATTTCGGTTGTCCGTCTGAAGTGGTTATAGGTTTTAAATCCCAACCGAATCGGTTGAAAAATGCAAAAGTTCGATAGGACAGCGTTTTGGAACTGTCAAAACGTGAAATTTGATAGATACACCTCGATTGTCTACCTCAAGGGGGTACCTATGATGTTCAAAATCCCAATCGGATCGGTTGAAAATGCAAAAGTTCAATATGGCGGCCGCCTTAGAACTGTCAAAATGACAAATTTGACAGATATATTCAGATTGCCTATTTCAAGTTGTTATAGAGGTTCAAAATCCCAATCGGATTGGATGAAAAATGCAAAAATGGCGGCCCCATGAAACGTCAAAAATCAAAATCAGACAGATGCATTTTGATTGTCAACCTCAAGTGGGTATGGGTGTAAAATCCCAATCGCATCGGTTTAAAATTGCAAAAGTTTAATATGGCGGCCCTAGAACTGTCAAAATATCACATTCGACAGATGCATCTCGGTTGTCCACCCCAAGTGGGTATAGGTTCTAGATTCCAATCGGATAGGTTGAAAAATGCAAGAGTTCAATATGACGGCCTCTCGAAACGTCAAAAATCGAAATTTGACAGATGCATTCAGACTGTCTATTTCTAGTTGGCATGGGTTCAAAATCCCAATCGGATCTTGTGGTAATGATGATAGAAAAATGTCATGTAACGATTTCCGCTTCCATCATTACGTTTACTCGCGAAAACGTCCATACCTGTCAGCATCATTCCATCGTATTCAAGAGCACTCGCGAAAAATGGCACAAAGAGTCCGCGAAAAATTTCCTCAAAGAAGTGCTGTGACATTACATTGACATTTGCAAATGGCACTACACAACTGCGACGCTCAATAATGTTGCCGATCCTTGTAGTGAAATTTTGGAAAATTTGACAAGAAAAACTCCGAAACAAGGACGCACATCAAAACACGGACCCTTTCTGGAGGTCTGGCCAGAAGGTCCGATGGAATTTATGGGTTCCGTAGAAAACAAGTCGCGACAAGGAACCCCTGTAACCGACATGAAATGTGCTCTGGAGGAGGTGCAGGAAGTTGGCTACACATATGAAGCACAAATGAAGCCAACTGGTGGAATCCTTAGTGCTTCGTTAGTGCTTCATTGTGCTTCAAACTGGAGCCCAGCCACACCTACGGTTCAGGAGATATAGGGCTCCAAAGTGCAGGGCTGGAAGTTGGCTACAGCTTTTTTGTTACTGAAGCACAAATAAAGCTAACTAGTGGAATCCTTAGTGCTTTGTTAGTGCTTCATTGTGCTTCGAACTGGAGCTCAACCACACCTACGGTTCAGGGGATACAGGGCTCCAAAGTGCAGGGCTGGAAGTTGGCTACAGCTTTTTTGTTATTGAAGCACAAATAAAACTAACTGGTGGAATCCTTAGTGCTTCGTTAGTGCTTCATTGTGCTTCAAACCAGAACTTGGCCACATCTACGGTTCAGGAGATATAGGGCTCTGAAGTGCAGGGGGGCGGGCTGGAAGTTAGCTACAGCTTTTTTGTTAGTGAAGCACAAATAAAGCTAGCTGGTGGAATCCTTAGTGCTTCGTTAGTGCTTCATTGTGCTTCAAACTGGAGCCCAGCCACACCTACGGTTTAAGAGATATAGGGCTCCAAAGTGCAAGGAGTAGGGCTGGAAGTTAGCTACAGCTTTTTTGTTATTGAAGCACAAATGAAGCTAATTGATGGAATCCTTAGTGCTTCGTTAGTGCTTCATTGTGCTTCAAACCAGAACTCAGCCACACCTACGGTTTGAGAGATATAGGGCTCCAAAGTGCAAGGAGTAGGGCTGGAAGTTGGCTACAGCTTTTTTGTTATTGAAGCACAAATAAAGCTAATTAGTGGAATCCTTAGTGCTTCGTTAGTGCTTCATTGTGCTTCAAACCAGAACTCAGCCACACCTACGGTTTAAGAGATATAGGGCTCCAAAGTGCAAGGAGTAGGGCTGGAAGTTGGCTACAGCTTTTTTGTTATTGAAGCACAAATGAAGCTAATCGGTGGACTCCTTAGTGCTTCGTTAGTGCTTCATTGTGCTTCAAACTGGAGCCCAGCCACACCTACGGTTCAAAATATATAGGGCTCCAAAGTGCAAATTGCAGTGCTGGAAGTTGGCTACAGCTTTTTTGTTATTGAAGCACAATAGAAGCTAACTGGTGAAATTTCCAGTGCTCTGTTAGTGCTTCATTGTGCTTCAAACTGGAGCCCAGCCACACCTACGGTTCAAGAGATATAGGGCTCCAAAGTGCAAATTGCAGTTCTGGAAGTTGGCTACAGCTTTTTTGTTATTGAAGCACAAATGAAGCTAACTATTGGAATGCTTAGTGCTTTGTTAGTGCTCCATTGTGCTTCAAACTGGAGCCCAGCCACACCTACGGTTCAAGAGATATAGGACTTCAAATTGCGAATTGCAGTGCTAGAAGTTGGCTACAGCTTTTTTGTTATTGAAGCACAAATGAAGCTAACTGGTGAAATCCTTAGTGTTTCGTTAGTGCTTCATTGTGCTTCAAACTTGAGCCCAGCCACACCTACGGTTCAAAAGATATAGGGCTCCAAAGTGCAAATTGCAGTGCTGGAAGTTGGCTACAGCTTTTTTGTTATTGAAGCACAAATGACTCTAACTGGTGGAATCCTTAGTGCTTCGTTGGTGCTCCATTGTGCTTCAAACTGGAGCCCAGCCACACCTACGGTTCAAGAGATATAGGGCTCCAAATTGCGAATTGCAGTGCTGGAAGTTGGCTACAGCTTTTTTGTTATTGAAGCACAAATGAAGCTAAATGGTGAAATCCTCAGTGCTTCGTTAGTGCTTTATTGTGCTTCAAACTGGAGCCCAGCCACTTCCACGGTTCAGGAGATATAGGGCTCGAAAATGCAAATAGCAGTGATGGAAGTTGGCTACAGCTTTTTTGTTATTGAAGCACAAATGAAGCTAACCGGTGGACTCCTTAGTGCTTCGTTGGTGCTTCATTGTGCTCCAAACCAGAACTCAGCCACACCTACGGTTCAGGAGATATAAGGCCCCAAAGTGAAGGGCTGGACCACCCCACGCCCCTTTTTCAAAAATTACCGGGAAGTATAAAACATGGGCCAAACGTGGGCCTTCCAGCGCAACGCACCGCCTCATTTGCCAAACTCAAGTATGTATGCTATCATCTAGCGGAAACCTAAGCTCAGTTTTCCTCTTTGCTTGTACACTTGTATGTACAGCGTGCAGCCACCTTACGAGGTTGATGGGCTGCAACCAACATTTCATCTGTGCTGCTATTCATTTTATTATCATTATTATTATTATTTGAAGCACATTCAACAGGAGCAATGTCCTATTTATAGAATGTGTGAAATCCTGAAGTTAGAAAAAAAAAAAATTTGCAGGCTGCTGGTAAAAGTTATTACTGTACTACCACATTATGTAGGTAATGATATTACAATCAGAAAACACTACAATAAAAAAGTCAACGGTACAGAAAATTCCACAGTTCAATAGTATTCATTATCATACGAGTTTATTAAGACCTAAGTCTTTTTCGAGCGAGTTACCGTTCATGACCGGTTACACTTGGTTATAGAACTTGACGTTTGAGCGAGGATTGGTTATAAGCGGTAAAGGAAGTGCCGCCATTTTGATATCGGCGGATGATGGTGGTTTAATCCAGGAAGTACTTGTCATACCTCCTATTTATATAGTAGAAATATGAATAGTTGATTTTCAATTCAATCCAATATAACTATTTATTGTTCCTTCGGTATTACACCATGAACAAGAAAACAAACAGGATTTCATAGAAATTGTATGTGTGATGTGATCACGATACACGTTTGATCCACAAAATTCGTAATCAGGGCCCTGATCGGGGCCCACCTGGGTGACTTCGGAAACGAGATGTTCATCGATTCAAGTGACTGGATTGGCTGAATGACTGAATTTTCCACCTTCAAAGCTATCCTAGATTACGAATGGTTTAAGTACACGGTATGTAGCAAAGAGAAAGTACAAGTACGTAACTATTTGAAGCTACCAGTCCCTCTTTTCCCGCCAAATGCTGTTAACCAAAGTTATAACCGCAACGTTTTAGCGAGAAATGTCAGATGCCAAAAAGCTTCCAAAAAAAGACGAACAGCATACTACGGTGTGGCCTTTTCTGAAGTGCTGACGCTTTAAGCCGAAAAAAAGCTCAAAATTCCTCTATTGAAAAATTTGGGGCAAAACCGGGCACTGGTAATATTTGAAGGACAACACTATCTAATTGACAATAGCTGTCCTTTGGATAGTGTTATTCAGGCTCTGGCTGCGGGCTATTGTGACAGCATGGAAATGAAACGACTGATGGACGATGATGAACGGGCAAGTGTCATTTTCAATCTAGTCAAATCCCTAATGAAGGAAGGATTGAGGCCAGTCACTCTGAAAATGAGAATCGAAATCATTGTCAAGTCTGGCAAATTTAATAAAAAGAAGACTCAACTGCTTCCAACACAGAGCACGAACTTCCCCAAAACGATTTCCAAAATTGATTGCGCGTGCCATATCACTTATATGTTGACTGCTTTTGCAACTGAGCTCAACAGTGGGGTTGAAATTCTGAACTGCCGTCAAGCTAATTGCACTCATTTATCAGACAGACGAAGGGTTATGCCATACATAACCATCGATTGCGGCGAGAACGAAGACTTCTTCCAGTCAATTCAAAATGGCCTAGAAAAGAAATAATTTTTTTGCAAAACCTGCAATATAGCAAACAAAACTGAGTGCTCAACAAGGCCATTTTTATTTATTGAGTGCGACAGAGGATACGTTGGTCTCAATGAAATACCTTTACAGCTCAAATATTATGGGAGGAACTACATTCTAAGAGCTGTAATTGATTTCAGAGAGCCATCTGCCAAATCCGTCAGTGCAATTGGGCATTATGTCACCTTTGCAAGAAGGCTTGATGGGCTGTGGGAGCTCTTCGATGACTGCTTCAAAGAATTTGTCAATGTATCGTCCAATCGACGAGTGAACCCTCATTTAATTTTGTATACCTTATAATTATTTTTTCACTTCAAAAAATCATTGAAGAACATACTTTACTTTCCCACAAGGTAGTCCAGTTTTTAATACAATAATTTTGAGAGATTCTGGATTCTGGATTCCATTTGGGAATGGAACATAGTTTCACCTAGCAGGTAGGCCTCATTATTGGGCTCATTGTACTCCTCATTTCGAGAGATGAATAGAGAATCAATAATAAATGGGACTTTCCCAAAAAAAAACATTAATTTCAGCTGTGCATAATAGCGAAGATATAACCCTTCAAAGTTGGAAATAAAAAAATCGATTTTTAGCATAACTTTTGACCCGTTCAACCGATTATGCTGAAAAAACCGATTTTCTATTTCAAACTTTAAAGGGCTCTTTCTACTCGTAGTTATCTCCGTTATTAGGCACTTCTAAAAAAAAATTCGTCGAGAAAGTGCCCTTCGATTTTGATCGATTTTGATTGATCTATTATCTCCCAAAATTATTGCATCAAAAACTGGACCACCCTGTTTCTATCACAGAGTTAATATCAAAAATGATACATTTTTCATTTCTTTTGTACATTGCATTAGACAAAAAATTCCTGTTGCAAGATTTGACGCCGGATCGTTAATTCGTTAATTTTTGAGGCTACCTTGCTTCCGACCACACAAACACGAGGAACTGTGACTTAAGAATTTCTACTCCCATCACAATGCGCCGAGAATCCGTCGAGACCATAAAGTGATTAAATACCTCAACAATATTCATTTGACCTTCTGCTATTTTCAAGTTCCACTACAACAATATAATCTACCACGTTTCACGTCTGGAGCACACTTTAATACCGCTTAATACTGATTTGATTTTCGAAGACGTGGGCACAAGCGGTGCACTATCCGCCATGTTTGTTTACATTTAGCAGTTTTGAGCAGCGCCAGCATCGGTTATGTTACTCGCCAATAGCAAACCATTTCCAGACATTTACTCGGCTCATAGTATTTTCCATTGAAATTTTGTTTTTTGTTTCGTATGACTTTCCCTTTACGTTTTCACGTTATATTTTGTGTTCATGTGACAATAACATATTTTGATAATATATATCATTTGAAACCTGAATTTTGCAATCTCATTCAATCTAAAATCCTGTCGCATATGAACGACATAAGACATGTAGCATGAAAACGGCGTCGCATATTGATCGATGACATTGCTTCAACGGGGAGTGCAAAATAAGTCCAGCTGAAATAAAAGTCGGTCCGCAAAGGTTTAAATACAAAATACTCTCATGTATTTTAAATATTTGGAATACCGCTGAGCCCTGCACAGATGTAATGTTGGTTGCAGCCAACTTCCAGCACTGCAATTTGCACTTTGGAGCCCTATATCTCTTGAACCGTAGGTGTGGCTGGGCTCCAGTTTGAAGCACAATGGAGCACTAATGGAGCACTAAGCATTTCACCAGTTAGCTTCATTTGTGCTTCAATAACAAAAAAGCTGTAGCCAACTTCCAGCACTTCAATTTTCACTTTGGAGCCCTATATCTCTTGAACCGTAGGTGTGGCTGGGCTCCAGTTTGAAGCACAATGATGCACTAACGAAGCACTAAGGAGTCCACCGGTTAGCTTCATTTGTGCTTCAATAACAAAAAAGCTGTAGCCAACTTCCAGCACTTGAGTTGCACTTTGGAGCCCTATATCTCTTGAACCGTAGGTGTGGCTGGGCTCCAGTTTAAAGCACAATGAAGCACTAACGAAGCACTGAGGATTTCACCAGTTAGCTTCATTTGTGCTTCAATAACAAAAAAGCTGTAGCCAACTTCCAGCACCGCAATTTGCACTTTGGAGCCCTATATCTTTTGAACCGTGGATGTGGCTGGGCTCCAGTTTGAAGCACAATGAAGCACTAACGAAGCACTAAGGAGTCCACCGGTTAGCTTCATTTGTGCTTCAATAACAAAAAATCTGTAGCCAACTTCCAGCCCTACTCCTTGCACTTTGGAGCCCTATATCTCTTAAACCGTAGGTGTGGCTGAGTTCTGGTTTGAAGCACAATGAAGCACTTACGAAGCACTAAGGATTCCACCAGTTAGCTTCATTTGTGCTTCAATAACAAAAAAGCTGTAGCCAACTTCCAGCCCTGCACTTTGGAGCCCTGTATCTCCTGAACCGTAGGTGTGGGCGGGCTCCAGTTTGAAGCACATTGAAGCACTAACGAAGCACTAAGCACCCCACCAGTTGGCTTCATTTGTGCTTCATATGTGTAGCCAACTTCACGCAGCCCTCTGGAGGACCGAGAAGGCCCCTTTCTCGAAATGTGAAGCCGCTGGAAATCGCAAATAAATTGTGAGTATCCATCAGACGTGTTTTGCCCCCTCAACTTGTCTGTTTTTGTGAAATACGCCGTCAACGTCTGGCTTGGCCTGGGAATTTTCAACCGAAATGCCGTCGAATTTGAAGAAGATGTTGGGTTTGTTGTGTCTGGTGGACGCTTAAATGTCTCCTCGAGACCACAATTCAGTTTCGCACGCTGACACGGTACATTTTTTCCAAAAACACTGTTCAAATGCCCCGAAGTGTTGAGTTTCCCAAAACCCAGACCATTAATTGATTGACGCTCCTGTCACTTTGGTCGTGCCGTGGTCGAATTTGATCTATTATACGGCGAAATTTCAAGAAAAACGCCACCGCATGGCCCGCACCGGACGACAATAGGTCCCCGAAACCCCCCGTTCGGCATTTCACACCAAATTTCTCGAAATTCTTCCCGAAAAGCCGAGTTTTCGCCGCGAAAACGTATCAAGATATTTGGAATGGATTCTTCGAACATCGGTTCCCTTGTGAAATTTTGAATGAATTATAAAATTTCGAGAAATCTTGACAAATTCAGCAAACATTTTGAAAAGTTCTCTCCCTCAACTTGGAATGCGATTCGTTTGCGAAAATAAAAAAAAAAAATACCCGGCCAAAATCCGACCTCCGGTTTTCACAAATTCTGACGGTAGGTCGTTCGGTTGCCGTCAGCGGTTTCTATGATTATATTTCGTGTACAGGGCGAGTCATAATTCTTAAAAATTTATTTTTCCTCGAAAATTACCGTGAAAGGTTCAAGAGGTTGTAAAACTGATGTAGAGCGACAAATAACACAAATAGTTATACCAAATTTTTTGCATGTATCTACCTAAAAAAAAAACTGGATTTTCTGCATTTACGACTCGTGCATAAATTAAGTAATTATTTAAATAATTTTGAATGAGATTACAAAACACATTCAAAGGTTCAAAAACATTGATTTTTGGTCTGTTCAGAAGAGTGTACTGAAATCTTTCAAGATAACGAAAATAAAGGGGGTCGAAGGACCACTTTTTGACACTCCATATTTTCAAAAATCAAAACCATTTTTTTTTTCAACATTTGCTGATACATTTGAAGCATCTCCCTAACTGCGGTTCAATTTTCTACCCCAGGTTTGCAAACACACTGTATATAAGCACGACGGATCGGCCTACGCAGTAATTCGAAGCGATCGAGAACGATAGAAAGCGAGTATTAATCAGCAATATTCCCAAGTAGTGATTGTTGGCTGTATTTATTGTAGTACGCAGTAATAAACAGTGTGTTTTTTGAAACGATCGTCCCAATTATAAACGAACCTGAACGCGTAATACGTAACAATACTCTTGATGGACAACTCAATTTCTTGAAAATCGAACTAGGTAAAGTCATGTCTAAATAACGGTAGGACCATCATTGACATCTTGCGTTCACTGATCCTTCGTACAAGAAGTGCGCTACTGAGCCTCTAGCCCGTGAGAGCATTTTCAGTTGTTCAGTTTATTCGCAAAAGAGCTGCGATACATCGCACATGGGGCCTAGGCTTAAAGGAGCGGGATCTCCGCCACCAAGAGTAGCTTGCAAATTTGAATTATATGTGGAATTTGGCGGCAGCGCGGTTAGGTATATGCTTGCTTGCGGCCAACTTTTTATATCCGCCGCGCCAAAGTTTTTAGTGACCTCATAAATGGAAAAGGAATTATTGATTGGGTTCGGAAGTTGGAAGAGAAACTCTCGTCGGGGGCGAAAAGGAAATTGAGCGCGTCTCTTTTTTAAGGCTTCTGGAATCAACATGGGGGCGTATAAATAATTTTCATTCCAATACATAAATGTCGCATCGACTCCTGGGAACATTAGGAATGCGTGGATGAAATTTTGATTTTTCGCGGCACGTTGATGAGACAGCTCAAAGCCGGTTTTAATGAAACTTTTTTTTATTTTGATCGAAAATGCGTTCCAGAAATAACATCAGCAGCCGTACAAGAAAGTTCGATTTATAATGGAAGAGAGCGGGTGCTCCGGTGCTTATTGCAAATTCCTACGTGGAGCGAACACCTTTTGCGGCTGTTGATGAGCCCTCTGCGTAGAAGAGGGTAATTACTGGAAATTTCGGCGAAGCCATCGCAAAATTACCACCGTACGCGGATTATTATTACGGTCTGCGGGAGTAAATTAGTCTCTCCAAAGTGTGATGCGTCGTTAAAAAGCCGCCGCGCAGCAATTTTGTATACGACAAGAACAATTCATCAATTTCACTTAAACGATGACGTTTAAAAGAGGTTTTACTTTATTCGATGCAATGTCTGCAAGTGCAACATTTAGAGTACGAATTATTGGCACTTTTTATTGAAATATAAATTGTTAAACAGAAGCATATGTATTCAGGTGACAAATAGAGAATAGAGATCATAATCTTGGTTAGAAGTCAACATTTCTCAGCAAGGTGAGTAGTCGTTCAGCCACCTACTTCAGCTCGTCGTCGTTCAGTGGTTTTTCTCTTGTCTGTTAGGATCTCTTTTAGGTCTGTGGGAAGCTGAAATGTTTTTCTTCCTTCTCATTGCCAGCACATTCTGTTGGTGTTAGTAGTATTTGACAGACGTGCTTTCTTGACAATTTTCGCAAGAGGTCTTCTCTGTTTAAGAGGTGTTTGTGGGTGAGGAAGGTACGTGTGGCCGATGCTCAATCTTCTGACGATGATTGAATCTCTTCGTGATAGGTTGCTGAAGGCGGTTGGAGTGGTAGTGTCCTCTATTCCGTGTAATTTTGTTCTCCTGCAAGTTCTCCAGTATTGTAACCATTTCCCAGTAATGTAGTCGTTTATTTTCTTGAGTTGTAGTGGAGGGTCGTATTGTCTCAGTGTTTGGTATATTTCGTGATGGTAGATTTATCAATTGAGGGGTTTGTAGTGCATATGTGGGATATAGTGCGGCAAGAACTGCAGTGCGCAGTCAGCTAATGTTTATAGAAACCTACTATAGAATAGAATAGAATAGAATAATCTTTGTTCACCATCAGTGCGACATACAATATTGGCTTTTTCAATATAAGACGGGTAAAAAATGTTAGACAATAACAAAATATACAATAAAACAACAAGGAGTTGACGCCATAGAACAGTAGGTATCACTCAAGAAACTCCCGTACCGAATATGACGCTGTCTCAGTCAAAAGCACCTTGACGGCCTTCTTAAACTGACTCATGTTAAGGGTTTTGATGCAGCTTGGTAATCTGTTGAAAAGTCTGATACACATGTAGTTTGTTGACTGTTGAGAAGCTTCAACTCTGTGAAAAGGTATGGTCAGGTTATTTTTTCTTGTGTTGTACTCGTGAAAATCACCATTGTCAGTGTAAATCTCGAGATTTTCCCTTGCATATAAGAGAAACTGGAACACATAACATGCAGGAACGGTCAGCAGTCCCAAGGACTTGAAAAGAGGTCTGCAGTGATCTGCCATTTTAGCCCCACAAAGTATGCGGACTACTTTTTTTTTTGGATTTTGAAAACTCTCTTTAGCTGTGGTGAGAAACCCTACAAAACTATGCCATAGTTGACCAAGCTCGAAAAGTTGGCGTGGTATAGAGTGAGAGCAGTTTCCGTGCTCACGTAATCTTTAATTTTTCGGATTTGATACACCACCTTGCTCAACTTTCCAGCAAGGTCATCTTTATGTGGTGGCTATGAAAGTCTGGGATCCATAACAATTCCAAGAAATCTGACAGGATCACCCCCCATCCGGTCCCGAGTGGAGAAAGTTATATTTTGTGTCTTGTCGACATTCACATGTAATCGATTCGAGCAGAACCACTCGCCGGCTCTCATAATTGCATAATTGATTGAATTGGACTCCTCATCTAAAGCAGATGGGCAAAATGTTGTGTCATCTGCAAACAAAACTGATCTTGTCGGCTTAACAGAGTGCGCCAGATCGTTCAGGTATATTATAAACAATATGCGTCCAAGAGTCTGTGATCCAAGGATGGACCCCTGTGGAACACCAGCGAGCAGCCTGCCCAAAGTCGACGTTTGCGACATTAAAGACACGAACTGCTGCCTATCCCGCAGATAGGAGCGGAAAAGTGAGCCACCTTGAACTCCCATGTGCTCCATCTTGGCCAGCAATATTTCATGGTCAACACAGTCGAACGCCTTCGACAAGTCAACCATTGCAGCAATCGTCGACATCTCCCCGTCAAAGGCGCCCGACACATGCTCAACCAATTGAACAGCAGCCTTTATGGTCGATTCACTTTTTCTAAAACCAAACTGTTCAGGACAAAAGAGGTCATTTCTATCAAAGTAGTGAACAATTCTGACCTCTATCACTTGCTCAAAGATCTTTGAAAAAACAGGAAGGATAGATATTGGACGGTAATTGTTCATGTCCTTTTTTGAACCTTTTTTGAAAATTGGTATCACTCGAGCAATTTTCAGCCTGTTCGGAAAAACTCAGTGCTCGATACATGTGTTTATCAAGTACTCCAAGACATCAAAAACGTGTCCTGCCACTTGCTTAATCACTTTCGTTGTTAGACCGTAAACATCTGGTGAATTCGAGTTTTTCAAACCACCCATGATCCTCAGTTACTCTCTTCTATCCGTTGGCCTAAGATAAAATGACGAACAAGGTTTCTTTGTGTGTCTTAAGGGCTCAGAGAAATGAGATTTTGCTTGTGGTATTTTATTTTTTATGACTTCAGACACCTTTAGAAAGAAATAATTCAGCTCATCCGGACTAAACTCTGGCACACTCTCTGTTGTTCTCCGTCCACACTCCGCATTGATAATACTCCAAGCGGCTTTTGATTTATTGTTGGAATTTTCGATAAATTTCATGTTTGCATGTTTTTTAGCCATACCTAAGTTGTGTTTATATTCTTTCTTTAGGCGATTATAACGTTTTTTTGAGTTTTCATCCTCCAAAGCAGTTCGCATGATATCGAATTTCTGCAGTTGTTCCCGCTGTCTTCTCAGTGACTCCGTGTACCACCCCGGCCTTTGTGGCATCCGACGTCACCATTTTGTTTCAGAACCACTTTTTCAAGGAAAGTCAGATAGAACAAGGCAAGAAAAAGATCTAAGAAAATATTGAATTTATCTTCCGCAGAGTCCCCACTACAAACCGCCGACCAATCCTGCGTCCTGATTGAATCGAAAAAATCGTGAAGATTTTCCGGTTTCAGTGCTCTTGTTTTAACATATTGTTACGATATTTCGCGTACGGGTTCGAATATAATTGAGACGATTGTTTTTAAACAACACACTGTTTATTTCGGCGTACTACTACAATAAATGCCAACAATTATCCACTTGGAATTATTTCGCAGGTACTTCGCTTGTTATCGCACTTGTTCGTTATCCAATTCACTACTGCCGCGAGCTAGCGGCTGACGCCTTATATAAGGCCTCCGAATAATGTTCCCGAAGTTTCTGTCTGCTTCCAGCAAATTCCATGGTGTTCTGGCATATGCGGCTTCTAGATCATTCCTGAATAATCGCACACGTTACCCGTATGCTTTCCATGTGTTCTGGAATCTGCGCCTCCGCCAAAGTGGACTGATGTGCCTTGATCGAACGTTCGAGTCTCCATTGGGCCTCACATATACGAACGCTCTGGAATGCACGAGATCGCTCCAGACTTCTACACTGCGATCTAATGGTGGAAAGATCTAGAAACATCGAGTGTTTCCCTATATGTACAAGATCGCTGCTCGTAACAATATTTACCTCCATTATTGTTATTGAATATATTTTTTGCAACAAAGAAAATATACAAATGATCAGATAAATGATAATTTTTTACTGAGGTGTCATATTCAGCAGGGTCAAGGTTTGTTATTGCATTATCATAATTATATTGCATACTGCTAGATGCCGCAACTCTAGTTGGCTCAGGAATGGTCAGATTCAGATTAAATTCACCCAAAACATCAACAAACTCGCGACACAATGCATCCGGTTTCAAAATGTTATAATTAAAATCACCCAACAAAAGAATTTTACAGTTTTCCTCACAGATAATGTTTAGGCATCTACTCAAATTTTCAACAAATTGCTTTGCACCATCGCGGCCTATGATTGCTAATGGAGACCTATACACTACTAATGTTACCAAATTTAGGTCCACAATCTTTGCAGCTGCTATTTCGAATACGTTTGCACTGCAGAATCTATCCAAACTGAACAAATCTTCAATTTTTAAATTCTCCTCCACATATATAATAGTACTCCTCCACGACCTTTTTTTACAGTTCGGCAGAACTATACTATGGGTTTACCGCAAAACAAGATCTAAGAATTTCAATTGTACAACTCGCCTTGCAAATGAGGAAAATTAGACTTTATTTGAACTTGAAGCACTGTGATGATGGATGGATTCCGTGTGATAGTACACGATCGTACAAAAATTGAGAGATCTGACCTTATCCGCTAGGCACGTGTAAAAATGGCCACGCTTGGGTACGCCATTCACGCTGATCTCTCGATGACGCCACACGCTAAATGGGCCGCTTAGGTGTTCTGGATAGGTACCGACAATTCACCTCACTCCTCAAAACAGTAGGCCGTATAAGTGTATTACCACCAAGGTCATTAGTGAAAACACCCCTCCAGAATGACCAACCCGAGGACCAACCTTAAATATTCAAACAGTTTTCACTTTTTCAGGAAGATTTTCAGGGTGGTTCGGTTAATTGTCTTTACGAATACACCTCTAGGTTCGATATATTATCGCTTACATCTCGATTCACACTCGGGTCCCCTCGTAAAAATCCTCGATGTAGCGATAATACACCTCACCTATCGGTGTATTACATACGATTATTCAGAGTAAACAAGTGAAAATTAAGAATTAAGTTCGAGGGTCAGCGTGAGTAGTTCTCGCTTGGGTGAATTAGGCTTGAATAGAATAAAACGTGGCTAACGCTAAGATTGCTCGAATGCAAAATCAAGACCGTGACAGGATCCTAACTTCAATAATTAATAATAACACTGCAAAATTACACGCTTCTAAATAAAATAACTACGGCTGAGGGCTGATCAAATCATCTACGGTGCTTCTCCCAAGAGAAGATAAAAATGCGCACTTGTCACTGATAACGCTGGTTTTCCAAAAAGGTACAGTGCACGACGTCGGCTACTGTTGTGGTGAATATCTCGGTCTGGACCTAAAGTCTAGTCTGAACTTGGCTCGGGTTCCCTTCGAGATAAAAACCCTAGGGGACTCGGGTTCATTTGGTCTTCTCCAGCAGGAACCACTTTAAAGAATGCGGATGGGAAACGACACCCCAAAGTCCCAGGAACGACGACAATTAGCGCTATCACCACGACAGCAGGCGGGCGGGCGAGGAAAATAGATCCTTGAATTGAGGGTAGCGAAAGAGAAGAGACCCTAGAAAACAGTGAACCATTGAAAGATGAGGTAGGAAATCAGAGAAAAAAACTTACGAGTTGTTGTGTGGCCTCGAAGTGAAGATTTACTTTTTGTGAATAAAATATTCCAGCAAAGGCTGATGATGCAAAACGATTGTAATTATTGGTCAGTTTTGGCGTTGGATCCTCACGAAGAGATTTTGCAAATCCAGCAAATTTTAACACCAAAATGTCCACTTCACTCGTAATCTGTCAATAATAATGGCTATTTTCCAATCGATTCATCCCTACCTATCGCTAGTCCAGTGTCCAAAAAAAAAAAATCTGTTGTGGGGCGACACAAAACTTCCCCGGCGGTATCCAGAGACGTCAGTAATGATTTTGATCGAAGTGTCCCTTCGGGAGGGGGCGACTCGATTTAGAAATTGATGAAAAAATTCTATTTAGTCGAGCGTTTAGCGAGCATCCTGCATCCATTGTTGAGCGGACAGAAAAAATGACAGGTTAGGTCAGTTTTCCAAGGCGATGAAATGATCCAAAAGGTAGAACTAGGTAGCTAACTGTTGTGATATCTCAAAAATGCAATGCTGGTTCCTTATTGAAATTTTTGTTCCTACTTCAGATATGATGATGAAATTACAAAAACTTGATTGAACACTTTCACTGCATCTGTGTGTCAAATTTCAACTCTATATTTTCAATTTAGAGCTTGGGCAGACAAACCCAGACCCAATGTGCCACCTGAGGGCTTCCGATCAAAATCATCCACCCAAAGTCTAATCAGAACATTCCAGGCTGAACTTAGGCCTCCGTACCTGATTTCGATTTGATCGGATCAATAATTCGGTAATTATCGTGACAGAACCGCTTAATTTGTACGATCGCATGAGTGGTTTTATATTTTCAGGAGGAAAATTTCCGGGAAATTGGAGAGAAATTATTGGAAAATGTTCAAGAACCAGTTACCTATTCTCTAAAAAAAACAATTCCAAGAAATCTGTTCACGGAATAAAAAGTTGGAAAATTTGCAGTTTTTCCAGAGAGGAAAACTCGGCAACTGTTGATCCGATTTCGAAAATTTTTCCTCCAAAAATTAGCTCAATCTTTTCTCTAACTTTTATTCACAGCATGTCTGCACCTATAATTAATATTTCGTGGGGCCTACCGCATGTAGAAGTTTGCATTGCGTTTTTCTCAAATTCACGGAATGTGCAAATTTCATTTTGAAAAAATTACAGTCGGAAAACCGAAACCGTGTCAACTCTGAAAATAGACCTGCACGACGCTCAATACAATCTACTTTCGATATCAGTTGAAATTTCCAAAAAAAAGTCGATCCCCGAGCAGGAATAAATTTTTGAGTGGAGTCCTGCTACAAAAGCGAGTCGTGCTGGTCGAAACACCGGCGAGAGCCCCTCCTGAGTGGCAACGGCCAGGAGAAATTTCGAAAATTCATTACGCTCAACTGGAGAATGGTGGAAAACTGCAACTGCGGCCTCAATGTGACTCTTTTGTTGTGTTGCTTTCTGCCAAATCTGGTTCCAATCCATCGGATAGATTTTGAATAATTAATTGGTAAAGTTTTGAACTTTAACATTTTTTATTATTTGACAGATGACAGATAGGACAATGTTTCCAACTGTTCTGAATACAGTTTTTCAAGGGCTTTCAAATGACATATTGCAAGTTGAGTTCCGTGAGATATAGCTTCTGACATTTGATAATAGTGACAGTTGGGTTTGACAGATGACAGCCAAAAACTAATGGGCTCTTTTCAGGAAACAACCATGTTTGTATACCAAATATCAAGTCGATCCAGTCAACGTTACGGCAGTTATCGTGGAAGATCACAGACAGACACACACACACACACACACACATACACACACACACACACACACACAGACAGACATCATTCTGAAAATGGTCTTAATCGTCTTGGAGGACCTCAAAACGGATATATCCGGTGAAATCTCAAAACTTTTTTTCTGCACGATTACAATACTTTCCCTCCGTGTTCGTGGGTGGGCCGGGAAAGTAAAAGGAAAGAGAAAAATACCTACAAGGCGAAATCGGACAGAAAATATGCACAAATTCCAGAACGGAAATAACCATAGTAGTCCGGATGTTAAGAGCAAAAAACAGGGGGTACCCTGCATTTTGAGGTAGAGCGAAGCCCCTTTGCATGTGTGATGCTTGGACCCTTCCGGATCCATAATCATCGGTAGCCACCGGCAAAAATCGTGCAGGCACTGTATACAGGGTGAAGCAGAAAAAAAATTAAGAAAATTTGTATTTCGTGAACCAAAACAGATGGAGTCGCGTGAAACACCATATCTGTTCCAAATTTTGCGCTTATCAAGATAAAGAAATCCGTTTTCGATTATCTTGTGCCATTTTCGAAATATCGGGGAAAGAAAAAAAAAAAGAAAGCTGAAAATTGCCTTTCCATAAATGGCTGAAAATTCTAGATAAAGAGATGCGATTTGGTTTGTATGCTCTGAGTGATGTTTCAAGTGAAATTCGAGGAGTAGCCACCTGGGAAATCACTGCGAGCGCTGTTACAGGGTGAGGCAGAGAGAATTGAAGATAAATCGTATTTCGTGAACCAAAACAAATGCACTCACGAGAACCACCAAGTTATGTTCTAAATTTTGCTTTTGACAAGGTGTGAGTGATAGTTCTCGAAAATCTCATTCATTTTTTGAAAAATCATTATAAGAACTTTTTCTTTTTTGAACTTTATTTTTTTTTTGTATGGCTGAAAACCCAAGATATAGATGTGCAATTTGGTGAGTATGTCAATAGTGATGTTTTACGTAAAAGCGGATTGAAAGCCACCGGCGCCAGTACTGCAGGCGCTGTATACAGGGCGAAGCAGAGAAAAATCTAAAAAAATCATATTCCGTGAACCGAAATAAATAAAGTCGCGTGAACCGTCATATGTGTTTTGAATTCTGCTCTTGAAAAGATGTGTGCAGTAGTTTTTGGAAATCTCGTCGACATTTGTGAAAGAACTGACATAAAAACTTTTTCGTTCTTGAATTTCTTTTTTTTATGAACGGCTCAAAATCAAGGATAAAGGAATGCAATTTTGTAAGTATGTCGTTAGTGATGTTCCACGTGAAAGGCGATTGATAGCCACCGGCGCCAGTACTGCAGGCGCTGTATACAGGGTGAAGCAGAGGAAATTCTTAAAAAATCATATTTCGTGAACCGAAATGAATAAAGTCGCGTGAACCGCCATATTATGTGTTCTGAATTCCGCTCTTGAAAAGATGTGTGCAGTAGTTTTTGAAAATCTCGTCGACATTTTTGAAAAAATTGACATAAAAACTTTTTGGTTCTTGAATTTCTTTTTTTTATGAACGGCTGAAAATTAAGGATAAAGGGATGCAATTTTGTGAGTATGTCGACAGTGATGTTTTACGTGAAACGTGATTGGTGATCACCGGCGCAAACACTGCAGGCGCTGTATACAGGGTTAAGTAGAAAAAAAATTAAAAAATCGTACCTAGTAGTTCGACAGGGATGATGTCGTGTGAACCACCATATATATTCCTGATTCTGCAATTATGATGATGCAATAAACCACTTAGATAGCCTGTTTCGTTTTGAAAGAATCGCGATTAAAATTTTATTATTGATATAATTTGATAATAAAAATTGTAATAATATAATGTGTATAATGAGTAAAGTCAAATTAAAAATATTTTATCCATGAGAAGGGAATGGTCGACGGCAACATGCCCATGATGCTCACAGCATTTCCCCGTTGAATGGCAAGACTGATTCTTTGAATTAGGTAAATTTTTGAACGTGTTTTTCCAGTCACAGCTTTCAATCTTTTTCCTAACTGGTCCACAGATTGTACGCTCTCTTTGGACCAAGAGCCGAGCGTTTTCACAGAAAAAGCTAAAAACCGATAGCCTGCGTCAATAATTTATCAATATTTTCTCCGTTTGTTGTTGGCAGCGATATCGGCTACGTCCCCAGTACATTTTTATGAGTTTTCTAAATGTGAAGGCGAAAGCGTATGTGCACAGGTCGCGTCCCAGACCAAATGTATTCCGTGAGACCAAGGTATTAGCGTCATACCGTCTGGTCTCTTCCCGTCAAGTCTTGACAATCCGATAGGCTCTAAAGTTGACAAAATTTGAGCCAGTAGAAAGAGCTTTCTGGATAATGTTGTTGATTTCACGATAACGCGATTGTCTACCAGCGCTTTTCGAGCAAGAAAGACCATGTGTACTTTTAAGATCAACCATCCTCCCACAGACACAACGATGGGTTTACATATTTCACATCCTAAGCGCAAAGCAACTGATATGCGGAACACGTTGTCGTTTAAAGGAGTCTCAAGATTTTCACACGGTAACACATTTAACCAAGCACCAGAGACGGCAGCTGTCGAAGCTAGGTATCTTGTTTTTTCTATCCTTGAATTAGTTGGATTCGACGTCATTTCTTGAGTTATTATCCTGATGTTAATGGTATCTCAGGATAAGTGACAACTCAGGAACCTCATGACTGACTAGAAGCCACTCTGCTAAAGATTCATTGCACCCACTGATCCAAGTCAAGTCTTCTTCTTCGGGAAGGAACATAAAAGAAAATACCAAACGAGAAACAGAAACTACAGATGAGAGGAAAGCGGCTCTATATGGATGTCATCAAATTTTTTTATCCCAAGTCCTCCATATTGGATATTGGACTGGTAAGGAAACCATTCGTAATTGGTTCCGCTCTAATTTTATATTCATCACTTTCTCCAATGTTGCAAATATGTGGCTATCGAGCTTGTTGATTGAGTCATGGAATCCATTCAAGGGCGTAGTCCGAAGAAGGTAGTTCAATTTCGGGATGGCCAAGCAGTGGCGAAGCAGATACTATGCTGTGTGCGTATTTAGAAGCTTTAATCGATCGAGTAATAATTTGAGTTCTGTAATTTTTTCAATCATAATAATTTCTGTAGATTCAGCGCTCTACGGTCCACCTAGTAGTCTGAGATTTTTTGAAACTTCTTTGATCCCAGGTAGGTGGTTTTCGAAGGATTAGAAGGTTTCACAGTTGAAAGATGAGCAGAAGAAAATTTCACATTTTTGATCATTGATGTTAGATCTAAGATTTTCACAATTTTCAGATGCAATTTTGAAATTTGCAAGAATTAAATCTGGAGCTCCTCCTAAGGTACCATCATCTAAGTGCCATGCATTAAATTTACAATTAAGTTGATTTAGAATTGGCTGAATGGCAAGGTAGAAAAGCACTGGTCCCGTGGGATCCCCAGGGATCCCCTTGTTGAGCTCCAACTTCTGATAAAATCTTCTCATCCCCAAATGATAAATATGATACATTTCTGTAATACTGGGATAAATGGAAACAAAATAGGAGTATGTTTTGAAACTTCGTTCAACATGCTGTCACGTTCTATTGAGTTCAAGGCATTTCGAAAGTCTATTTCGAGTATCACCTTATTTTATGTTGTTATATTTTTATCTTCAATGAAGCTTCGGCACACATGTATGATCTGATTCAGATCCTCCTTTGGTTGCAAAACCGACCTGAGCGGGACGAAGGTAGTTTCCCACTGATTCACGTACCATTTGGCAAGCAAGCTTGGCTGCTAAACGTCGAAGAGTTGTGCCCACAGCTATGAGTAGACGTATCCCTCCATCTCTTTTATTCAAAGCACATAGTGAGGCTCCATAAAGTACACATGTTTGGATGAACTTGGCCCGATAACATGATCTTTATTTTATTTTATTTATTGACTTATCAACGAATTTCAATTGAATATCAACAAGAACCAGAAAAATCACACGTATAGGGTACCGTCAGAAGCACAATATCACATACATTGAAATTTTTGTCATTAAAAAAAAGTCGAAAAAAAAGGACTTCATGGTGAATGAACTCCGTAAGGGCTCTTTCATAGCCTTGTCACTTTTTTGGATTTACAAAAAAATTGTTGTGTGTGATACAGTGCTTCTGACAGTACATATCAAATTGAAATTATATTCCTATATAGATATAATAACCACATATCTTGAAATTTTTTACCATTTGCATTCATTAAAGAAAGAATTTTCACAGAAAAAAATCTATGCGCAATAACTGTAGTACCTATTTAAAAACGGGACCAGACATCCTGAAACAGTGTTTTGCATCTTAATAATTTAAAAAAAGGAATATATACCTATAGTGCTTCACGCGACTTTATTGGTTTCGGGTCGCGACTCACCATGAGGTATAACTTTATCTCTTTTTTTTCTGCTGTATCCTGTATATAGCCCCCACATTTCTGACACCGGTGGCCACCTGTTGCAGTTTTCTTGGAACATACTTTTTGACATAGGTGCGTGACGAATGGCATCTCTACAGCTTCAACTTTCTGCCAATACAATCACTGGGAAAAAATCAATAATAAAATTTTGATCGCGATTCTTTCAAAACGGAACAGGGTATCTCAAGTGGTTTTTTGCATAATAACAATTGTAGAATCAGGAAAATATTATGGTGGTTCACATGACCTCATCCCTGTCAAACTACTATATAGGTACGATTTTTCAATTTTTTTTCTGCTTAACCCTGTATACAGCGCCTGCAGTGTTGGCGTTGGTGATCACCAATCGCGTTTCACGTAGAACATCACTATCGACACACTCACAAAATTGCATCTCATTATACTTACTCTTCAGACGATCATAAAAAAAAATTCAAGAACGAAAAAGTTTTTATGGCGATTTTTTCAAAATTGTCGACAAGATTTTCAAAAACTACTGTCCACATCTTTTCAAGAGCAGAATTCAGAACACATGAGGCGATTCACGCGACTTTATTCATTTTGGTTCACGGAATATGATTTTTTTTAAATTTTCTCTGCTTCACCCTGTATACAGCGCCTGCAGTACTGGCGCCGGTGGCTATCAATCGCGTTCCACTTAGAACATCAGTATCGACATACCCTACAAATTGCACGTCTATATCTTGGGTTTTCAGTCATTCATAAAAAAAATAAAGTTCAAAAAAGAAAAAGTTCTTGTGATGATTTTTCAAAAAATGAATGGGATTTTCAAAAACTATTGCTTACATCTTGTCAAAAGCAAAATTGAGAACATAATTTGGTGGTTCGCGGGACTCCATTCGTTTTGGTTCATGAAATACGATTTATCTTCAATTTTCTCTGCTTCACCCTGTAACAGCGCCCGCAGTGATTTCCCAGGTGGCTACTCCTCGAATTTCACTTGAAACATCACTCAGAGCATACAAACCAAATCACATTTCTTTATCTTGAATTTTCAGCCATTTATGGGAAGGCAATTTTCAGCTTTCTTTTTTTTTTCTTTCCCCGATATTCCAAAAATGGCACAAGATAATCAAAAACGGATTTCTTAATCTTAATAAGCGCAGAATTTGGAACAGATATGGTGTTTCACGCGACTCCATCCGTTTTGGTTCACGAAATACCAATTTTCTTAATTTTTTTTCTGCTTCATCCTGTATACAGTGCCTGCACGATTTTTGCCTGTGGCTACCGATCATTATAGATCTGGGGGGGTCCAAGCATCACACATGCAAAGGAGCTTCGCTCTACCTCAAAATGCAGGGTCTTTCCTCTTAACATCCGGACTATAGGGACGAAGAGAGCATCATAAAAGGGTAAAAGTCGTCATCCAACCCCTGGATGACAAGGGATGATGATTTTGAGTCAAATCGACGTGACTGATGAAAATGGTGACGTCGCTCAAGGTCGCAAGAGATCATGAATCGAATCTAAATGGGGTGTTTTCTCTGCAGTTGTCAAGTTGTCAAGTAGATGGCAGCAGGGGCCAACCCGGGTTATTTTCCCACTACTTTTGGAACGGTTCTCTCATGGAGGGGGTTTTCCTTTTGACTTTGGTGTCTGCCTGCCGGGTCGGCTGTCATGTCAAGTCAAGTATGGATGTGTGTCGTCAGAGGTGAGGAAGGAATTAGATGGAAAAAACTACGTACACTTGGCTTTCAGAGTAGAGGTCTTTAGTATAGATGTTTTTGAAGAAGAGCATGATTGTATTCTTGAACATGGACAGTGGGGCACACGGCACGGTGGCAGGAAGATTGCAATAGGTTTCAAATCGGCCGGCGCCGGCGTGCCCGCGAACTGCTCTTCGAGTGCTGTCTCCCGGACGGTCCCTCTGTCAAACATTTGCACGGTCATTGGGCCCTTTCAGCCCTCGAAAATCACCAAAACCGACCAGTACAACCCCACGTTCAATATTTTTTCCAGCAAATGTCAGTCATATGGTCGTTGCTGTCATCTTCATTGTTGGAGTGATCAGTGGCAGGTGACAAAGTGCTTGGTGTAGCATGATGCTGCTAGGCAATATAGCGTTACGCATACACACACAGACACATCCCTGACAGACACACAAACGGGCTGAAGAGATACGAGATACCAACATGGAGCAGGTAGGCTTACCAACCAACAGTAACCTAGTGATAAACCCGGGTTGGCCCCTGCTGCCATCTATCGTCTTCTTCAGTGGCGAAACACCCCATTGGATAATGACACAATTGGACTGCGGATGCGTTCCGTACTCGAAAAACCTTCAAACGGAAAATCACCTCACGCCAGCCGTTAACTGTGCAACGAAAAAACTGTCCAGGGTTACGGTCGAATGAAGTCGCGTGACCAGGGTCAAGGTCACCGCAAATTTGACCTGTAACAACCCCCCTTTTCTTCCGAAGACAGAAAATTACGGAAAAGAAAGAAAATTTTCTGGCTGAAACCCATGGTGATATGAAACAAGTCAAATACTGGACGAAAACCGCAAACCAATTGAAACTATGCCAATGACCCAAAACTTGAAAATGTTGCAAGAAAAGAAATTTGGTTACAGACATAAGGTTGTCCCTCCTAACATGGTCAGCAAGACTTCCAAGTAAAGCTTGTCAGTCATTGCTTCGCGCCCAAGAAGTATGGGGGGCTTTTACTCTTGACTGAGCCAGCCGTTGTCCTATTCTGGACCCGGAACAAGAGGGTAGCAACGCGCAGTTGGACGTTGGGGGACTTTTACCCACCGATTCCGCTAACCCTACACGTATTCTTATGCTCCGTTGAGAAGAGCGTATATCTCGTCAATTCCCATCATTCCGATCGTCCATCAAGTACGGTTCCAACATTTGCACGTGCCAGCGTCCATCAATCTGTCCATTTTCCGATGCTAACTCGCACGTGCTTTGTCCCAGCTTTTTCCGAACTTTGTAAGGCCCGACAAAAAGTGGACCCAATTTCGCTGAATAGCCCTCGACGGCAATAGACAGCGTCTTGTTTCTACGCCAAACCCAGTCGCCGACTCCGAACTGAACCGGGCGACGTCGAAGATCTTAGCGGCGTTTTGTACGCTCAAAAGCCGCCTACATACGTTGTCGGACCTTGTCGAACATCTTTGCGAAACCTGACCTCCGTCCCTCACCCTCGGTCACTGGCTCAGACTCCTCATCATCAGGGATCAGTCGATCATGCAGATCACCTCGCTGCACATAGTACCGTCCGTAATTGACAAAGTAGGGCGAGAATCCTGTGACATCGTGTCTGACTGTGTTACGACCGAAAATGGGCCTACAGAAAGGATACCGCTATTTTGCTTTGTTTTACACTTTATTTCGTAATTACAGCACTACGTATTATAGGCTGGATTCCGTCCACTGTATGGTTTGAGCATTGTATCGTCTAATATTTTCCTCCGGGTGCACTGTTCCACTTTTTGGTTGAAATTGGGCACTTCTCTGGTCGGTTCCGTTCCTGAGGGGTGTTCGCTTGTCCTTGTTGTCGTCCTAAGTGTCCTGTTGCGCAGGATAAACCTGAAATTACTGTTTTAATTAATTGGAAAACTTTGTTGACAAGGGTGATCCTAACCTCATTCGTGATTTCGTGTCAAACTGGGCCCGGCCGGTGGTTGCAGCGGATGATGGCTGTGTGGATCGGTGTTGATTTCGGTGTTGTCTCCGCTCCTCGAAGATGCAAGCTTCACGGAAGAAATTGGAATTGAGAATTGACCGGTTTGTTTTGTTGTTCTGGCAGAATATTCCGTTCTGTCAGTGCTGTCATACTTGGTTACATACCTGTCACTGGGCATTGCTGCCAATCGAGCATGTGAACTGACACTGTTTTTTTTTGTTGCACTTGCGCGGCAAAAACAGAAACAAGAAGTCTCAGTGGAGATAAACGAAAAAAAGCGGCGTCGCTATTTTTCTAAAGCGTGTAGCTACCTGTAAAGTGAAACTTCGTCGGATTTTGTGCATTTTTCTCGTTGGATTTGAGAATTGGCCGTCGAGATTTCGTCGAACTTTGTTCGGATTAACACAGACACACGTAAAAGCGAAATTTGCTTGAAAATTCGCACGACTGCGGTCGGAACAAAAATTAGAAAAATTCGTGACTTTGCCCCTTCACCTTCAATCTCAAAAAGCCGATTTACCATCACCAGGTATGTCACTGATTTTCTTTGACGCATTTCCCGAGAAAAACATTGTATGTTTTTAGGCTTTTGGATTTTCTTTTCGTGAAAAGCGGAAGAGATATTTCTCTTCAACGTTGTTGAGGACGGAATCTGGAGCGCTGAAGTCGATCCGTACAACTGAGTTTTGCAGTGTATATCTGCCTACTTTAGAGCCGCACACGATCTGAGGTGGGCTTTGGACTTTTGTTCTGGGTGCTTTGGTAATAATTTGTTGTTTTTTTTAGGCTCTTTTCTTTTCCTTTTCCATAAGTCTTTCCTTTTCTTTTCTTTGGTCTTTATTTTCCGTATTCATTTTCTAAGAATCGAAGTCGCAACCTGCTGGATCGAAGCGTGCCCTTTTGGAAGTACCTATCGTTCGTGTGTGTCATCAGCAATACACGAGGCCACATCACCGTCATCTAGATCGCCACCATCAGATAAGTTGCATGCTTCGGTTCCTTTTTTTGTTTATTTTTATTTGTGTAGTGTGCTACTACGCTTGTAGTTGTAGTCAATACTATTATTCGGTCGTAGATATACTGCTAACCGTAGACACGTAGCACGTAGTTTAAATCATTTGCAATTAATCAGTAGTGACGTCATACATTTGTTTTTATTTTATTGTATTTTGAAATTGTGCTTGAATTGATGCATAAGTAGTTGAATTAGTTCTGGCGCTTGATTAACAGCTTAGTTCTGAATACTATTACGTAGTGCCGCATACTGGCGCTTGCCGCGGAATTGGTCGTAGTAGTAGTCGATAATTTCGGTCTAGCCCCTAACAAAGACTGCCCCGTGTACACGTAGGGAACATCCTTGTTTAGGTTGCGCTTGTGTTTTTTTTTAAGGACACTACCTACGGCTGAGGCTCAATACTTGCCTGTTTCGGTCGAATGGTGTCACCGCTACACCCAGTATCATTAACGTGTTGGTTTATTGTTCACTACTTACGGTATCAGCTCACTTAGGCCCTTCAGGTTCTTGTCAGTCAGGTTATGATACACCTGATATTTTATTTTCAACTGCACTTCATATAACTTATAACTGTATTTACCTTCACGTAATTGTTTTTTTTTTCTTCAACATTATCATTTCCTGTCAAGTAATACAGACACACGAATTGGTTCTGGAATATATTTGTTTTATTACCTTCGTAATCACAACTACGTATTTTTTTTTTCATAAGTGCTTACCTTATTGTGGCGGTCATTATTTCGTGGTTCACTTGAGCGCAATAAGTGATGAGTATCAAGTGACTTGGCGGCAAATTGGACTTTGTCTGATTTTCCCTTCTGACTATTTTTAGTTTGTGTTTTCTTGATCAAACATCTTTCGACCTTGTAGAACGGTACTGTGGTGAATCAACTAAACCACGTGGCGCCCATTTAAGATTTATCCAGTTATTTATTTACCCACCCCATTCTCCACTTGTAGTCGGCAAGTTCTCTGATTGTCCTGGACATATGATGCAAGCATGGTTTTTACCACACGATTGACGCGTTCAGCCGGATCAGACTGGGGATGGTAGACTGGGGTAAAAACGATACGGGTCCGATATCGCGAACACAAGTCTCGAAATTTGCTTGATCGCATTTGCACCCCATTTGTGTCACAAATGAGAGCGGCCGGCACGCCGTAGACTAGAAATATTTGCTCCTCGAGTCTCTCCACCAAACACTTGGCGGTCGTTCGTCGAACGGGAAACAACACAACGTGCTTGGAAAAGTAGTCGCAAATCACCAAGATATAGCTGTACCCAGTTCGGGATCTCGGCAATGGTCCCACAAAGTCCAGACTTCATGGTCCCGTTGCCATGTCTCTGTAAGAGCCCATTTGTCCCGCCGGTCTCCTCTGTTCCACCTTGTGTTCGGCACAAACTCGGCATCGCTTGACATAATGTGACACGTGACACGTCAACTTGCAGCACGTCACTCGTGAACACCACGACTGTGACGGCCGTTACAGATGGGCCTAGTTTTGGAAATGCGTCTCATTTCCTTAGATGATGTTTTGATTAAAAAAATGCATGAACTCAGCAGACTTACTGGCAACACCCTAACTACAAATACACAAATACTCAGAACGTCTCTGTAGACCTCTATACATGTAGCTCGCCTGAAAGCATAAAAAAAGTGTACTGCGCTTTTCGGCAAGAAGCTACCCTTTACGGCCATCTTGCGCGGATGGTTGATGGCCGGGTATCTTTGTAAGACCCCTTAGTCCATCTATTAGCGGAGGGGTTCGAATAAAAAAAAATTCTTTTTATAGGAAACGGTACACAGTAACCAAATGGATATACTTATTGCGTTTTGAAAACAAGCTGCTCAGATGTGTAATTGCCGAATGCAGTAGAAGAGAGGCGAAGAGAGAAATTTGTTTCACATATTATCTCATTGCCGGTCGTCAAGCGCTTTTGCTGCTCGAGAAGTTCCACTGCAATCATGTAATAAATGCTCAGTGTTCATTCAGTATTCTAAGGACGCGGCACTTTCGACCGACCCCGTATGTGTGTCGTTGTGTCGTTGTGCCTGTTCCTGAGAGACTTGCTTGGTTGGAAACCCGAAGCTGTTCGGTGCCTCGGGTGCTGCTTTGGCCTACGGCTGGCAGGCATCCCTGGTGCGGCTCGGATCGTCTGTACATTGTGTTCACGGTAAACAGCACACAAACACGCGGCGATATGCTGTACACGGCATAGAAGTAGCACTGCTATATCTGCTTTGCTGCTGGTGGAACCGTATCAGAAGCAAGCAAAAGAGGACGCGCGACGCATAGGACACGGATCGCTGCTTTCACGTTGCAGGCAGGCATCAAGCAGGCAGGAGTCGCGTGCCCTCTTCAACATGAACGGCGGATGTGCCTTTCTGACACATCCTTTGACACCGCACCGTCACCCATCCCAGACAAAGGTCGGTCGGGTCGGCATCGCGGGGATAATGTCTCTGAAACGGACGCTCTCTCCGGACAGATCAACTCGCATAGTACAAGGTGTGCCGTTTCCAGTAATTACGCTGTATTGTATCCTGATGCAAATGATATCTTATTCATCTTGAAGACTTGTAGCACTTATCTAACCCACAATGTCCACATCTAGCCGATTTGAGGCACGCACGACTCCCTGCTTAAAGCATTGTCAAAAGATTTCCTGCTTATGAAACAAAAAACATTGTGTTCTAGATCGGAGTTGGTCCTAGGTAATTTGGACACAAGGTGACCAGCGACGTGACCGGCTAGCTCGGGGGTGGTTCGGGTCTACCCTCCCAATTTAGGACCTGATAAGGGGAGAGTAATGTTAGGAGCAGCGGTAAACACGCGATCTTTCTGGACTCTTCCACAGCCGCAGTGTACAAATGCGCGGAGCTCTGGAGATTTCTAGAGTAAGCTCGATGGCATCAAAATACATGGAGACTGCAATGATCAATCAAGACACATCTGTCCATTTTGGCGGAGGCGCCGTTCCAGAACCCGGCAGAATTATACGGGTAATGTGTGTGATTATTCAGGAATGGTCTAGAAACCGCATATGCCGGGCCACTATGGAATTTGCTGGAAGTAGACAGAAAGTTCGGGAACACTATTCGGAGGCCTCATATAAGGCATCAGCCGGCAGCTCAGGGCGGTATTGAATTGGAATTGACAGAGAGCGAATAAGTGAGCGATAATCACCGCGATAATTCCAAGTAGATAATTGTTGGCGTTACAGGCCGAAAAACGCAGTAACAGGCGCAATTGTAGTGATCGAAAGCGGATTCCAAAGGCGATGTGATCACAGACATTTATAATCACCCGGTATAATTCAAGTCTGAAATGAGCTGATTAAACTATGGGTAAATATTTCTCATTGGAAGGCCCTCAGTGACACATTTCGCTTGGGCTTGTCTGCCTAAGCTCTAACATATTAGAGATATAGACTTGAAATCTGACACACAGATGCAGTAATGCCCGATTGCATGAAAAATGGTATAAAATTTTAGTTCGGTACTAAACACGGGATCAAATTTGTGAAGTGGAATAAAATGCAAACCCAGTTACTTCAAGGGGAGGGGGGATTATGATGGGAATACAAAATATGGCTCCAAGCAATTATTTGGATACCGAAATAAAATTGGGGTATCACGCACTTGTCGCTTATTTTTTATTACAAAGAAAAGTTCTGACAGTTCTAGTAAGATGTCTTCTACAAGCCAAAATAAAGATTGTCTCACCTGGGTTTCGGTATCCAGATAATCGCCTGGAGCTATATTTTGTATTCCTATCATAATCTCTCCGTGAAGTAATTAGGTTCGAATTTTATTCCACTTCAAAAATTCGATCCCGTGTTTAGTACCGAAACAAAATTTGACACCACCTTTGTGAAATCGGACATCAGGGTCCTAATCAAGTTTGCCTAATTTGATCACGATGTCTGAAGTAGAAACAAAAATTTAATGAGGAACCAGCAATTCTTTAGATTTAGCAACAATTAGCTTCCTAGTTCTACCTTTCGAAATATTTCATCACCTTGGAAACCTAACAACCTGTTACTTGTTCTGTAGGCCCGACAATGGATGCAGGATGCTTGCTCAACGTCTTACTCAATAAAAATATTTCATCAATTTCCACATCGAATCCTCCCCTCCCGAAGGGACACTTCGATTAAAATCATTACTGACGTCTCTGGATACCGCCGGGCAAGTTTTGTGTCGCCCCACAACAGATTTTTTGAGTTGAAAGCCTGTAAGATTTTGGATTTTTGAGCGACAAGCTGGTCTAGGGAGAAGCGCCCCTTCCTAAAACCACTTTGATTTTTATTGATCAGATCATTTTTTTAGAGAAACCACTAAAGCCTTTTGTTGATAATTTTTTCTATGAGTTTGCAGAGACAGTTGGTAAGAGCGATTGGCCTGTAATTTGTGGGATCTAATTTGGAGCGAGACAATCAGGGCTGACATCAGCGATAAGACGTTGAATATTTTCAAGACGGGTGAAAAACCCGTTGCAGTTCCATTGTATAAGAAAAGAGTCCATTTTGTTTTTTTTTTCAGTTTAATTTGAATTTTGTTCAGAATTTCTCGTATTTGGAATCATCTGTTCTTGGTAGGTCAACTTCTTGTATTTCAAGAGAGGAATTACTGAAGGTTTGCGATTGTGTTTTTTTCTCGGACAAGATTTGTGATTTTATTTTCTTCGTCATTCTGGTGAGCCTAGCTTTCAAAGACCTACTTAGACAAGGTTGTAAGTCGCCTATCATTTTTATGAGGGAGTCAACATCGTTTGTATAAAACTTTGCTACCGTGTATGGGTCACTGTTACCTTTGTTTTTTTCGACGAAAGCATTAAAAGCATTGTATGTAAGCGGGTACTTATTCGGTTCACTTCCAATTTTTGTTTTTATAACTTCAAAATCAGGTTGTAAATCAATTGATTCGGTTGAGCTTGCGGTTTTTAAGTTATTGGAGTCGATGTTTTTTTTTTTCAGGTTCAGAGTGAACTGTTGCAGCTACTCTAATTCTCTTTTCCTCAAATTTTTTGGTTTTTGGAAAGTTTGGGTCTGTGTTGGAGTATGTTGGGTTGTGTTTAAAGGATTTTGGGTCTTTTGAGTTTCTTCATCTAGAGGTGGTGATTCTAAGCTGTCGGGTGGGGGGCGCTTGTTTGTGTGTGATTCGCTGATTTCATTTTCTAAAGGTTGATTGGGTTCTTGAGAAAGGCATGAGCTGGATATGTGGCCTTGTTTACCACACACAAAACAAGTCAAATCATCAAAGTCTAGGAAGATTCTATATTTTGTGTTGTCATATTCAACTACCACGGAAGAGGTCAAAACCAAGTCCTCGTCAGGAGAGACATACACGTGACGTCTAAAACTTAGAATATGGCTATATTCTTTTTCATTGAAACCAGCACGTAAGAAGGAGATGGACGATACCAATTTCAAACCGATGTCGCTTAGTTCTTTTTCTATGATTTCATTCGGAATGGACGGGGAAACGTTTGAAATGATAACTCTCTTGGAAGGAGTGATCAGCCTTATACCGACGTCAAGACCATTTATTTTCATTGATTTGTGTTTGTTTGTCAAGTTTTCCACCATTTGTGTAGAGGACAGGTATATACACATACGATCATTTGAAATTCTTGATGCGAATAAGATGTTTCGTGGTCCTACTAAATTTCCAATACTTGCAACGTAACCATTCCGGATTAGCTGTTCATTGATGTTCATTATTATGGCCTGTTCTTTCTTTGGGTAGTTGATTTGCGCTCGTGACTTTGCTGCGCCTACATAGGAAATTGGAGATTTTTCTGCAAGTTGTTTTTGTGAAGAAATTTCGGAATTTTCCACGTCCTCCTTGTCGTCAGAGACTGGGTGGTATCCTTGATGGATTTGAAATCCATCAGCCAAGCTGATAATTCTTCAGGTAAATTGATGGATGCTTCTCAAAACATGAGATTTGGCTAACCAGCGCCTTTCATCAAAACACCGAGTCTATCTTTTTTGAAAACTACTAGAGAATGACCACTAGACAACAAAGAAAATTCCCAGATTGCAAGAAGCATGGTCCACAAAAAAAAAGAAGGCAACTATCAAAAAGGTCACAAGGGAAGAAAAATATCGAAAACCAGAAGAACCTGAGAAAGCTTGATGGCGATTTTCACACTTCAACAAGAGAAAATATGATTCCAACTCCTCGCCGTTGAGGGATGCACGATTATATTGAATTCCACGTGATTTTACTGAACCGGACTTCCTGCAAAAGAATTACTGCATCTCACAACATACGGTTTGTGGCATAAACCCGTCCTTGTTCTTCACCGCACATGAATATTTCGGTTCTTTCCGACACCTGACAAGATCTCCGATTGCACGGGGTGGCCATGTCCTATGTCAATTATGACAGTTTTTGATTTGACGTTCACGAGGTAAACAAACCATTTCCAAAGGAAAATTAGCCTCTGGCTGCAATAAAATGGCACAGGAATATTTTTCCAGGTGAATTAGCACGGCGAAGAATAAAAAAAGATGAAGATATTCATCAATCAGCGGGTAAAAACGACCAGGTGCATATCGCAATATAAACAAACTGTTTTGCAGGGCCGTTGATAGCAAATTCACTGGGTACCAGCTGTGGTTGCATCAATAGAATTGCAGGAATTGTCGGATTGAAGCATCAGGCCAAGGTCGCACTACCCCAAAATTCACCCCTAACAGCAATAACAACATCTTCAAGTTGTTACGTAATTAACGTTATTACATTTCAAGCTCACAGTATACCAGTTCTTGTATTGCAATTTGAATTTGAACAAAGCACTTCTGCATAACCTACGCGCTTTTTCCCAGAATTCATATGCTTGTGAAACAAAAGCGAGTGGCAAATTGAAAATATTTCCGCGTTCGAGATTTGATTTGCCTGGTACTCGTACCCATTTTCCGCACAATAAATAAATCAAGTTCGGTTTTAACTCGTCGTGAACGTGTCGTGTGTGTATGGATGCTTGGGGGAAATTCCGTGCACACCACCAGTTCAGGTGCTCCCTAAATAATTCTATTTAGAGTAAATAGCAAACAACGTGTGTCGCGGCACCGGAAAATTGGCAAGTGGAATCGACACGACCCAGCACACACACGTTACGCCAACTCCAGAGGACGGTCCACCAAGAATCGTTTATCCCTCGACTTGTTCATTCTGCGAGTACAGAGGTTTTGTGTTTTTTTTCCAGGTCGAAGTCTGTCTCATCCAATATCTACGAGCATCACGATGTTTGCGCTGAATTTGTCCAACTTGCACTGCTCCCTCGGCCACCACATAGTTCTAACGCCGTCGACGTCTCCGTATATTCTAATCATACAAGCAGAAAATCCAATATTAAACTTTCGATTCTCTGGTTTTGTAGACAAGTACTCTTCTGGGAGTACAATCAAAAGTTTTGAACTTGAGTATACATAAAAATCTCACCAGTCGTTCATAGAAATCGGGCGGTTCCTTCGGCGTCTTGATTTTCGAATTCAAAACTCTCATGCTTTTGTGCTTTGTTTTCTTCTCTTGTGGTTATCCAAGTCGTTTGAGACTCCACCTAACAACACCTATGCAATCTCTCTTTGCGGAGGTATACCACGGCTATAGATATATTTGCTTGGTGGAGTTTTGTGTCCGGACCTGATTTGAAAATGCACTCCCCGGGTCCAGATCGGGCCCCCGGGGCCTATCCACTTAGACAGTGAAAAATTGGCGGCGCGTTTTCAATTTATCGCATTGCTCCCGAATCAATACCTCCCGTAATATATGCAAACGATTCGGACCTGGAGGAGGTCAGGTAATCTTACCGTGCGGGAGTTTATTGCTCCGAGTCTCGGGAGTTTCGTTCAGCCGCACTGCAGTTTTATTTGCGATGGAGGAATAAATCCAAACAAACCGGCAAGAATTCGTGGAGAGCGGACGGAGCGAACGAGCCTAGCTTTCCCTTTTGCTAAACGTTTTTTCGCATTGTTGCGATCGCATGTTTGAACATGTCGCCGAATATAAAAACGTTTGATACCGTAGTTCAGCTGACCCAGTCCTCAGTCAATGATGTATCGTTACCATCTAGAACGCACATATTTCAAAATGCTCAAAAAATCAACATCTTTACGTACAAATTGCCACCAATCAAGTGTCTTGTTGGAAATCTTATCCCGGCCGAAAACTTAACTAGTCTTTTAGCAAGCTACCTAAGGACTTCGTGAATTAAAATTGATGGACAAACTGCATGTTCTCAAGTCAATCTTTTCAAATGGTATTATACCGATACTGACTGACCTTTTGAGATTTTGCGGTTGAAGGATCATCTTGGTCGCTATCGCTGCTTGGGTGCCTGTGAATTTCGGTCCACCCTGTGCAGAGGCGAAGAGCAAGAGCAGCAATAGCCGACACGCCGATTTACCGACCGTGACACGACGATGTCACCGCGTCCCGTGTCAGCCAGGCCACGATCTCATTTACTCTCCCGCCTCCCACTTTAAATAACTTCACTTACCGGTCGGCGGCACATGAAACAAGAGAGGCAGCAGCCCAGCCGCCTCCAGGACCAGACGTCACCACACACGAACGTATACATACAAGAGGCGCGCAATCGGGTGCGGTGAACCACCGAGCTCGGGCCAATCTGTTCAAGATTTATTCGTCATGCTCTGCGACATGGCGTTAGTATTTCTAGGTTCCTATGGAGTGCATAGGTATTATGGTATTTTGACACGTTCGAGTGTAGGGGTGAGTGTTACACCGAACTATTTTATATTTCGAAAGCCCTTGCACCTTGCCGGTCTACCAAATTTCAAAGAAACTGTGTATTGATGAATACTTCATGCTGACAAGGATCCTGACGAAGAGATTCTATAGCACAGATGACGGCGAAGCACTCCTTTTCGGTTCACGTCGGTAGTCGGAAGACGGGTTCTGATTGAAGACAAACAACGTTAATTACAGAACATTTTGTAGTGGGAAGACCCTTCTTCATACCTGTTCCACTATTTAATCTAAATACAAGGTACGGTATGTCTAGTGCTCCATTCATCGTCATAAGATGTCTCTTCCAATTGACTCATAAACATTTTAGTTGAATATTTCTTGAGGCATCTGGAATATTCAAGCGTGACGTCTATGTCGACGACCTGTTGACCGGAGCAGTCTGAGTTGAGTAATTGCGACAAACGTGCAAAGAAGCATCTATAATCAAAGACGCCGTCTGTTTAACCTTGGAGAATGGGTTTCTAACCGTGTTGAGACTTTGAATGGTGTCGACAAAGTGGTGTAGTCACAGTTGTAACTTTTTGGGAAATGATCACGCGAAAACATTTGGTGTCGAATGTGTGGTATTCTCCCTTTGTTTTGTTTGTACGTTGGTACAGCTGACGTAGGTATACCGTCTTTGATTTGAAGGTTCGTAGCCTTTGCGGACGGAGGAGGGAGATGGCGCTGGGCACGCGGCACCCGGGAGAGGATGATGGACAGCCGTAGGGGCAACAACACGTGAATTGTGCTGTGCTCGACTGCTTAGCTTTTCTACAGGTTCAAGTGGGTTCTTTCACTTGATTTTGCACAGTAATTTTGGCTTCCACCCACATACCAAATTATGCATGGTATTTCGATACACATTTTGTCCCCACAATCATTGAACTCAACCCGAAATGTCGGTCGCGTTACTGAGCTCTTTGTTCTCAACGCGCTTACGTATCTCGCAGTTTTTCCCCCTTTTGTAGTCCAGGTGCTTTGAATTTTGTGTGATTCATCTACTTCCAAATGATCTCAATTTTGATGGCAAAGGCCGTAAATCTGATGGGTGTGTACTTCGCGCACTTATGACGTTGCCTCCAAGTTACATTGTTGTATGTGCGTGTTTCGCGGTTTCTTCGCTGTTTCCACTTATAGTGCAGTTCTGTAAAAGGTAGCATTCTGTAGACACTCTGTTATTTAGAAGAAATCCTGTCGGCTTTTGGTTTGCCTCGTGTAACGGAGTGTTTGTGGAGTGTTGTTTTTCTAGATAATAGCAACATTAGTTCCCAATTCCTTTTGCTGCTGCTACAAACTTGGTTTTGTTTCACTGCCCTGTTTTACGGGCATATTTATTTATAAACATACTCGGCAGTATCGCGGAATCTCCTCACCAGGAATAAGCACGTTGAATGTTGGGACTCGAATGGAATATGAAAGCGGTGTAAGTGTCCAATTATTGTTCACAAGCTCAACTGTAGATGTCACTTATCTTGCATTCAACGGAAATAAGTGTTAACCTTCGGGAACGAATATAGACACACTCAACTTTGGAGGAGTGCTTTCTTACCCGGTCTCACTTCTTTTGCTTCTACCCCGTTCTGTTCAGTACCTTGGACGGACTGTCCGGCATTTTCACCGGCAGGCTACTGAGTGGGTTGATCCCACGTCGTACGTTCTCTATCGAAAATAGGCTTCTTGATAATTCCTTGTCCATCTCATCCGGATTTCACGAAAGTACGGCTGACTCGATATCTACCTCTTCAATTGACGTTGTGGGGTTTAATTTTGAATAAGACGACAAGAGGACCGCAAAGTCGGACCTAGTCGCACCTTTGCCTGTTCTGTTCTCAATTTCTTCTTCTGTTTTGTATGTATGTTTTGTTTGTATGTTGTATGTATCTGTGAAGTTTGTGATGTGGAACAGCAATATCATTTCGGGCGAATGCGTTATGGATACTTCTTTCTTTCGATTGCTTACAAAGAGTATGACCAAGTTCAACTCATTTACTTATTCACTTATCATTTGTTTCTTGTTGACTTCTCTACTTATCCATCTCTCATTTGTTTCTTGTTTATTCGTCTACTTGTTCACTGATCATTTCTTTATTGTTTACTTATCTATTCGTTTGCCTGCTTTGGTCCGTAAAGTCTAGAATTAATTGTCGAGCGTAAAGTTCCCTCCAAAGCGTCAAAGAGTGGGTGTCCTTTTGTTGTTACGTGAATAACTTGTAAACTGAGCAAACGTTTCTAAGAGGTTTCAAGCACCAATTCACGCTGGTTAAAAAAAAATCATTGTAAGAGTGACTTCTGTGTCATTTCATCATAACTCATTCAACACTTGACTTTTATCCAGATCATTTGCAGAGAGACTTTTCAACTTTCACTTCCGGTTTAATCAAACTTTCATCAACGCGATAACTTCATCACTCTCAAGTAACCAAGCAACTGGCCATCCTATTGGCTGGTTCATAACAAGCATCAGCGTTATAGATTTCATCTGCTCGTAAATTTTTGGTGGAACCGGAGGTCAATCAGACAATACGCAGGGGTTTCTTTGACGTGTTCTTCCCATGTGTGCCTGTCAGCGAATACGTTAATCTGATTTTGTGTTTATTTTATTGCTGTAAATTCATTCCTGTTTGGTTCTTGTTGTTCTTTATTCATGTTGTGTCATTTTATCACTGTCAGTTTATTGTTGTGAGGTGTTTTGAGAGAAGAAACGAATTCATTCAAAACTTTGCTCATGATTTCCAATAAATGTTCATTTTGCTTGTATGTATCACATTCGCGGGTCTTTCACAAATTCAACGTCATCCCCAAGATCACATTCTCATCTAGAGTAGAAACTCACACAACGTAGGTAAGAGGTAGACAACGTTGGGAAGAGAAGAACGAAAATCACAGCCAAACTGTGAAAAGTGGGTCACTACAGATGGTCATCTAAATCTGATTGCCTTCAGTACAAAATAAATATCAATGTTTTGCTGAAACAATTTCAGAACGTTCCATATTTTCAGACATTGTCAGTGTTTTTGATTCATTGGGATTGTTAGCACTTGTTATCATGATAGCAAAGACACTCTCACACAATTTATAGCAGTTTGAAATATGCTGATACGAATCAATTCCTCTAGATTGGTATATGAGGTGGACGTCTCTCAGATTGGAGTTACAAAACTTGAATCCCAACTTTTAGATTGGGATAAGTGCCCTGGTGGTGCTAAAAGGAGATAATCTGGCTCCGCTAAGGTGGAAGATGGGCCGTGTCCGCTAGCTCCATTTAGGTCATGATGGACACGTGCGTGTGGTGTCGGTCAACGGGAGTAGTTTGCAGAGAAGCTCTGTTCTATGATTTCGTTGTTTCACCTTGAAATGGTATGATAAATTTTCAATTTTTTCAATATAACTTTATATTTTGAATTCATTCCATGTTTTGAAAGCGGAAAGCCACTCCTTTCAAGACGAGGGACAGATCGAGGGACAGATTCAGACTTAAATTATTGTGTTTGGATTGCTCGTCGTTGAAGAGTGTCGTTGAGCGTTGAAAGATGAAAAAGAAATAAAGATGGTGTGGAATGTCTCGTAGCATGCAATGGCGATTATTTTGCATTCTCCCAACATCCCAAGAAAAGCGGGGAAAACATTTAAAGAACGAAAAAAAAAGTCTTAAACAAAGGTATTAACGGAAGAAATGGATGGCACATTGACGGCGAACCACATTGATGGTTACCTACATTTATTTCGGGTATGTTGTTGCTGGCTATGTTATATCGGCCATGTTATTTCTTGGTAGGTACTAACACACTCTTAGCCAAATTATAGCCGAGTATTTCAAGGTATTCAATTCTGAGAACTGTCAGTTCATTTTGGGATTATAAGAAGCTTTGAATAAGAAACTTTGAGAAGTGAAAGATAGCGCGAAGAAAGGACTAGCATTTTCACTCAATCTGAATTCCTTCCACCAATTACCTTCGCCTTCGATGACAAAAAAAAATCACAATGGTTTTGTTTACGTCTCGACGGTACATAATCATTTGATATCAGATAAATCCTCTCA
Organism: Anaspis maculata; assembly: GCA_949128115.1. Classification (NCBI taxonomy): domain Eukaryota; kingdom Metazoa; phylum Arthropoda; class Insecta; order Coleoptera; family Scraptiidae; genus Anaspis; species Anaspis maculata. The sequence goes on from OX421964.1 coordinate 73,437,230, forward strand.
GTCTCAGTCTTGATAAGTCGCAGATGTGCCAAAAATCTTTTTATTAACATACATTTTATCTCTGATTTAATGTGAAAACATGAACGCTTCAGTGTTTACAATATTTGTTTTATCGAGTGCACTCCAATTTGCTGTATCACTGGTATGTATTGGTATAATGTGATCGATAACTGAACAAAAATTAAAACTTTTCTTGACTTACTACACCAAGTATCAGCCATCACCAAGAGTCATTGGAGGTCAAGAAGCCACTCCGCATCAATTCCCTTTTCAAGCTTTTCTAAGAGTGTACAACACCAACGGTTACTGGTACTGTGGCGGTTCGTTGGTGTCGAAAAATTACGTTCTAACTTCTGCACAATGCTGTTTCAAGTGAGTGCCAAAGATTTTCGACCTCCCATAATCATTGATTTTAGTAACATCTTCGTATCAAATGAAATTTTGGCATTCTGAAATACTGAAATATGAAGTATCTTACAGCGCTGTTTATGCATTGACCATTCTGGGGGCTCACAACATCAGCGTCGAGTCCACCGAGCCCACCCAGGTCACGATCAACAGCTCCAAGCTGCTGATGCACGAAAAGTTCGATTTCACTTCTAAGCTCAACGACATAGCCTTGATCGAGCTGCTGGAACCAGCACCTCTTGATCAAAACGTGGCTTTGGTGGGATTACCGAAAGCCGACTCCAATGATACGTACGAAGGTGAAACCGCGACCATAATCGGTTGGGGTTTGCTTTCTGGCGAAGACAAGTACATCCCTGACGTACTGGAGTACGTCGATGCGCCAGTCATAGCCAATGAGGATTGCGTCCCAGTGGATCCGATTAAGGAGGACGTCGTGGTGGACTCCAACATTTGCACCGGAGGCAGCGATGTTGGGACTTGTAACGGAGACCTTGGCAGTCCGCTGGTCGTGGACGGGGTACAAGTCGGAATAGTGTCTTATTGGTCGGATCAGTGCAATGGACCGTCTGTCTTCACCAGAGTTCACAGCTATTCGGATTGGATCCAGGCGAATTCGGATGTCAAGCTTAAAAAGTCGAATGGTTCAAAAATTGTATCCAATTACATTATGGGTGTAACAGCGTTGTTGATGTGTGCTTTGATTGGTTGAAATCAAAGTCCGTATTTTTGATCAGTTTGTTCTATCAGTGACTATCCAATAATATTTATCCATCAATGGCGTATTGATAACAAGATTGGAGTTGGTATTCATGAACAGCTTCTTCCCACAGCGCTTCCTTTCTTTAACAATCCTGGTCATGGCACCACTTCAGTAATGATCAGAGAAGTTGTGAACTCAAAAAACACGCACATTGCACACAAACTTACATTAAATGAAATACAAAAATGCAGAATGGTTCTTTTCACTGGTTATTGTCTGGAAACACCTAACACAATGAAACAAATGAAACAAAGCTCTCCGACTACCACAACATCAGACGATCGGACCGAAACGGCACAGACACGTCGTGTTTCACCCCTACTGGGGGCTCATCGGTGCGCAGGCGTTCAGTCAAACCATCCGATGCTGTGGCAGCCAGAGAACTCATGGTATTATACATCCAGGAGGACTCATAATATGTGAGTCCGCCAAGCGGCGCCATCTATCAAGGCATTCCGCGGATGCTATATTTCGAGGCATCAGGCAGGCGAGGGAATTAAACACAATTCCACGTAGAGCCAGCCGTCACCAAGAGAGCATCGATGGTAGGTGTACACATGTATACTCGGCAAGTAGAGCGATGTTAACCTAACACAATGATCACGACTGACCTCAGGGTTTTTTTATTTTATTTTTTGTAAACCCAATGAGAGTGAATTTTGATGGTTCTATTATTTTTAAAAACATAACTGAGACAAATTGGCTTTGAAAGTGCACTTTTAAGAAAAAAAAATGCGATGGGGCTTTCAACACATGCCTCATTGCCTGCTATTATTACTTAGCGTATGGAATTGAAACAAGATACCTAACAGCAATTATAGTAAAGTGAGTAAAGTATGTATGAAAGGTGTAAACTGTGAAGTGTGTAGTGAAGAGGAGAAAAAAAAAGTTAAACTTGTATATCCAAGTCTGTGAGCCACTGGATAACATCAGTGGTAACCGCCACGAAGTCTTCTTTTTTGCCAAGGTAGCGACGAAGTGGGCATTCAAAAGCAATGTGGTGGATTGTTTGCCGTTCCGCACCACAATCGCAAGAGGACGTTTCTCTGATATCCCATCTTGCCTCAGAATCGGCACAACGTCCATGGCCAGTCCTGACGCGGTTCAATCTACTCCAAAGGCGTCGCGGTAAATCTAAACCTCCGGGTTTAATTCCTGGTTTCAGTGACTGCCATTCTGGAGGAGCTTTTGTACGCCATTCTTAGCTCAAATTGAAGTCGATTGCGGACTCTACTAGTTCCCGTGGAACAGCTGGGCGTCATGATGCCTGTCTCTCTTCGGTTATCGATTTGCATTTTTCGTAGTTGACATTTTGACGTTCCAAGGGCTGGAATCAGTTAGATGTGTTCGACATTTCGCAAGGTCGCCATTTAATTTTGCATTTTTCAACCAATCGACAAGCGTTTTACTTACGACTTACGACTTTTAATTCGTAGTCGACTTGGTTCTATCAACTTTGATATTTGGACGTCAACTCATAGAAACCGCTGACGGCAACCGAACGACCTGCCGTCAGAGTTTGTGAAAACCAGACGTCGGATTTTGGCGGGGTATTTTTTTAAAATTTTCGCAAACGAACCGCATCCCAAGTTGAGGGTGAGAATTTTCCAAAATTTTTGCTGGATTTGTCAAGATTTTTCAAAATTTCATAATTCATTCAAAATTTTACAGGGGAACCGATGTTCGAATAATCCATTCCAAATACCTTGATACGTTTTCGCGGCAAAAACTCGGCTTTTCGGGAAGAATTTCAAGAAATTTGGTGTGAAATGCCGACCGGGGGGTTTCGGAGACAAAGTGTCGTCCGGTGCGGCCCGTGCGGTGGCGTTTTTCTTGAAATTTCGCCGTATAATTGATCAAATTCGACCACGGTACGGCCAAAGTGACAGGAACGTTCATTGACGCTCTGGGTTTTGGGAAACTCAACACTTCAGGGCATTTGAACAGTGTGATGGAGAAAATGTACCGTGTCAGCGTGCAAAATTGAATTGTGGTCTAGAGGAGACTTTTTAGCGTCCACCAAACACCACAAACCCAACATCTCCTTCAAATTCGACGGCATTTCGGTTAAAAATTCCCAGGCCAGGCCAGACGTTGATGGCGTATTTCACAAAAACAGACAAGTTGAGTAGGCAAAATACGTCTGGGGGGTACTCATAATTCATTTGCAATTTCCAGCGGCTTCTCATTTCGAGAAAGGGGCCTTTTCGGTCCTCCAAAGCACATTTCATGTCGGTTACAGGGGTTCCTTGTCGCGACTTGTTTTCTACGGAATCCATAATAATTCCATCGGACTTTCTGGCCAGACCTCCAGGAAGGATCCGTGTTTTGATGTACGTCCTTGTTTCGGAGTTTTTCTTGTAAAATTTTCCAAAATATCACTACAAAGATCGGCAACATTATTGAGCGTCGCAGTTGTGTTGTGTCATTTGCAAATGTCCATGTAATGTCACAGCACTCCTTTGAGGAAATTTATCGCGGACTCTTTGTGCCATTTTTCGCGAGTGCTCTTAAATACGTTGGGATGATGCTGACAGTTATGGACGTTTTCGCGAGTAAATGTAATGATGGAAGCGGAAATCGTTACATGACATTTTTCTATCATCATTACCACAAGATCCAATTGGGATTTTGAACCTATGCCAACTAGGAATAGACAGTCTGAATGCATCTGTTAACTTTCGATTTTTGACGTTTCGAGAGGCCGCCATATTGAACTCTTGCATTTTTCAACCTATCCGATTGGGGTCTAGAACGTATAGTTCTTCTTCCTATACAGATTGGGCTCTTCTGCGACGGCGTAGACAGGTATAGGTAATGGCGGTATATTTGATCAAGCCATAATTTCGAACAAATGATCAATTTTACCATTACAATTAATTAACAAATGGATGCATGGAATGTGTCAAAATTCATTCTAGAGCATGTAAAAGTATAACATTTTGCTAGGAAAGTAAGCAAGAAACTAAATGATTGCTTGATTTCTCATATATTTCGATATTATAGTTTGAAAAATTTGTGGTGAGATTCTGATCCGAGGATGGACCGTATAACTGGTTGCCTGCTCGTTGACCGTTTGCCCTCTGTTTATGTTTTAATCCCACGTCCCACGTCCCATGTGCCATGTGTTAACCTCAAATAATGGCCGAGAAAAGTCATCACATCAGAGTACATACATCAGAGAAAAGTGTCCGTCGATTTAAGGTGAACAATAGACTTTATGCTCCAATTTTAACATGGTTTATTCGTTTGTGGCACGTGTGTCAGTACAGTATTGTCAGTGCGGAATGTTCGGATGTAACATTGGTTGCCTAACCTAATGATAAAATTATTCAAAAAGCCTGTACGCTCCTTCTCGTATCCCTCTAGCATTCACCATTTAGCTTCTTAATAACTATTTCACACTAAAAACAACTCATTTGATGAGAAACTAAACGTTTTCCAATGTATGGTAAACAAATTTTCCAGTTTGTTCGAATGTAGCACAAGATGCCTAATCAAAAGTTGCACATGCGTCTAGAACACTATGTATGGGAACAGGAACAAACTATCACCCACTTGGGGTGAACAACCGAGATGCAACTGTCAAATATGATATTTTGACAGTTCTAGGGTCGCCATATTGAACTCTTGCAATTTTGAACCCATGCGATTGGGATTTTACACCCATATCCACTTGAGGTTGACAATCAAAATGCATCTGTCTGATTTTGATCTTTGTCGTTTCAAGAGGCCGCCATATTGAACTGTTGGATATTAATAAACCGATTCAATTGGGATTTTTACCTCTATAACAACTTGAAATAGGCAATCTGAATATATCCGTCAAATTTGTCATTTCGACAGTTCTAAGGCCGCCGGGATATTGAACTTTAGCATTTGCAACCTATCCGATTGGGATTGTCAACATGATAGGTACCTACTCCCAACTTGAGGTGGACAATCGAGGTGTATCTATCAAATTTGACGTTTTGACAGTTCCAAGAGGCTGTCATATCGAACTTTTGCATTTTTCAACCGATTCGGTTGGGATTTGAAACCTATAACCACTTGAGACGGACAACCGAAATGCATCTGTGAAATTCTAATTATTGACGTTTCAAGAGGCCGCCATATTGAACTTCCGCATTTTTTGACCTGTCCGATTGAGATTTAGGACCTATACTTGCTTTGGTTAGGTAGGCGAAATGCATCTGTCAAATGTCGATTTTTGACGTTTCTAGAGGCCGCCATATTGAACTTTTGCATCTTTCAACCGATATGATTGGCATTTTGAACCCATAGCCACCTGAGATTGGCGATCAAAATGCATCTGTCTAATTTTTATTTTTGACGTTCCAAGAGGCCGACGTTTCAACAGGCCGCCATATTGAACTTATGCATTCTCCAACCGATCTGATTGAGACTCTAAACCTACACCCACTTGAGGTTGGCGATCAAAACACATCTGTCAAATTTTGATTTTTGACGTTTCAAGAGGCCGCCATATTGAACTTTTACATTTTTCAACTGATCTCTTTGGGAATTTGAACCCATAGCCACTTGAGATTGGCGATCAAAACGCATCTGTCAAATTTTTATTTTTGACGTTCCAAGAGGCCGACATATCACATAACACATATCGTCGCTTTTATTTTCAAAGCTTCATCATGTTTCCAGTATTTCCAGTAGTTACCTTGAACAAAAGTAGAAATACATATATTCATGAACAAAGTAATGGTGTCTCAATTTTCTCCAACAACTCTTCACTGACCAGACACTACTCTCAGTGACATGCGTTTCGTTCACAATAAGACCCTACGAGTCCAGGCAGAAATATCAAAACACGCGAAAAACAAACATTTTCTCGAATTAGTGTTACTCGTACACAATCAATTTCTTACGCCTCTTGGAAAACTTCATCTGACCAAGACACTATCGACGGACATGCATAAAATTACCAAACTCGCCAAGAAAGAACCTGACATTTGCCTAAAACAACGGACAATCAACATCATGTATACCATTCCCTTTCCACTTGTCCGGTGTCAGTGGAACAAATTCTCTGTCTACTTTTCAACCAACGCTGTCACCCAGGCGACGGCTTGCCGGCGCCGGTGACACCTAGTTAAGGGTAAGAATTGAATGAATCTTTTTGACAGGCTTCTTTCGAGCGCTTCACTTGAAATTTTAAATCTACATGTACTTTTATGGAACAGTTGAGATGCATCTGTCAGATTTTGAATTTCAACCTCCCCAAGGACCGTCATCTCGAAAAGTGACATCTTTCAAGCGATTCACGTGGGATTTGCAACTTCATTCTACGCTATAGTTTTCAAATCAATCAACTTCGTCAAAAATTGTATCATAGTTATGCTTTCAGTCAATCCTCAAATCTTCATTTTTTTCAATTTACACACGTTTAACTAAAATCCAAAATAATGCACGGTTTGGGTTTTCATTCCATACGTTTCGTTCCATGATTATCTCTTTCTTCAAGCTTACGTTATTCATAATTAAATATAAAAATCGTCTCTTCCACTTTGTTAGCGCGGTACACATAAAGACGGCAGCCTTCCGATGAAGGCTGCATTAAAACAATAACTCTTGGATTAGGAAAGCAGCAAGCGACAGTCAGAAATAAAATTCACAACAACAATCAAAAACTTTAATGCAAAACAAAGAAAAAAACACAAACAGACAGAATTACAAAACAATAAAAAAAAAACAATGTGAATTAAATGAAATGAAAAATCCGAGTGGTTCTGATCGGGGGCAGATTCGCTGGCGCCGAGTGGCGTCCTGAAAACGAGACGAACTGCACTGAAGGTATACACCCCGGCAAACGGGAATAAACGGTAAATGGTAAAAACAATGGAAAATATGGAACTTACGGGATCTTATTCGGTGGCGGCGTCGTCCTGGCGGAGTCCGAAGGCGGCGTCGTGGTGGATGGCCGTTCTGGTGGTGGATTTCCTGGTGAAATGCACGAGTGCCCGTGTTCGTCACCAAAATGGCGGACGAACGACTCGATCCCGTCCGAAACTGGAGCTTTGTGTGCGGCTGGCTGATCCAAGCCGCTCCCCGGTGAAAGCGGTGAAAACTGCCGCTTTCTGGACTTGGAGATGCTGCAGAGCTCCTCCAGGAGTCACTATCGGACGCGATGGGCCTTGGATGGGCTTCTGGTCGAGTACGAATGTACGCCGATGGCACGACAAGATGGCCGCGAGAACGATGACCAAAAAAAAAGGACGGCGTGGCTTCCCGCTCGACGTACGGAGATCAACGCCGCTTCGAACGAAGCGGCAAAGGCACGAGCGGAAAGAAAGCCGAAGAATGCCGAAGACGGCCGAAGAAAGTGCTGGAGCTCGTTTACGCTTGCGCCTGACAGCCAAGTGCCAGGCACACCGAACAGGGGGTGAGGGGTGAGGACTTGGACGACACAGGGATATGTTGGGTTGCATACCCTCAGTGCACACGAATGCAGTGTTCAATGAACGGGGCCGAGACATACTCCCCACCAAAATACCACTCGGGGTATTTTCAAAGTTCAAAAATTAATGAAATCAAACATGATACAAAAAGAAAGAGCATAGTGAGAACAATGACGGAAGTGAAAACACAGAATGCTCACTGTCCTGAAGGGAGGGGACAAAGTTTGACCATTGGGCGTCGCAGAACGTCGCGTTGAGTACGGACATCTGCGACACGACAAATGCCATCTTTGCCGGGGAAGAGTTTTGAAATTCTGCCTAACCTCCACTTCAGAGGGGGAGCGTTTTCGTCCTTGATGAGGACTAAAGACCCCACATCTGCGGATTCAAGGTGACGTGACTTGTGCCACTTGCCGCGTTGGTACAGCGTGTGTAGATATTCGTCGCGCCAACGCGCCCAGAAACGCTGTTGCATGGATTGGACCAACTGCCATCGCGACAACCTGCTGATCTTGAGGTGGGACAAATCTGGGTCAGGTGGGGCCGTTAACGGCTCGAGCGTCAAAAAATGACCAGGCGTCAATGGGCACAGATCATTTGGATCCGAGCCCAGCTCCGAAAGTGGCCGTGAGTTGAGCAACGCTTCAACTTGGGTGACCAACGTGGTCAACTCTTCAAAGGTGAGTATTTGATCACCTATCACGCGAGATAGATGAGTTTTGACAGCTTTTATGCCGCTTTCCCACAGCCCGCCAAAGTGGGGACTGGAGGGAGGAATGAAGCGCCAAGTGATGGCTTCGGATTCCGCGGCGAGTTGCATTGACATCGTCAATTGCCTATGAGCTCCGACAAAGTTTGTGCCATTGTCGCTATAGATGGTAGAGCAACGACCGCGCCGGGCAATGAATCTGCGCAAGGCAGCGAGGAAAGCATCTGTTGAGGGATCGGAGGCAACCTCGACGTGCAATGCCTTGGTGGCGAAGCACACGAAAAGACAGATGTACGCCTTCGTAGTTCTGACACCGCGAGCGCGTGACATGAGGATTGGAAAAGGGCCACCATAGTCGAGCCCGACGCAGCTAAAAGGTTTTAGCTGAGAAATTCGCGCCGAGGGGAGGTCGCCCATGGTGGGAGAAAAAGTTTGCGGCTTAGTCCGGAAGCACCGGTAACACGATGCAAGGTAGTGCCGTACCGCGCGTCGCGTGGACAATATCCAAAAATTTTGCTGCAGGAGATAGCAGGTATTGTTGAGTCCCGGGTGGCAATGTCGGGAATGAACTTGTCGAATGACGAGTCCTGTCAAGACGTGACGAGATGGAAGAAGAGCAGGGTGTCTGGTTGCAAATGGCAACTCATGACAATGCTTCAAACGTCCGCCGACGCGGAGAACATCGTCACGATCGAGAAAGGGTGAAAGTTTTCGAAAGGGTCTTGAACAGGGTTTGCCGTTGCGTAACGACGCGATTTCGACGGCAAATACCTTCTGCTGTACATGTTTGACAATGTACAACAAGGCAAAATGGAGTTCTGTATCCGAGAGAGGTCCTGTGAACTTCTCATCGGACTTGCATTTGCAGAACCGATAGAAATAGGCGACAGCGCCCTGAATCTTCCGTAAGGAGGATATGCGCAAAAAGAGGTCGTCGATGTCAATCGGCGGCGGCTGCGGCACACGCACGACCAAAGCGAGCTTTCGCTCTTCAGACGCAATGTCTGGGGAGGACACGGAGAATTTGTCATCCGGCCATGTGTCATCCGCTGATGACAGAAAAGGTGGGCCAGACCACCAGAGGGAGCACGAAAGCATGTCTTCGGGAAACAATCCGCGCGAAGCTGGGTCGGCGGGATTGTCCGATGTTGAGACATGTCTCCAACACTGAGGCGGGACACGCTGTTGAATATGCTCAACACGGTGAGCAACAAATGTTTTCCAGCGGTGCGAAGAGGAACGCAGCCAGCTGAGAACAACCGTAGAATCGGTCCACGCAAATATGGCATCGAACTGTACGGTTCCTGCGAGCGCTGCAACGGTGAAGGCAACGAGATTGGAAAGTAGGACCGCTGCACACAATTCGAGACGGGGTACGGTCAGCAATTTGACTGGAGCCACCTTTGATTTGGCGGTTAGGAGACGAATGGTGGGAACACCATTTCGAAGGTAACGAACGTACAACACGCTCGCGTACCCAGATTCAGATGCGTCGCAAAAGGCGTGCAACTGGCACCTGTCTGCAGGCCACGGAAAAGTATGCCGTGGAATTTGCAACCGCGAAAGTTGCGATAGCTCGGATTGAAAACGCAACCACTGCTGACATACGATGTCTGGAGGGGTGTCGTCCCAATCAAGGCCAAGTTTCCATAACCGTTGGATTAAATGTTTGGCGAAAAATGCAACAGGGCACAGAAAGCCGAGCGGATCGTAAATCCGAGCCACCTCCGACAAGATGGACCGTTTTGTGCACGGTAGTTCATTTGGATGAACCGTGAATGAAAAGGTGTCTGTTGCCGCTTGCCACTGGAGGCCAAGAATTTTTACAGTATTGTCAGCAACGTCACTGAAAGTGGACGGCTGAGTTCGAACGTGATCAAGTGGTATGTCTTGCAGCACATCAGGGTGATTGCTTGCCCACTTGCGCAATTCAAAGCAACCCGATTGGAGCAGGTTGATTAGCTGCGTTTGTAATTCCCGTGCTGATTCCACGGAGTTCGCACCGCAAAGTAGATCGTCTACATACAAATTACGGCGAATTGCCTGCGAAGCCAATGGAAACTTCGAGGCGCTTTGTTCTGCCAAGTGAAGCAACGTGCGAACCGCTAGAAACGGTGCCGAAGAAACACCATATGTAATGGTGTTCAATTGGTACGTTTCAATGGGTCGATCAGGGGAGAAACGAAAGCGAATGAGTTGATACTTGCGATGTTCGGGCGAGATAAGTATCTGCCGATACATCTGACGGATGTCACAAGTAAAAACGATCGGCTCACACCGAAACTGCAGTAGCAAAGCTGCTATGTCCTGTTGTAACTTAGGACCGACGAGAAGCGTCTCGTTGAGAGATAAATGATTCGGCGCTTGCGCCGAAGCATCAAAAACGACGCGAATTTTCGGCTTGTCGTCTTCGATCTTGACGATCGGATGATGAGGGATGTAATACGCCTCAGAATCTGGAGGTTCTGCGTCCAGCAAGGTCATGTGACCTAGGTCGAGGTAGTCGCGCATGAATGCTATGTACAGATCACGGAGTGTGTCCTGACGGACCAGGCGACGTTCGATAGCTAACCAACGGCGGTCAGCCATAGACCTGCAATGTTCAAAGGTGGGGGACTCCCTTTTGAAGGGAAGCGAAACCCCAAAACGACCTGACGGACAACGGTAGGCAGAGTCCCGGAAACAAATTTCTGCACGTTCATCATCTGGGGACAAACGTGTTTTGGACGATGGTGACGAGATTTCCTCTACTTCCCAAAATTTGTGCAGAGACTCGTCGATTCCAGTTGGAGTGCAAACCAAAAAGGAATGCAGAGGTTTTGACGGGGTTTGAAAGGGACCGAGAAGAGCCCAGCCAAAAATGGTGTTTATGGCAACAGGCTGTGACGGACCTGACGAGACGATTCCCTCTTTCACGACTGACGGATAAACGTCGGCGCCCAACAACACTTGAATGGGGCCTGGCTTGAACCATGTGGGATCCGCCAGATTCGATAAGTTCAAGTGGAATTGATCCGGGTTCAAAGCGGTGTCTGGCAGGTTACCACAAATCCTGCGCAGGACAATTAACTCCAATTCAGGGATTGGGAGAGACTCATCATCAGCCTTGACCTGGCAAGTGACTGTGCCACACGTCGAATTGGCGGGGGTGAGACCCAAGCCAAAAACGGGCACATTGTGATTTGATGGGGATAGACCCAATTTGCGCACGCAGGAGTCCAAAATAAACGATGCCTGACTGGCAGGGTCTATGAGCGCACGGAGGCTTTGGTAGCCTCCCCACCGGTCACGAACGTGAACGATTGCCGTGGCCAACAAAACATGAGCTGCCTTGAGGCTTGAGGCGAGATTCGTCACCGAATTCGCGACATTTTCTGGAAGACCAGGGGAAACGATTTGCGGTAACTCAACTGGATTCGATAAAGAACTGGGTGACTCATGACCTGCAGTTCTATGTGGCTTGGGGAAGTGCAGCAAGGTGTGATGCCTTGCGTGGCACTGCCGACACGAATACGACGATGGACATTTTGGAGCGCCGTGATTGGTGCTCAAGCAGTTGAGACAGAGCCTTTTCTGTTTGACCGCCAAATATCTGTCATTTGGGGACATTGACAGAAAAGTCTTGCACGCGGTGACTCTATGACTTCTCGCCCCACAATGAGAACATGCTGACTCATGCGACGTCGCTGGGGCAGATGAAGTCTGAGACACCAACGTATGTGAGGCCCACGACTTGCGGCTGACCTCGGGCTTCACGGTAACGGTGTTTGCCCGTGTGGAGCGGGAGTTCGATTGCGTTTTAGAATTTAAGGCAGTTGCCTCGAAAGCCTTGCATTGGTCGAGCACGAAAGACTTGACGTCTTCGTATTTGGGGAAGGGGGTGCCAGCTGACTGCACCTCGAAACGTTTTCGCGTCGACTCATCGAGTTTCTGGAGCAGCATGCTCGACAGGGTGAAATCCCACAGGTCGATATGCGGATACTGCTCGAGCGCCACTAAATTTTCGTTGAACGTGTTCACAAGATGGCGAAGCGCTTGCGCGGAGTCAGATGTGACGGAGGAGGCGTTCATCATCGACTGCCAGTAAAAAGTGACTAGCACGCGGTCGTTCTGGTATCTCTCAACCAACGAGTCGAACGCAATTATGTAATTATCTCCCGTCAATGGCAGGTGTTTAACCATTGAGAGAGGTTCACCAGATAAAGACGAGATCAGATACTGAAACCGTTCAATATCTGAGAGAGACTGGTTTCTGTGTATTAACGCCGTGAATAGATCATAGTATGGTGGCCATGATTTTAACTTTCCGTCGAACAACGGCAACGCGATTTTTGGCAATCGGACATTGCTCCGGCCTGTCTCGAACCAAGTTTGCGAGGCTTGGCGAGAGAGCGAGGAAGTCGGCTCTGAATTCGCAAACGAGGCTTTTACCGCAGCAAGTTTGCCATACAAGCTGTCTGCCCGGAGTGTACGTTCAAGAAATGTAGCCTTCTGCTCCTCGGAGGCACTGGGGAGAGGGGCAGTGTTGACCGTGCTCTTGAAACCGTTGTAAATTTCCGCCGCAATGTCAAACGTGGCTAAAAATGCCGGTTGGAGGCTTGGCTCGGTGGTAGCTGTGACGCCTTGTTCCAGAAGGGGCTCAAGGCGCGCAATAGCTATCGCGATGGACGATAAAGTTGCGTCCATTGTGTACGACACAAAGAAAAAATGAAAAACAACGCAACTGACCCTTAGGTTGGCGTACCTGAATGGCGAACCCAACCCAGGTGAAAAAGTGCGAATGAGACGGGCGAAAAACCAATTGATCAACACGCTGGACCAACGCACAAGTGTCACGTGGGTTTGACCCGTGACTTTAAAGTTTCAATAGTGAGGTGAATTAAATTCCTGACTGTACCATGCATAGCCTGTATCCGGCTACGAAGGACCAATTTATATGTTAGCGCGGTACACATAAAGACGGCAGCCTTCCGATGAAGGCTGCATTAAAACAATAACTCTTGGATTAGGAAAGCAGCAAGCGACAGTCAGAAATAAAATTCACAACAACAATCAAAAACTTTAATGCAAAACAAAGAAAAAAACACAAACAGACAGAATTACAAAACAATAAAAAAAAAAAACAATGTGAATTAAATGAAATGAAAAATCCGAGTGGTTCTGATCGGGGGCAGATTCGCTGGCGCCGAGTGGCGTCCTGAAAACGAGACGAACTGCACTGAAGGTATACACCCCGGCAAACGGGAATAAACGGTAAATGGTAAAAACAATGGAAAATATGGAACTTACGGGATCTTATTCGGTGGCGGCGTCGTCCTGGCGGAGTCCGAAGGCGGCGTCGTGGTGGATGGCCGTTCTGGTGGTGGATTTCCTGGTGAAATGCACGAGTGCCCGTGTTCGTCACCAAAATGGCGGACGAACGACTCGATCCCGTCCGAAACTGGAGCTTTGTGTGCGGCTGGCTGATCCAAGCCGCTCCCCGGTGAAAGCGGTGAAAACTGCCGCTTTCTGGACTTGGAGATGCTGCAGAGCTCCTCCAGGAGTCACTATCGGACGCGATGGGCCTTGGATGGGCTTCTGGTCGAGTACGAATGTACGCCGATGGCACGACAAGATGGCCGCGAGAACGATGACCAAAAAAAAAGGACGGCGTGGCTTCCCGCTCGACGTACGGAGATCAACGCCGCTTCGAACGAAGCGGCAAAGGCACGAGCGGAAAGAAAGCCGAAGAATGCCGAAGACGGCCGAAGAAAGTGCTGGAGCTCGTTTACGCTTGCGCCTGACAGCCAAGTGCCAGGCACACCGAACAGGGGGTGAGGGGTGAGGACTTGGACGACACAGGGATATGTTGGGTTGCATACCCTCAGTGCACACGAATGCAGTGTTCAATGAACGGGGCCGAGACACACTTTCTATTATGAAACTTGAACGAAGGTCTTACAGCATCAGAATCTGAAGATCAATGACAAAATCGACAATGATCATTATTATTCTAAGAGTTGTGATGGTACGCTTCCCCCCCCCCCCCTAAAGAAAAGGGAGGATGACAGATTCGGGAAATAAGGCACTCAGGGGAAGAATACGTTCAAGAAACCCCTGAGTATTGCCTGAAGCAAAGAATTCTCAAATATGTTGGACACAGTCACAAAAAACTCACTGCTATTTTTAGTATTAGTGGCAAGCAAAATCATGCAAAACTGGTGAACTCACACAGACACTCAAAAAGACCAAACCGAAGACACATTGGTAGACAGGGCATGCTAAAACAATACAAAATACTACCAACAATGTGAAATAATGATGTTAGTTGCGCACCCCGTGCACACGAGGAGCTGAAAGAGAACCTACACCAAATAGCTGACATATTCCGAGAATGAGCCGAGGATCCCACAGAGCTTTTTGATCGGTGTAGGCGACCAAGCATACATTTGTTCGAATTCAACCTTGTTTTCGGATAATTCCGCGGATTCCGGTTTAGGAAAACGACTCGTTCAAAAGTCGGGATGACGCAATGTAATACCCACCTACCACGCGGGGATTATGGTTAATTGGCAATGCCCATTCAACGAAACCGGCTGCGCTGCGTATTGTTCAGGTAATAATTCAATTACGGGCACTAGTTAGAATTGCGGCCGGCGGTAATGATAAAAGCTGATATGAGCAATTAAACTCTTTTTGATTCGCGAATAGCATAATTGCCGCCATCGTGCGGATTTGCGAACAATCCGATTAGTGTAGTACCGACCGGCCAACAAACCGACTCTTGTACTGGCTCCCATTAGCTGCGGTTATTTCCTTTATTCCGAATTGCGCGGTCCAGACTCTCTGTGCATCAACAATAAGTACCTAGTATAAAATGATAATAACTCGATCCGGCGAGGCAGAACAATTCAAAAATTGTTGAAAACCCCATCAGGCCGCTCTGCCTCTCAAGACCCGCCGAGGCAAAATTACTCCCACTATACTGCAACAACACTCGAAGAAAAATAATTTAATTCCATTTCCAGCAGCAGCGCGGTGGAACTTTTCGAAATGAGCATTTGTCGTCGCGTGGTGGTGGCGGTGGGTTAGAGGGAAGCCGCCCGGTCGCTTTATTTTACGCTGGAAAAGATCAAGTGAAACTCAATTCGAATCTGGAAAATAGGAGATTAAGTATTCATTGTGTTCGGGATCCTTTTGCATCGATTCCGGCGGTGTTCGCCATGGGGTCATAAAAAGCAGGATCTATTTGTATCCAAATTTTACGGCGAGGTGCCTACTTTGTTTCCTCTTTCGACTTTTACGGGGCGGATTTTTTATTTTTTGTTCCGCCGCCGACGCGCCGTCTCACATGTCTGATTGCTCCGGGGCATACGGTTTCGGAATTCAGGATTTTCCTTTTTTATATACCCACTATATACGAGCATACCCACCTACCCTTCTATATATCGTTCGAACGTATCGGCCCAGGCTCTCCCCGGTTTGTTCATTAGGCAATGCCAATAATATTCCAACAAAGCTAATGAAGCTGTATAATTTTCGATTTGCTTGTGTATTACGTGTGCCAATGTAACTTGCGAATAAATGCTGCAGGTAAATTCGATAAATTAGTGAACAGGAACGCGCTTGTATAATAAACGATGACAAACATGCACGGCAACCACGGTATACCTGTGTTGGCTCGCGAGTTCAGCACTTTGCGGTCGGGGCGCTGCTGTTGTATAATTCACCAATGCACCTAGGCAAATAACATTATGATACACACAGTGATGTTCGACTGGAAATCTACTGATCGTAAAAAACAAGGATTCTCCCCAGGGTTGCCAACTTTTCAGATATGATTATTCCGTACCGCGAAACTCAAATTACCGTACCAAAGCTCGGAGGATCGTACATAGTGTTTTTGTTAGGAGAAAAAGGTGGTCGCAGACAAAATTCACTTTTTTTTCAAATTACCATTTTAGTGGTATCAAATATTTGATAAAAAATAGGGGGGTGTTATACCTACCCACTTATAAATAGAAAGAATTTGTTTCAAATGAAAAAACAGCACAGTACATATAGTATATTTTGATTTAATGGGCCTGTAAGTACCGAAAAAAACTATACATTTCACAAAAAATTGGTGTAGAACTGTAAGTAGGAATCGAGCAAATCACCAAAAACGTTCAGCAAGTCGGTATTGTAGGGCACTTCAGTGAGGCGTCGCGCTAGCAGTCCGCTAGAGGCCAGCAGAGAGCGCCATGAATTTGAGAAATAAGCATAAATCATTTTGTAAATATCTACATCGTTGAAATTTAGGATTTTCACGTAACGTTTTAATTCAAGTAAGTACCATGTTTAGATTGCCGTACTTTTCATGTACGGTAGTGCGGTAATGGATCTGGACCGTACACCGTACACTTGCTGAAATTACCGTACAAGTACGGTAATTACCGTACGGTTGGCAACACTGATTCTCCCCGACGTCACCAACGCGTTATCGTCGGCAAATCCCACCACTACGTCTCAGGAATTTTCATCCGGAGTGGAGGCTCAATTCGTAGACCTTAACCGTAGCATCAGCGCTAACGTTAGTGTAGAAATTTAGACCTTGTGGGAAATTGGGTTTTATTCTAAAGATGAATTACGAGTAAATTTTGAGCGCGCTGTCGATGGAATTGTTTTAGAACTTCTCCATTTGTAGTGATCGAACTGTATCGCATATTTATTTTGTAACCACGTGTGCTGGACTGACTGAAGTCGCACTGCAGTTCGAAGAGAGAAGAGAAGTGAAAATAATCTCTCCGGTCACCCGCTCGATGGTTGTGTATGGGTCACAGCGCGAGGGTCGGGACATTTCATTACTTTTGTGCATATGGGGTCCTGAGACGAAAAAACTATACTTGCGGGGAGACGTGTGCAGTTTCTTGACTGGTCACATCGTGTTTGTTTTCTCCTGCGTTCATTTCAGTAAATTCCTACAATAATTGTTCCTATTTTTAACCTACTTGTGTATAAACGTAAGATGACCTTTCTTGAGAATACTCTGTCGGTTTGGTTTACCTGTTCACTGCTGAAGTCAATTGAAAGTATGTCCTTGCTGTGTGCACCAATTTGTGACTCTATAAACACGCACGATGGTTTTTGTCTTGCCGCCGTGCTCCGATTTTATACGAATTGATCTTGTCTGTTCCATATGATATCAATATTTTTATAACCATTTCACTAGTTTTGTGTGTAATTAGATTGTTATGTATCCACTTGACTGAAATTTTTATGCGTCCCAATTTCAGCCTCACGTCATTACCTGCGCTATTTTACTGTTCCATTCTCATGTGCAATTATTATGAGTCCATTTTCAATTTGTAATGTCATAAATCTGTACTTGTTGTGTCAAAAGTTTTGTGTCAATCCAATTAAATGTCCTTCTGCTGTTGTGCCTCTCAAATATTATTTTTATGTTAGTTTTGAGATTTACTGTTATTTTAAATGACCTTTCCAAGTATAAAAATGATAAAGGGATCCATAGTGCTCAAAATGGAGTTGTATAATTCAAAGTTGTAGTAAATCAGTCTTCTCCACTTGTTTTTTATATCGTTTACTCGAGTTTCGGCTAATTAAATATATAAAGCCATTTTCAAAACTAATGTGACATAGCATGGAACTTTATGTCTAAGTAATGATGTAACAATGAAGAATAGACGTAACAGGTAAAACAACAAAAGAAAATAAAGGAGAGGATTATAAAATTGGGAGTAGAGCTGGTATAATGTAGATGTTGTCAAAATCGGTTTGTTCGTTGAGGAGGCTATCTGGGTAAAGATTGTATTGTTTTTTTATTTGCGAAATTTCAGAAAATTCAATTAGGTGTCTGTTGTCAAGTTTTTGGATTGGTTTCAAACAATTAAAAGCAAAATCATGGCCTTCGGCAACTACATGTCTTGTAAAGTTTGATTTTATATCGAACGCAGGTAGTTCCCTGCAGTGCTCATTTAGTCTAATTTTGAAAGATCTTATTGTGCGACCTATGACCTATGTATATTTTAAATAAATAAATAAATAAATAATAGGTTTATTCTCAACAGGTCGAGCCCAATTACAGAGAACTGAAAATATGTACGTTACGTTACGTTACATTTAAAACGGTACAAATGACATAAACTTTAACAATCACTTATAAAAATTAACATTCACATTTTAAAGCTTCAAGGAATCTGAAGCCAAGCCTTTGAACCTCGACCTCCTCTCGTGATTAATGTCAACGTCAGGGCACTTGGAATTGTACAGCTCGCACGCTGCATGCAGTGGGGAGGCTCGGAGGACGTTGGTGTTGGCTTTAGGCAGCCAAAACGTCCGGTGATAACGGGTGTGGAGTCTCGGAACCGCGAAGCAGATCTGCCCAAGAAGATAGCTGTCGTCGACGTAGCCATGGCACAACCCGTGAAGAAGCATGAGCGAAGCCACCTCCCTTCTGTGTGCGAGGGAATCAACATCAAACCTCCGAAGGAGGACCCCTTGAGGGATACCCCTGGGAGGGTAGTACCCGTCCAGCGTCCTGCTCACGAACTTGAGGAACTTCCTCTGTAATTTTTCGACTTGCAGTTTCAGTCCCTCTTGTTGAGGATTCCAAATCAGACTTCCATACTCCAACTTAACCGCAAGAACAAGTTAATTTGTAGACTCCACTAGAATTTAGAGGGTCAATTGGGTCTTTGGTTTTTACTAAATGGGAGCTTAAAGTGAAAGGTGTTTTGAAACTAATATTGATGTTAAATTGTTCAAAGAAACGTGAAATTGAAGTGGAGATGTTGCCAAAATAAGATAAAGAGAAATAATTTTTTGGATTTTTTTTCTTGAGTCAAGCTGAAATTGTTTTTTATTTGATGTTTTAAGAGCTTTTTCTTGTAAAAAGATTCGAAGACTGCTTGGGGAAATGCATTGTTGGATTCAATTTGTCTTATGATATTGAGTTCAGCTGAAAAATCCTCAGGTGTAAGGGGAGTGTTGAAGAGCCGATGAATGTAAGTACTGAGTGCTGAAAACTTATGAGTTTGATGGTGGCATGAATCGAAAGGAATAATGGTGTCTGTATATGTCGGTTTTCTGGGAATTTTGAAAACGTGTTTTGAATTAACTATAGAGATGTTTGGATCCAAAAAAGAAATGTTGTTATTGTTGCTTGTTCCAAAGGTA
Source organism: Anaspis maculata (assembly GCA_949128115.1). Taxonomy (NCBI): domain Eukaryota; kingdom Metazoa; phylum Arthropoda; class Insecta; order Coleoptera; family Scraptiidae; genus Anaspis; species Anaspis maculata. The sequence continues at coordinate 73,456,677 of OX421964.1, forward strand.
AAAGTGATATTATTATGTAATGAATTGAGAAATGAGAGGAAATCTGTGAAATGGCTTTATATATTCAATTAGCCGAAACTCGAGTAAACGATATAAAAAACAAGTAGAGAAGACTGATTTACTACAACTTTATACTTCCCAAGTATGATTGGGCCTTGATGCGAGACTAATATTTTCTCGAATACCGTGACTAGTCGCACCCCTGTCGCCATCGATCGCTTCCATCCGACCTAATTTGACTGTTTTTCAATGTTTTGCTCTTGCCTATGTATCAGGGGCTTTCACCGTCCAAGCAGGTTGTACGGTATCTTTTGTTTAGGTGTCATATTCATTATTTTGCATTGTTTGTTATGAAATGATTTGATTGCACCTGTCGGGTGTGGTCAGAGTCAGCAGATGGATATGCCGAAATTGTTGTCATGTTTTAGCGAGGAACATGTCAGCTATTTGGTGTTGGTTCTCTGTCAGCTCCTCGTGTGCGCGGGGTGCGCGAATAACATCATTCTTTCACATTGTTGGCAGTATTTTATTGTATTGTTTTGTATCATTTTGGTATGCCCTATCTACTAATGTGTCTTCGGTTTTGTTTTTTTGAGGGCCTATGCGAGTTAACCAATTTTGCTTGATTTTGCTTGCCACTAACACGAAAAGTAGCAGTGAGTTTTTGTCACTTTTCCAACATATTTGAGAGTCCTTTGCTTCGGGCAATACTCAAGGGTTTCTTTGTCGGGTTCTTCCACTGAGTGCCCTTTTTCCGAATCCGTCACTCTTCCTTTTCTTTGACTTGACAGTTTGACATAATTTGTCATGTTGATTTCAGTTTATTATGGTATTGATTTTTATGTTTTCTTATGACATTGTTTTGTTCATTTTGCTCATTTTGTGTCATATTGTCCATTCTTTCATTCTCAGTCACATGTTACCTATAGGTATATTCCATGTGTGAGACCGAGAACGCAACGAGAGGACGGTGCCAAACTTCTCCACAACTGAAGGAGAATGCTTAGCGCTTATTTGGGCGGTGGAAAATCAGAGATCATACTTGAAAGGACATCGGTTTTCTGTTGTGACGGTCATTACTCTTTATTATGGTTACATAGGCTAAAGGATCCGATAGGACATCTTAGGCACTGGGCAGTTCGGCTTTAGCAATTCCCCAAGCAGCACGTTAAGGCTGAATAACCAATTTAAAGTCAAGTTGTCTTGAACAGGGCGAAAATTACATCAATTGGGAATGGAATATTTATTGTGTGACAAAATATTCTCAAAGTCGTGATCTAGGTAAAACAGAACTCCGTTCCTCCTTTTAAATTTACGCTAATATATCCTTGGCCTGATAAACCTTTTTGAAAGCTCAAAATAACCAATGTTTTCCCTAAATAATGCCTTCATATTCCATGGATCATATGGTCACACTTCAAGACACAAATTAGTTAATATTTACCTGAATTTTGCCTTCAAAGTGAATATTTCCTAAAGGGGTTAATCAGGAAACCAAAAGTAGTCGCTTTTACTTTGTTACTATCTTAATTTCAACTTTCAAGTCAGGTAATCAATAGCCTATTCTGATTGTCAAAACTAGGTTATTTAAGCCTTATACAATGACCTATAGGGCTTATTGATCAACAATCAATATTTTGGGTAAAATCTGGGCCTCTTATATCATAACAGTGGACTTTGAAGTCCAGATTACGATGAAAATTTACCTATTAGGCACACTGGTCGAAAAGAGGTCGAAATTACTATGAGTGCGAACCTCAAAGTAAATTGGTCTTGTTTGGCTTTTGAAATCGGGAAGTGTTAGAAGGTAAAATATATAGCTAAGTGACAGCGTGTGTTGGAGATACCTCGTAAGTTTAAGCCATATAGGCACACAAGCCAATATTATAGGTAAATTAAAACCGATATTGAAATAAAAGCAATGGAAACAACGACTATGACACCTGATGACCACGACAGACGACCACACTCACTAGACTTCAGCATCGGAATTCGGTCCGTATTATCTAATCAGGGATTATCCTACTTTAAAGTCTATTTAAAAACCCAAACTGTTTAAAGACCTCGAGGTAATATTATCCCTAATTAGGTGAATTTCGTGTTTGAGGTTTATATTTTAGGAAATTGTGCCCTCGTCAAAGGAAAAATCGACTTATAAGTCAAAAATTGAGGTAAATTAGCCCTCAGAGTCGAAATGACAATATCGCCATCTTGTTTGGCTTCACTTTTTGGCCCCCAACACAACAAGTTTGGCGTCCGCCATATTTCACGTTTTTAAAAATCTATGTTCCTGGCCCCCAACTACGCAAAAAAGTTACAATTTGAGGTTTTAAGAACTTAGGAATAACTTTTGAGCCTTTGAAAAAGTGACAGCGGCAAAAAAATGCTTGGTTAATTCTCAATTTTTCAAAAGAAACTACAAATACATGGATATTTTTGAGGCGCAATGTAATATTTCGAGGTATAATAACCATATTGGTCAAAAAAAAATTGATGCGTAGGAAAATTAAGGGTAGGTACAATGCTGACTTGATTCTCAAGTACTTTAATTTATTTTCAATATTAATATTTTCACTGCCATCACTCATCATAACTTCGTCGTTGGAGAGATATAGGTATGGTGACCATTGTTTAATTCCTAAAGCGTATAATGATGTTAGTTTCGACCTAATTTAAGACGTTCAACATACCGTCCGTTTTTTTTCTAGGCCCCAGCTTATAGCGCCTTTATTATGGGTTTTACACCCAGCATATTATATATTTTTGAAATCAGAAGAACAAAATCTTTCGATTGATGGTATGTCAAATTATTTTTGACAGATGTCATTTTTTGACAATTGGCGGAATAGTACTTGTGACACACCATTTTAAAGCCCATAAAATTCTCAGGAGAACTGTGTTTTCATTTCTAGAATAGGATGTCTTTTACAGCTTCTGGAAGTCTTTGAATAGTAAAAATTGTTTAAATTCAGAAATACCTGCTCAATAATTAAAAGGTAGTTTTAATATCAACTGATGATAATATCCTGATTTTAAATCGTCCAAATTAGCGGGAGACTCTATAAACACCTTATCTTTCAGATAGGCTCATAAAAAAATCGAGGGGGTCATACCTGGCCACTTCGGATACTATCGCGTTGGGCTGGCAGTTCCAATTCACCGGTCGTTGAATCTCCCATTCAAGGAACAAGGAGACGGTCATTTCAAGTAACTTCTTCAGGACATTTTTCGTTTCATTGTGATTTTTTATTGATTATTATCATTAGTTATTATTAAAAATGCCTGTTTTGCCTATACTTACGTACTTATTGAGTATTTCTGAATTTCAACAATTTTTCCTATTTGAAGACCTCTAGAAGCTGTGAAAGACATCCCATTGTAAAAATGAAGACACAGTTTTTCTCAGAATTTAATGGACTTTAAAATGATGTTCCACAAGTACTATTCTGTCAAATGTCAAAAAATGACATCTGTCAAAAATGATTTGACATACCATCAATCGAAAGATTTTGTTCTTCTGATTTCAAAAATATATAATATGTTGGGTGTGGAACCCATAATAAAGGCGCTATAAGCTGGGGCCTAGAAAAAAAAACGGACTGTATAACGTTTTTAATTCTGTAGGTCTGAATTTGTTTTCGTTTGTTTTTGAGTCCTATATTTTCTTCAAGTTTTAATTAGTTTAATGGCTAATAGGACAAACCAGGCCTGAAGCAAAAAAAAAGACGTGCTTGAACAAAATATAACCTTGAAAACTAATCAAATAAGAGGTCATAAATTGGTAATAAAATGGTGAGAAATTACCAGATCATGACCTATTTAAGGTTCACATAACCTATTGGGATTTTGACCCAAAAGTCGAAATGCCTTATATTTCCCATTCTCGACGTCAGAATTACCGTCATCCAATTCCCCGTTTACCTTAATTCGACGTCGATTTGAGGTAAATTTGACCTGACCCAAATTAGCCCCTGACCAAATGGAGGTCAAAACAAACCTTATTTTGACCTGATGTGTTACTTGGGTCGATTTTGATATGATTCATCGCAAGGGCAAAAACAATGTTGTATCCGATATGCTGTCCAGATCTGTTCCTGAAGTCGATGTTGTTGGGTATAATCCCATTTTCAGCATAACTGACTGCTGGTACTCGAGGATGGTTCGAGAGGTTTCGTCGTTGCTTTTGAGGTATCCAAAGTGGAGGGTTGAGAGCGGCAATCTGTACTAACATCCCAATGACTCCTAGTCAAAACCGCAAGAAGAGAGATACGCTTGGAGGTTTGTTGTGCCAAAAAAGACGAGAATCAAAATTATTAGGAACTGCTGCTCGAGCTGCTGGGATGTAGTAGTCTCTTTGGACCTCAAGCAGTAATAAGAACTTACATGAAAAGCATCTTTGACATACTTTTATACTTGATTACTTACTACAACGTGATTATACCTACTCTAGCTTACCTACCCAAAGTGAGTAAGGGTGTAGTAAGTAAATTACTCACAAATATTCTTGTTATTGTGCATAATCGTGGCAATGTCTAGCGCAGCACTGGACAATTTATTGTAAGTAAATATACCTATAATCAATTTCACGGCTATCTGCATTAGAGCAAGCTATGGAAAAAATATTTTTTGTTGGTAGGAATGAGCAGGAATCCATAACCGTCGTAGCAGATAGTTTGTGTAAATGTGGTATGTGAAAAGGTTAGGTATTGTGGCAGATGTCACCCGTCGCGCGCTGTGATGCACATCAAGTCAAAATGTTTAGTTTTATTGGGGAAAACAGATAAACACGTGTTCCTCGGAGTGTAAATTTGCTGGACCCGTCTTCACGGGTTGGTGGCTCTTGGCTTGTGCTTTGCTAGTTGCGGCCAGTGAGCCAGTGTATAAAATGACCCCAAAGGAAGTCAGCGGCAGCACTAAAGGGAAGAAAAATTAATGAAAATGCCTGTCCAGTGGCCCCAGTGAAGTTGAGAAAATTCGCTTCCATGGACATTGATTTATGGAGTTGCACTGTACAAGACAAGACAGTCGAGACACGACGCGTGAGTTTACTCTGTGTTGGAAGATCTTCTCAATATGAAATTATTGACCATTTCATGTATGTATTCCCTTCTTCATCTTTTTCTAGCTTGTATGCTGTTCTAGTGTTGTAGAGCACGTAGTACTTCCTACTATCAGTCCTACTTCCTTTTAATGCTGCCGCTGACTTCCTTTGGCGTCATTTTATACACTGGCTCACTGGCCGCCACTACCAAAGCACAAGTAAAGAGCCACCAACCCGTGAAGATGGTGTCCAGATAATTGACACTCCGAGGAACACGTGTTTATCTGTTTTCCCCAAATAAACTGAACATTTTGACTTGACGTGCATCACACCGCGCGACGGGTGACATCTGCCACAAACGCCACAATACCTAACCTTTTCACATACCACATTTATACAAACCTTCTGCGACGTCGGTTATGGATTCCTACTCATTCCTACCAACAAAAAATAATTTTTCCATAGCTTGCTCTAATGCAGATAGCCGTGAAATTGATTATAGTCCAGAATTCAAAAGACATCACTTCAATCTCGTGCGCGTAGCATCAGTACTGTTAATTTTTCTAAGTAAACTCTGAATCTTTCTTTGAGATCCAACGAGATGCAAACTTCAATAAAAAACAAAATGGACAGTGTTTGGGTTGTTTACCGGAAGACACCATGCCGTTTTTTTTTCTCGAAGGCCATCAAGAGATGGCGCCGTCTAATTTTAGCCGATGGAAAATTGAAAGAGCCCGTATTTTTAGAAAAGCGGAACGGACGTGAATAATGGCCTCGCTAACGGCCCGAATCCGGCCGTGTTCGTGTATCCTCCGCGAATCCTGGCCAATCTCCTTTGAATGCCCCAGGGTCACACCGGACCGGATTTTTTTCTCAGTCTCGC